>JAXCLR010000001.1:55315843-55366641 GCA_035584095.1 Annona squamosa
CCTTAAAAAAAAATTATATCTCTTTTCTTCTAAAAAAATTTTAACTTTCGGTCAGCTAAATGCAACGAAGATCAGTGAATCACGAGCTTTTGGCGGGAAAGAGCGGCGAATGAAAGAGGAGATCCAAGCGGCTCGTACGGGAATCCCGTCTTCTACGGTCAAACCCATCCATCCCATCCACGTGGGCCCCATCTCGCCTTGCCCATCGTGAGCTCTCACGTGGCTTGTGTCGGCACCTGCCCCGACACGCCCGTCGTCGCCCGCCAGTACTACTGCCACGTGGCGAACTCCTGCAGCGCCGGCGTCACGTCTCCTGACTCCGTACGCCAGCTCGGCCTCGTCACATCACCTTCACTCTCGTCTTTTTTCTCTTTCCCGACCGGGTCTTCCGGGTCAATATCTTTAACCGTCTCCTGCGGACAACAACTCCATCCCTGCATCTTCTTATTCTTTTTTCTTCGTAAAGCAAATATATATAAATCCAATCCGTGAAAATAACTTATAAGATTATTTATACCGTTAATAAAATAATTTAAAATATTTTCGTTATAAATTTCTTGTTATTTATTCGGCTTAGAGACGTTACAAATATAAAGCTTGTTCCCTTATTCTTGGATGGTGGTATTTTTCTTTCTTGGTGGGCTAGGGCCTAAGGGTGGGAGTGCTGGTGGTGATGGATATATACATGTCGTGGGTGGGATTGTGCGTATGGTTTAGGGAATGAGTCGCTGGTACTTTTTGGACGGGTGAAGTGTCGGATCTGATATGTCAAGGAGAAATACGGAGGCAATGGAAGGTGCAGTATTCCCCCCTCCATCCCCGAGAACTTGCGTACTCCTCCAATGTTGAATATTTATAAAATTAACCTTTCAAGTTTAAGAATTCTCCTCATCAGAAAAAAATAATAAAATAAAGAATTTTACAAACTTAAATTTTCATAAAAAACCATTATAGCTTTCTACTGTGATCATTTTGACTCTTGATCTTTACAACCCTCTAAAATTTGAAATTATAAAAAGAAACCTCTAAGTTTAAGGTTTTTTTCAAATCTTACCTCTTAAAGAAAACTATGTTTATAATTTTTATGAAGTATTTTTCCAAATCTAACCTCTTAAAGAAAACTATGTTTATAATTTTTTATGAAATATTCTTCTTTTTTTTAAACATTCGTAAAACGACAGGGATAATTTTGTAGATATTCAAATAAATAATTTATTTTTTATGAATCTTCCTTCATGTTAAATAAAATGATTTTTTTCTTTTAGATTTTCTAAATTCTCATAATAAGTAATATAAAAAATTAATTTAAAGAAAATTACGAAATTGCATTAAAATGTGAAAATATTTTAAAGATCTTTTTGTCCTTTAGATTTTGTAAATTCCTATTTGTGAATAATTTTTACAATTAGTGTTACTAAATTGTAATAGAAAACACTAAAAACATAAAAAAAAAAATTCTTTTGATCGGTGATTATTACATTTTTCAAAATTTATATTAATTGTTTACTTTTCTCATCACCAATTACACCTTAAATAATTATTTTACTTATTAATGAGAAGAATATATACATTTTTATGTATTTAGATATTTTCACAAATGTGTTCTATTTATTTTTATGAATCATGTTTTATCTTTCCATAATAATATAATAAAATTGACTGTAGACATTGTTTATTATTTATAAACAGGAATATAATAGAATCTAACGGATGAGGAATAACTTTAAAAATATATTTACGTTTTAAAGGTATTTGATTATATTTTGTTTATAATAAAATAATTTTCTATGTTTCTTATTATGAGAATTTGCAAAATCTTAAAGGTACAAAATTGGTTTATTTAATATAAGGAAGGTTTATAAAATTAAATTTTTATTTAAAATTTATAACATTAATCCCTGAATTTTAGTGTTTTCAATAAAAGGGTTAAATTTGCAAAATATTAAATTTAAATTTTTTAGTAAATTTGAAAAGTTAAAAATTCAGCTCTTCAAAAGTTACCAATCGAAACAAGGCAAGGCTAATTTTCTTAAAATGGAAAATTATAATAGCCATTTTTGATTGAGGACTGGATTTGTGAAATTCTTAAGCGAAAAAGGTAAATTTTATAAATATTTAAAACTAACAGGGTGAATACACAAAATAACAAACTTTAGAGGTTTAATCGGGCAAAAACACCTCGGCAGTGCTGTACAAATTTCTCCCTCTCGATCTGATGTCTCTGGCAAGTGTGTTGAAAAAGGAAGAGAGAAGCGGAAGAGGGGTCTTGTCATGGTAGTTGTTGTCGAGAATCTCAGCTCCTCTCTCTACCCAACAACAACAGTACCTCCCACTTGTATCTACAGGGTTTTCCAGTTACTTCCACTTTCATCACATCAGCCGAGATGACCATTCAAATCTATGCAAAGACTTCTCAAGGGACCAAATCTTGAATACGGGCTGTCGTGTTCGGATGGGTGGGTTTTGTTCATTTAATCCAATCAATATAATTAGGGTTTGTTTAGGTAAATACAACAGAAGGAAAGTGTAATAATAAAATATAAAAATAACAATATTTACAGAAATGAATTTTATGCTAAAAAATAAATAAAAATAAGGGTAAGCTCTTTGCTTACCAATACAATTTACCTCTAATCTTATTTGTACCAATGAATTTTCAAAAATGTCTTTTGTACTCGTGAATTTTTATACTAATTTCACATATACCTAGAATTGTTAACCTATTGTGAAATGACGAATATATCTATCTCTAATTATGATTTTATATTTAAAAACTCATATTATAAAAAATTTTCAATAAATCTATAACTATAAATAATATATTATTTGAATATGAATCTTTAACTTTGAACAAAGCAAAGCAACTTCAAATTATATTAGAACTTGAGTATATTAATTATTTCACACGGGAGCTTATAGCCCATTTAACGGATCTTTTATCATGGATATATGTGAAATTAAGATTAGAATCTGTAAGTATGAAAGATATTTTGAAAGTTCGTAAAGTATAAGTAAAATTATAGGTAAAATATGTAAGTATATGTGCAATTTTTCTAAAAAAATAATAATAAATGATTGTTAAAAATAATTAATATGTTGAATAAATCTCAAATCATGTGAAAAATGACCGCCTATTATTCCCCTTCTCCCTTTTTATATGGCATGTTCCCCTCTTTTAGTTACACTTATTACTTAATAATCTCCATCATCCTTCTTGGTTATGATTCCATGCAACTATGACCATGCCGTGCAATCAGTTGGCTTGATATTTTAAAAAAAATATTTTTATTTAGTCTAATTCAATTGTTATATCCATCAGCAATTCGGCATATATATAATATTGGGCAGTGCTCACTCCTTTTTTTTTTTATGGAACGGCAGTATTCGCTTTGAGTCTGTTCAATATTAAGCAAATGTTGAACAGGTTTAAATGGGCCCATTTATACCATTTTAGGTATCTATTTCATCTATTCGTTATTGCTATTTGTTTGACAATATATCACATAATTATTTTTAATCAGAAATTTGTGTCTCACACATAAAATAAGGATTGCAAGGGTTGACATTCACTCTAAAACTGCTACTTAATTTATGGCCCACTTATACTTACTTTTACATTAATTAAATATAATATTTAAAATACAATGGATAGAACGTATGTATTTGGAGATTGTAACAATGGTGCTAACATTATTCTTCATCTTTTCTTTTCTTTTTTTTTGATGAATCATTATTATTTTAGGCTTCGAGCTATGTGCATGTATTCTTCCTTAAAAGTAGTTTCTTTCCCTCATTCATAACTTCGAGGGCAGACCTATATTCAGGGAAAAAAAAAAAAAAAGAATCGAGGGCAGACTAAAATCGTAGTTTTCTTTGCTAAATATGTATGACGAAAATCCTTTTCTCAGATGAAGAATACTGCTTTGGCCTAAGCATATTAAACGTGTCTAGTACTACCATTTCTCAAACCAATGACAACATTTGCTCGCACGCCGACCGATTTGTGACTGTACTGGTTGGAATTTGAACCCGGTAAGTGGGAGAAGATGATTTGCTCAATGTGGAAAGAACCTACCCACCTTGGATTAGGCACCTAAGGCCCTAACATTCCAAGAGTATCTAGGCAGTTAATAATGAAACATCTTCCCTCCATATTCGACACACTGATAATTAAATTGACAATCCATCTGCAATTCCCATATTTCTAAATTTGCTTTTATGAATGCCTGAACCTTCTTAGCTAACACGCATAATCTACCTAAACTTCTAGGCCTATTTGAAATGAATAAGTTAACATTGTCATGTATCAAAATTAAAATCAGAAATTTTGCTTCAGGAATATGATCAAATCGCAACCTATTACATCTAATAAGGATGGGTTATCAGTTAGATTTAATTGGTCAAGCCCAGCTAGCTTGGAATGAAACCCAATAAATTATAGATTATTATTTTCTTCCACTTCTCTCAGATTTTTTTTTAAGATTAGAAATGAAAAGGGAATTAAAACCATTAAGATGTTAGCATTTTAAAAATCCATATG
Source organism: Annona squamosa (assembly GCA_035584095.1). Classification (NCBI taxonomy): domain Eukaryota; kingdom Viridiplantae; phylum Streptophyta; class Magnoliopsida; order Magnoliales; family Annonaceae; genus Annona; species Annona squamosa. The sequence goes on from JAXCLR010000001.1 coordinate 55,320,384, forward strand.
CTTTCCCAAGATATTTATATGGAAGGAAAGTTGCATTTTTGGTTTGCTGAAGTTGTGAAAATGAAAAAACTTCTGGACTTTTTTCTTTTAAAATTTAAGAACTTTTCTGTGCATCTTTCTGGCCCAACTGATCGTACCTCCAGCAGTATTGATTCATGAAACCAGCTCGGAAACTTCTAGCCAAACGATTTATTCCACATTAATATTCGAGTCTTTGAACTACGTACCGATGCCTGGTTTATCCATAAAAGGAATTGAATCCTTAGGTCTGAGTTGAAGGAGATTTCTAACAAGGAACCATGAAATTAGTCCTTAATTTTCTCAAATGTCATGAGAAAGTCAGTTTGTAGTTATGAAATTAGTAAAAACCCATGAAAATTCTATTTTTTTATTGAAAGAAATAAAAAAATAATAATTTTGTTACCGAAACAGTACTTAGGCTTCGTAGAAATAGATAGACCATGTGTAGCTTTGTGCTTGCTAATATTTTTACCAATTTTTCGCGCGTTAAAAAGAAGGAAGAAATTTTAATCAAACATGGGATTGTATCATAAAACTTGCCTTTCACCCTAAAAACCTAATGCCAAACTTCATTATGCCAGCTAATCTTCATTGCTTCCACGAAACTTTCTTTTGGCTTCTACACTTTTGATGGCAGTCACTCATTGAAAACGTCAATTTCCTTTAATTAGCTGGGGTTAGCTTAATTTATATATATATATTATCTCCTTGGAAATGGAGCCTAGATGAGGTTAGGTAGCTGGTCTTTCTCAAGCCATACGTCAATGCCGTAGCTAACATTACCTTTCAGCTGGCCTCAATTTAGGTTTAACAAATGATATCTTTAAAACTTTTTTGTTATAAGGAATATATAACGGGAGTAGGTTAGTATCCAGATAATTACCTAATTAGGGTAAGTTTCGATAGGTCAAATTTTATTTTTGTTTTATTTTATTATTATTATTATTTTAGAGCAAAAATGTCTTCCCGAAGGCCTCTCGAATGCTCCAGTCAAGAGAGAGACCGGATGAGGTCAATTTAATATTGGGATGTTGTAATAGATAGTGATGCTGTGATGGAAGTGCATTAATATAGAATGACGCAGCAAAACATGAATTTTAATAAGGTAAGAATTATCAAGAAAAATAATTGAAGATATTATATGATAATATCAAGAAAATTAATTGAAGATGTATATGATAATTACCCAAAATAGAGTTTGTTAGTAGTAGTTAATTATGAGGTAACCAAAAGATGTTCTGCTATTATTCTTTCTTTACAGTTCACACTGAGCCTTAATGATTATTTTACTTTTATAAACGCGATTTGAATCCAAAACCCGTGATCGAGTAGGCCCGGCAGTTATTTAATTTCCAATTCAAGCTAGGTTAATTAATTAGACTTAAGGATGCGTAGGAATAATTGTCAGATGATGAGGAGGTGCAGCTCCCTCTAACACATTTTATACATTAGGCTTACCTTTTATTAAACAGGAATGATTATATTAGCTCACTAAGCAAATATCTTACTTAGCTTATCTTGAAAAACTCGCTTACAATACTTTTTTTTGTTTTTTCTTCATATACTTATTTATCTAAATGTATTTAATATATAAATTTAGTTCTATCTGTCATTTTTGGATATATCTTTATATTTTTAATATCTATGTGTACATAAGTATTTAAAATATTCAATTGGTGCATGTCCTTTCTAGATGATTATGTTTGTGCAAACAACCCAAGTTTTTTGGGTCTATTGGATAGAAACTTAAGGGTGAGATGAGTGGGTCTTGAAGTTGGGAAGTTAAAGATTAATGCGGATAGAAGCAAAAATCCCAAAGCAAACTATATGGGCTTACGGGCGGTGTTAAAAAATGGAAATGGCAATTTCCTTGCTGGTAAAGTATGGAGAATGGATGGGGTATTGGATGTGCCGTCAATGGAAGTGATGTCCCTTCTAAGTGGGATTAGATGAGGGTGGAAATGAAAATTTAGAATTTAGAGATCGAAAGTGACTTTCTGAACTTGATATGTTTCTTAAATGAGAAGTATCCCTATTTGTCTTTGGCAAGTACGTTCATCATGAGATCAAGGCTCAAGAGATTTCTTTCGGGTCAGTAAAATATCTTCATGTTTTGAATGAACGTAATCAGGTTGCCCACACTTTGGCTAGTTTGGTTTTATTAATGAAGGAAAATTGTAAAACTTGATGGGGTTGTCCACCAAATCAACTTGTCAATAGTCTGTTTCTTGAATCTTTTTTTGGCTAAATGAAATAGTCCTTTTCATTTAAAAAAATAGTTAAAATATTCGTATATTTAAAAATCTTTAAAAAATATATGCACATATCAAAAATGATAAAACTTAATTCATGTGTTAAAAACAATTAGATAAACAAGTGTACGAAGAAAAAAGTCAAAAATGTGTTATAAATAAATTTTTTAAGATGAGCCAAGTGAGATATTTGCTTAATCCTAATTAATATGAACACTTCACTTTGTTAAATGCAATTTCCAAGCCAAGATTGCAATGCTCAACTAGCTAGTACCTCTCAAGACCGGCATGTGCTATCTAAAACTATCATGACTTGTCGAACTGAGGGGTAAATGTCAAACCAATAATTATATCTCAAATTCCTCATCATACATCAAAATTATTTTCTAATTTCACAACATAAATATTATCAATTCAAATGGCCAAAAAATAAATACTCAAGTTCAAACAAATTTAAATCTAAATAACTATTTAACCAAATTTCTGCTAACTGATTAAGACCAGTGATATTATGCATTCTTTATTTTTCTTATTAATTAAAAAATAGAAAAAATTAGAATGAATTCGAATAAACTCAAAAAGTAGGATAGCAAAAAACTGATTAGTACTAAAAATTCACTCAATAACAACCAATTAAAATATTAAAACTTTCATAAACACTTAACATATCAATGCTACTTATGCTCATTCACTTAACCATTTAACTTTACTTTCTCTTTAACTCTGTGGGCCACCGACCGAAATCACTCTTATCATATCCGTACAAGTCCTTAACCATCATATTAACTTTAAGTCATTTTTCTCATGTCATGCTCATGCATTCAAACATTATACTCGTGATATGCTGAATAATGTTTTCACAAACACTAATCACAACTAAACTAAAACTACTTTCTAATAATTCAAACATTACACAAATGTCATATAAACCATATAAAATTTGCTAAAATTAAAATTTGTTAAATTCACATTAAATGCATCGGCATGGCCCAGCAAATACACAAAAAAAGCATAGAAAATCTTAAAACTTGAAAAATATTACCGATAGCCCATTTAATATCCAACTTGAGTATTTCAAGTTCACAGGCTCACTAATAATTTATTCCCTCAAATACACAATAGAATCAATAGAATTCTTCAATCTACATTTAATTTTCAATAGACTCACATTACTTTTTATAAATGACAAAATCACCCCTAGTTCTTCTACATTTTTATAATCAACTCATTACTCACTTGAAAATATGAAAACGTCTAAACTTATATTATTATTATATCTTAATTTATCTATTTAGAAAATCATTTGAAAATTAGGGGTTTCACAAAGATGGTAGATGTAGCAATCAAACTCTTACTAGTATTACAGCCAAATAGGAATCACTGCATATAATGTCATATTCAGATAAAAGCATATAACAATGATATATACGACAAATTTTTAAAGAGTGGCCGCATTTGTTATATATAATGTCTCTTATGCAGGCAAATCCGCGACTAGTTTGTTAGTTCGTGTACTTATTTGTAGCCAAATAGTATTAAATGGAACTAAATTCATATTATACGTAATCAAATTTTTTTTATGAAAATATGTAACCAAATTAATTCTGCAATTTATTCAATAGCATTCAAATTCAAAGAATAACCAAGATATGCAAACTCTAGAAAGAATATTCAATGGCAACAAAAATCTCCTTTAGAACAGGTAGTCATTGGAACCACTTAATGTGCTTTTGAACTAAGAAAGCTGTCCAAGAAGTAGACAAGAAAGGATCAACTACTCCCCTAAAGTTGTGACGAGATTCAAGGCGACTGAATTTTTCCATCCAACGTTACTTTATCAATGATTACAAAATTAATTGGAAGTGACACTTTAGGAATGCCACATGAATAGATGGCAATAGAAAGGCTGCCTTTTGTCATACTGTCTTCTACGTGTCCAGTTATTCTTTAAATACATTTTTGTTTTCTTTTTTTTTATATAAGAAAAAAAAACCCTTCAACTTTTGTCTTGTCTTCCAACCATTTCACAAGAATGGATGTTTTTGGCTTTTATGCAACTAGCTTATAGAGAAGTGGTTGCATGTAATCTTGTCTATTTTCTCACTTAAATGATTGATGAGAAATTTGTTACATTTATTGTATTTAATATCATTTGTATAGGTAGGAGATCAATATTTATTCAAATCAAAGATGTGTATGGTCATATTAACTTAGAAATTATATTTTATTATAAATTATAGAAAATGCTTGGATTTCTTAATATATGCATTAAAATATAACACTTTATGAATTTATTTATCCACACGAAAATATATTTTAGATGGTTTAGATGTTGAGAATATAATTTTAAAATTAATATTTAGCGTAAAACTATTTTATTATGTTGATTTTACATATTTATAAATGGGATCATACACAATAATAATAGATAAATTATGGGATTGTCATGATAATATAAATTATGCTAATAATAATAGGTGAGTAGATTTTTCATCAACCATTAAGGTAGAAAAAATATACATGGTTGCATAAAAATATAACTCATCATGATAATACCCCAAGTAAGGTTGTTAACGGATCGGGTTGGAGTCTAATTTTAATCCTAACCCATTTAAAATATCTTAACCATAATTCATTTATTAACCAATTTAAAAAAAATTCAACCCTAACCCATTTGCAACTCATTTAATAAATAGGTTGGAGGGTTGTTATAGGATTAATTAGTTTTCTTGTACTCTTTGGTCATATGCAATACCAACTTATATATTAAATGCAACAAGACTTATTATAGATTATCCAACCATAACATAATAAGCTAATTATGAAACTACCATAATGTTTAGTATTTACAGCCATTTGAACCAATGTGTCAAGAATAAAAAATACAAGGCCATCAAAGGAGAAGCTTCAAAATAGGCAAAATATTAATACTTGTCAACAGCAAGTTCGACGGCAGTAGCGGCAATGGTGAGAGAACGGTTGGAGGTATTTTTGAGGAGAGCAAGAGCCTTAACTAGGAGACACATTACAGACAAAGGGAGGAAGGGAAAGAGAGGCTTCACTCACTTGACGGAACAACACTAGTAGAGGGTGTGAGAAGAGAGCCGCTCAGAGGCAGGGGATTCATCAACTTGTTGCTAACTGCAGGCAGCAAGAGAGGGGAGGGGTAAAAGGCCTGAGAACAGGCGTCAAGCTGCCGTAGTGGAAGACGTGAAGGAAGACAGAGGGCATAGGAAAGAGGCAGAGTCGTGGCCAAAGTAGGCGGCTATAATCTTAGGCCAAAGTTAGAGTGGAAAAGGGAGAGAACTGGAGGTGGACAGAAGTTCCTAATGGGAACTGAGAGAAAAATTTTGAGCAAGAAAATTCGAGGGGAGGTGAGTAGGCAGGATTAGAGTTAGAGCACGATGAGATCTGAATTCTGAGCAAGAGATAAATGGACAAGCAAAAGAATAGAAAAAAATAGGATTGGATACATATATATGTAACAAATATTAAACAGGTTACTAAATGGATTGACAAATTATAAAATCTCAACTTTAACCTATTTATTTAATTAAATTATCGAACAGATTGACGGATTATAAATCATTTATTCAAAAAGCTCAACCCAAACTCATTTATAAACCAGTTGGATGGGCAGTTGGCAAGTTGACTGTTACCATTAACACCCTTAACAGCAAGAAATCTGATTTTAACAATGATATTTTTTGTTACAGAAGCTTAATTCCCCTTCAAGAGTTTGAATTAACCCTTGAAGTTTAAATGATAAGTTTTGACAATTTCAATTATTTATTTATATATTTGTGTATAATTATTAACTCTTTTTGGCACATCATATTAGTTATATTTAATGGTTGAAAAATGATTTTTGAATATAACATCAACTCGACAATGATAAGTTTATATGATCATAAACCATATTCGAAAGGAAGACACTATTTGTATAATATTACAATTTACGACCAACACTACACAAATAGATTAACAAGACCTTAGACCAAATCGACAACTCCATTAGAGATCATGTTAGGTTACTTTTTTTAACCCACATAAGAAAACTTCCAAGCTTGAACTCAACCCATAAACCAAAAAGCAATTCACATTTTGATGACTAACAAACCAATTTTGAATAATAAAGGCTACTAACGTACTTGATAAAATATTTTAAAGATAGAACTTTCAATTATAAAACATAGTAGACCAAGTCTCAAAGTCAAGTTGACTTAGTCATATAACTTGAGTAAAGACTATATTCAAGTCGACCTCAAATTGTAATTTAAAATGAAGAGATGCAAAACTTGAAGTGCAGAAAGGTCAAGTCACAATGCCATATTGACCCCACTCACGGCTTAGGTGAAGTCGATATCCAAGTCAACTTCATCTTGCGACTTGAGTTAAGTTAAAGGCAAAGTCGACTCAAGACTTTGACTTGCGCCTATGAAGAAAAGCATTGTTTCAACTACTAAAATCTAAGAAGTCAAGTCGCACATCCAAGTTAACTCCGCCATGGGACTTGGATGAGGTTCAAGTTGAAGCCAACTAAAAGCAAGGATTTGGAAGAATAAAAGCAAAGAAGCAAGAGTTATGGATTTTTAAAATACAAATGCGAAGTAAAGTTGCACAGCCAAGTCAACTTGAGGGTTACATGAACTAACTGCTTGAAAATTAACTATGTGAAATCATACCCAAAGTCGACTTCATATGCGACCTAAGATAAGTCAAATGTCAAGTCAACTTTTGGTAAAATTTTGAAAGCACAAGATATGGAAGGAAAACTTGAGAAATTGTAAAGCTCCAATCAAAGTCACATAGCAAATCGACTCTAGTATACAACCTAGGTGAAGTCACGGCCGAAGTCGACTCCAGCTGTGATTTGCACTGTAACGATCGAAAATTTTGAATGTTTGTGCATTTATTGTGCGTCACCTACCTCATAATGTTCAAATGTATTCATTCATTATTTAAGGCTCATCAAAGAAAGTGAAGGGGGTTAGCTAGAGCATTAATTAAGCCTCCACTTTCCAACTTACAGATATTCAAGTGCTCATAAAGGTGATCTACAAGAATAACTATGTTATTCATTGCAAGGCCTGAAGCAAACTCTCATCAACATTCTTCCCCACATTCTTCTCCGTGCTGAAAACTTCTTCTATATATCTGTAAATTGTAGACTTTCATTTTTATTCAATTCTTTATAATTTCACTTAGTTCAGTATTAGAGGCTAAGGCTAAGTGAAGACAAGTAATATGTGGTTGGAGTATAACTCATCACTTTCTTTTGTTAAAATTGTAAAGGCCTCCTAAAACTAGAATTTAGAAGACAGCGAGGGCTTTAGTTTTAATCTCACTGTTTTAATGGAACCTAAGACACAAGATTGCATTCTTGGAAAACTGGAGTAGGAAGAGTTGTCTAGAACAACTATAATATTGTGTCTAATATTCTTGCTCCAATTCCTTTTCCATTCTCCACGTTTTCATTGAAGAAGATTTAGTTTACAAGAGGTTATATTTAATACACCGAAAGAATTTCAAAAAAAAAACTTAATTCACCCCGGCCCTCTTAAATTTTGCTATAAACTTGGGACCAACATGAACGATCGTGTCCATGGAATTGGCTTCCCTATTTTGCATGATTAATGATTTAACGTCTGCCTACTATTATAAGCCATTAATAACTCTATATCTTCCATTATCATCGGCATTTTCAATCATTACTTCTCACCTATTCCAACAGTATTTTGCTGAAATCGTCCTGATATTTAATTTGTTTTCAATAGTCCCCTTTCCTCGCTACAGATCGCCATCAAATTCGGTTGATGAAACACAGGGAACTGTCTGTCTAATTTGGCTCACTAGGTGGCTCTAGGTTTTAGAAATTTGCAAGCATGGTCGGTCCAGGTGTACAAGCGCCCCTGTAATTTCCTTTAATTTTTTTACTGTACTAATTTCCTTAAACTTGAAGTTATCTTGTTCAAATATAAAACTCAAGGTTGTTCAGAGCTAGGATGGAATGATCGGAGATGAATTCTCCCATTTTCCGAAAACACTTTCCCATTCCCCAAAAAATAAAAGTCTACTTTTTTAATTTCCAGCACAACTTTTTTCCAATTGTAATCTACTTCTATTCCAAATTCTTATCCCACCCAAGTTCTGAACAATAAGAGTCAAAGAGTTCAAATTTCTCAGAGCCTGGGGTATCCATATGCAAAAATGCCCAGATGCAACTCAGCAAATGCACACTAATCCCCCTTTTTATTTATTTATTTATTTATTTTCCACCGATATGCTGGCCCTAGCATAGAGTTTACTTATAAGCGATTTTATGATTTTGATTTATTTAAAATTTTTAAAAAATATTAAACAAAATATTGAAAAATATAAATTTGTATGAAGAAGTACATGCTTGGCCCGGCATGTCGGGAGCCTATGCACAAACATCCAAACCGCTATCCTCCCGGGCCAAACAATTCTGGGTTGATTGCCTCCCTTTCGGACCCCTTAAAAAGATTAACTTCTGAGATGGCAAATGGTGGCATCGAGGAAATGATTGGAATTCAAATCCCCCAAAACTGAACATTCTAACCCATGTTGACTAGTAAAAAATTCAGACAAACTACAAAAGACAGGTGTTCTCTAAGGAAAGCCTCAGGCTTCTCCCAATTTATAGATAGATCTTTCCATTCGCACAAAAGCAGCGACCGAAAGAAGCTAAGCATTCACTCGAAAATTCGATGACTCCTACGTTTTTCACTTATTACAGGTTTGCAGCCTTCTTCATGGGGCTAATGCTTTGAGGTCCTACCTGGCGACGCATTCAAAGAGGTTTTGCTATTTAATCGTGCATTCTCTGAAAATAGCATCTAGCTGAAAGTAAATGGCGGCTACCATGGATAGATGCGGCATACCCACAATATCCCAATAGCAGACCCACCCAAAAGCACACGCGGGCAAGTTTCTGCAAATGAAATTACGAATCTTTAGTGCAATAACCATCCACATTCAGCACAACGCATCAGACATTCCAAATCCAGGAGATAAAGAGTCTGCAGCTGATCACCCAATTTTACAACTCAGGAGACGCAATGAAACTAAACGAATCTTTTATTTAAAAAAAAAAAAATGGGTTACATTAATGCTATGAAAATTACCCAACGCTCAACTTTGTATGACTAATTTACAGACGGCAAGGGCGTTTGTCAGATCGATCCTCACCTGCCCATTGCAAGAATACAAAATTCAAGGGACAGCAGAATTTATCATGGTTGGTCGCGCAAAGCCATAATAGCACACCGTTTAATTAGCAGGCAACCTCGCCTTGAGGTTGGTCGCCCAAAAGCTATAATAGCACACCGTTTCATGAGCAGGCAACCTCGCCTTGAGGATGGACGAGTCTGATCATAACAAAAAAATTTTTAAGTCCACGACCAGGGTTATCACTCGGGCTCCCATTGATTAGACGTCATTTTGCTCATTTGCGCGAACTGATTTATCACCCAATGGTGTAAATGGAAGGTATGACACCCCCTTAAAACCATGATGTGGGTCAGCTACATTAAAACCCTTTCACAGCTGGAATACAATCAAATGGGATCAAATGCACTAGGATGAAGTTTTGGTTGTGGACGGGCCTGAATTTCTTGGTCAAGGAGCTGAATCAACCATTGATTTGAGCCAAAACGATCATGGCTAAAAAGGCTACGCAAGGTATGTAGCTCTTCAGAGTCTGCCTTCCTGAACAGACCTCGAAGTACCGTGTTTGTTACTGCATTGTTCATCGTTGGGCTCAGATCACTCTTTGCGTCATTAGTGGCTTGATATTTTGTTGGTTCCTCCATCCTATGACTTGAGTCGGTGCTGACATCTCCTGGTGCGGAGGAACCATGCAGATTGTGGCCCTCAGTCCTGGACTTCCAGTATTGCTCGCAGACATGATTGTGGTCAATGGCCTCAATACCCTGATAAAGAAAAAACACAATAAATGGTAATCAAGGGTGTACAAAATGATGGAAAAAACTCAGACAATTTGTTAGGATAATATGCCAAACTACAGTCGAATCTGACAGATTTTTATCCTTGCATTTGAGGGATTCAGAAGAACAAAAAATCTTAATACAGCTCGCCATCATCAACTTCATGAATCAATTACAGTTTCCATCTAAGAATGCTTAAAGGGTCTTATGACTTGTGACCATGGCCATAAAAGATAAATAGCATTCTAGTTAACCAAAGAATGGGCCCTTTTACCTGAATGATGGTCGGCGAAGAGAGACCAAACATTTCAAAGCCATCAATACTTCCAGGAGGCTGCAATGATGGTAGGTTCATTCTCCCAAGACTATGTTGCCTCCTTATCTCATGATTCACTCTCTCCCTTACCATTTCCCAGCATTTGACAGCTGACACATGTATGAACACTTCATTTGGAAATTGCTCTACCTTAACCTGGAAATAAAGACATTTGAGTTAGTTGTTTCAGCATCTCTGCCACATACATGATCAGAATCTAGTACGAAATTCCAAAAAAAAAATCAACTCAAAACAAGGATTTCAAGAGAAAAGAAAATCGAGTTTGATGTTTTAGCACCTCCATCAATCGTAAACAAAAATATTAAATAAAAGTCTGAAGATCAAAAGCATACAGAAATTGCCAATAGATTGCAATGTAATAAGCCAGCTAGAGCACCAATGTAACTGTTAATTCCTGGCATTAAACTTTTTCTGTGCAATACTGATAGATCCCAGAACATTTAACTGTGTGATGTGAAAGATTTGTACAAATTTTGAATCGATCATGAACAGTTTTCCCCTACCATATGATGCCTCACAGAGGTAAGGTGATCCACACATAAGTCATAAAATAAAACAAGTTTATGGCTGAAACTTGATCTGCTTGGGTAGACCACATGAGTCAGCAGACATTGCAATTCATATTTTATGTACTTCGAATTTGGACATTCAATGAGTTAGAAAGTATAACCTTACCAGAAAAAAAAAATATTTTAATAACCATTGGTCGTAGATTTATAACAATCCTAATCACATAAACATAAATAATCCATTCAGTTTGTCTGAACTTATTCACTCCTGCTTTAAGGATACTGCTCAACAATCCAACCAACCCCGTGCATTCTATCCTGGCATTGCTGCCAGATCCAAATCATTAGGTCCATCCACACTTGTCAGTTTCCTTGCCCCAAATGCAGCTCTCAGCATCAGCATCAGCATCCAATACCCCAACCTCGTCTTGCCAGATCCAACCTGCCAAACTTCCAACACGAAGATTCCCTCACAATGTTCAAATTGGCATCGGACCAAGTAGCTGTCCAAAAGCCAGACTCAAATATACACTTCCATCTGTTGCTGATAAGTATATATATTTTTTCCTCCTTTTGTGGCATACTTGTTGCTGATAAGTTGATTCATGAGAGAACTATGCAAGTCAACACCAACATATCCAGGGGCCAATGAACAAGAGCCTAACTGTCACATGTGCAGCAACGATACATGCATTGGAAAAGCAACTTGATTTTACATGGCAAAGCAAAATAAGCCAAAAAGTCCAAGTCGCTTTAATTTCAAAAGGATTGAATTAAGTTAGAGGACAACTTGATCAAATCAGGAGCAACAAAACCTATGTGAAGTAACAACGAGAAAGTATAACAAATGCCAATGAACAAGAGCCTAACTGTCACATGTGCAGCAACATACAAGGATACATGCATTGGAAAAGCAACTTAATTTTACATGGCATAGCAAAATAAGTCAAAAAGTCCAAGTTGCTTTAATTTCAGAAGGATTGAATTAAGTTAGAGGACAACTTAATCAAATCAGGAGCAACAAAACCTATGTGAAGTAACAATGAGAAAGTATAACAAACAGAGCCTAAGACAATCAATAAAAAAAAGTTCCAAAAGAATATTTAATTACCATAAATAGAGGCCCAGGAAATCCTGCATCCAAGATTTCTGAAATATAACAACACATCTTCGTGGGATCTAGCACACTAAAGTATCTGACTCGGCTTCGAAACCCTGAAATTAGAGGAAGAAACGGTCAAAACAAAGTTGCCATGTGTGTGTATAAGTTTTTTTTAAAAATATATATATATAGAAATTTATAGTCATCTACTTCAGAAAATGCAACTTGTTGATGAATTGGGTGCAGCATACCCTTGGGAAATATGGCATGGCTAGTAGACCACAGCTCCCCAGAAAGCACAACACCATACTCCAAAGGCTCCACAGTCCAGTTCATTTTTCTCACAACCTTCGCAATGCGAGGACCCTTCTGGCGTTGAAATCTGTCAGGATTATTTGGCATGCTTCCCATCATAGGTTGCTGTACTCTATCTTTGGTTTTCAGACTAGAATCCAATGTAGGTTTCTCATCTTTACTCTCATTACCATGCAGCTCAGGATTCTGTGAGTTACTCCTGAATTTTGCATCATTGCTTCTATCTGACACGCCTAAAGTTGAAAAGCCACAGAACTCTTTTTCATAACCAATGCTTCCAGTAAAGAACTTTTCTGATCCATCATTTGGAATCCTGTTGTAACCAATGTGGTTTTCATCCTTTTTACTTTCATCTTTGATTAACAATGAATGCAAGCTATCACTATCTTTATCTGTAGCAGGCTGTAACCTATCATCCACTCTGTTCATCGCAGAAACGTTTATCTTAGAACCATTTATAACTAATTCCAGAGGACGATTACATGAAGTCACTTGACTAACATAATCCTGTGATTTTATGCAAGTTTCCTGACATTCTGGAGTGCATTCGTTACTATGTACAGGATTGCTGTCTCCATATGACAAGAACCCATCAGTTTTTGTGCCTGTTGGGTGGTCCCTTAACATTGAGTAAAAATCCCCAACAGGGTTTCTTCTGCTATTGGCACTTTCAGATTGCTTGATGTATGACAAATCTTCTTCGGCAAGTTCACAAGTAGGAAAAGTTGCTGAATGTGAACCTGGAAAAATGCAATCTTTCCTGAGCCCAAGGATTCCTGAGCCTACTGTTTCAGGTGAAGGCCTAAGCGCATCACAAGCTTTCCCATCCAGAATATCTTCCCTCTTCCCAGTATGAATGTTCCTTACATCTTCAGCAGCTGAAATTGCTGATGACTGATTTAACTTTTGTAGTGATGAGTGGTTGGTTATGCTGTCAGAGCACTCAACAAAAACAGGCATTTCCTCTTGTCTTTTGTCTGGTTCTTGAGGACTAACGAGTGATTCAGATACACAGTTCTCTTGACGAAACACAGGAATCTTAGCAACACCCTCCATGTCCACATTTACTGATACAAGGTCGTTGACTTTCGTTGCCTCCGTTGTTGGTTTATTAGAAGACTGAGCTTGTTGCAATTTATCTTTGTTGACATAAGAGCTTAGAGACAATCCAAGATCAAGCTGAGCCCACCGATATATTGCACTTAATTTTCCTCCCAAAGCTTCAACCAACATATTTAGTTCACCAATTTCATAACGGAAGAGGAAATACCTTTCACCCCAAGCACATGAACACAGCTGTTTTGCATGATTCAAGCAGCTGAATCTGTCTGGCGAACACGAACATCCCACAGCAGAGAGGTGCAAGTCATAGAGACAAACAATGCATTCCCTCTCACTGGTTGCATCAAAACTTGAGTCCATTTTCTTTGTCTGTGAGGGGGCACAGAGGTATTCTCTTCTTGCCCGCTCCATATCAACACGTGTCTATACAAACACAAGAGACTAGTGTCAATATCTGCACAGTTTATGGTGATTATATGATCCCCACCCCACTAACAAGGGCAATGTTCGAACTCAGTTTGTATGAGTGCCCTCGTTGCTCTTCCAAACTGAACGAATAAATAAATCTATATTCAACTTTGAAGGTGGCGACTACAGCCAACCAAAACTATCATTCAGAAGCCTCCCAGCACAAGAACCATCCAAATTGGAGACCAGAAATCTCCAAACACGGGTACCATGTAAAACAAATATAATTTGTACCCTAGATGGGAGATCATGTTTCCAGAATAACATAATCTATTTCCTTCTTACTAACGTTATAAAAGCCAAAAAGTAATTAAAAGAAGAGGGGTGAATGCCGATTTACCTTCAGTGCCTTTGTCAAAATCCCATCTTTTCCACAGACATCTGTCCACCTTGTGTTCTCTACGGTGTCCTTCCTCAGTAATTGAAGCTCCCAATGTGCTCTAATTGCTTCCCTAGCTGCCCCTAGCAACAACTTGTCATGAGATACTGTTGTTTTACGCCTCTGGTCACAATAAAGCTCTACTGCAATCTGCCCGTGGGGTAACCAGTCCACTGGAGCTACATTAACAGCCTCTGCACAGTTGAAGCCACAATTGAATCCAGAATGATATGCTCGTGGAAATGTCAGCACAAACTCTCCAGGATGCTGGGCACACCGATACACCGGTACCCCCTCAGACTTGAGTATGGAAGGTGACAATTGTGTGACCTAGCAAAGATTGGAGAAGTAAACTCAGGAAAGATTACAAACTATCGGTAATGAAATTAACAACCATGTTTTAAGCCGATACAACTAAGTCATGCTTTAAAAACTGTGACCATTATCTGCCCAGTGAATTTGCATAGAAAATGCTCAAATAAGAGTGCTTCATCAGGACAGCCTATCCATGTTGACACCACACCATAGTGAAAAGTCTTTGAGTGACAGGCCAATGTGCACAAGCATGTCTTCTCATAGAGGCTTATATATCTCCTCTAGTGCATTGGATTTGCATACAGTAACATAGGCAGAGGAATCCATGCCAATGCTCCAGTTCTATATTGGGGAGGTGTCCTATACATGTGCTAAAACAGCTGCTTCAATTGAAATATATAATGCTTTGTAGGTAATGTAATGAAAAGAAGATAAAGAATTACTCACAAGTTTATGAAGTAAGTCAGGCTGTTCTTGAAACAAGTCTCGCTGATGCTTTTTCATAGCTGCTTCAAACTTCGACGCTTCTTTTCCAGGCACCCCATACCAAATTTTTGGAGCACCCCAGTGCATGTAATTCAAAGAATAAAAGTGATGGTCCTCAACATGCTGTTATCCAAAGAAATTACATCAAGAAGCAAGTATAACCATGAAAATAGAACATAAACTAACAAATGGGTTGATTCAATTTGAGCTGTTGTAGTTCCCTAGGACCCGACGATTTCTGAAAATATATAATTTATATCCAACTTGATAGTATCTATTTAGTTATCAAAGATGTAGGCTCAAATAACCTGCCTGAACGAACACAATTATATAGATATAAACAATACAATGATAGAACCCAAAATAGAGTGGAAAGATAGAACAGAGGATTCAAATCCAGAATTTTCTTCATTTTGCTCAGAACGTGAGCAGAGATGTTTAGGCCTGATTGGGGTGACCAATTGTAAATATATGTATATATAGGCCAAACATCAAGGTAAAAAATATATCAAGATCTCAAAATGGTAGGAAGAACAATGGATATGATGTACAAAGATATCCTCGCGATATGACAATAGTATTTATGCCCAGTTAGCCAGAATCCCTATAGAGATATAGGCAGAAAAGGTCAAATTTCCCTAAATGCCAACCCAATGATATATCCCGATGGACAGACTAATTAGCTTGACACCAATCCCAAACCTGATTTTCCTTGCCCAAATCCATTCACTTAACAAATTGGTACAAATGTTTCAAGGGTCAATCCCTGCCTATCTTCATCAATGTATCATGACAAGTCAAATAATAGAACAACAAGATCAAGTGAGAAATGTGAAGGTCAGCCAAAAAATTCGGATCTTAACCTGCCCACAGGTTAGTGTGAATGAATATGTAAGAATCATCAATGTCTCGCCAACATAAGGATTTACTGAAAAATAGCAGTCCATTGAGAACTTAGTAATAAATGAAAGTCTTGATATGTTCCCTGTGCATGGTTATCCGGTTTATGATTAGTCCACTGAGAAAAATGTAGAAAAAGAGCTCGATAGGTGTTTCAAATCATTGACAATTGATGGGTGGGCATGTGGTGACATGCCTTACATCCAGTTAGAGGGTTTCCTTCATTATCCTTTTTTATTTGGATCTATTTTTTTGAAATAGTTTTAACTCTACTATTTATTAGATGTTTGATTAAATGGGAAGAAAAATAAAGGAAGGGAATGAAGTCAAGAGTCTAAATACTGATAAGAATCTATAATTGAACATTACATAGTTCAAGGTATATAAGAAATTATTTCCCAATCATTCTAAACATAGTAACTTTGAGAGCTAGGTAATGTAACTAAATAGTTTAGTTACATGGTCTTCATTTCAAAAATGAAGTACTTATTATCAATACATACTAACAAAATTAATGACCACTTTTGTAAGCATATGGCATGACCAAATACTGAAAAATAGAAATTATTGAGTTATATAATTAAAGCACACTAATGATATGAGCCAATATTTTTAATTACATTGGATTACGATGGGGATCACACTCCTGCCAACACTCGAAACAAGGTTAACACTCATGCACCTGCATGCCATACCACTGGCCATGCCTTAGTTAACAAATATGGGTCAATTTTGATTGCAAGCAAACGACAGAATTTATGTAGGATAGAGATAACAATGTTTTAGGTTGTGGTTGCAGAGGTATTGAGGCAAACAACCATTCGCATACAAACTTAATGGGAGTACATTATCTCTTATTCACACTCATAAAAGGGACATCTTGGATTAGGAGGGGATCCAGTTTGTATTTTGCCAATAAAGCATTAACTTTCAAAAAAGAGTAATAGGGGCTGCAGATAGTAAGCCTATGCACCCATTGAATCTAAATATCAAATGGCCTCAAGAATGAAGAATTTGATAAAGGGAATGGAAAGGTCAACATCAATATTGCCAAGCAAGTTCACTAACAAGGAGTAGATGTAATTAGTAGAATGAAAGAAAACCCTAGAAGATTAGTAATATAGTTTTAGGGTGTGTTTGTTTCACATAAAAAAGTGTCAACTAAAACTTTTCCATCTAAAACTTTTCACTTTCCATAATTACTATATTTTTTAATTATTCTTTCACATTTTTTTATACAAACTACCCTACTTTTTAATCATTTCTACACAACTACCCATACAACTAACCTATCTATTTTAACTTTATTCTCTTTACTCCTCATCATTACTCCTATTATATTACATCATTTTTTATTGATTTGACAACTTCTACTCTAAAAACTTTTCATCAAAAGTTTTACCTCCAACCAAACACACCCTTAGTATGACTACAACCACATCTTGATCACTCAGACCTTCAACATCTGAAGGGATGTAGAGCATACCTTTATAATCCAAAACAGGAGGTAATGGTTTTGAAGGAACCAATGGTGCTGATCCCACCGATGGCAGTCATAGTGGTAGTTATGGAGGCAAAATATTACATAGTGAAAACCACTCAATCCACTTACAAGAAAATATAGCTTCTGACAGACCACTATAGATGAAACCAAGGCAAAATGCATATGATCAAATGCCTCCTAAGTATTGAAAAATGAGGACAAATCAAGAGGCATTGGTTTGTTAGTCAAGTACTCTAGTTAACAACATAATGGGCATTAACCAAGCCCATAAGCTCTTCCATGATATTTGGCCTTTCTGAACTTTCAGATGTGCGTGCACCAGTCCAAGTTCTGTCTCACTCAAATTCTGAAGGTCATATTCTTCTTCGTATCATATATATGTGAATCAGTCAACCAACAAGGGTAATTCTTTAGTTACGAAGAGATCAATGTGATGTTAGTAGAACGATGATAACAATAAGCAGCCTCCACAGAACTCACTCTAGTACTAAAGTATCATATTATCATATTCTTAAAATTTAATCATTTTTGTCTTGTTGCAAATTCAGGTATGAGTTTCAGTGCATAACATATTTATCTTCACTTATATTTGAACCTCTTTTACAAACCTGACATACACCTCATATATTCTCATTATTACTAAATGTAAGTTTTTAATGCTGTCTTTTTTGTTCCAAGTAAATTTATATTCATCTAAATTTAATAGAATTCTCAATGGAAACAATATTATCTTTGATTAAACATTTATGTCTTTTTCCTAGACCACTAATAAATTCTTACTTACCAAAAATGTAAATGCTAATTTAAACATGGTCCATGGAGATTTTAAAATGCTGTAAGTGCAAACAATTAATGCATATTGCATGAAGACAGCTATAGTCTAGCCATGAACCAGTTCTTCTCCCTTTTCTTCCAATAGTCTAGGCAGCATAACATAACATTATTATAAAATGACAAGAAAAGGAGAAATAAATAGTAGTCAAGATGAGAAACCCACAACTTTAAGAGACAAACAAGTCTTCATGGAAATATGACGAAGCACTTGAACTAAGTAAAGATGTATCTTACCCAGCAAAATGATGAGAAGCACATCCCCACATATAACCATGGCACCAAAACGCCAGAAATATCTCCACCCTCAAATGAGAGCACGGAACCAGGAAGCCTAGAGAAATTATTTAAGTTCCAGCCTGACTTCACATATTTTTCCTCCAACTCAGAATCCATTGGTTCAGAGGATGGCTTGGGAAACCCACTACCAAAAATTCCAGTTTCGATATCAGCCCCATAAAGGACCTGCAACAGAATAATAGAATAATGTCAGCTCTCCTACCTTTTCAAATTTCAGATCGCCCCCCTACATCACCCCTCCCTCCCCCCCCACAACACAAAAGTACACAATCATACCCTCATCCCTCTGGCACTTAAACTATCAGCAGACAGCAATCATGAAAATTGGGCTGTCTTAGTATCTTCTCCAATCATACCTCAATCTCTTCACTGGGCTTCTCAACTAGTCTCCAATATTCACCTTCAATATTCTCCACTGTTGGTTCTTGATGCTTTTGGTACCCTTCCTTAATGTATCTCGGATCCGATTCCATATCCTCCATGCAAAAATACTGCTGCTTGAAGTCGTCAGCATACTTCTGAAAAGCTTCTAGAGTTAACTGTGGACCTGGTTCAAATCCAAATCTCTCATTGACATTAATGTTCACAAGTTCATTAGTGCCTGCAACATCTCCATTGCTAGTCTTGGATTGTGCTCCCGAATTCAAGCGTCTTCTCTTCCTATTCATATGTATATAGTACTTGTACATCTTTCTCATTGAATTCCGATTTTGAAGCTTGTCAATCCTTTGAACACGAGTAGCAAATCTTGAATTCTCCCACCTATCCTTGTCTTTGAGAGGACAAGGAGGTTTCCAAGAAGAAGGGGGAACAATGCGGCAAATTCCATATGGTTCTACTCTCTGGCGAATACTGGCGATATACTTGAGTGTATCCTCGAACTCCTAAGGAAAGAATTCAAGAAACCTTTAGAATAAAGTTGTCCCACAGGATAACTTCATATGTTTTTCAAGGAAAAAAAAAGAAAAAAGGAAGAAATAGCAATGACAAATATGGAGAACATCTTGAGAATGTTGTGGCAAAGGAAGACCTCTTCAGTTGGGTGAAACACTGGAGCTTCATCAAGGATTGGCCTGCATGCATTTTGAGGTTGCCACCTAGCCATTACCTGTTTCAAGGAATCATCCATTATGTGCATCAAACCCATAAACAAAAAAAGTAATAAAGGTAATGAGAGATTAAGTAACAAACAATAAAAATAAATGAACTCTTCAACACCTTTTGACAATTGCTGCATTCTGTACATCCACGGATCACACCCTTTGGAAGGTGACATATCGTAGAGAAATCCTGCCAACAAGGCATCATTCAGTTGTGAAAATAAATTAATTAGTATGGATACAAAAAGACTTAAAAGCCCTCCATATGATATGAACTAAACAACAATGACGGAGAAGTTTTACTAACTTGATCTAACTGTTCAGAATCTGACTCTTCATCTGAGCTATTATCAAATACACCATAGTTTATCCATGGTCTGCGTCTAAGGGACCTTGTAAACTTTGCATCATCACTGACATGCAGTTGATTATCCATCGGAATCTGTTGTGAATCAGATGCACTGGTAGAAGATGTCCTGTCACTCATTTTAACCTCATTTTTGACCCTCTTCAAGGTGAAGGATGTCAGTGAAACAAACCCTGGTGGAACTGCTGGAAATTCAGCTAGCTCCTCTCCTATGCATCCTGCCCCCATTGATGCTGCGAAAAAAAATAAATAAATAAAAGCAAAATCATAACAAGAATGCTGAGGCCAGAAGACATAATTTTTCCGGAAATGTAGTACCGAAGTCATTTCACCAACAGAAAGCAAGAAACAGAACAAAACAAAGAGTTGACAACAATCAGAGTCATTGCTAGATGATCAAGCATGCGCACGGTGGTGAAGGAACTAGACCTTAAAAAAGGCAGCCTAGTGCATTAATCTCCTGCTATACATCAGGTCCAGGGAAGTTTCAGAACACAGTCTATGGTGCATAACCATACCTTGTGAAGCAAGACATTGTTTTCATGTAATTTACAAATCAAATACCACATGTTCGGAAAACCCAAAATAGAGTTAGAAGAGATATATCTCACCATAGATTCCAGAAGAATCAAACACACAGCAGTATCCATCAAGACCGCATGCTATCACTTCAAAGCAGTGGATTTAAGCTGTAGAAGATGAGAAGAGATATCTAAAATGCCACACCATAAACTTCTTTACTCTGAAAAAGGCAACAGAAAACAAAATATTGTCAGGAATATTCAGACACATTTGTCAAGTTATTGTCTAACAGAGTACATCACAAGGGTGGCAGACAAATATTTGGAAGAAACAACCCTATATGAAGCTATTGAATTGAACCTCGGGAAAAAGGAGAGAATAAGATTCCAGTGTCTGAACTAATCCATAAGAAAACATTTCTGCTAAACAGAAAAGCTACATGGAAACTAACCACCAAGAAATTTGATGATTGAAAAATGACAGACATCTTTAAATATTGACACCATAACTGGAAATTAAACATCCATGATTATAAACAAACAGCCTTCATTTCATCATTCCTGATGGTGATAATGACTATCTTAACAGTAAAAAATTTCTATTGCAAATACTGCAACTCATTTTCTTGTCAGTTTGAACCAAAAGAATGCAAGATCATTGCCAGGTTTAGGAAAGAAAAACCACACAACTTAACTGGGAATCAAGCAGTTTTCCTATTGAAAAAATTTCAAGCAGTTCGGCTTCAAATGGGCAGATTTGAGAATAATAACCCATAATGAACCAGATTAGGTCCGGTCTGGTCGACTTTGGTAAGTTTATGAGTCGAAGATTAAAGTGGCCTTAGAATTGTGTACCTGGTGGTGGAATTAACATTCAGTCAGGTTGCAGGTTGCATCCTGCTCATTTCAGGTAAAGATCCTCAAACAAGAACCACTAGAGTTGCACCCCTGACACCCTGGAGCAACCAACTCTATTAGATCAAATCCAAAATGATTCTATTATCGCAAATCAACATCGGAAGTTCCTATCAAGCATCAGCACAGCATTTTCCTTTAAAACAGTTAATTTATATTAATGGATTGCCTTGATTGTTTTCTTTAATGCCAATGCCTCGCATATTCCAAAAATGTTCGCATGGACAAAGATATTGAATTCATAATCTTAATTATCTTCAACCGGTTCCCAACAATTCAAATTATTTTTTTGATTTTTTGTCCATGAGTTAGTTTATACCAGGAATTCCCAATATTTTCTTCAAAAGTTAAACAACTGGCTGTGGAAATATGGTAATGCATAACTAATTGATGTGGGCGTAGGATGCTTAAGCATCGCACCAAAGCAGAGAACAAAAGTTGAGGCAATAAACTGATTAAAGGTATAAAGACAAAACAGAAAAACCCCTGCAGTGAATTAAAAATTTCCACCTAAAACACCAAACACATTCCATTAAAGATTCTGCAAATGCAGTATTTACAGCCTATTTGCAGCCTGTTAAGAATTTACGGTAAAAACAACATGACAGAAGGCACTTTAACATGACATGGTAATTGAACAGGACATTATGATTGAATTTTGCACTCAAATATTTCAGACTATATCTGAACTTTAGAATTTTAACTGAAATCTTTGAAATGATATGCCAACGGACAAACAAGCATCAACATTGACACCACAAAAGAACCCACCATATTAAATTTCAATGGGAAGCATCACAGTTGAAACTGATCGACAATAAAATTCTCCTCACAACAGGAAAAACATGAAACATCTTCTGAGTAATAATACCAAACACATCGTTGTGATGAACATAAGATTTCAAATCCTAAGGAACAACTAATCAAGAAAATCCACAGCAGACACGATCAGATGATTTGACAGACAAATTACTGATCACCCAATTCAGGAATCACCCCAACATCAGCTGATCAATTAATTCAGCTACAACACCTAGGCCAAACAATTTACGAAAAACCAATCAAAACAAATTTTACAGCATACATGATCAGATCATCCCAAAAAATAAACTCTTGATCACCCAATTTCAAGGATTACCCAAATATCAGTTGAATTATTTGACAACCCTATGGAAGCAAACTTCAAAATTCCTCCCTAAAAAATGAGAAAAAACAGAGGCATCCGGGAAAGGGTAAAAGGGGAAGAAAAAACAAAAACCGCGTGCAGATCTAGCCCTAACCTGGTTTCAAAAGCAAGCACAGACCAAAACCGCTGGTTAAGGAGTGGACGTTGTATTGTGGGAACACTCGAACCCTTTGGGACCAAAACAACTGGTCTTCCAAAATCACCCTCAACTCATTCAAGAATTCCAGCCAGACAAGGGAACAAACAGAAAAGAGCAGAGAAGACGGAGAATTAAACCAGCAGCTCAGTCAGGCAAAGACGCTGCTGCTGAATATAGCAAAGGATTAAAATAAAGATTTGAATTGGGCTTACTACGAATTTTTCCTTTCTTCTCCAACAATGGAAGTGGAGGATTGCAGCCCTGAAAATGCGTCCCTGAGGAGAGGGTAAAAGCGTAAAACCGTCCTGCAGTCCGTACAAGATGACAGAACGACACAATCCAGTGCATTTTAATTAACGTTTTTGCGGTTATACCCCCCTTTACTGCAATTTCGGTCCCTCAAAACGTTGTTCAAAAAATAAAATAAAATAAAATAAAATAAAAGATATAACTCGTCACACCCCAATGGGTACTGTCTTCCACAACATTGCAATGGAAGGTGGCGACTTTGCGCGTGGTTGTTGATGGAAAATGGACCAAGCATGCATAATTGCATTTCAGTATATATGTTTTGACATTTTATAAAATAGGCTTCGAATTTTTAATGGTGTGTTTAGATGAAAGCTTCATATGTGCATTTGGTTATTTGGTTGTCGTTAACCTTCTAAATTGCTTGTTCTAATTAATATCTTTAATTAATATTTTAGTTATTTACAGTTTTTCTTTCAATTAAAAATTTCTTAAATAAACGCTAATTCATGTTGTTTTATCCTTTATATTTTCCTTGATGCACTCTTTAATACTAAGCACACTCGAATGCACATCTCGACGTCTTTATTCAAACACATCCAGACACATTGCATAACTAATACCATTGCCCAATACATATCCTAGATTTATCCAAATTTGTTAAAAAAAAAGTTATAATAAAAATTGATTGATATAAAAATGCAGTAGTTAATCAGAGTATATTATCAAAAAAAATTAGGTTATTATTGAAAAAGTAAAATAGCAATTATTAACAAATAAGAGATTTCAAAATATGCTTGCAAAGCTTGATTAATTTTGAAATTATGTCCATTAATTTATAAAAATTGCAATATAAATTGGAAACATGCTCATGATATCAGTGTTTTGATATCTACCGTATTGATATCTACCGTATTTTCTTAAAACTTTTGAAAATTTTCAAGCTATAAATATGCCTTATTACTTTCCCAAAATGAGACAATACTCCACTAATCACCTGTATATTGCAAAACTTGCTTAAAAATATCAAGAGTAAGTAAATCTTATTAATTATTTTCTTGTGAATATTTCCATGCTACTTTAACTAAAGTTAACTATTAAAATTTATGATGAACATTACTTGTGGAATAATAAAGTTAACTTCGTGATTCTATTCGTACGTATTTCTTGAAAACTAATCCAAAATATCGAGCCAATCTAACAGTGCTAATTTTAGACGATTTGGATATTATAATTACTATAAATGCTGCTAATTATGGTATTATTGATCTAATGTTGATAAAGAAAATTTTCTTATAAGAATTTTTTACTTTGTACTCTAGAGCACTTACATATGAATGATCCACTTGAACCTATTGAACATTTATTTAGATGTGAATGGGTTCTAAGTAAACATTACCATATAATTTTGTGTACAACATGTGCATTCCAATTTTATTATCCAAATTAAGGAATTACAAATAAACATTGTACATACATACATACATACATATATATATATATGCCTTCACACAAGGAATTAAACAGCTGATATATACAATATATGTCCCTGTAATTAAGAATATATGTTGTAGATATTGATGAAATTAACCTCTATATTAATGCAAGAGTGGAGGAATTATACCCAGATCTCTAAGTGCTTTTACACGACACACTAGTTTTCAGCCAAGCAGTTCTCAAAGTGTATATATCGGCCTTCATCATCATCTTTAAATAAACATGCATCTCCAAGCTAGCCTCTCTCTCTCTCTCTCAATTAATTTCTTGATGAAGTTGTCTTAGTCCCCTGATCAGTAGTAACGTTGATCTGATCATATGCTTGGCCCACGTGATCCTGCAGTAGAAACCCAAGATCATCTCCATCACTCTTTCCATCAGTCAATCCAATCATCGAGCTGCTGGCTGCAGCTGCACCTGTTTCGTCCACTTCCTGACGGTCATGATCAGGAAACTCTTCAAGGAGGTTGTTGAAAGGCAGGAAATGATGATCGGTTGAGTACTTTTCCCGCAGTAGTACTGTTGTGCTGCTAATTGCATAGTCATGATGAGCAGTAATGCTTATGTCTTCTCGTTGTGACCCACCTCCGATGGTCATCATGAATGTTGGGATTCGGTCCTGATGATAATCTTGATCATGGTTGATTATGCGCCTGCTTCTGTTCATGCTGCGGTCATCCATGGATGGAGGAGATGGACCCACGAATGGAGAGGATGGCCCAGCGACGTTCTTTTGCTGATCAGGATCCACATTAAGGCCGATGAATGTGGACGACTCATGTCCTCCTCCAGATGAATATTTGCTTTTGTTGTACACTCTACACAACACCCAATCATCCTGCAGGAGTTGAAAACTTTGATTGAAATTAAAATGATTTTTGGCATATGATAAAAATAAAAATTAAAAAAAAAACGAATGTACATTGGTTATCAAAGTATGCCAAAATGAGGCCGGTGACACCCGTTGCAATGTTTCCATCCGAATGATAAGAAAGTTTGTGGCAGTGACCATGAGTGTAATCTTCAATGCTATAGGCGACACATAAGTATATATTTCCCGTTTACAATTAAAGGATCTGCTTCTATTTATTCTAAACAAACTGAAGTTTAATTCGTGTAATCTTACAGACGAAGCCCATTTTGATGACAGAATTACCATTTAACTCACCTAATGCATTCAAAATTATTTGTTTGACTGGAAAATTAAGTTTTATCCTAATCAAAGATCTGCAAGATACCTATCTGAAAAATATGAAAAATCAAAATAATAAAATAAATTTATTTCTATTACTTGAGAGCTATATTTTGAATCTCTAAATTATTTAAAATATTATTCCTATACGGATAAATAATTTTATAAAATATTATAATATTTTAAGTCATTTATGAATAAATTTAAGTATTTAAGCAAATGAGATTGAGATGATTTTTGGTCTTATGTTAAAATAAATGGTAAACGATGTTGAAGAACGTGAACAATTGATTAATTCCATAAAAAATGAGCTGCATCCATATGGTTACACAAGGCTAGACCCTATATTTGGAATCATAACTTTGTTAGAGAATGCAGTTATAAAACTGAAAAAATATAAGAATGGATGCATGGTTTAAGGCTGAGTGACAAAGTGAATGCAGTTATACAGCAGGAAAAAGAAGAATGGATACACGGTTTAAGGCTTAGGGAGAAAGTGAATGCAGTTATACAACTCATGAAAAGAAAGAAAATGGATGCATAGATTTAAGGCAGAGAAAGAGAAGGAAGAGAGGAAGAGGAGATATATGGATGCATGGTTTAAGGCTAACGGAGAAAGTGAATGCAGTCATAAAACTCTTGAAATGAGGGAAAATGGATGCATGGTTTAATGCAGAGAAGGAGAAGGAAGAGAGGAAGAGGAGATATATGGCGAGGTGACCTCGGGTGGTGTATGTGGAGGATTCTGAAGACGGAATTCATGCATGACCCAACTCGTCTTTTTGCCCTTTGGAGCTCTTTCGAGGTAGAACACCAGCGTCTTTCTCATTCCCGCAAGCTCCTGCGTCCTTGGGTTTATCACTGCTCGGTCTTTTCCTGTGGCCTTCCAGTACCCATGCGTGGTTGCTCGATTTGCACGCACTCCCGTTGCATATTTCCTGTTCCGAAAGCTGAAGAAATACCACTCGTTCTCGCTCAGCTTAGCTTCATCTGAAAATTTGATATTCCATGCACGCGACCATGTGGGGAAAATTGATTAAATAATTGATCATCTTAATTACTTTACTAATATCTCGATATACAAGGTTAATTACGTACTTTATTTAGGTCCAAGATCACCGTATCATTTTAATCTCAGTGAATTTAATTAATTGCAAACTGACCATTGCAACTTCCCCCCCACTCCTTAGAATATAGAAAAGCATTTCGTTATCGGATGTTTTAATTTCTAGGCTGTAAAATTAATATAAAATATAAAAATTGATTATTTAATTTGTATAAATATTGAAATTCCATACCCTTAATTCTCCTTCCATGCGAAATTAAGGGTGGTTAATTATGAAATTAATTCTATTGTCGTTAGTGCTGTTATATATTGCAAACTTCTTTCCAAGTTTAGTCTTAAGCTTATGTGGTTGAAATTCAATGTACAAATAAAAACCCTACCAAACAGTGCGTATATAATAGAATATATAAGAGAGTCGTTTCAAAAAAAAAAGAAGAAGTAGCCACTTTAAATGAAGTATATAACGGTACCAAACGAGTCAAATAAATATTTTAGGTTAAATCTTCTTGTAGCTAGCTAGCCAGACAGCTGCTAGTAGCTGGATCCTCCCGGCAGTCTCCTGTGCATGCGTACTCTCGCATTGGCAAATTCATCACCTTCCCCACGACAAAGATCATGTTATATATACAAATGCATTGAACTCAACCACCACGTGCTAGACGTGCAACTTAGGTCAAGAGTGTATCCACCAACCCTATCCTAATTTAGGCAGCGCAGAGTACACAGCATATAAGTTATTACCCACCCCTTTAATAAGGTACAGGGTAGGGTGAATATATTAAGTATCCAGAACCGACCTGCATAAGTATATATTATTTTTTTAATACAACATGGGTATAATTATATATATATATATATGTATATGATTTATTATATATTATGTGTCATGTTTTGTGTGTGGCATCTTATTGCACACTCATTTTAATCAATCTTGTACTTTGTAGAGTTATGGACTATAAAATAAGAAACTAATTGGGTTTTTATGTTATCAACTTTCGAAAGCCTTTTATGAATAAGCTCATGAATTGTAATTGTAATATATTAATAGTTTAATGATTGCGTTGTAACAGCATATACTTTATATTTTTTATATAATAATGTAAATAGTAACATTTGTACATGTAATCTTAAAATGTAAATGAGTATCGTTTTATATTATTTAAAATAATATAAAAATATTTTAAAAAAAATATTGTATTTAAGTAATAAAGGAACCGATTTAGGACCGAAACTGGAACCGATCCTATGAGTAATGAATAAAATATACTAAAAACCGAACCGACAAACGGATAGAGTAGAGTAAACTTTTTTGCAAATAAGGTATGAATATACTAGATGACTACCCGAAACCACTACCCAAAACCGAACCGACCCGAATTACACCCCTACCACATACCCTCCTCAATTCTCATGCACGGAATTCAATCTCCGTGTATGCATGTTTCACATTTCAAAGTTCTACTATTTTTATTTTCAACGCCTTCATGGTATGTAGTGTGTACTGGGCATTTCTCGTATGAAACAGGCTGTATTTTGCAACCCCTCGGATTTTCCAATTTTTGATTTTTATAGATCTAGGCAATGCATTTCGAGTTCCGATATTTGTTTAGCTTATGTATAAACTTGAATCAAAACTTTTATAATTGTTAACTTAAAAAAAACATAATTACAGAGAATCTCCTACGTTTGCACTTGTTGCGAATTATATATGTAATTCAAAATGATTTTTCTTGCACTAAAAATATTTATAGAGAAAAATATAATGGATGATTTGGATTTTAAAATCTTAAAAATTCAAAAGATCGTAATTTTCACCTAGTTTCAAAGGAGAACTGCACATTTATACCTCTCTCCCATCCAAAACCAACATACACTAGATGCTTCTCCGTTTTTTTTTTTCTTTTGATATACAAAAATGCTTCTCAGGGTTTTGTGCCAACTATATATGTTCCACTGATGAAACCTTGTCCAAGATTTAATCATAGTCGACATAATTAAGCCGGACGTTTTTCACCATTAGGCGTATCAAAACGGGATTGGGCAGGCCGGTTCATCTGGTTCCTTCAAGATTAGCAATTGTATGTCCCGTCGGATGGTTCAACCAGTTCAACTGTAACAACTAACCGTTTCAACGGAAAAAACCGGAAACTCGTCAGCCTAACATGCGCTGGAGAACCAAAGCTGTTGCCATTACAGTGGGTCATGCATGGATTCAAACGACTTAACGTTGAACCATTCCTGTCGATCATGCACCATATTCTGCTTATGCTCTAATTAATGTTAAATTGCTATAACTACTTTTTTTTTTTTTTTTTTTTTGGTCTTCTTGTTCTTTTCTGAACTCTGCTAAGTCAGGACATTAATTGATTGACAACTTATTCTCACTTCCCAAGCTTCAATTCCTAATAAAAAAAATGGAAAAATTAAGAGCATAAGCATTAAGGTGAGAGAGTGAAGCATAAGAAAATGGCCGGAGGCACTTGCCTGGTAGCTGCCAAGGCTCACATGTGTGCAAATTCACAACCATCAAAGTGTCATGTGGGCTGCCCTCATTAGCAACCTTCTTGTGTAGATAGTAGCAAACCAGTTCCTCGTCGCTTGGGTAGAACCTATAACCAGGTGGGAGTGTGGCCTCTATCTCCCTCAGCCCCATATATTTTTCTCCTGTACTGATCGATCAGGAGAATTAATTCCCAATGAATATTATTTCGGCTCAAACAACTGATTGGCTGTCTTATATATATAACTATAGTTATATGTAATGATTCGATACACCTAGGTGTACTGATCAGACTTAATACACCTAGGTGTTTTGAGCTCTTTTTTTAATTTCTTTTATTTTTATGTACGCTCACATCAATTTTTATATACTAATTTACTATTTTTAGTTTTTGGTATATATTTTTAAAATTTCAAACATCACAGTTTTCACCCCATTTACACTACATCAAGTTTCTCTTAATGTGGTTAAATTTTTTTGCCGTATGGTATATATTTGTCTGTATTAAATATATTTTTTCTATAATTAATTATTTAGCTACAAATAAGTAGTTACTTTTGAGTGATAACATTTGTTAAACTGTAGTCATGTTTACATCAAATGCAACCAAAAATATATTTAAAGTAGACATCGTAATTTGGCCGTAAATATTTTTAAAAAATTTCGCTGTAATTAATATAGGATTTGCTCACATTTGATCAAACAAAGCCAGATTAAAATTTTAGCTACAAAAATTTAGTCACATATATTACACTTTTTCTTAGTGTTAACTGTAAATGAAGGTGAAACAATTAAATTTTAGAATTAAAAATATATTCTAAAATTTATTTAATATACGAATTAAATATATGTAGGTGACATAAAATTTTAAAAACTAAAATACCTAAATGTATTAAGACTCTCGGTGGGTACACCTGGGTGTATTGAATGATTACTGATCCGCCCTGTAGTACACGGAGAGAGGGGTTGGTAATTAGGTGTCCCAAATGCCATTTGCATTTTCAACCCCTATCCATACGTATAATAAGACGCACAGATCAGAATCCGCGGCAAGATGTCAGGTGATATTATGTCATAAGATTCTAAAACCATTTCCTTGCAAAACTTAGGTCACAAGAAATATATGGTTGACTGATTAACCACCAGTTTCAATCATTGTAGAAAGCCATCATGGTTTCGGTAAGCTTTTCTGGAAATCCAGACCGTTCAATGCCTCAATGTAATGAGGATGAGCATAACCCAAAAGGGAATTGCTTTGAGGTTGTGTTTTCGGTTCCGATTTTGTAAACTTCCAATTATAATTTCCATAGACAGTCAGATGGGTTGTCTGGCTTGATTAATAGATCCATTCATAGAAGAATGTTCAGTTTATCACTAGTGGCTGCACGCAATTTGGACGGTTTGGATATATGTGGATATGCTTAGTGTGTGAAGAAGATTACCAATTTTTGGAAATGGAGTATGATCAAGGCATCACATATCGTTCTCACAGATGCCAAGGTGCAAACCCCAATATCCAACCCAATTTTGATTAGAGCTGGATTGAGCTTTTGTCAAATTCGATTCAAAAGTCACTATTGAATTCAGCTTGATTTAGAAATATATTTGGATATTGGGTTTAATGTTCAGCCGCTCAACTCAAATTTCAACTTCATTTATATTCATGATGCTATAGAGATTATTTTTCTAAAAAAAAAAACTATAAGTTTCATTTCAGTATTTTTTATAAGTCATTTCAGCATTTAATATATTCGTCTTCCATAAATTTTTTTCAATAAATTTAAAGAATACGTCAGAAGTCTACAAAAATCGCTATAGAAATTTAATTAAGATAGTGTTGAAAACCAAAGATTAAGCTCATCCGTTTATGTAGAACATTATTTCTATTTGCAATCATATATTGACAGAGAGGAGTTATACCAATTGTGTCATATCAAGAACCTTTTACCGCCTTTCTATCAAAAAAAGATTCCTTTTTACCGCCATATATTGAAAGATGAATTGTATTCCTTGTCTAGCTAATATTGCAAATGTGATGATCAATTCTATCATCATTATCTTCTTATATATCTTTCATGAAGCCAACTTCATGCAACTTCACCACGGGGTGGACTAGAAACATAGAAGATCTGTTAGCGGCGCTTGTGCTTTTCTTCTTTTTTTTTCCCCCCTAGGAAGCCGCCCTTGTTCTTTGAAGGCAAAATGATAGGAAAAAGATAATTTACCTATTTCTAAACATGATTAGTATATAAATTTTATTTTGCACTGTTTATATTTTTAATCATTTAGTTTTACCTTTTATTTATAATACTACTTTTCTACTATACCAGCTTTCTAATTGATACACCACCTTTATAATATCCGCCCATATCAAAACACAATACCTTTTGCAGACATCCTCAACACGTGCTACCTGAGATCCGGCCAAAGAGCGAGCTAGAACAAGCAAGTGGCTGCCAAGGGCATTTTTAAATTGTGATTATAATTATTATATAATATTTTGTCATATCCATCTTGGAGATTATTAATGTGAGGATATCTTTTTAAATTATCATACGTGTTGGTAGAGACAGATGAGTTGACTTGGCCACGTCCAGGCAGATATGCCTTGCTCCTATATCCATCTTCCCAATCATCAATCATTATTATCTAATCAGCGTTCGTTATTTCACTGTGCTTTTACAAGTCAGTTAAGCAATGAAATTAACTACTGCAATCCCGTGTTACAAAGCCCATCCTTCTAATCATATTTTCCTCCTGAAAATATCCTTTGCTACCACATGGAATTGGTGACAGAAGGGAGACGTCATCAACTACAACTACAACTACAACTACATATTAAAACATTCTAAAATTCCAGTAACAAAGTTCTACATGTGAAAAATGAGAAAGAGAAGTGCAGCCTTTTATATCAGAATTTGTGAGACGAAAAGGGATATTATAATGCCAAAATTAGAGATGAACATATAAAAGGCAAAATAAACTATCAAAAAAAGAGGCAAAATATCTAAGATGCCACAGACTAATCCACTGCCAAATTAGATTGATAGGCAACAGAAATAAATAATCATTCCAATGCACATGGCCTTGGCTTCTTGGGCCTATTTATGCTGCGAAAGAAAACAATTGAATAACTGAAGAAAATCTCTTACTTTTACACTGAACCTGCGTACCCACTTGGAAACCAGATTTTCTTTTGTATAATGAGAACCTTTTCATCCTTCACCCCCACTGACTCTTCAGCATCTACCATGACCACTTGCTCCCAGTGCAATGCTGTTAAATACTTCTTCACAAACTCCACAGCTTGTTGTTTGTCACGGATAATGACAAAACCTTTTGGCCTGAGTATCCGGTCCATCTCAAGCAGCAGGTCCTCACCACTGCAGCCTTTGTTCTCAATGTCTGAGAAGATGGTCCAAGAATGGAGAAGATCATATGTTCGGGGATACGTTGAGAAGGCCTCACACCTGTAGATGAACAAAAAGAGCATTTTTTTTAGCCATGCATCTGAAAATTAAGACTAATGCCGGTAATTTTTTTCTATTACTGATGTTTAGTCTTTTTCGTTCAAAAATATTAAATGCCAGTAATAGAAGAAACCAATGCAAATGAACAGAATATGGAAGGGGAATTGATGCAGAACATTTTTAGACTTTATTAGATTTTATTAAGAATTTAACTATTTTAAGCATTTTTATTAGGAATATCTGTTATTTTAGGATAAGTCGTGCGACATAATTTAGTATTTGATCAATGGGTTTGATTGCTTTTAAGGTTTTGTCAGTGCCCAACTAGAATTAGAATTAGGATTAGGATTTTGAAACAGTCCAAGAATTGAGTTGGAATCACATGAGCACCGTCTTCTCTTATAAATAGATGCATATCTTAGGTTTTTACGCATCACCTTGAATTGAATTATATTTATAGTTCTTGCTATCTAATTCTTGTTCCCTAATTATATCTAAATTTCTCTCCTTTCTGTCTTTATAATCCCCTGAGAAGATCCTTACTCCTATTTTCTCCTCACTATTGTACTGCATCAGGGATTCTATGTGAGTGACCCACGGGTTCTGCCTACCTCCTTTCATAGAATTTGAAAAAAATCTGAACAATTGAAGTAGAGAGATTTGCAGCAAGGAATAAAAAGTACCAATGGAACATCAGGATAAGCAGATTATTGAATATAAGTTATAAAGCTTTGCTTCTATAAAACCCCTCTTCCGTATAACTCCATCCATTTTTACACCCTTGATGATCGATGGAAAATCCACTCCATTTATTATATCTAATATCGTTTTTATTGTCCTAGAAACCCTTTCATCTTTCTAGCATCCATGAGCATGGACTCCATCTAAAAAAATATAAAATCAACGTAATAAGATGGTTTTGATGTTAAGTACCAATTAAAAAGTTGTATTTTCAACATCTAAACCATCTAAAATATCATTAATATGTGAATAAATGATTCTATGAAGTATTGTTACATTCTATTACATGTGTGAATTGATTTAAGCATTTTTCATAATTTACAATAAATATCAATTTTTAAACAAATGTAGCCATGCACATTTTTTTTTATTTTGATGAAACTTGGTCTCTTAATTAAACAAGGGATGCCAAATACAATGAACGGAGTGAATTTTCTATCAGTTATCAAAATATTCAAATGAAATTAGTTATATAGGACCGCTTCTATGTGACCAGACTGTAAATTATATTGCATCACATATTTTCGGTTGTTTTATATGAAAATATCAGAAGGTTAGCATCTGCCAGGCCTGTCTCCTAGAACCACAAAAATTTATGTTGCCTTTCCTGGACAACATTAGCACCCATGCATTAATGAGGTCAATCCATGAAACTGTTCCTTTCCATTGTTTGCTGCGATGTTTCTAAACTGACAGTCTCACTTCCATAGAATATATTGGACATAGATATCACTATGGCCTTTTGAAATGCATGCCAACAGGTGCATCACCCTCAATTCTCAAACATCTACGGCCTTTACAGTTTGTAATTTCCTAGAAAGCCCATTACTACTTAGGTTTGTGATGATTAGGCTGTTAAATTTTTAAAAAATAATAATAATAATAAAGGCCAAGTTGTGTGCCGAGCCTCCTTAACTCAGCTCCCAAAAAAAAAAAAAAAAGGGATTTGCAAACCAACCCCAAGTCTAAATTTATACTCATTTCAAAAGCAAGCCATGGTTATGCATGAATACAGCTTAACTATAATCAATCTGAGCAACGCAATAAGTAGCTCTGCTTGGTGGGTGGCTTGCAATTATATTTACTCATTTTAGATCTTGTTTCATATTAGTACAACACAAGCCAGTTTCACGGGCTTTTATGCTAAAATCAAGTTCAGTTAGGCTTCAGCTTAAGCTCAAGCTCTTCAAGGAAAGTCAACCAAGCCACTTGCAATAGTTTCACATTCAAGCTAAAAGCAACCAAGCAAGCCACAAAACCTCAGATTGGTTCAGTCATTTACTTAGGAGTGGGAATTGGGGCAGGTCGACCCATGAACCGGTATATGAATGGGTCAGAAATTTTGACTCGAATTCAAAAATAGAGTCCCAACCCACCCCACATATATTAATTTATTAAAAATTATAAGTCTATGTTTAAATATTATTATTATTTTCTTTCAAAATGCTCACTTTTTTATAACCAACTTTATCAACAATAAAAGAATCAATTTATTCATAAAGCAAAATAAGAATTAATAAAAAGAATTTGTACATATATAATCCTTATGTGTAATTTTATATTAACTTATTTTAATAAATTTATACTGTATTTTTAAATGTTTTGTTTTCTTAATTATGTGTTTTTAATAATTAGAGAAATATTGAAGCATATAATATTCAAATTTAGTATAGATACATTCTTATGTTTGATAGGTATATAAATTCTTAAAATTATCTTTTTTGACCCATATTTTTAACCCGACCCGCTGTCCCGAAACCGGTCCGATACCAACCCGAAGTTTGTCCCAAAACTTATCAAAAAAAGTGATTGTCAAACTGACCTTTTCCCAACCTAGTATAAAAAGATGTTCAAACTTAATTTTTAAGCAGTAGGGTCAAGATTGGGCAAACCTTGACCTGGTAGGGCCTGCCCTAATTTCCACCCTACATTTACTCCTCTGCGTGGGCAGAATTTTGCAACCCAGAATAAGGCAGTGAAATGAAAACTATGCCAGATTGCCACCTCAATTTGGAAAACATTTTATCTGGCATCACAGTCTTCAAGCTCGAGAAAAACATTCATTTCCAGAGATTCTTACCAGTCATGAACAGAGCCTATCAAGCCCCTGTCATAGATGATCTTCAGTGTCTTCTGTTCATCTTTTGGTACAACATTCATCACCCACACATTCTTATCTCTGAGAGCAGCAGCAAACGATCCCATATTTGCCCTCATGTCCATCAAGTTCCTTAGAGTATCTGGCTTAAGCTTTGGACCCAACAGCTTCCAGTAAGTTTCTACCCTCTTTTGCCAAATTTCCTGTGCCATGTGAAGCTATAAAATTTAGCTTATGTTTGTCCAAGATGGTATCCTGCCAAACAGAAATAATTAGTGCAAAAGGGTTTTAGATTACCAAGTCCTTGACAAAAATGTGACCAGAATAACTAAAATCAGCTAGCCGTGGTGGAGGAGTTGTCAGTCGAGCTGGCCAAGGTACCAACCCACTCCCGCTTGCTCTGTGATCCTCTGACAGTAGCGAACAGATTAGTTAGTACAATGCAACAAAAGTTCATATCTGTGGCCTTTTTTTGTTGCAACCAAATTCAATATTACTTGCAATCAAATCCTGTTACTGTTTGCAGCTAAATGTCAACTTCTGCAGATCATGTAAAAATGGCTGCAGTTAACCAAATGTCACCACTCTAAAGCAACTGAGTATTTCCATCCAAATCCATTTATAAGCAGCCAAAATACTAGCTACATTTAGCAACATTTGTTTTTGTGATATCTGACAAGCAATAGAAAATAAATAAGCAAACGGGAAATACAAATCATGATTTAAAACATAAAAATTGGTAACAAAAAAAAATTAAAATATCCTATATTTCAGCACAACTCTATCAAACTCTGATTGGAAAGGATCCAAGGGGTCAGATTTTCACAGTATCAACCAAGGAAGAAGTACATCACAAGTTGAACAGGAAGGAACAAAAACACTGTTTGTCAACTTCTCTAATTTGCTCAAAATATGATACTTGGTACATTTAAGTTTGGTAAGAGGTAAGAAAAAAAATTCTCGCCTCTTCATACACACCTTTTGATATGATTTGACATATTAACTACTCATCTATCCTATTTTCTCTATTTTACCTCTATATTTCAATCATTTTTCATATGTTTCCATACAACTACTCATGCAGGACAATTAGAGGAGAAAAAAAAGAAAGAGGAAGGATCCTCTCAAGAGGAAAAGGAGGAGAAAAAAAAAAAAGAAAGAGAAAAAAACTAGAAGAATCAGGGTTGAAGAAGAGGAGAATTTTAGGGAAAGTAGAATCTCAGATCAATTATTAAAATAAAGTCCCTTACATAACCCTATGTAACCCTATTTATAGAAAGGTAGCTTTAGCAATAAGAAAGTGTAACTCTATGCAATTTGCAAACTTACCCTATAAGTAAACTTCCGTACCAGACTAACTTATACAATAGGTAATTTGTGCCCTAAAAATTAATTTTAAAAAATAAGAACTCCATAGTCTGAACCGTTCATAAAAAATAAACTTTAATTTCTAAGATTATGCCTTGAATAGGTACAGAGCGGCCGTTTATCAATATGATCTCCATCAACTACCCCATCTATTTTATCTTTATTCTTTTTATTCCAAATCATAAACCCTACCATATTGCATCACTTTTTTGGCTTTTTCAAAAAAATTTCCCACCAATTTCTTTCCTTTTTTTTTTACCTCATGCTAAAACAGAACCTTAGTGCACTCTGAATCTGGATCTGACCATTGATAGACCAACTCACATTTGCCTACAATAACCCTACTAAGGAATAACACAAGAATTACATGGCAAGCAGAAACCCCCGATGCTCTTATGTAAAGGAGATGGGACGTTTGATAAATCTGTGAGGGTGCCAAGTGTCAACTGGATCAGGTTGGACCATGACATAGACTGTCCCAACCCACTTTTCACCAGGTTCGGCAGGCAAGTTGGCTGACTGTCAGTGTGGGGTCAAAATTCCTAATCCAGATCTGAGATTAGGCCAAGGCAATTCAAACATGTCCTGAACCAATATGACCCAACCTGTCCCACGCATATAACATTAGAGAACTTACATAGGAACTCAGCTTAAAGACCCCATTCCCAATCCAACATAACAAATTATACTACTTAATGCTTTAATTTGATTTATTAGTCAAATGTTTTAGTTGTGACTTTTAAGTTTAATGTGGATGTGACTTTAGCTTACAAAAAATGCAGAAGATATTAAATCTTTTAAATTTAATATGCATTTCCAACTTGTACTACTGCCAACCCAACTTGATCTGTTTTCCAACAAATAGGTTGGACAGGGGGTTTCCAAATTGGATTCTTGTGGGTTGAACCCAACCTGCTGCATGCCTACAAAATATTGAATGGTTAAAATCAATCATAATTACCTCATTCTGTTCAATACCATTCAAAATCTGATGTCACTAATCTTCTGCAGATGTTGTAAGAACCCATAAAGAAATAGCATGGTTTATGCTCACGAAAGTTATTGCTTTTTTTACAAGTGATAACTATACCTAACCGTCACATGAAGATCATACATGGCGAAAACTAACAATTATCATAAAACAAAGCAAGTTTTCAAGGAGGAGGCCTCTTCTCTGACACAATAAACTTGGATTGATAACCCTCTCTTCTGACACAGTGAACTGGATAGATATCAATCCATACAACATTTTTGGATTAACAATGAATGGATGCAACATACATATTAAATAAATGAGCAATTTCTCATATAAGAAAGGCAAACTTAGCTGCCTGCAAAGACAACATGTCAGCCTTGTTCCTTCTAATCTTTCAACAAGCAAGTAGACCATACGAGTGGAGATCACCAAAAAGAAAAAAACGATAAAACTGCACACTCACGTTGAGAGTAAGGAGTGATGCATGCTTCCATCTTTACATCCCACACTGAATCTGGATCATCATCAGAGCTGCAGAGTGGAGGTTCAGTACCCGGTTGTCTCTTCATGTAGCAATCATTTGTTAGAGGTTTGACCCAAATCACAGTTTGGTTTTTTTTGGCAGCAATTTTCCAGCACATGCGTTCAACCAGATCACTCATATGTCGCCAGATCCGCAAATCCTCTTCATCTTGAGCATATGCTTCAGGAGAAGAATATGCAAAATAACCTCCTGGCCTAAGCAGTCTATCTAACTCAAGCAAAAGAATACCATCTCTTTGAAGCCAATCAATCCTACATCGAGAACAATGAGCAAACTCAAAAGATCTGCTAGGATAAGGAAGCCTCTTTGTTCCCAAAACCCCAAGATATGCAGGAATACCCCTTTCTAAGGCAAATTGGATCTGGTTTTGATGCACGTCATTGGGTGCTAAAGACATTGTAATTATGTCAAGAGGTAGGAGATACGCTCCAAAGCTTGCAACTCCACAGCCTACATCAAGAACTGTCCGGATCCGGCCCCCATTGTTTAAATTATTGTTTTTGAAGTTGAGCATCTAGAAATCAAAATAAGTCCATATTAATATTTTTTCCTGATGCAACCAAAGATAGCAGAACAAGGTTCCATGGTGCAAAGAAATAAGACAATTTTTCTACAAATAGCTAAATGTTCTGGAAGAATAATTGGCAAAGTATCCCTCCTCATAAATCCAAATAAACAGAAGTGAAGAAAAAATATATCAATAGCTATTAGGGAAATTATTCGCAAGACCACACATAGCCCTCGAGACCCTTTGCTAAGGGAAAGGCAGAATGCGGAGGTGAAAAAATTGAGAAATAGATGCATCATCCAAGTAGGCGGGAAATGATGTTGTCAAGTTTAACAGAATACAATTACGACCCCGTTAAAGTACCACTCCATTTTCAATCACAGTCCAGAATCTCCTGTTCTCTGTCAAAAGAACAACAAAAACCTCGAATCTCCTTTTCTCTATCGAAAGATTAGAAACCAGCATGGACTTACATTTGCGATTGCAGCAATATATTTATCAGCTCCACGATGAAAGTGGGTGCCTCCTCCAGGAAACTTAACTTTGTCGTCTTTGACAACCATCCAATTTTGGTCAGATTTCTCGTGTGCAAGGTGAGTGTGAGGTATATTTACTTTCCATACTTCATCTCTGCTCTTTGGCCACTTAATTGGAACCTGTAAAAGAAAAACAAGAAAAAGAAAGATATCGGAATCTGAAACAAGAAGGCAAATAGGAATCAATAAAGAAAAACTTAAAAACCCATAAATAGTGCAAGAAATGAAAGCAAAGCTTACCTTGTACCCACGTGGTGGAGGGATCAGGCAATTATACCGCCTCTCAGGGGGAGGGCAGTGCCTCTCATAGTGCTCCATAAGAGAAAGATCCAGCTTTAACCTCATTTGGTATATCAGATTTCTATCTAGACAAGGAATCAACTCAGAATGTCGATCATCACATACCTTCAACAGCAGAAACATAAGGAAATCATGAGTGTATGCACAACTGGAAATCATCTCCCAAGATAAAACAGAACAGAGCGAGAAAGAGAATTAAACACAGAAAAGAAAACTAACAGGAAAGCTTTTTGGCACAAAACTGTCATCTCCATCTTCAAGTTCAAGTTTTATGGATGAGCCAACTTGATTTCCCTCAATCTCAGAATCTTCATCAGCAACCAAATAGGATGATCCAAGCTTCCCCAAGAAGGACCCATAATACAAGCAGAGAAAAACAAGAAAAATCCCCACAAGTAACAAAGAAGCTACAAACCGCTTCTTTTGGGCTCCATCAGATCTTCCCCTCATGATTTCTACACAAATTTCACTAAAAGCTACTGCACCAAATTTTCACAAAGAGCTACAGCACAAGTTTTGTTACAGAATGGACAAGAAAACAACA
This sequence comes from Annona squamosa, assembly GCA_035584095.1. Classification (NCBI taxonomy): domain Eukaryota; kingdom Viridiplantae; phylum Streptophyta; class Magnoliopsida; order Magnoliales; family Annonaceae; genus Annona; species Annona squamosa. Next base: position 55,360,952 of record JAXCLR010000001.1, read on the forward strand.
AGATAATATTTTCCACAAAAACAGTGGCAGGCGACCACCAAACTATCAACAGAACCGTAAAAGGAATAATCTACGCTTCGCCTCTCAGGTGCAATTCAAGAGCAAATATCCAAGACGCCAGCTCAGGTATGAGAATCAACCAAAACAAAAGCACAACCCTGTAAAAGATCAACCCAAGCAGAATTTGTCAGTCACAAGGGCAAGAAGGGCAAAAAAAAAATTAACGCTGTTTTCCATCGAATCAAACAAAATTCATAACCCGTATTCGGGCAAACTTGCAAAGGAATTATGAAAAAAATGAAAATAGAGGAAGACTCAACATCTGTATTTATCATCTCAAAAAGTTGGACAGTCCCAAAAAGGGATTTATAAGCAAGCTCGGTGTCAGCTCTTCTTCGACTCCCCCAAATTTGCATTTCTAGACACCAACCAAGAAACAAATCAGCTTACTAGTTACCAGTACCGACACCAACCTGTTATAAGTACAGGGATTGGAGAAAAAACAAGATCCAAGTTCAAAGAACCACAGTACAGAATTCGCGCAGTCTAGAAAACGTCAGGGCTTTAAATGGGGAATTGGGTATGGCTCCATTAAAGCTCCTGACAGCGCGAGTGCATGTTAGCGGGGCTTTTTTTATCAGAGGCAATGATTTTTTCCCTTACCATTTCCATTTTAGAATAGATCTCGGCAAAATATTCAGAAGTCAAGGAGGCAACAAGCATCAGATTACAGCATCAAATTCAGAAATTCTGAAGCAAACTACGAAAGAGAAAATGTGGGAATTTGAGTTGGGTAAGAATGCGAGCATTGAAGAACCTACCGTATCTGGATTTGGTCCGGAGATGGCTACCCTAGATTTGGAGCTGGAAACGAGGGACAAGAAGGCAAGTCATGCCGGGAAAAGGGTGTGGGTGGCGCAGATCTGTCAGTAGCTGGGATGGCTGAGTGGGTTGCACTGGGAACAAGAACATCATTTCCTGTGAGTTTGCCACCAGTTAAAAATGTGAGTATTACTACTGATCCGCTTATTTCTTGTGGATGATTAGAATTATTGAAAACTATTAATGCTTTTGTAAGCTGAAAAAAGCACTATGATTCACCGTTGGAATCTTTTGCATTGCCTTGATAAAAATATATAAAGATATTATCACCTTATGGCAATTTAATCAGGGCTTCCTTACAAGAAAACATCTAAGGTAATCTCTTTAATTTTTAAAATATTTAGAATATTAATAATTAATTTAAAATTCAATCAATTCATTATATTTAACATATTTTGTTTATCTAGAAAACCAAGTTTCATCCAAATCAAGTATATGCAGGGTCACATTTGCTTAAAAAGATATATTTATGTATAAATTATGAAAAATGTCTAAATCCATTCATATATGTATTAGTATGTAATAATATTTTATAAAATTATTTATTTATATAATAGTGATATTTTAGATGGATTAAATGTTGGAAAATTATATTAAAATTAATATCTTAGCATTAAATCATTTTATTACGTTGATTTTACACATTTATAGATGAGAATGATATACAGTAAAATTTAAAAAATAAAAGGATTTTTAAGATAATATAAATAATGTTAAATACCATTGATGGAGTGAATTTTCATCCATCTTCAAAATTTTAAAAATGAAGGAGGTTACATAAAAAAAGGATTTCATAAAAGCAGTACCGCGTTAATAATAAGACAATTACCTTATTCGAATAAGATAAGTTGCAACCCAAAAAATCAATTTTTATTGTTAAATGACGTATTCCAATGAGGTTCAATCTTAGGATTTTTATTCACATAACTATTGATTTTTTTGCAAATAATTCCTCCATTTCGAATTTTTTTTAAAGCAAAGGCCTATTAATGAAATTTTTATTCTAGAAAACATTTTTAATTTTCAATTGGTACCAACGAAAAAAAGTTCTGTACCTAAAAGCTTTTGCGCTCTACTTTTATCTTGTCTTTCAATCATTTGTCCATATTTTTTCCACATTATCATTTGATTCTTAACTGTTTCTTTAAATATTTTCTCATAATTAGTTTGTTTATTTTAGGAGTAAATTTCATATATACTCATCAATTTTAATTTCAATTCTATTTATATTAACAAACTTTCAAAAACTCTAAATATACCTAATTATTTTGCCTAAAATTTCACTTATATCTACCATGATGATAGGAACCCTTTAAAAGGGTTGATAGTCATGTATGAAAAGACAAATGTGCCCTAGCTCTTATAGTACTTGAGATTGACTGATTTAAAGTTAAAAATTCACATTCAAATAATATATGATGTTATAGTTATTAAAAGTACTAAAAATTCATTAAAATGTGAAGCTTTAATTATCAAATTATAACTAGAGATAAGTATATTTGTCATTTCATAAGGGACTAATGACTCCTTTAATGGATCTCTAATAGCACTGATATAAGTAATATTTTAAACAAAATATATAGTTATATTTGGTTTTTTTGAAAATTCATAGGTATAAACAGAATTAGGAGTAAAATGAGTAATTATAAATAGAGTTTAATCTTATTTTAATTTTATTCTCTTTATTCCTTATTACTACCATATTATACCTAAGAATGCAACTCGGGTTGGGTTGTACCAAGTTTAGATAACATAAATCATAATATTAGAATTTGAGTTCGGATTAAGTTCAGACTAGGTTTACATTGGCTTCAAGTTACTCTCAAACCAATAAAAGTTGAAATTACTAATAAAGATAATGAATTTTTTAAAATATTATTACATTTACACGTAATTTACACGTGAGTATATTTACATAACCTATGATATTTTTAGTTTTGATTAAAGTTGATTTTTTAATTAAATGATAATTCTAAATATGAGCGTAATGAATTTACAAATAATAATCAATATAATAAAAATAAACGAGATTACGTTAAATCACTATCTAAAGTTCAATAAAAGTAAAACTTATTATTTCTCAATTAATTAATATATATGTGATAATTTTAAAGAGTTAATATATTTATAATTATTTTGTAAATAAAGCTAATGTCAATATAATATATTCAACTTTTATAGACAAATATATAACATCTAAGTTTTAGAATAAATTTTTTTACAATTTAATTATATTATGATTATATGGAATAACTTTTATCACAATTATAATTGAAATACTGAATGCATTAATAAATATATTTATTTTAATAAATTAGAGAGAATAGTAGGTTCAGATCGGATCGGGTTTTGGTAACGGATTGATGCAAACATGGTATTGGTTTTGGGTTTTCTCAGATGGGTTGAAACTGGGTCTAACTAAAAAAAATTCAAAAATAAAATCCAAATTTGGTTTTGAAACCGAGTCGGGTCGAGCGGGTTCGTACAGACCAGATACCAAGTTATACTCCTAATTATACCATCCACTGTATAATAACTTCAGTTTTTTTCTTTTTTAATACTATTTTCTGACTTTTATGAACAAAGAAATATATATTATTTTTACAAGTCCTAATATAATTTTCCATTGTCACTACATAACTGTGGTCGTCTAATCCCTATAACTGAATGTGTTGTCCTTTAATTGTCCAAAATTCTACCCTATAAAACATAACAGGTCTAATTGCAGTCGTATATAATTTTATTTTTAATTTAATTGGAACTCGACATACGCATCAAATTTCTGATGCACTTGGCTATTTCTTCTATCCTAATTGGATTATTGATAAATTTATTTTTATTTTTTTAACTTTCTTCTGAGTCACATTCTAGACATTAAAGAGAGTCCATGAGATGTCAAGATCTCTTAACACGTAGTCCATTGGGTTAGTGTTCTAGTGAGGGTAAGATTAGGTGAACCCAATGTTGTCTTGGAAATCTGTATCTACGTAAAGTCTTAAGACTATTATGGATTTCTTGGGTCTAATTTCTTCATTCGAGTTCTGTTAATAAATAGCCAGTTATGGAGTTGATATGAATAATGTTCGTAGCTTTCTTGAAATTGGAGTGCAGAAGTGATTCCTGCGATTTTTTTTCTCCCCATGAATCTCATAATTCTCTTCTTGTCTGCAATTCCAATCAGCCCTTGATCTATTTTTATTATACACAAGAATCCCAGATTTGCAAAATCTGCTATTAGTTTTCCACTGAGGTGATAAAAGGTTTAAAATAGATCACTAATAGTAATAATGTAATATATCATTAATTCCTGAATTTAATATAAACATTTATAAGTGTCTTATGTTCCAAAAACAGATTTAGATATCAAAGTTTCTGTATGATCACAGACAGATATGTTGCTCAAAGAAATTTTTTTGAATTTTTCTATACAATGTAATTTTTTCTTAGATCTACCATATGAAAATTTGATAAACAAACTTCTAAGACAACTCTGTGATTTCTCACTCGTCGCGCAGTTAAGCCATTGTTGCCGTGTGAAGGCGTGTTAAGACGTTGTAAGTCGTCGTCTGTAAGAAGAAAATAAGTTCTCTTAAAAGAATGTTTTCAACATCTTCTTCTTCTAGTAATGATACTGAAATTCATTCAGTGAAATTGGATGAAATCCAAAACATGTCACAAGGAACATATGAAAATATTGACAAATCTTTAAGAAATTGGAAAAGTCCTAAAGTCCCTATTAAAGAAATATATAAGATAGGTAGTTTTGATTTTAAAATAGAATTTAGAATTAAAACTGTCGAAACAGTCTTAGAATTTGGAGCCGGATCTCATCAAATCCCTCTTTTAGAAAAGGTTGCGTTAAAAGAATTATGTGAAAAATAGTTTAAATTTTTACATTTTGGGTTAATACAAATTGCTATACAACCTCTGGTATACAAGCTTCTGTTCTTGCTTGCTTAAAAGACAATCGTCATAAAAATTTTGGAGATTCTATATTAGGGATTGTTCAAACTTCCCTACATGCTGGTCCGATATATTTTAATAGTTTTCCAAACTTCTCTATAAGTCTAACTGATCCACATGCATTAGAAGTTTTATCCCTACTTGTGCAAACTCAAGGGTTTGACATGAAGTTAGGATCAAAACCTCTATGCGTCCAGTTGATAAGTGAAAAATTGATATTATATTTTATGAACATTTTATACCAATTTAGTGGGTAATTAATTGAAATTAATATGAAATTTGGTCTAAAATACAGTTTTGCAACTTTTGGGTATTAAATATTAATTTCAAGCAATTTAAACAAATTTTATAATATTTTAGCTTGAAATTACATTTTATTTGTTGTCATGAAATTTAATGGGTTTGGAATAATTTTTCAATAACCCACTAATAATTTTGACGAATTAATGATTTAAATATTTTTTATGCAGGGAAAACAAAGTGGGTTCCACATGAAAATCAAATCATGCAAGAATTCTAGCCGTCCATCACGTCCAAAAATGTCCAGCAAAGATGGCCTACCATAGGAGCACCATTAAAAATGCAGCATGGACCCCACCTCCATAAATCCACCGAACACATGCATGTGACCAACCTTTGAATCCAATCAAGCTACCCATCTCCAACATCCATGCTTGTCATTTAAATTGCAGCAGCTAGCATTCATGATGGACCCCAGAAAAACCCATTCACGTGAGTAGTGCTGCATGAAATGCATTCTCCCATTCATCCATTCATTTAAACTAGCATTTCATGTGATTTCAATAAATCAGCAGCTGTCCATGCCCATACAGCAACAACATATT
>JAXCLR010000001.1:55366741-55377245 GCA_035584095.1 Annona squamosa
ATGTTATTTCTAATTGAAATAATTTTATCTTTATTTCAGATAGCACTAAACCATTTTGAAAAATTATATTTTTAAAGATTTTTAGATGTCTCCAATGTTGCTGTATGGAATATGAGAATACCAGGACATCATCAATATAAACAATTATAAAATCACTATGTTTATAGAAAATATCATTCGTTATATTTTGAAATTCTGATGGGGCATTTTTAATCCGAATGGCATGACATTCCACTCATACTGTCTGAATGGAACGTTAAAGGCAGTTTTATATTTATCTTCTTCAGCTATTTGGATTTGCCAATAGCCAGATTTTAAATCAAATTTTGAAAATAATTTGGCTTTTATAATTCTGTTTAACAAATCTTTTTTTATTAGGCAGAGGGTAACGAATCCATTTTAAGACTTTATTAAGTGGTTTATAGTTTATGACAAGCCTAGGAGTTCCTCTTTCTATTTCAGCTGCATTATTAACATAAAAAGCTGAACAACTCCAGGGAAATTTGTTTGGTCTTATTAATTTTTTATCTAATAGTGATTGAATTTCTTTTTTACAATAATCCATTAATTCTTTATTCATTTGTATGGGTCTGGCTTTAGTTGGAATTTTTTCTTCATTGAATCCTTCTATATAAGGAAGTTTAACTATATGAGTTTTTCTTGTCCGGAAGGCATTTGGAACTTCTAAACATACTTCTTTAGCAAGTTTGTTTTTAAAATCTTCAATGTGAGGTTTTAACAAGCCATTTATCTCATTTTCTATATATCTTATGAAATTTTGATCTTGGAGATGGCATAAATAGTTTTTCTTATAATTTAAAGTATCTTTTAGCTCTTCTAGAAGTGAGGCTTCTGGGGGTTTTATAAAGACAAATAATATTTCATTAGTTTGAATACCTTCATCTGTTACTGAAAATGGTTTTATCATTTGTAGGAAGGGGGTTCCTAATATAATTTTTTGCTGCATATTTTTTATCAATATAAAGGATGTTTGCAGACACAGTTTTTTATTGCAAATTCGGACAGATGATAATTTATATTTCACAATCATATCAGTTCCATCTGCCGTGGCTATAGAAGAGTTAATTGATTCAAAATATTTAGGAGGAATTATACCTTCATTTATACAATTTAAATCTGCTCCTAAATCAATTAAAGCAACAAGACTTATAGTAAAATCCTCAGGGAAATCTTGAATTTTTAAAGTTATTTTTATATACCATTTTTGAGATATAATTCTTTGGGCTTCATTACACATGATAGATATAGAGTTGTCTACCTCTTTTAGCTTTGAAGTTTCAGCCTTTTGCTCTTTTATACTTTGTTGAAAATGTTCTTCGAACTCATCTTCAACCTTCTCTTTTTGTTCCAAATTTATTGACATTTTTTTTAATTCTAAAATTTGAATTCGGGTTTTTAACTCTGAAATCTCCTTTTTCATTTCTTTAATTTCTTGTGATAAATCATCTACAGAAACAGATTTTGGCATATTTTTAATATATTTTCTTTGATTTTTTATAATGTTCATCATAGAAGAAGTTTCTAGAAAAACAAATGGTTCTACTGGTTTTGACATATGTAAATATTTGTTTAGCAATTCAGCTCTTTGATTTGGATCTTCAATCTGGTTTATAAGATCAAGAAGCATTTGATTGGAATTATTTAACATATTTATCGAATAGTATCCTGAATCAGAGGATGACTGATACTCAGGATGACTGAATGAACATTGACAATGATGTTCATCTGAATCTTTATTATATACCTCATTTAGCTCATATTCACTTTCTTCGTCTGAAGAATTTTCTGATTCACTCTCCGAAGTTACAATTAATTGTTTTAACCTTTTAGATAATTCCTTTGTATTTAAAGTTTTGTCCGCTAATAACTCTCTAACTTGATTTTTATAGCACTTTGATGCATAGTGTTCCATTTTTCCACACTTATAATATTTTATTTCTTTTATATTTTTCTTTTTCGAGGGGTTTTGTTTGAATTTTTTAAACTTCTTTTTAGTGTAATATTGCTTTTGAGTCTTCTCTTTAAATGGTTTTTCTTTATAATTCCTTTGATATTTTTTAGCTTTAATTAATTTAGATTTTTTCATTAGTCTTTGCACAGGAGTTTGCTCTATTCCATAGTTTGAACAGAATATAGATAAATCTTGGGATTTTAGAAATTTAGTTTCATCTATATGTTTTTGATTACATAATTCAATTCCAACCTGTTTTATCTTAGCAAAAAATGTTCCCCATGTATAGGCATCATAGTTAAGTTTTCCATTATTTTCTTGCTTTATTAGGGTTTTTACTTTATGTTCAAATCTAGCTGGTAATCCTTGAATAAATTTTTCTTTATAAACTCCTTTATTGGCATCTTCTAGCATTAAAACATCTGTCATAAAAACATCTTTATACCATCTGTATTTAGTCATATTTTTACATCTTAATTTTAATACTCTTTCTCTTATAACGGATTGATAATCTTTTATAGTTCCTAGAAATTGATAAATTATAGTGCTTACTAGAGTATTAACAGGGTCTAAGTCTCCCAAAATTTTTGTTCTAAGATCAGAACTTAATTGGATATCCCACCACGCTTTTAGCTGTCCTGTAAATCCCCAAGCTATAATAGTAGCAGCATCAGGTTTACTAATGTTTTTAGATACGTGAAGAATTGTGGCATACATAATCATACTGTGAGTCATATTTCAAATTTGATATTCGGACATGCCATCAATGCTCCATTCATATAGTGCATTCATAATGAAACTATTTTGTGCGGTGGTTCTTTCTTCTTCAAATTGTTGGTCCATTGGGGATGGACGATGATAATAGTTTTTAAAATTCTATTTATATCATAGTGAGGATTTTCTGATATAGTTTGTAAAAAAAATTTATTTTTTAACTCATTTACCTTTTGTTTTAGATTTTCCATATTTAACATTTTTTGTTGGACTATATTACTAAAATCTTTTCCTTCTGTTTTATCGTCTAATGATAGATTTTTCATTGCTATTTCAATTGGTTTAGTATAAAATGCTTTAGCTTGTGATGTTTTAGGTTTTAGTAGTTTTTCTATTTGTATGAGTTTATAGTTGGTAAAATTTCCTTGCTCTATAACTTGAGACAAATCTTTAGCCGAGATTGAGCTATCTCTGTATACTGATTGTTTAAATGGTTGCTGAAGAATTTTACCATCATATTCTTTAGCAGGTTGGCGTTTATTTATTTCTGGAATATAGTTTTTTTGTGCTTCTTTTAATGGTCTTTTTGAGGTAGAAGAGCTTCCTTCTTCAATGTTTAGCATATTCAACGAGGTTTTTACTTGGGAATCATACCAATTAAAGAAGTAAATATTTTCTTTAATGGTTTTACAATAAGCAATCCATGATTTTACCAATTTATTTTGTTTTTCTTCATTATAGGTATCAATTAAAAATTGTCTCTTTTCATAATTGTGAATCCCTCTTAATTCTTCTAATACCTTGTTATAATTTAATTTGAAGCTTATAACATTTATAGAGTATTTTGATTCTGAGATTTCAGGGATGTTATAATTTTTTTTAATAGAAACTTTAGGAATTTTCCAATTTCTTAAAAATTTTTCAATGTTTTCATATGTTCCTTCTGACATGTTTTGGATTTCATCCAATTTCACTGAATGAATTTCAGTATCATTACTAGAAGAAGAAGATGTTGAAAATATTCTTTTAAGAGAACTCATTTTCTTTCTCACAGACAACGACTTACAACGCCTTAACACGCCTTCACACGGCAACAACGGCTTAACTGCACGACGAGTGAGAAATCATCGAATATATTTTGATTTTTGAAAATGAAAAATAAGGCACAGATACATGTCCAGTATCTATTTTTTAACTTTCAAGAATTAAAATAAAATATTATATAAATTTTTAAAATTGTCAAAATTTATAAGTTGGAAGATCAAGGTGAGACACACATATAAATAAGCATCAAGAATATATATATATATATTTTTTGAGATTAAGCAAAAAGAAATCTAGTTACTTTACATATAGATCATCTAATAACATGGGTAACAAAAAAAATGAGAAGTCATATTATTAAAAAATACAAAAAGGATGTAATATGATAGAAGTAAAATGAAAATAAATAAAGTAATAATGTGATAAAATGATTGAAATATATTAGTAAAAATGTAAAACTAATAATAGTTTGGTAGTTAAAACGTTAAATATTTTTTAAAAAATATGTAGGGTAAATATGGAGAGTTTGCTTTCCTTAACAAGCTTACCAAATGGAGACAAAGGCAAAATACTAAATTTCTGCTTTTCTTCATTCGCAAAAAAATAAATAAGGAAAACCATGAGGTTTCATAAACTCTTCTCATTTTCAAGATGTTCATGATTATTGCAAAATTCAATTTATTCATTGTATTTAATATCATTTGCTTAGCTAAGAGACTAAGTTTCAATCAAATCAAATATATGCATGGGTCACATTTGCTCAACAATAGGTACATTCACTTGTAAATTAGAAAAAATACTTACATTCATTTACGTATGTATTAAAATATAGCATTATTTTATAGAATCATTTATCTATATATTAGTGATATTTTAAATGATTTAGATGTTAAAAATATTATTTAAAAATTGATATTTAGCGTTAAATTATTTCATTATATTTGATTTTAAACATTGTAAATAGAAGTCATATATAATAATGCTAAACAAATGAAAGAATTTTTATGCTAATATAAATAATACTAAATATAATAGATAGAGTGAATTTTTCATCTACTGTCTAGACGTTAAAAATAAAAAAAGGTTTCGTAAAAAACGGTTTCATAAAATCGCTTTTATGATAGTGAGTAAACACGATTTTCTTTTCAACCAAAATTTGCACAAATCAATAACATTTAGAGTAGCGAAAATGTACTTGGAGTGCTATAACCTCCTAAACAATGTTCTCTCAAGATTTTTCTTGCAAGGACTTTTCTAGCCTGCTTAATCATCTGATGCAGTTAGCCTACTTAATCATCCGATGTAGTACTCATATCTTCATAATTGAAGATGTTAATGAATGTCTAGCAATCGAATGTGGTTAAAATAGACAAAAGAAAGGACTTTTTTTAAATATAATCATTACATGTAAGCCTAATTTTAAATATACTCATGACATTTCCAAAATTTGAAATATATTTAAACACATTTACATTTAATCTTAAAAGTTCTCATTTCATCAAAAGTCATTCGTTAAATTTTTAAAATGCCCAAAATACTTCTATTATAAAATAATAAATGATAAAATCAATTTTAAAAAATGAAATTAGGACTCTAAATTTAAAACTCATGTGAAATTACAATTTTTTCAATCTATTCCTAAATTTAAAGAGTATATTAAGAAAAAAAATTATACATGATTTTTATTAATTTAGAAAAAACATATGATCGAATACCAAAAAAGTTAATTTGGCAAGCGATAAAAAAAATAATAACAGATATTTTGATATTCTTAAAGATATGTACGAGGGGATTGTTACGAATGTGAGGACCATTAGTAGAGATACTAATATATTCCCAATTAAAATAAGTTTTTATTAAGAGTCAACCTTGAGTCCTTACCCTTTACCTCAGTAATAAATGAAATTACTACACATCTCCAAGAAGAAGTACCTTGATGTATGTTGTTTGCAGATGTCATTATTCTAATAAATGAAACTAAAAAAAGGACTATATTTAAAATTGAATAGGTGGATAGAAGCTTTAAAATCTAATGGTTTTAGAATTAGTTGTACAGAAACTAAATGTATGAAATACAATTTTAATAATAATGAGAACCCATATGAGGAACCATTTAAGATTTTAGATCAAGTAGTAATAAAAATTAATCACTTCCGGTGCCTAGAATCAATAGTTCAAGAGAACGGGAAAATTGAGAAATATATAATACATAGAATTCAAGCAAGATGAAAGAAATGAAGAAGCGCATTGAAAATTTTATGTGACCGTCGAGTTCCAATCAAATTAAAAGAAAATTTTTATAAAACTACGATTAGGCCTGCTATGCTTTATGAGGCAAAATGTTAGGTAGTTAAAAAACAATAAATACAAAAAATGAGCATAACGGAAAAAAGAATGTGAAGGTAAATGAGTGATAAAACAAGAAAAGATAAAATTAAGAATGAAAAAATTCGAAAAAACTTAAAAGTAAGATCAACCTGATAAAATGAGAGAAAATAGATTAAGATGGTTTGGTCAAGTTAAAAAGAGGCCTAAAGCAGCACAAGTTAAAAAGAGGCCTGAAGCAGCACTAGTTACGAGAACAAAGTCTATCTAAGTAGAAAGTAGAATGAGAATGAGAAGAAGACCCCAAAAAAATGGATAGAAGTAATTAAATAAGATTTTAAAATATTACAAATTACAAAAAATTTAATCTTAAATTGAAAAGAATGACACAACGGAATATATATAGCCGACCCCACCTAGGTGGGAAATGACTTATAATGATGATGATGATGATGATGATTAACTAACGACATTAATTTATCGAATAAGATAGATGAGATTAAATATAAACATAATGGATATATTTAAAAATTTTAAAATATTATATCTAAAGTTAAGGTCAAACATAATGAATATGTTTTGCAAAAATCCTAGACAAAATCATCAAAGTTAGCTTTGCATGTTACTATATGAACTTTTAACAGCAAATGAACTTCTCCCTCCACAATTTTTTATTTGACTTCGACATCTTAACTATTAAGTTATCTTACTTTTTTTATTATAAGAAGTAATCCTGTCAGCCCGAACTAAACAAATGTTTCGCTTAGCCCACCGCAAACAACTCATTTATAACAACATTTTTTTGTTTTTTTCTTTATACATTTGTTTATATAAATATATTTAATATATAAACTATATTTTAACGTTTTTGGATACATGTATATATTTTTTTGAGATTTTTAAAGATAATAGTATTTTAAACACATATATGCATAGATGTTTAAAAATATCGCATGTAGATAAACAAGCGTATAAAAAAAATATTTTAAATGAATTTTTTAAGGTAAACTAAGTAGAACATTTTCTTAATCCGGGCTAAGAAAATTATTCCTGATTTATCATTACATATAATCCCCGTCCCCACTTCCTATCTTTTTCCCTATTCAGCTCACTAACGCTTATGCCCCTTAGCTTGCCTGAATGCTTTCCATCCCAAAATAACACTACAGATTCCATCTTAAAACGACACGGTAGATAGCGTGCACGGGCGTCTAGAATAAATGGTGGGAGAACGGGCGTCAGTATGAGACATGCATAGCACGGAACCTAGCAACCGAAAGATTAAGAATAAAGAATCAGCCAGTGTTGAAAAACCAAGCTTGTAGTAGGCAAGAAATGATTATTATTCAGCTGTTCCTTCCATTCGAGGAAAGGTTAAGAAGGTACCTAACGTTTGATGAAGAAAACAGGTGTCTCAACCAAGACAAAAAGTCTGGAAACATGTGTCTCATACCCACAAATCTTGTACCAACAGCCAATTTTGGTTAAAAGATCTATCACCAAACATCTGGTCGGAGTTCGCCAGTTGCGGGGGGCATCCATCTCCCAGAATGGTACACGCTCTCGCCCACTTTCCAGCCAGGCACGTCTTTCATTATTCTACCCTCTTCCTCAAGAGCCTTTTTCCATTCTTTTACAAACCTGAATAAAAGGGGCATGAACAGAAAATTCAGATCTTATCCTTCGTGAAGAAACTAAGCAACAAAATGCAGGAAGACACCTTGAACACCTATATAAATTACTGGTGGTGAGAGGACACAGGTATTTAAATAATCAGGAAGGACAAAATACGCTTTACCGTTCGTCCTCTTCAGCTTGAAGCAACGGGAGCACTGCTCTGCGAGCAGCATACTTCTCCTCTTTAAGCTCCCTGCCAAATTCGAATCAACGAGTCAAACCTAGTTAAATAACATGGTTTAGTGATGTTCTTACCATCTCTGATGTGCCCGGCCAAACAGTTAATCTGCTGGAAAGTAGCATATCCATCTTACATTCTTAATATCTCGGGCAATAAAAATACAGTGAATGGATGAGGGCACAGTATTGCTTGCACTATCAAGTGATTGTTTCTTGCACTTCGACTGGTTTGGAGGCTTGATATTGGTCATGTAACACACAGTTGGGTAGCATCTAGAAGGGCAGAAACCTAAAACCCTAGAAACATATTATTACAACTGTTTTCCCCTTTGCTACAAAGATGAGTCATGAAAATTTTGTTGAACTATGCCATTCTCCAATGAGTTACCTCAAGATTTCCAAATGCAGCGCATGACTGCTGATCAGATAAATAAAACGTCAACCTCCTAGACCCCAAATCCTATTCTGCCAGCCCCAAATACATGGCTGTCTAACCTCCCAGGCCCATGCTGCCAGGTGATGCATGCATAAAGAGAATAGTTACAAAAATACGTTCATGTTCTTTTAAAAATACATTCCAAGACTAAAAATTTGAAGGCTGTGAATAAAGGATGGTCACTATCTATTATTTCCAAATTCCAAGTCCTCTGATTTGCCACCCTAACAACCCTCCCTCCATCCGTCTTTCATTTTTCAAAAAAGTAACAATGTAAGCAAATGCTCAAGGGTATAAAGTAAATCCTTGACAGATCCAGATCTCCAACAATACAAACACATCATACTGGAAATAAAAGGAAGGAAACTTTTGACTGTAAGACTCCAGTATGCAATAAAAAATGTTTTTCAATATGGGCAGCAACAGCATTGAAAACAACCATAGAAGACAAGGCATGCTGCAAGAATACATTACATACAATATACATATTTGATTCTGTATTCTGTCATTACAAAATTCGGTCTTGATATATAAGGTAAACATATCAAGAAACATAAATACCAAAAATTTCAGAAAATCAAAAGATCATGCATAACAGTGCCTGAACAAATAAAACTGAATGAGAAAAAAGGTCAACTCTTCCTTAGAGAAATTTTCATATAATAATGAAAATTTAAATAGCCATTATTAAAGTTGTTTATATCTTACTCAACTCTACCAATAAGCAACATCATTTGAAGTTTAGCATGATGTTGCAAGCAGAACTTTTTTGAACAAAACGTGTTTTATTGGGATAAAAATTATTCAACTAAAAATAAATTTATTTTATCACCCCTCAAAGGTTAATTCCAAGTATGACCAAAATTTATCCATATTTCTACACATGACTACAGATTTGTGAGAATGACAAATATAACCACATATTTTCACCATATTTCCAAATAGGACAACACCATCAATTTTTTCCCATGTGTTTTTGATAAAATTAACATCAGCTAAAACATAAGATCCTAAACCCAGACAGATAAACAAGTTATCATGCATATGGTTATTAAATATCAAAGTTACGACAACAGACAGTAAAAAACGTTCCTCATATGGTAAAGAGAGAAGTATGGTAAAAATACATGGGACTGATGATGTTGTCATATTTGGAAATATAGTAGAAATGTGTGGTCGTATTTAAAATTTATGGTCATATTTGGAATTAACCCACCCTCGAAATTATTAACTTTTAGGTAAAGTGAAATGGTCAAGTTCATTTGGAAATAGAAAGGAACTGCAAAAACAAGTTGACATGAAATTTGCCTACATGACCTACCAAGGGCATGCTGATATAGACAAAGTAGCGAAAGTACCGCAGAGCTCCAGTAAGGTTGTGTTTGGGAGAATTGGTTAGGAGTGACACTTTCCTAAATCACTTACCTGCTGATTCCACTTATATTTCCATTTCCATTTCTATTTCCCACTATCTGAACAGACACTTATTCTTCAACCACACTAGGTATGGCATCTTAGCAATGGCAAACAGCTTCCAGGGCAAGAAAACCTGCATCTTGCCTCTATGTTATTCTTGTAGACCTGCCCTATCCATTGAAAGGAACAAGGTTGATCCACCAAGTTCACATATTTAACAAAAAAAGATATCATTCACTATTGACAAGGAGGCTTCTCAAAAGATATAACATTACCCAAATCTTCTCTCTCTCTCTCTCTTTTTTTTTTTTTTTTTTTCTCTTTTTCTTCTTTTTGTTATACAAGTGCTGAAGGCAGAAGCCGATGCAAAGAGCAGCAAATAACAGCAAATACAATGGTAGCTAAGCTTGGCCACTGGAGGTGATATTTTGATACTAAATTCAGTTATTTTCTAGATGTGTTATTTAATTTTATCTTGAACGGATTGGATGCTATGTAAGATAATGAGATTATTGTTCCAAGCAAGGAAAAAAGCTTTAAGAGAGGTGATGTTTAAGGTCTGGTTGATTTGGAAATAGCAAGAAATGAGAGATCTAATATTAAGGGTGTATTTCAGAATGGATAAAACTTTTGATGAAAAGTTGTAGAGACGAGAAGTTGTCAAATGATGAGGAATAAATAGGATAAAGTTGAAATAGATAGGTTTGTTGTGTTGGTAGTTGTGTAGAAATGATTGAAAA
>JAXCLR010000001.1:55377345-55444400 GCA_035584095.1 Annona squamosa
ACTCCTATTATATCACATCACTTTCTATTGATTTGACAACTTCTACTCCAAAAACTTTTCATCAAAAGTTTTACCTCTAACCAAACACACCCTAAATTGGAGATATTTGTCTACATCTTAAATAGTACAAAGAATAGAGTGATTGATAAGACGTTGGAAACAGTGTGTTTGAATGATGATTGACAAAGACTTGAATGGTTATCGGATGCAATCTAGGGGTGTTCAAAAGAAGGACAAACCTATATTCATCAATTGTGACCTAAGACACCTTAAATTAGAACAATATATCCTACATTCATCATTTCATCATCGTCTCGTCTCTGCATTCCCAATTCATCTACCTATATCGCCTCAAAATGTACCTAAACAGTTCGAACCATCATAAAGCATGTCAAATCCTCCATATGTCCAATCAAATGCCTCCATAAATTACAATGACACCTAACATAATAACCTTGGGACACAACTCCACCCTTCCCACCCAGCTTGAATCCAAGGCAAAACCATGTCAACCTTTCTGCAATCATAAATTATCAGCGAAACCATCACGAAGTGAAATCCCGCTTAATCATACAGATAACCAATAATGGTAAAACCATTCGGATTGAAGAACATCATCATCATCTCATTATTACTCTTCATTTTCGCTGAATTCCAAACCAGCAAAAGTAACGAGGTTCGCCCAATTGGTTAGGGAAAAAAAAAATTAAAAAGGAAAGCAGCAGTTGGAAAGCCTCGTCCCTAAAGAATCACGATCATCAACCACCCAAGCATCCAACAGCCAAAGAAATCCAAATCTCCTAAACCGACAGATATAGAGAGGCTAACCGTCGGATCTTGTTGCCCTGGCCAACCTGGTACATGCCCCAAGAGAAAGCACCGAAAGCGGCAAGGAAGATAGCCATGGCACTGGGGCCTTTGTTGGGAATGCGGCGAGCGTAGCGGACGGGAGGGAAGCCACCGGGAGGAGGGCCGTCCTGGAGGACTGGCATCTCCTTCACGCTCACCATCCCAGGCTTCTTCCTTATCATAGACTCCGTCATCTTCTCCAACGATTTCTACTTCCTCTTCTTCTTCCACTGAATTGGCGTCTGCGACGAATGCGACTGGAATTTGGAGGGAGAGTAGCAGAGCAGCGGAGAAAATTTTCGAAGGGATAATTGCTAACGTGCGCCGCTGGAGTCAATCCACACTCTGCCCCAAGCTTGGTTCGGTCCGACCGACCTGGAATTGATCCGTGCCGGAATTGGTAGTCCGCCTACAACTTGGACCGGGAAGGAAAGTAGTATTTGTCAGGGGCAAAAAAAAAAAATATCAATTAAAATTTTTTAATTCAAAACTTTTTTACTATATGTAACTATTCTATTTTTTAATTATTTTTTACATTTTCTTACATAAATTATTTTACTTTTCAATCATTTTTATATAATTACTCGTACAATTAATCTATCTATTTTAACTTTATTATCTTTACTCCTTATCATTACTCTTATTATATTACATCGTTTTCTATCAATTTAACAAGTTCTGCTTCAAAAACTTTTCATCAAAAATCTTATCCTCAGCCAAACACGCCCTATTTTAAAAATCCATATCTTATCCGATAAGAGGTCAATTTAATGCTTAGAATTAATAAGCTCAGTCCTCCCTCCACCTTACTTCAATAAGTTTTGGATCAAATATCAAGTTGAGTTGACAATTTAGGTTGAAAATGTGGATTCATGATAGTTTTGAGAATTTATATACTTATCAAATATAAAATTATAACTATATTAAATTTATAAATTAAATGATTTGACATATTACTAAATGGTAAAAATAAAATCCTATTAATCATAGCAAAGAAGTATTACGTAAGATAATATAATAAATTTATCAAAACAAGTTAATAAACATAGCTCATTGAAAATTCCATTCGAAACTTGAATGGGTAATCTAAGTTCAACATTCATTTTAGATAAAAAAATTTTGAGTGCATGAAATTCAAAAGGCGTTAAGTGTAAAGTCGAGACCTTAAGGAGCTAAAGGCTAATTACAACATAGGAGATAAAATTTATATGGAAAAAGGTAGGAACATAACTTACAAGGCCTATTTAAAAGCCCACGCGAAGAGGCGCTTTCTTTTATTTAGAACGAAAAGAACATATAATAAGGGTTTGATAATAGGATGAGAAGAGTTGGCTTATGACCCTAAGCTTTACAATGGGATTTTCTAATATCTCTTTCTTGTATTCATCAAGAGTTTTCTCCAACCATTGATTGATCCCCTTTTTATAATAATTGCTATCTCACACTAATGATAGAGTGTCCGCACGAGGTGGACCAAAGTGTCTTTCCATAACTACTACAAAGACAATCCAACATAAAACAATTTGGTACATGGAACATGATGGTGATTGCTTTATTAAGAATGATGGTTGGTGATTGGCTTGACAAATGGCACTAAGCTGGCTAGAAGGCAAGTATTTGCTAGGGCTAAGGATGTAACTTGAGTCTGAGCACAAATCTTATTCCAACAATGTCCAAACTAATCTTTTAAATTTAAACCTAATTTGTAAATATGATAGTATTAATGTTCAACTGAACTTGAACCTCATTTTGATTATATATTTATTATAAAATTCGTTACATATAAAATATCTAAACAATATTTTTTCACATTTGTGCATTATATTATTTGTATTTATTTTTGAATGCATGTTTTCATGTTAAAATTATAGTATTTTCATTTACATTTATCTTTATATTTCTATTATTTACTTTTATGTTTATTAATTTTCTTCATTTATCTTTTTGGAATAGAAAATTCTTTTATAAATATACTATATATTATTATATTTTAAAAAAATTAATTCCATTATGTATTATTATTTTTGCTTACATGTTTTTTATTATTGAATATTCATATGAAATTCTAATTGTGTCACTCTTAAATAAAAATATAATTATAACAACCCAAATTTCAACTCAAACCTAATTTTCACAAATAAAATTAAGATTAAATTTTATAAACAGGGTTAAAGTTAGAATTAGGGCTGAATCAAATTTTATGAGCCCCAGGCACACCTCTGCCTGGAACTTATGCAGATTCGGGTCATTATTGAATTTTTTGGGCAGAACACGCTCTTCCTGCAGTCCCTCTGGACTCCTTTGTGCTTTAAGATGAGGCATCACGGGGCCTCCCTCAATTTGCTTCGTGGGCCACCTTTGGGCTTAGGAGGTTTTCAACATCCATCCCCTGCAGAGGCATCATTTCGGTTACCCAGAAGGGAACAATCGTTTTCACTTTTCCTGATTCACACATCGAGTTACTCCCGATCCGATTACACCCACCTCCAGACTCTAAAGCATTTTGTCATTTATCGCTCTCCAAAATATTTCCTCTTGTTAATAGGTTAACAGTTAATACTCTCACGAATTATAAAATAACTTTCACAATCTATTGGTACACCTCTTCCACCTTAATCAAATTTGAAATTTCCACAATTAACTGTTAAAATTTCATATTACCCCAATTTATGAAAATATTCTGTAAACGATTCGTGACTCACGGGTGTTAGGGTTCTTGATAAAAGTTGACTGGTCCATTAAAAATATGGAACCCGCTTCATCGCTTGAAATCAGTGCATTCACAAGCAAGGTCCATATTGATCCTGTCATCCTGTGGGCGAATTGGCAATTCATGTTTCTCCGACAATCAAGCAAACCGCAAACTAAAGAAAGATATACATGAAGACACAAAATGGAGGCAATGCTTCGTATTTATTTTCCGATTTGACAGATCATCATCACAAGAATTCAAATGGTGCTCTATGATTATCATTTTTTTTTTGATTAAAAGTGCTCTATGATTATCATTATCTTGCTGCTTTCTGAGAAAAAATGATATAGTCTTGTGATTTGATACAGCGGTCCTAACATACGGAACTAGCATTGAGAAATTTCATGCTTCAAACAAACAACATTGAACACTATATTTATCTCACAGTCGAACACACACGTAGAGTAATCGAAAAAACAGACTAGACATGTCCACGGGATGAAATGAAATAATTATTTTTTAAAAAAATTAACTGTACAATTTTCATGTTGACAATTGAGAATTTCCAAAACATCTCAATAAGCCAACCATATTTCATATGGGGGAGATCCAGGGATGATCACTTCTCCAGTCAATGGAAAAATGTAAAAACAGGGGCGGCCCTCACGCATAAAGATGATTACCCCCTCATTATCTACATGATCATTTTCTTCTGTTGAGACACTTGTACAAGAGCAAATGGTTGCCTTAACAGAACCCTGCATATCAACGGCATTACATAGTCCGCAGAAAACCACGAACTTCAATCAGGAAGTTAAAAAGATTCTTTCTGAATTTTTGGTAATTCACCCGGTCAAGTGAAGAAGAGAGTCCATTTGAGCTTGTTAGAGTGTAAAATGCATTTGCCAGCCTTGATTTCACAATGGGATTCACCTGCCTCTCCATAAGCTCATTACCCAACCTCTGCAAACAGAAAACAATGTTACTGATTGATCACTTTCTCTTCTACATTGCATAACAATTGACCAACCAATTGGAGTAGGGCTTGTTAAGTCCAGTTATCCATTCCCACTGATGTTATAATGCCAGACTTAAGAAGAAACTACCAGCAAGAACTCTGATGCTGTCTGCCTACATGATGCAGGCGGGAGACTAGCTGTTAAAGCAGAAGGTTCCCACTAAGATTATAGTTAGCTTACATACTCCTCCCCATTATTTTGTGCATCATAACAAGGATGATACAGTAAGCTTCAGGTAATTCAATCAACGGCAAAACACTCCCACTGGTATCCTAAATACGTTCTATTTATAACCATTGCCACTTAGTTGTCATCATCACCATCCCCATGGATTACAGAAATGGTAATCCACTGGAACTGCGTAAATGATAGAAATGATGATCCAATGGAACTACATAGTTTAATACTACTAAAGAACTCGCAAAAATCAATCCTCCCTGTGATTTTTTATGCACTGGCTTCAGTAAATAAACCAAAGTGAAACTACAGCTGTTATTACTTGGATGACCAAGTGATTGACATGAGTGAGTTAAGGGTGTAGAGTGAGAGATCAAGGGTTCAAAGAGGGGAAGAACATGAAACTGTAGCTAACAATTTGGAAGGACATGATACGCACATAGACAACTAAGGCAAACAATGCTGAATAAGAATTGATGCTAGGGAGCTTGAGCTGAGCATTAATAAATGATTGGGAAATTATTTTTCTTTCTCATAATTTGATAAAAAGGATCAATAGAATCTTATCACTTAACAGAGCTATGGAAGAAAGAAGGTGCACCTGGTATAGACCCTGTTCACAAAGGATCAATGGGAGGAGAGCATCAGCTGCAGCACCAACTAGTTCGGTACTGAAACAATAGAAATGCATCAAGAAAATGTGGCAACAATTAGTTAAACAAAGCATAAACTGGGCTTATTTGAAAAATGCTTTGCTTGGTTGATGATAAAACAACTGATTGAGGAAAGCAGCTGATAGAACTACCTCCACCATGCTTGCACCTCAGCCTAAGCAGTTGAGAACAACAATGTGTGTTTGGTAATGCATAGAGTGGGAAGTGGGAAGTGAGGGACATCTTTCTGTATAATTTGAAATCTTACTACCTAACTACCCTACTTTTTTCATTTTATCCCCATATTCCCATCATCTTTTCAAATTTTTTTCATACAACCCTAGGTATTCCCTCTTTGTTCCACTTCACCCCTATCATATCACATCACTCATACTTTTAAAATTTTCCCATTCCCAATCGTTACATCTTCCCATAAGGAACAAGATCTGGTAAAATGCTGATCAAGTAGAAATTAGTCCAATTCTCCATAAAAAAATAAAAAAAATAGTTCAATTCTATAACCACTGGAAAACCCAACTGGTACTCAAAATCTTGGCCAAATGTCTTATGATTTGAGCTTGTCCTTGAACCCTAAACCTCTTAACTCATGCATCTTAACTCATGCACATGTGATGGTCTCAACAGCTGCGGCAAACATTGACAAAAGCATTTACCCAGGAAACTCTTTTTTTTTTTTTCCATCAGTCTCAGACTTAAAAATTATAGAAGCACACACAAATCAAAAGTCTGAATAACTTGGATCCATGAAGATTAAACGTAAGCTCATTTTCTTCATTTACAAAACTAACAGAATATTTCTAACCTGTATTCTTCTAAAAGAAGCCACTGTAGCAAAGACTGCAGAAAGCGGCTTAAAATTCCCTCCTGAAACCTTCCATCTGGGCACCCAAAACCTTCAGCGTGGTCACCTAGACCCTGTTTACCAGCACTTCTCTCCTTGTAGTGATAGGAACCAAGGGCATTGAGTGCACTTAGGCACTTGTTAACAACTTCAGCATCCTACAAGACAAGAATTCAACTACTTTCTGCACCCAAACAAATATAGCTACTACCATAAACAAGGATCGTTCACACAAGTAATCACATAACAGATGGCATAACAACCTATCGCAATTCTATTCACCTTCGTATCTATGCAAAAATGCAGATACATATGAAAGAAAATGTGGCGAACTGGTAAGTGTTCATAAATGCCTTCATAAATAAGAGCTTTGCTGCTATGGAACCAGGTGCAATGTATACCCCCTAGAACTTCCCTTTTTTAATATACATATTTTTTTCCAAGATCCAATCCATAATATTCTCCTGCATGAATATTTCCATGATATGGAAAATCCTCTTAAGTAGACTTCTATGGATTATGATACTACAAACTATACAATAGGCTATTACTTATGATACTCTAATCTATATAATGGGCAGTTACTTAGCTAAGTAACCACCTCATATATTATATTTTCTAATATATTTTTTTGGTTTTTTATTCACTTTTATGTGAGCCCAAGAGTATTTAGGTCGTCTATCAAATTGTAACATTTTTGGGTTCTAGGACAATTTTTTTTACACAATTTTAAAAATAAAAAATGATCACTCATCTCACACTCCCTGCACATGAGAAATGATAAAACTTTCCATTTTAAAAATTCTGTAAAAATATATATAAGAACCCAAAAACAATAATTTTGGTATTGTAACTAAATGCACTTGGGCTCACATAAAAGTGAAGAGAAAACTAAAAAATATATTAAAAATACAAAATATACAAGGTTGTTACATACCTAAGGCTCAGTTGAGCACGAAGAACCATGGGGGACTAGACATAGGGCACAGAACCAAGGCACGCACTGAGTGAAGGCAATATGTTTCAAAATAATAGCCACTATGAATGAAGACAATCTTAAATTTCACTAATCTAATATTCACTTTTAAAAATGAAATTGAATAAGTCAACTCTATCAGACTGCTAGAAATTTGTATATTTTCAATTGAGTTAAATAAAGCATACCAGGGGCACCTCAAAGCTCAAGAGGTGGGTCTAAGTGAGTCTTGATCCAAGGCACATGCCAAGGTCCACCTTCAACAACAATGATTTCTTGAACTACTGGTCCCAGATACCTAAAGTGGTTATTTGTTGGTACTACTAGATCTGAAATCTTAATCAGTTTCACATCTATATCATCCCCATTATTAAATCCACATTTCATATATTCAATTTTTTGTCGACTAGTTCTAAAACCCTTTAGCTAGAGCATCTCACCAGTTATTTAATTTCAAATTTGACATTCTCTTGTTTTACCTGTTTTGGAAATAACATACACCGAGGGGCATCTTATTAATGTTTAGCAAATTCATTGATAACCAAAGTGAAAGGTAAAGGCTTAAAGCTAGCCTAAAATAATCAGCATAATGCATACATGCACAAGAACATCCATACATTCATATATGGCAGAGTGCAAGAACATTCACGCAAGCAGAGTTTGGAAGGTGTAATCCAGTATTGATACTGTAAGGAAAAGGTAGCAGAGGAATATAGCATGCCTGGTGATGAAGGCCAAAGTCAAGAGTACCAATTGTGTGAGCAAATGCTTCAACATTCAATTGTGCAACCTTTTCAGGATACAACTCCAAGATGTGCGACAGCAAAGCAAAATACTGCAAATAGAAAAGCGCATAAGTCTTCTCACAAGAGAACCAAAATTTCAATATCAAGAACTGAAGAGAAAGCATACATCACGACAGAGTTTGGGGTATTTCAGAAGGTCCAAAGATATCAGAGGGCTGACTATGTGGAGACCTAAGTAAACCACCTGTATAAGGATGTAATCAGAAAAGCTTCTGGCAGAAGAAAGCAATACAATACAATACAATACAACAAACAAGAAGAAAACCAAGAAAGAATAAGCAAACCTGCCCAATATCTGTCTTCTCCACCTCATCAGAATCTGAAGAGAAATCAACCTGCATTTCATTACAGTTTCTATCAAGATGTCTACAAATGCCTTTGCCTTTGTTTTTTCTTTCAAAGAAACATGTCATACCAAATCTTTTGAACAGAGATTTGTTAAGAGTTGAAGCAATGCACGCAAATCCTTATACTTCTCAGTCTTCTCCTCATTGAGCAAACTGCTTGAAAGACTCAAAGAAATCTGGGAAAAAGATAAAGCGCATGATCTTATAATTAAAAAAATAAATAAACACACACACACACACACACACACACACTAGTTTCTATGATCTTATAGGGTGAAAAAAAAACTAGTTTCTAATGAAAAACAAATTATTCCAGATACCTAAAATTTAGACATCGTTTTTTCAAAGGAAAACAATGAGTTCTCATTGAGCAACAGTTAGGAATTCCACTTTCGAGTGCATGCCAGAGAATTGCCATTGCTTCTTATACCATAAAGGAGCTGCCTGGGAAACTATGGATAAGCTGCAAAAGGACTTTCTAGTGTCTACTCTAAAGTCTAAACAATAGATGCATGAATATACCCCTGCATGGTCCAAGTAATTTGTTCTTTGGAAGGGATACATTTGGGAATAATGAATATCCACATGCATTTTTTAGCTAGCCCATATGACACATGTTTTGAACAACGGAGAGCAAGTTTATCTCAATGTGGAAGTTATGGCAGGTCACAGCAGCACCCATTGAGACAGCATGAAGCTCTCATATTCCAGACCATACAAGAAAATCAATTCACCATGACCTATGGAAGGAAATAATGATATCCGTATGCATCTAAATTTTACCCCCATCGTTCCTAAGCCAAGTGCAAGAACAGTTTTACAGCAAGTTTTCAAAGTTGCAGACTCCATTAGAGGAAAAATAATTGTTCGAAATAAGAAAGACCTCTTGTTGAATTGGCCAACACATACTCCCGAATGGCCAGGGGACCATGATGTGTTCTGAAAAATTCTGATGAGAAATAGTTGGTTGTAATCAATGATCACTTAGTTTTTCTTTAGACTTGCAAGGAATGTAATTCATAGGATGTTAGCATACCACTTCACCATGAGAGACAATCAAATTCATTGTCAATTCACCTAGGAGTCCAAGGAAGTTTGGACAATAAAAAGAGAGCTTTACCTTGCCAATATTGTGAGAGGAGTATATTTGCAGTAACTGCATGCAGAAACTGACTAATAATGCTGTGTCTTTAGCTTCTAGAAATGCAACTTGCCCGTCCACCCAGTCAACCACAAATTTCAGCAATGCATAGACAACTGCAGACTAGACAGTGAATTCAGGATCAGCTCAGGTGAAAGCATTGTCACAAAGGAAAAGGGAGTTGTTTGATTAAAAATATCAAAGAACAAGAACAGATGAGCATAAAACAGAATAATTTTCCAGAATAGGTAAACCACACAAGCTTATAAAATGATGGATAGTCTCAGTACCTCATGTTTATAGATTTGAAGAAGACTCAAAACAGAATTCATTACAGCCGCTCCTATGTCAAACAAAGCCTTTTGAGTTCGAGGCTGTGTGGCTCTAGCTGCTCCCCTCAATCGTTCCAATAAATAACTGACCTATACGTTTTCATAATGTCAAAATGTTATAACTGATGAGAGATTGCACAGTACGCCTCTCTAGCCTTACCATAAGTTTCGCGTCTGATCGTTGGGATAAAGATTTCAAGTCATTCTTGGTGGATATCTCTACTAGGTATGCTGTCATATGTCCCATGAGATCCCTCACATACCTATGAAAATAGATCGATAATAGCTTTATTAAAATGTGAAAGGATCTATTGTAAATGACTCATGAGATTCTAATGTAACTCACTGATTGGATGCCTCTGAACTTTTCAAGCCTACAGCTGAACGACACAGTGATTCTGCAAGTGAACGCTGCAACAAAAAAATTATGGCATCCAACATGTATTTGTGAACAAGTACAAAGGTAGAGATTTAGCAATGAAAACCTTACTTGCAGAGGACCACTTAATGAGAACAAATTCCTATCTTTTGCAAAAGTAGTAGCAAGCCGCTGCCATGAATCCTGCAATATGGATGAAATAGCTGCAGTAAACAGAACCATTCATGGAAAAAGACCAGAATAAACAGTTAAAAGAAAAAAACAAAAAAAAAAAAAACAAAACATGTGTGCTATTCCTTGCATCTAGATTGAATAGTACAAGAAAAATCAGCCACAAACAGCATCAATAACTCAATCCATGCTCTGTATCAAATTTACATTGTTCCACAAAAGCTTTCACATTCTTCTAAATCAAATAAATATAAGACTTCCCGTTCAATTATCTACATGAAATGGTAAAGGAACCTAATACAAAGTCAACATGAATCAGCATGTTCAGGACATGCTGCACTTATTTCTTCAGAAACTTTGGTAGATTATTAATTTTTTGAAAAAATATATGCATTAGCCTAGGTGAACACTCACCGATGCAACAAGGTGTACACAGACATTTCTTCGTCGGACAAGTGAAGGAAGTAGCTGATAGCATGTGATTGCCTGCAATAGAAAGAAGTCCATGAAGCACAGATAATTACTAAGTTGCATAATTTAATTATCATGGTATAGCTCATGCAGCGTTTCATTAACGCACTGTTGAAAATGTCATGCCACTACCCAAATATTCAGCATTTCATGGTCATATATGATTGATTTAGATGTTTGTATTATAGCCAACATATACTGAGTATCAAACATAAAATGTTTTTGTTGGAGAGAGCACTACTAGCTTCTCTTTCATCTGTCCTTACTTCTTCTCTATGATGTCCTCTTTCCATTTGATTCACAATTGGGGAATGTGCTCCCTTTAGTTATAAGATGGTGGTAACAATAATTCTGCTACCTTAACCTTCTCTCTCACTGCCCTTCTACATTGGAATTTTTCTTGAGAGAGAGCGAGAGAGAGAGAGAGTAAAACAAGAGGAGGAGAGCAACTAGTATATCAGCCCAACCAACTTTTCACGAGGGTTTGTTTGGCATTTGGATAAAAAAAATCTCATCCCCTACCACACACCTTTTGATATGAGTTGACATCTTGATTATCTGACTACGCTGCTTTTCTATTATTACCTCCATATTCCAGTTATTTTTTAACATTTTTCTATCCAACAACAGTCTAATTTATCTGCATTCCCTTTACTCCTAATCATCTCTATCAATCATGTCACTCTTTATCAAAATTTCCCTACAATTTGTTCCTGTTTTTCTTAACAAATTACCAAGCAAACCCTTAAGTATGACTGAGTAAAGATCAACTCCACCAGAAAAGATTTCTAATATAACAAGCTTAGAATCAAAACCTGGGAATATTCGAATTACACATATCTTGGTCCAAGCTAGGGTGTAACTCAAGTTCCTGAAACTCGTCTTTCCGAAACCCTCTCCCTATTTGTAAAATATGAACCTTAACCCTACTTATAAAACCAAAACCCTTATCCGCTTTGCGTAAATCAGGTTAAGGTGGTATTTGGGTTGATAAGTTTGTTTTATTTAACCATGATGAATTTAAAATTTCATGTGAATACAACTAAACAATTGTGTAAGCCAAAAGAATAACAAATAGCTAATTAAATTCAGGCAACACATAGTAATATATCGCATACATTTAGAAAAGAAGTGTACAATATATTTTTATATAATATAAATATGGAAAATCGAGTTCATGTACCTTATGTTCACCTTTGCTCAAACCTCTGCTTAGATTTTATGTATATAATATATTTTCTTTAATATAAATATGGAAAGTCTGAGTTCGGGTTCCTCGCGATCACATTTGCCCAAACCCTGACCCTATATTTACAATTCAGGCTCAGGTTTTCAAAAAGCCAAACCTAACACTTTTTCATTAGGTTCATCAGGCCATTCAAACTAACCTGACCCAAGTTATTCCATGCAGATGTAACTCATCTAAACCAAGGGTCCACATATTGATATTACTTGATGGGAGGCCGATATTATTGGAAGAAAAATAGAAATTCTCAAGTGTTTCCCTTTAACCACTACTGTGTTATGATAATATTAGTAAAATGACGTGGAGAAATGGCTATCCAACACTTGACATTCATTCCAAACCATTCTTCCCCCCATTTTTGCTACTATATTGTTGCAAACTGCTAAAAGAATATGAAGAAGTCATTTTTTATGCCAGCTGTGAGGGTATGCACCAACAAAACAATGATATCAAGATACAAAAGTAAAAGTTAAATTGTTGAGCTTTTTAAATTTGATTCTATGTGCTCATCAACAGGTGTTCTGGATCTATGCATAATCAAGTGTCGTGAAATTTGTTAAGGTTGCAAGGCATAAATAAGGAAAAATTATTTAGTACGGTGCATGATTAGCAATAACAATTATTATTTAATAATCAATTTTTTATTATTAAATGTTAAAGTCTTCATAACAGCTATCAACTTTTGTGCCTATTTAGTTTTTATTGTTTACATGTGTTTACCTATAAGCTGCATGTATTCATCTATTGTTTTTTGATAAAATGTATTCATCTATTGTTAAATGCCAAGTATTACGTTTTTTCAGAACATATTTGCACTTATTCTTACTCCTGTATGCATACAGATTTCAGTTGTTCTTTAAATTTCGACATTTACTGTGTTTGGGAAGTAGAAAAAAAGGTGGGAAAAAATTTTGGTTGAAAATTTTTTGAATTGAATAGGGTGTGGTGTGATATGACAGTGGTAATGATTAGGCAAAGGAAATTTTTTTGAAATAGACAGGGTACTTGTATGGAAAGAAAGATGAAAAATGATTGAAAGGTATGTGTGGAGAAGTGGTGGAAAAAAATAGTGGGAAAATTTTTTCCCCCTGCTTCCCATAGGCTCCTATTACATATAACATGCTAAAATAATTTTTTTAAAATATATATATATATAGATAGATATACAAACATACCTGAAGATCAGTTTCTCCAGGATATGAAATAAGTGTTTCCATCGAAATACGGACAACAATATCAAGCAGTCGTTTCCCCTGATCATGTTCTCCGCAAAAACTAAGCAGGGCTTTTCTGGAAAGATTTGACCCTTGTAGATGTTCAAATTCATTTTCAGGAGGGCAACTATGTCCTTTACTTGCTTCATGCATTAGATATGTATCAGACCATCTTGCAAGGAACCACACCACTGCCTGCACAAATCAACAATTTAATTAAGCAAACAGAGATGACTGCTGAAAAAAGAGAACTCAGAAAAAGCAATGAAAAACCTAATAAGCATTTTTAGGCTAGATAGTTGGCCTCAAGGGACAACCATGCTGACTTTGTTGGAGAACAGAATCTCGTTGGCTCAAAACCGACAATAACTGCATGGTGAGTTAATACTAGGGCATTAGAATAGCCTCAATACTGATAAAGGCTAACAACATTCCAAACTAGTCTCCAACTTCCTCGAAATAATTTTTAGAAAAAAATTTTTATGGGACAATTTTACAAAATTTAACACATCTTCTTTAAGATATTATGCAATTTTCCCTTAAAAATTTGAGTAGAGGGTGAGACATTTTTTAACCCTGGTAGAGTACTAATTAAAGGCTTAAACAGCGGAGTTGATGTTGAACCTTAGGCAAGTTTGAGAATTTGCAAAAAAATTTTAAAAATCCGTAGGGACACATGGTCAGAATTTATTATGAGAATCCAAATCCAGGATCCAGCTAATTTGGGTAAAATTTTCTAGTCAATGATTTAATTTAGAGACATGCTAAATGACTTTAAACAATCCATTTTATGTTGTAATATTCTTTCATATATTTCTATAATTTTCTATTTTTCTAAAACTATTCTGACATTTTGAATTTATTCTAATTTTCTATTTATCTTTATTTCATTAACTCATTGGCATCACCTATTTTGTCTGTCTCCTTACACCTCTTTTACATTACGTCTATTCAAGTCTATTTTACCTCATCACAAATACTGCCTCAGAAGATGGATTTGTTTGGCAGTGAGGAAAAGAGGGTGGAAAATGCTTTCACCCTTTTCCGCCTTGTTTAATATGATGATATTTTAACAACATAACAAGCCTAATGTTTATTCATTATTACCTACACTTCCAGTCATTATTTTCCACTTTCATGCAAAAAGCCAATTGTCTACATGTTGTCCTTATTCATTTTATTTCTACTCATTATTGCATATCACAACATATCATCCTCTTTTTTCCTCCTCTCTCCATATTTCTTTTTTCCCATTTCTTATCCTTATTCCTAAATACAAGGGGGAAAACAAGGGTCAAGACTAGAGCTGGTGCTACAAACCTACATAAACAAGGTTTAGGAAGATATGACAGAGAACTGTTGGCACAAAATATGAGAAAAAGAGAAAATTAAGGAAAATGATAAAAGTGAAAATACAACCAAGCTTCACTTTAGGCATGTTACAATCTCACTTTCCTTAAGGTAATTTTGCTACCATATTTGCTGCATAGGGAAATTTTGCAGTTGCCCCAAATATACAAAAAGTAAAACCTAAATAAAAAGCAGCTCCCCTTTTAGGCACATAACACTTGCAGACAAAAACTCTTGGTTGAATGGAGAGAATTTCAAAATATATAGAATTTTGCAAGTCAACAACTAGGACAAACAATGTCTGAATTAAGACAAGCAACTGATGTCGGAATACGACACTACATGATGTCTGTGTGCAGAGTAGTGATTGAAATCTCCTGATTCTAATCTCTATTTTTAGTTTTGAAATGAGACTGAATGACATCCCTTTGTGATTAATTGCAACTCCAGAATTTGACACACTATCATCCCACAATTCGTTGCATCTATTCAAATTACGTTCATTTGAATCTGCTATGTCATTTCAGACATACATACCACCGTTGGAATGTTTGAACATTTCAAATACTCAATCGTTGCATCCATCCACATTGGTTTGCAAAAATATGCCAAAAATTACACCTAGCAAAATTCGATCCCACAACCCACTATGTAACTGCCAAAGTCGTTAACGGCTAAGCTACAAATTTCATGTTGTTCATTTATGATATAATATGACATTTATTATAAATTTTAATATTGAACGTCCCAACAAAAACAATAGTAGCCTCTACTTTCACAAAAAAAGTGACTAATCTCAAACTCAAACCTAGTAGCCCAAGATTTACCAATTGCACAAGCTTGTTGGCCCCACATCAAGGTAAAAATTTCAAGAAAAGAAACAGGTGCAAATGGAAAAACATAACATAAGGATTATAAAAAGCATAAGTACGGGAAAAGCAATAGTTCAAGACATACACAACGAGCCTAGAATTCATTTGGACACTTCAACTTACCAATATTCCCAAATAAATATAAAGCCAAAAATGAAAGAACATATGTAGTATCAACATCATTGCCAAGTGGTGATCACTCTAAATTAATTAAGAAGAATGATGGGGACCCCTAACCAAGAATTTGTTACCACCTTTACGATTAGGTCAAGAACATAGTACTAATCCTAAACTTGAACCTAGCAGCCCAAGGGTTACCTATTGTATAAGCTGTTGGCCCCAACATCAAGGTAAAAACTTCAAGAAAAAGAAACAGTTGAAATGGAAAAAGTTAACATGAGGATTATAAAAAAGCAAAGTATAGGAAAAGCAATTGTTCCAGACACATACATAATGAACCTAGACCGCATTTGGACACTTCTACCTTCCAATATTCCCAAATAATATAAGGCCAAAAATTTAAGAACATACTTAGCATCAATAGCGTCGGCAAAGAGTGATCGCTCTTAGTTAACCAAAAAGCATGATAGTTAACCCCGGCCAAACGTTCATTACCACCTTTACGATGTGGAATTGATACCTTCACTAGAAATAGGTCTAGGAGCAAAGCTTTTGAATAGAAAATGGGCCATAGATTTTACAACAATTTACTGACTATTGGGAAGTGGAACTTTTTTAGCCCCATCCCTTCCACCATGGATTTAAGTGTGATTTCAGTGTTTTTCATTTCTCAAGAAAACAGATTGTCACATGAAACACGCAATCTAAAGCCTATCACAGTAATGCATAGATGTTTATTAACTTTACCTCCATTACTCGAGGACTGAAAAATGCTGCCCTCATTTCCTGATCCAGGCTCTGCTCAGCAAAGTTTATGATAGAGCTGCAAGGACCAAAGAATCCAAGAGGATAAAATCAATCTAATTTGAATCCAGGCTGTGCTTGGCAAAGCTTTTGATAGAGCTGCAAGAACCAAAGCGTCTATGTTTGGCAGAGGAAAAAATAAATCAAATTAGAAGTAGATAAAAAAAATAGATCCCTCAAAACTTCCAGGTTGCGATGGTAACTGATAGCAGATAGACATGCTAGGTCCACAGCACACACATAAAAATGAAGAACATAAGTAATACACTAAATTGACCGCTTTCTCGGTTTGTTTTGCTATTAAGTTGAAGAGAAACCAAGTGAGCTAACTCAAGGAGAGGGAAGTCTTTAGGAGGAAGATGCTAACAGGGAGAAATTCTTCTCCCTCAAACTGAAAAAACTACAGTTGCAATGCAATCAAATAGACTCAAGAGTAAAGAAAAAATAATAAAACAAGAAGCACACAAGAATGTGGCCTAAGCAATATTAATTCTGAGGAAATTCTTTAATTTGAAATTTACAGTTTTCTAATCGCCACCAGTAGTTCAAACTTACAGTTTTCCTTTTCCTCATCACCAATGACGATAAATTCAACAGTTTTTCTAGCACTAATGCTGCACAAATTTTGGCCCCTATTCTGTTGCCAATTTGCTACATAGAGGAATCTTCAGAAACGACACTCAGATTTTTTTGCTTCAGAACTTCTTTCCTAAGATCTATGGTCCACACATCAATTATCGGAAATATTTCCTTTTCTTTGTAGATTTCTCATTTGCCAATATTTCAACTATGTGATTTCATGAATCTGAAACCATGTGACAAAGAAAAAATACTCTCCCCAAGTTGTTGTTACATAAAGAGTTCTGATTCCAAGGAACCAGCTTCACTAAATTGAATTAATTAACCCATGATAAATCAAAATCCAAGCTGATCATTTTATTTTCTTCAATTAAGAGTGTGTTTGGTTATCACAAAAACTCTTCTAACAAAAACTTCCAATCTAAAACTGTTCACTCTCCACTACTATCCTATTTTGTAATAATTTCTTCACATCTTCCTATACAACTACCTACTTTTCAATCTTTTCTACACTACTAACCATACAAGTAAACTAACTAGTTTAACTTTATTCTCTTTACTCTTCAACATAACTCTATCGTATCACATTATTTCCTCCCATTTTAAAAACTCTTCTTTCAAAAATTTTATCACTTCCCAACCACAACCTAAGAGTAAGGATTTAATCCAAATCAAAGGTTACAGAGGTCACTGTAATTTAAAAGTTTAAATGAATGCATTAAAATTATTTGATCTTTTCATCAATTTAAAATTTTTAATCAAATACCCATATGACCAAATCTTCTAAAATATTCTTCTTATGTACATGAAAGATTCTATAATTACATTCTAATGCCTGTATGAATGGAATTAAATGACCTACGTATTTTACAGATGATTTTATACACAAAATTTACTCATGCTTTTATACTTTCTTAAAAAGTACACCATGCAAAGATTTCAACTGAAACTATTTTTGGCATCAAAGTCAAACAAATGATGTTAAATACAATTATCGGATTGGATTTCAATTAATCATCAAGGTGGGCCCAAACCACAAGGTTACATGAATTCAATTCAACGGAACCAGTTCCATTGGATAATTGGAGTAGAACTCTTACATCAAATCATGGTTTCTGTTGAGAAAAACCATTTCAATTATCCAATGCCTTGCTTTAGAAAAATAAAGAGAGACTAGCAAAAGTGATTTGGTACTTCCTCTAGATTCAATTAGAAAGAAAATTTCATATGGAAAAAGTCAGTTATTTCTCACATGATGCAAATTTACTTCAATAAAATCACTTCAATGATAGCATGGGAAATTGACACCAAAACTTAGGATTAGTTAACAAGGACGTTTTGTCTGATAAGTAAAATGAAGCCTAGGAGCCTTAAGATGTGACAGTCTACATGTTTGGTGAAAGCAGGAAGGCCAATGTTTGAATAATCAATTAGGAAATTAAAGTGCTTAAAAGAAAGGCCGTTATTGGGATTGTTTAACATTTGGAGCCAAATTAAAGAAAAGGAGCAAGAGAAAAAGCAAATTTAAGAGTGGAAATGCTCTGGTTAAAAAATACTTAAAAATTTATATATATATATATATATATATATTGCTTGTTGGCGCCTCATGATATGACTTTTGTGCCGGGAAATGGCTAGAGAGGAAAATGACAATTTATGCGAGCATTGGTAAATGAATGAGAAAGAGAGATGAAAAGACCATTCAAATCAACTCCTCAATGTAATCGTTTGGATGTGCATCTTTAGTCAACAACATGTGTTTCCATAGAAATAAAAATCATAATCAGAAAAATAAATAAAAAAAAAAACCCACAAATGCATCTTTTCTCAACAAAGCTTCACGAAATAATCCAAAGCAGAAGGAAAGACTGATTTGCTTGCAACCATCATGCACTGGGGCTTTTTTTTTTTTTTTTTTTTTTTTTTTAGCTACACAGCGTGCACAGAGCCACTAAATGTAGCACAGACCATGTGTCCTTGTATCATACAGTAGAAGTAGGCAATAGTCTTACACTGAAAGTACAACTACGGGATGTTGTGCTGCTTCTGCAATATTAGTGAAGTGACTTTGTAATGCCTCCGGCACCTGGCAAGGTAAATTATCTAAGCTGTCAGCAAAATAAAATGCATACTTCCTGAAGGCTTGATCATTTCAAACCATTGGTCCAAAAAAAAATTTTCTGTTTTTTTTTAACTTTTTTATAAAATTACAAATCTATAAATATTTAATCTATAAACCAAAATTTACCATTTTTGGAGATGTGTGCATATTTTATTTTGGATTTCTAAACATGGGAGTATTTTAGTCATTTAAATTGTTGAAATATAGGGAATTGCTGACCTTAAAAAGGTAGAAGTCATTTACTTATCCATTTAGATTTCTTTCATGGAGAGAAGATGGGATAGAGGCTGGTCAGGATGAGCAAGTTAACATTAGAGCAACTAACTTGCAATAGAATGAAAGAAGAATCCTTAAATCAAAACCTTGGGGAAAAAATTATTTACCAGAGGCGTCTCTCCTTCTCCAGCATCTGCAAGGACATGGCCGGCTAATAGCACCAGCCAGTAAAGTTCTTCCAAAGTGCAAGTAGGATCTGTTTTTCCACAGCCCTGAAAGATGCATTTTAATCTTTTTTTAAAGATACACTATAATCAAATCATATAATTTTTTGATCTTTCTACACAATCTTAAAAATCTCCTTTTGGGGTGTAAAAATAAAAGATTCCATAGAAAATTGTAGAGGATGATAGTCAGTAAAGAGAAATAAGAGTTTTCAGCCATCACACCCAAATAGAATCATCATCTGCATGCAAGCAAAGTATGAATTCAAAGCCTTCTTTGTCCTCTTTTAGAAGTAAACTTGGAATACCTTGCACTGAGAACTCAAGAACAGGACTTGCACAGATCTAGCTGTTGGTGCAACCTCTGGTACAAATATCATGGTCCAGGGTCAAAGGTCCATGTTCCAAAAAAGTTGAAATATGGCCAACATAGAAAGGTTTGAGGCAGAAAAAGATGTCATAAAATATTCAACAGAGATTGTGTTGCACCGCTAGATTCACACATTCATTAGGAGCAAGAGCAGAAATTTTAGGTTTTGTTGTCATGCAAGTTTTCTTGTTCAAAGTTTTCTTGTTAAGCAATTTTAATAATTTCTTGTTGCCTAAGCTATTTCTTACAAATAAGGCTACACATGCCATCAATCACTTCTAAGACTCCCGTAAATGCAAAGGAAAAAATTCTATATGCCTAAGCAATAAGCATATTCTTCCTATAAACCCATTATTCCATTTTAATCCTCGAACTTCACACAATGCAGTTAAGACGAGATACGCTTTGTTTTAATACTGTTACTCTCACCAAGAAAGGTAACAGGTTGATGTATTAGGCCAGTTCAAGAACAAGGAAAGTTTCACAGACCAAAAGATGAACAATATACCTGTTGAAGCAATGTAACACGCTCAGAAAGCACCCTAGTAAGCAGTGGAATTGTGAATGAGGCTGCAGCTCGTCCAATGAGCGCATATGAGCTTAGCCTTTCATCTCTTGCTGGAAGGTGCAGAAAGAGACAGAGGAGATGTCATTTCGGCTCTTGAGGATAGAAGAATAGTAGAGGGAATGAAACAACACCAGTTAAACAAACTTGGTTAGAGGGGAAAAATAATAAACGAAACTTACAAATTGGTTCCAAATCTACCTGAGATTGATGCCTGGAAATTATCAGAATCATCTCCATCTTCAAAAGCAGAGTCAGCAGCAACTATATGATAAGATCCCAAGAGTTTATAGTTAACATTGACAAAATATTGTAACCTCTGCTTGCAAAAACAGAGAAAATGGATCTCCAATGACCAATAAAGGAATCCGAACAATAGTGCTGAACTTACCTTTCAACTCAGATTCCAAAATTGAATTAAAGACAATGGCAGCAGCATTTATCCCTTCATGTGACAGAGTGTTCTTACCATAACAAGTTGGCTGTGGTTAGAATAATAAAAATATCTTGTCACACCATGTATCAGACAAATCAAATCAAATTCTCAAAACACAAGTAATTTAAAGGAAGGAAATGATTAAATGCCGTCGGCAGCACCTAGATTTTTAGGCCTGCTATTCTGATTTAATTAGATCAAAGCCATTTACTACGTTTGTTTTCAAACTTTTAGTTAGCACACAACTATTATAATTGAAATTTAGACGGATCCCCGTAGTAAAAACATTTAAGGGTATATGTGAATCCATTGAAATAGATTTATTATTGTATAGTGCCCAAGATAATATTTCATGAAAGGGTTCCAATCTCATGGAACCTTTCCATTTGGGGCCCATCTTGATGATTATATGAAGTCCATTCCACTCATTACATTTAAAAATATTTTTTTTATTTACGTAATCAAGTTTCATCCCAATTAGAGGTGCACACGGGCACCATCTAATAAAAGTGTAAAATCTATGTAATAAAATTATTTCATTTATACACCAATTTCAAAGTTGTTAATTCAACATTTAAGCCATCTAGATTGAGACATCAATATCAAAGTTGTAATTTCAACATCGAAGCCATCTACAAATTTTTTCCTGTGTTCAATCCCAAAAAAAAAAAAAAAAAAAAACATTTTTCCTGTGTAGATGAATAACTTGTAAATTATTATAACAATCCAATACATCTAAGAATGAATATAAGTGGCCGCTCAAGGGTAGCCTGAGTGGCAAGGGTGCCAGCATGTGCCTGGCGGATGCAGGTCCAAATCCCGTCCTCAACATGGGAGCATTTACTCTCCCCCTTAATAATTTCGGAGTGTGCAGTCTCAATCATGGTAATTGGGAGCATGTGGTCTCCCTCTAGATAATTGTAAAAATTCTTAAGCTTGATTGTAAGATTAAAAAGTGCAATGTGATGTAAGTACTCCAATTTTTTAAAAAATAATAATAATAAAAAGAATGGGTATAAGTGTTTTCATAATTTGTACATAATTATATTTTTTATTACATTGGAGACCCATGCTCCCACCAGCACCAGAACTTTAATCGAAATAATTTTTAGTACGTGATAAATCAAATAATGTTAAACAATCTGACTAGTTGAATTTCTATTGCATCATCAAAGTGGGCCCCAAATGGAGAGGTTCCATGAATTCAAATTCATAGAACTGGTCGCATACGATCAGGACTCATCATGGAAATAATTTATTATATTTTCACAAAAATGTAAAGAATTCAACAGATGATGAATGACCTGTGTTCAAATAAAAAAAAAACATCACAATTTTTTTTTAAAAAAAAAAGAGGGCTGCATTTGTGTTTCATAGCCTACCAGAAGTATTGAATTATGGTCCTTGAAAGATTAATAAAAATATACTGCAACACCATGTCTTAGATGAATCACATTGAAATCTCAAAATGCAGGTATTTTAAGGAAAATTTCCAACATACAGATTGACGAACATTGACATCTGTAACCAATTCCATGACTGGAAAGACAAGCATACATTTTTATGTAGCATCAAGCGCAACAAGATTACGCTCAGATGAACGATAAGGAATTTTCAGGCTGATTTTTGAAAAATTACCTCCAATAGAACATTCCAAGTATCCAGCAAGATATCTAAAGCTTCAGAACTCCATGTTTCCTCTTCATTATTGTTAGCTACATTTGCTCTTATTACTTCACATGTCAAGGCAGATAGCAGGCTGATGGTACCAAAGGGGCTGCAACATGGAAAGCCCACGTGGCAATTGTTAGATGAATAACCTAAGATAAATGACTAAGGGCTGGCGTCAATTTGCCAACAAGGCTCATTGCAAACTAAAATAATCCCAGTCAAGCAGGATTTTGCCTTAAGAGCATTTTTTGATGCAAAAGCACCATAGGCATTTTCAATGCACATCCAAAAGGCCCAAGGAATTAAAACATCATCAAATGTGATTACTGCTATGTTGACACAAAATTAGATGCGCATTACATCTAGAAAAGACCAAGTGGTCAGCCCTTATGTTTGCATTATGTATGGTCATAATACACATGAAGCCGAAGGGCAAACATCTAGAAAAGACCAAGCGGTCAGCCCTTACGTTTGCATTATTTATGGTCATAATACATATGAAGCCGAAGGACAAACATCTAAAAAAGACCAGGTGGATTGAGATCCGAACAGCAGACACCAATACAGACCAGACATGATCAGACACAGAATTACAGGTCCAAAATCCACGGGATTGATTTCATTAGATGTTAGGATAGATCCAACTGCAAGATGAATCAATGTTATCATATCAACTAACTTGCAATGTGAGAATTTCCACAAGTCTTCTATTTTCGGTCATGTTTTCCTGCTTGGAAGCCAGTCAACCTAAAGACATTGTGGGTCCATTCAGACACAAATTAGAAAGGTGGCGTAGAAGAATTGAGGATAATGTCAGCAAAAAAGGCCTTCTGAAAGAAAAGTGAGGACAATGATATAAAATATGATTAAAGCCAAGAAATAGCATAGTTACAGTAGTTGAAAGCACCACCTCATCAATCCTAAAAGCAATGTTGTCAGAACCTGACCCACCATCGAACCAGTTGGTCACCCAGTTTCCAATTTCCTGTATTTCCATTTTAACTGCTGATTTTAGGCACGTGAATTAGTTAAACCAGTGAACTGGGTATATCTGCTCCCCAGTCCAACTGTTTCAACCAACTGGTCCAGTTTAATTATACTGCTAAAAAGGCATGGAAAGGGCTAGCTAATGTGCACACTCATCCAAATGGATCCTCTGAATGGTCTCCACATTTCTTCTCTCCTGATGCTTAACCACTTCTATTAAAATTCAGGCAGTTACATGTAATTTACAAATTTGACAAAGGGAAGTGTTAAATAAAATTAAGATAGCTAGCACAACAAGGAAAAGGAAGAGCATTGTCATAATGTGTGAAATGGAAATTGACAAGTAATTAAATAGTAAAGCTTTCATCACTCACCCAACAGATTTTAGGAGCCTGTCAAACAACAAAGGTGTAGCAAGGGTTGCAATGGAGAACAATGCGCGGCAGCCATCAAGCATCTCACTAAAAGAAACTAAGAACATTTAGCAAAGCAATTGTATATGGATTGTAAAATGCGCACTGGAAAAAATATATATAATTGATTTGAATTGAGGACCTTTCACTTTTTCCACATCTGATCGCAGTTAATATAGCATCTGGAGGATCTATCCACTGGATAATTCCAGACAACATCTGTAAAAGATGTATCTCTTGCATTTGTCCATTACCTAGAATATTACATTCATTTGTGAAATCATAAAAATCTAGCACTCAAGAAAAAATAGAGTTACCAACTAATTGAAGTAACTAGATGATTTGATCATAAAAACAAAAACCCAATTGGTTTTTTATATGGATCCCTCACTCTACGCAGCAAAATCTCAATTCTTGAGATCTTTAGGTAAGAACTTCAATAGCTGCAATTTTTGAAGAGGCATGAAAAAATGATCTGACAGGACAAGGACCTGACAGAATTGAAAATATCAAGAAACACTATGTAGGATCCTCTTAATTTGAATGGTGAAATCCTTTAAAGCCACATCATTAGACAGGTATTATAGATTCATACATGCATGAGCACCAGCTGCATTACCAATAATATAATAGCAAAGGAAAGAAAACAGAGGGAAAATCTGAATTCAAATTCATGCAGTTTATATTGCTTCTAGTAGCTATAGCTGGCAATTGAGTGAAAACCTGAATTCAAAGTAACAAATGAAAAAAAAAAAAAAAACAAAAAAGACAGACGGACAATATGAATTCAAGTTCATGCAGATCATGTTGTTCATAGAAGCAAGTACAGGCGACACACGAGCGTACGCATTTGTGCCCAAATCTCAATGCTGTTGAAGTCTCAGCCATTGATGCTTGTGGGTAAATCAGAAACCACTCAGCTGGAAAGGAACTTCTTGAGCGCACATGTGATAACTTGATCTAGGCTGAGTATGTAACTATGTATGTACTTGGACATCTAAAAGCTAAAAAAGTAGGGAAAATGAAAAAATTACTCTCTGTTCCACTGTTGCCTCTAGCTAAAAGGCAACTACAGCCACCTCTGCGTGTCCACTCTAAACGGAAAATAGATTTCTTATCCTCATCAATAAAGACGATTCCGAAAAAAGATTTCAAGAAAGAAGTTAGCTATGATAACTTGCCTAGAGAGATGAGGAAGAGGAGAGATGACAGTGACCAAGAATAGGCTGATTCTTAGGAGGGGATTTCTGTTGAATTGACATAATAAGAGCCTTGACCTCAGGCAGCAAGTGGCCATAATAGGGTCAGAATCTGTGGATATCACCATCATAATGATGTTGAGCACCAGCTACATTACCAAAAACATAATAGCAAAAGGAAGGAAAATAGGGAGAAAATCTGAATTCAAATTCGAGTTCATATTGTTTCTAGTAGCATAAATAGCTGGCAATTGAGGGAATATCTGGATTCAGAGTAACAAACGAAAGAAAGCAGAGGAAATCTGAATCCAAGTTCATGCAGTTCATATTGTTCCTAGAAATAAATGCAGGTGACAATTGAGTACAGGCAATTGTGCTGAATTCTCAATGCTGTTGAAACCTCAGCCATTGACGCTTGTGGTTGCATTAGTAACAATTCAACATGAAAGGGACTTCTTGGGTGCACATATGCCTAAGTTGATCCAGGCCAAGTATGCATGCACTTGGACATAAACAAAAATGGAAAATGAAAACATTACTTTCTGTTTCACTACTTGGTCTAGGCCAAGTATGTATGACTTGGACATACAAAAGCTAAACAAAATGGAAAAATGAAAACATTATTTTCTGTTCTACTGTTACCTCGAGCTAAAAGGCAACTACGACCACCTCTGTGTGTCCACTCTAAATGACAAATAGATTTCTTATCCTCATCAATAAAGAAGATTCCAATAAAAAAAAAAAAAAAAGAAAGGATCCAGATTTCAAGAAAGAAGAATAACTTGCCAAGGGATATGAAGGAGAGAAGAGATGGTGTTGAACAAGAATAGACTGATTCTTAGGAGGGGATTTCTGTTGAATTGACATACTAAGAGCCTCAATCTCAAGCAGAAAGCAGCCATTACCAGGGTCAAAATTTGTAGATATCTCCATCATACTGATGTTGCTGCTCTTCTGATTTTGTAATTCCCTTTTGCCGCTATCTGCTGCTGCTCTTCCCAGTCTCAGTTTTTCTTTTATTTTGATTTTCTCCCTTGCTCTCTAAATTTCAGCTTTTCAAGGATAGCTAGATAGACGGGTCTTCTCGGAGATAGAGAGGATGGACATGGTGTATGCTGCTAGATTTTGATAAACACTGGAATTGAAGGGTTCTGACCTTGTGAAAAGCACCAAGGAGCTTCTTATCATTGGCAGCAATGATCATTTAAACTCTATGGAATTTCATTGATTTCTTGAATTGTTTTGCTGGAGTTGATTTTATAAATCCCTTTGGCTGGTGATTATCCAATTTGCTTCCTTATATACATAAATATTATAGAAATCCACTGTCTCTGTCGTGTATGCCTCATGTGCATCAAAGTGATGCAGTGACAAGGAGAGAATGTTTGGATGGCGAGCAAGAGGACATAAGGACCATGACAATAAAGAAGGGGGACTCTAAGAGCAAACAAGTGATTATGCATCCGAAAAGAGGCAACCGTTTCAGGGGGATGTTTTCCAACATACGCTTGAGGGATACATGTGCTGAAGCAATGGCGCTTTGGGCTTTCTTTTTCCTCATCCCAAAGAGGATTTTCTATCCTACTTCACTACTGTAGTATGAAGTTAACATCAAGTGGAATGGTTAAGTACTTCAGGAGCAGAGAATACCTGAAGAAAATACAGTTCCAGTCAAGGAACATAACTGTACTATAAGTTGTCGAGCAGAAACTGCAAGAGGAGAATCAACCCAACTATTATCATGTGAAAACTTTTGTCTGAGAGTCCCATAAAGGCCTAATAGCCATCCGACATGACCACTTGAGATCAGAACATCATGCCATGCAGGCCCTGGCTACAAGGATAACAAAAAATAAGAAACAAACAAATTTCTAAGATCCATAGACAAAATGAGTGTTTAATGGATTTACCTGTACCAACATGCACTCAGACTTTTTTACCATCATGTTATCATTTCTAACTCCTGATCGAAAAGGATTTAGTCTGTTTTTGTTACCCTGAGCTGCACTTTTAGTGGATTGGAAATCCCAATTCAATATTTGAAACATGAGTCGAAGTGCAGTTGAGCAAACTTTAACTTCCGTTGCAGTAGTATTACTCCCTGCAAGCAATTTGTCTGTAACACTAACTGCAGAATCTTGGGCCCAGCAATAAAAACTCTGCCAAATACAGAAAAAAAGTGTTGCATTCAAATAACGGCCAAGATTTTAAGAAAAGGAACATACGAAAAATCAAATAGTGCATGTAAATTTGTGCCAAATGCATTATGACAACCTTCAAGTAATCCAACTCTAAGGAAGCTCGACACTGCTCATGAAACTCTGCTGGGAGGCCCATTGGAGTATAAGTGGAGGGGGAAAACTCTGACACCTGTATAATAGAATCAAATATTTCAAAAC
The DNA here is from genome assembly GCA_035584095.1 of Annona squamosa. Taxonomy (NCBI): domain Eukaryota; kingdom Viridiplantae; phylum Streptophyta; class Magnoliopsida; order Magnoliales; family Annonaceae; genus Annona; species Annona squamosa. The sequence continues at coordinate 55,405,008 of JAXCLR010000001.1, forward strand.
ACAGAGGCAACAAGAGCTACATACTACAATGGGAAATGTTGATTCAAAAAGACCATTCCAAATGATAGGCAGTTTATGAAATACCAAAGATTCAAGAAAATTGATCCCTATGGACTGTGCATCAACACCATGATTCCCGAGAACAGCCTGTTTTATCTGTAGAAATGGCAATGTGTGAGATAAATTTGAACAATGCCTCTGAAATTATGCCAACTTGATGTGAACCTATCAAGCATTTAATGAGTAAGAAGACATAGTGCTGAACCAACAGATACAATAAGGATGTGCCACACATAAAGCTCAACAAGTTTCTACTTCCAGCTGTATCTAAAACTCTAATTGCAGAGTCTTCCATCATAAATGTGTGCTAACTGGAAAGTATAAATGCATCCGAACCCCTTGGATTCTATGAGAATATTTGTTCTCAGTCTCTCATCCTAAAGAATGATAAATCCAATATACTCAAAAAATGACATTTTTATACAATTTACCAAAAAACTTATTAAATTCTCATTTTCAATTTCAATTTCAATTTCGTGGAACTGTTTCAGAGAGTTTGTGACGACAAGTAAGATTATAATGTGTAAATTCCAAAACATTCTTACCCTTTCTAACTTTATTTGTGAGATCCTCTAGCCTCGTAGACAAAAATTTCATTATACAAAAATAACATATACAGTGTAAATGGATTGTAATCATCCAACAACATCAAATAATACAAGATTTTTATGAAACAATTTCCTTGGGAAGATATGTTCTTATGATAATCAAGTTATTGTGTTGTATGTACCTAAGTGGGTAGAAAAGAGCTGAACATATAGCTTTCAGCCTTTCACTGATAGAGAGGTAAACACTATGCAATCCACAAAATGGTATTTAAAATCAACATCCTAAACGTTTCCTACATATTAAGTCATTTCAACATGACATAGCTCAAAGGATAAATGAAACTGATAACATGCAATAGAAGATAAAAATTAGAACCAAGAGCATCCAAAGTGAAAGTAAGACATTTTCATTTGCTAATTCTAATTGCAAATGACACCAGGAACAGAACATTTCTGTGCACGAATGTTGATACCTCAGTGAAAAAAGTGTCTTGCTCAGCTACTGTGAAATCTGGCCTGCATGAAAATAATAGTAACAATAATAACAACAACAAAATCTATGAAACTTTTCCATTTTATCATTTGCACACATTTTGTTATGCAAAAACAACACTGCAAATTGTGCAACCAAACCAACCAAAGGAAGGGGCTGTTCAGTCGTGCGATCTCACAATTTGGCCTATACATGAAAATGCTTTTCTTCCCTTTAATAAAAAAGTGATTTCAGTGATGAGCTTCCCTCAAATAATCAATGGGCGGGAGCTTTTCTTTCCATGGATGCTAGCCCAAGCAAACCCAAATACCATTAATTCCAACTAGGAAGGCATGCAAATGAGTTATAGATGTGATGGCAGGAAAAATTAACAATGATCCTTTGGACACGAATTAAAATAACTGATAGAGTTAGATACAGACAACAACAATTCTGGTCTGACTTTTTGATACATAAGAATAAGTATGCATTAATATTAAGCGTCTATAAATAATATATGCCAAATACAGTTAAGTTTTTAATGCTTCAATGATCATATCATAGTTGTTCAGAAAAAAGTACAAAAAGACAGCCGTTTGATAATATCTATATATACATATATATATATATATATATGGATTCAATATATTGGGAAATACTTGTGGGGTCCTGTACACCTCTAGATTTTCCATTTTTTGACATTTTATTTAAATACTCCTATATTCGAAATTAAAAATATATATACATACACGTCTCTAAAAATGGTAAAACTTGTTATATGAATTAAAGATACCTACAATAACAGGTTTATGAAAAAACCAAAAAAAAAAAATTAAAAGAAAATCTGTTTTTGGTTAAGTTTCCCTTGTCCTGTTCATTGGCTATCCTTTCATTTATCCTGACAGTTCAATTAATCCATCCCTCTTTCAATGACATAAACCAACAAAGAATTCATGATTAAAAAATTCACAGTCATCAATTTCTCTAGTTACTAATTGCATGATTAAGGTCATTCAATAATTTGACAGATTGAGGCCATTCAACAATTTGACATATTGTACATTTCCAAATGGATAATCGGTTATAAGACAAATGATTTGTGAAAAAATGGGTCATAGTTGCTCATTTATTGTTAATGCTTCCTCAATTGACAAGCAATACACATCATGATTGATGGCCAACTCGTAACTCAAAGAGTATGCAACAAGAGTTCCAAAAACCACCAATGTTAAAGCACCAAAGGTAAGTTTAATCATCCAACCAATAAAACCATTAAAAAAAAGTAAACAAAAAAAGTGTTTAAATGATGCAATAAGACAATCACATCAGCCTGCTTAAAGTATCTCTTCAAGGCAACTCAGCACCCACAGAAATGGTTCCTTTACAAATTTATCCAACTAATTATATAAATATGTGGGTAAAATACTTCCAAAGCCATCCTCTATGGTCAAGTCTTGTTTGGGCTGACCTTGATGAATTTATAAAATCCAAGTCAACCATTGATATTATCACTATCTATTCTCTAAGATACTTAAAATCATCCTAATCAAAGATTCATGAGGGCCACAAAACATAAATTAGTTAAGAGTGAAAACTGTTAAAATTGCTTCCTTAAAAAACTGACTTACACACTGTCATTAATGCAATCAAACCTTCTGAAGTGTTCATTATATCTAGAGCAATGATCATATAAAAGAAGGGTGATCTCCTGCGGCCAGCCACAGTTGGCCCCCAACTGCATCCGGTCATATTTTTTCATTAAAAAAAAACAACTAAAATACCTCGGTGCTAAAAAAATCAATAAAATATATATATAAATATCTCAAAATGGTAAAACTTGGTTTGTAAATTAAATATACCTAGCCTAACATGTTTATAAAAAACAAAAAATATATATATGATTTAGGGGTATGATCAGCCATCTATATAAAATTATATGACATTTTAATACTCAAGAAAATGTATTCAAACGGTATACATGATTCGTATTATTTTTAAAAGATGTGGATCACATAGGATTCCAACCAAAATGATATGTACATATCTCAAAATGGTAAAATAGATTAAATATACCTAGATTAATATGTTTATAAAATATATATACGATTTAGGGGTATGATCAACCATCTATATAAAATTCTATAACATTTTAATACTCAAGAAAATGTATTCAAGTGAATTTCAAAGTATACACATGTTTCATATTATTTTAAAAGGTATGAATCACATAGGATTCAAACCAAAATGACATCTAATATCTTAGGGACTTTTTGGTAACATATTAAAAAAAAGAGCAGAAAATTCTCATAAATTATGGAAAAAAATGAGTGTAATATGATAGAATAAGGGTAATGGTTAAAAGTAAATAGAATAAAAATACAATAGATGGAGAAGTTGTATAAAAATGTGAAAAAATATTGAAATATAGAGACAATAATTGAAAATTTAGGTAATTAGATAGTTAAAATGTCAAATCATACCAAAAGGTGTGTAAAAAGAAGTGGGAAAAAATTTTTCCCCTTTTACCAAATGCCAAATGGACCCTTAATTAAATAGATGATGATAAAGATAATAGCTAGCTTAGATTTCACATTATCATCTAGGTGAGGGGCCAAAATAAGACTTGACCATAGAAGTATTTCCCAATTTGTAATTGGATCAAATCCTCATGCAGTGATATAGCCATTCTACATATAAGCCCATATAAGAAGCTACAATTAGATACTTTAAATACATAATCCATATGCCAGATACATATCAATAGAATTGCTATCAGAAAAAACTCCACAAGTGCATGTACGGCCACCATTATTAAATTTAAAATCTTCAAAACACAACTTACCAGCCTCTCTTCATCAACTGAGCACCAACAGCAGAAACTTTTGCTTGCACATAAGCATCAGTTGAATTTGCATTTTTCATGACAAAGCAAAGACAAAAACTGAATGAAAAATAGAAACAGAGTGATGTCTTAGTCATTCACACAAAGCACAAAGAATCTAGCTCAAATGTTCATAACATTGGTTATATCATAAAAAATCAAGTTCTAAAAATGTTATTTCTATTGAAAATAGAAAATAAAACAGACATTAAAACAAAGATGTGGAATACAATATACGAATGAAAATTTCCTTGGGTATATTAACGTACGTAATCAAGCTTCTCTTCTCCTCAGGTGTAAGGAATCCCCATTCCCTTATGGCTGCATCTCGGATGGCTGCTGCAGCTTGAAACCTTGCATTTGCTAACTGAGAATTTTCTGCACAAATATTAACATCACTGGTTTTGGTTGAACATTCATTCCATACAGTTTAAGAATGGGGAACACAAATTAAAATCAGTCTTCAAATTCTGCTAATCTGCATGTGTCGCTGCCATACAGTAGCACTTAGCTAGGCAGATGGCCAAATCGTCAATCTTGGTCATTCATAAGGTTGTCCAACTACTTCTCCCACACAACATTTAAAACACACATCCTCTAATTAATGTTAAGAGTGTGACCATGGAGGCTGGATGTTTAACATAATAAAATGCTAAAGGAAGCGCTTTCTTAATTTGATTACTCCATGGAACTACTACATCAGACAACAACAACCAGCCAAACCATGGTTTCCAAATTGGAAGACTACAGTTTCTTTTGGATACAATTTTGACAATGCATGGCAGGATTAGAAGGCAAGCAGTTGTCCACAGATTAATGAGAAGAACATTTTGATGTAACACAATCTCCACTATAATGGAGCAGAATTGTGCAATGAAAAGTATATTTAGCAGTACTGCATTTTATAAACATGACAGTGGTTTGGCAGCAACCAAACATCTCAATTGCCAACTTTAGCAGCACATCACATCCAATCCCCTGTTCTACACAGATAGAAGACATCGCCTCCATATCTTATCCACACCTGCACCCCAATAAACTGAGGAAGTAGAAAATCATACATCGAAGTTTAAGGATCATTTTTATATACACCATAGAACATCAAATCATCTTTCTTACATTTACCATAACTCCAGAACTAACTACTTTTCTTTTCTTTTCTTTTTTGAGAAAATACTTTTCAGCACTTGAGTCATAGTAATAAACACAAACATGTAAATACTAACATAAGCAATGAAATAAAACAAATTAAAGAGTTAATCTTGGAAAATATTCTCATCAAATTCTCCTTTTTAATACTCCCTGTAACTTCAACATCTTTAATGGTTCTTCACCAATGCTAAGCCTGCACATTAGATTGCAATTAGGACAGCTCTATTTTCTAATGTTCCACAGAAATCCACTTCAAAAATCTAGTCTGCTTAAAGGACATTGAAAGCATCTTCTGGCTATTCATTAAATATTCAATTTGAGTCAAGCCAATTGCCTTGTTTAACTAAGCCCAAGCCCATGCACAACGCCACAACACAAAGAAGGATACATGTGGATAATGAGGGAAATCAACTTCACATTAAATGTGGAATATCTTCATTTGAAAATACTAGCAAATAAGATGTTCTAGTTGCACTTCACAACCAACTTACTTGTGTACTAATACAAGCAAAAGAGAGGGCCAAGGTAAATTTTAAAAAGGAAAAGCACCCTTGACCACATCTATGAATGTTAATCAAATGATAAGAAATCCCTCATTGGTTTTAAATAATATTCATCAGTGATCAGCCTATATAAGAAAGATTATCCCAAGAAAAAGGATTATCCCAAGAAAAAACAACTACCAAGAATAAATTGGCATGATTGATATGGCCGAGCAGACTGGCGAAGAGCTAAAATTGTTGCCTCAGCGGCTGCTGGATTTATATGCATCTGCAAAAACAAAAGAAAATTGAAAAAGTAACATGTGAGTAAAAAATTCACTCCATAGATTTCCTGTGAGTAAAATTTATAGCACATGAAACAGTCTGAAGATCAGATGCATATGTCTGAGGTTTTTCCAGAGATTAAAAAGCTTAATTCCTTACTTAGGGAAAAAAACTTAATTCCAAGAATGGAAATTTCAAAGTATAAATTCTCCCAAGTTATTAATAATAACAACACTAACAACAATCAGAAGAAGAAGTAAATGTCAAAACAGTGAATTGAATTTCAACGACCAAAGAATTAAGTCACAACAACATATAAATATACGTATATATCTATATGCATGTGTTGTGTCTCTGATGATTATGTCAGAATCGTGTTCTGGATAAAGGCAATGAGCAACAATTCACTACTCAAACATCAAGTAGAACAAGCTCTTTCTGTGTCCCAGATATTTAACCTCATCTTTGGTTGCGCTGTGCGTTTCTTCTGGTAATTATGACATTCCTTTTCAGAGCTATGACACTGGTTTCCCCAACAGTCCTAGCACAAGAAAGTGTTTCTACTGAGTTCAACTGCTAGCTTCTAATTCTTATTGCCTTTTCCTTATTCTGGTATTCTCATGCAAGGCCACCAAGTCATTTAGAAGGCTTTGGGTAAACTAGGGTGTGTAGATACTGGCTTTGACTTTGGTTTGCATCTTTCCTTTCAAACCATCTACAGCATAATATTTTTCCTTCATACACCTTACAGTCGTTTTGTTCCAATCACCCCATCTTGCAATTGCTGTTTCTCTTCTTTCATGAATTTATCTCATACCAATATTCCTTTATCATGAACCGGTCAGAAACCCAATGATTATGAGGTATTGATCAAAAAGCCCTCTTCAGAATTAAGCAACAAATTCATACCATGGGTTGTATTCGATTACTACCCTATATGTAATGTCAATAAACAGAGGGAAACACACCAATATTCCTTTATCATGAAACAATCAGAAACCAAATAATTATGAATTATTGAGTAAAAAGGTCATCTTCAGAATTTAAAAAAAAAAAATAGTGACTGGAATTTATATAATTCTAAACCCTCAATCCCAACACTCAACCACTTCTTTCTTCTTTTGCTCCTTGGTCATTCTCCCTAACCAATCAGCTGTTCCTTCTGTTTCAATGAAATGAATCCTATCAAACTTAAGAGTTAAGACTTCTGTCACAACTCACAACTATCCTGTAGAAAATTTGATAAAAAATGATTTCTTATTCATCACGGACAACATTAGAGAACCCAATTACAAAATACCCAGGCCTTGTGCTAAGCTATCAAAATGACCACAAAAATACCTCCCACGTTGCCTTTGGAGATTACATATAAAATATCATACATTGTCCACTCTAACAACTCTAATGGGCTGACAGTTCTAGAGGCACTGGATTCCACACAAGCATGTGCAAGTCAGGCTCTTTCATCCACACAATTGCAGTAAGACAAATGCTTATACCATACATGCAAAGACAGTAGCATTCACAATGAAGCACCAAAATAGCTCTCTAGAAGAAAGGAAAATGGCTGCCATCAAAACCTTGGACTTCTCCCGTGCACAAATAATTTCTAACAGCTGACTATCCAGAAAGATATATAACACATCCCCAGGCCCCAGTAGAATATATCCCCCACGTTCTTAATAAGAGAGTTCCTCTTCCTCCTTCAATGTCTTGAATTGCATATTGTAATTTGATGGAATAATATTTCAGGTATCAATTTTAGCTCTCTCTAACATATATATTCCTTCCCTAAAAATTAAAGTCCAGGAAAAAAGGAAATTTCGCAACCAAGGCCTTAATACCTCAACAGTTATATTTGCCTACAGTTCAACCAACATGAGTTTTCTGTATTCCTACAAACAAATAAACAATATTTATACCTACGGGAACACCCAAAATAAGTACAAGCCATGAAGCGGGTGTTACTAATGCCAGCAGAAAATCATCAACATTTAGCGATTTAATGTTCACCTAAGCATGAGACAAATGCAGCAACAATACAACGACTCTCACACCATCTGAACAAGAAAAAACAAATTCTAATACGTCGTCTTTGTAACAAGCAAATTAAATTCCGGCAGCAGCAGAAGCTTGGACAGATAACAAAAGGCCTCGCATTCTCTTCAGAAGCAGTCAAATGGCTCCGCAATATCAGTCCGAGCTACACCGGAGTTGCATGTATGTTCTGTAGTCCACTGAGGTGAAAGAAAGCACGGTTCCACTTCCGGTAACGACAAGGAATGAAGAGTACGGTTGCAGCAAGCAGTATCATGCATTCCGCAAGCAAATGAAGAAGACGACTTGGGAGTGAAAGGGTGCAGGAATGATCCATCTGGGTGAGGTCATTGAAGTAAGATTAGAAGTGGAACCTGGATAGAACTGCAAGCTTGCTCGATTGCTTGCATGGTAGCTTGTAGCTGGGAGAGATCAGCAGCTCCTCCCGATAACTGCTGCATCCTCTTTGGGGATTTGGCGGATGAGTTCTTTTTTTTTTTTTTTTCTTTTTTTTTTTTGGGGGCCCTCCGTAGAGTGGGGGAGAGGGGCAGAGAGGCAACAATGATCGAAGGATGGAGAAGCACCCCAGAAGCTGAGGAATGTTTGACGGTGGTTTTTCAGTGCCTGCCCTAATGATTTTTCAACAGCGGCCGACTCCGCTTAATTATTGGGTATTAATTCTGCTTTTTCCAGCATTCATCTTAGGTCACGTTCACTCGGAACTAAAATTGCAAATCGAACTGAAGAAATTCAGGTTAATCTCGATCCTAATCCTAACTCTATTTATAAAATATTAGCTTTGACTTAACTTTAATCTTATTTGTAAAACATCAATTCTAATCTTACTTTTAAAAATTGAGTTCGAATTAGGTGTCTGGTTAGAATTTATATTATGAATTTATATTTTATTTAAAAGTAATAAATTTATAATTTTATATGAATAAATAATAATAGCAAATCACGTAAGTAAACATAATAATATATAATCAAACTATATATTTTTTATAATATAATGAATATTTTTAGAAAAATTCAACGTCAAAATTAAGATAAATGAAGAAAATTAATAAGAATAAAAGTAAATGATAGAAATAAAAGATAAATTAAACGAAAATAATATACTTTATTTACAATAAAATTACGATACGTCAAATATGTATTCATATATAAATATAATAATATAAAATATAAATAATATAAAGAAATGTTGTTTAAACAATATCTATATAATATATTTTATAAGAAATATAAAATGGCAAATCAGACTCAAGTTCTTAGGGTTTGAATTCACTTAAACTCTGACTTTATCATGTTTACAAATTAGGTTCTTCGGATTCGAGTTTTTCATGCTCAGGTTATAAAAAAAACAAATTTCAACACCGTTCAAAATCAAGTTCAAAAGGCCGGATTCGTGCTCAACCCAGCCCAAGTTGTACCCCCACTCGAAAAGGGTTCGACATGTTACCGAGTTAATCTTTGTAAAATGTCGAACTGGGTCATGTGATTATGTCGAGAACATTTGGTTAAATCTGGCCCATTCATTGTATTTGTGATTATTTATCTTATAATCATGTTTTAGTCTATGCCTTTGTAGAAAGTAAGAATTTTAATGAGCTAATATACACTGCAAAGTTGATTAACATTCAACAGCACACTCAGTCCTTTTCTATAAAATTTTATAATAATTATAACTAAGCAGGTTTTTTTAGGCTCACTAATCTTGCGACAGGGACCAATTATACATTTGTCAAATGTCAAACCGGTTCTGATCAACCCTTTTCAAGGGCATGTCGGGGTCATTCCATGAATTGGACCAACATGAAAAAATTGAGTGGGAAGAGCACATATATGTATAATTATGAATAAATATATCAAATATAGCCTTGGATTGGATTATAGTAGTACCAGACTTGGATTTGGACTTTTTTGGGGTCAGATGAAACTCCATCCAGACCCTATTAGCCTCGGGTTCGGGTTGAAATTGGCTTTTACTTTTTGGGGGAACATTCGAGCGGGGTCGGGGCTAAACACTCATTTCCTTTCTGAGATCTGAACAGGCCCTCAAGCCATTCCGGCCCAGGCTCCGTTGCGCCCCCCTAAGCGGGTAATCCGATCTCCGGAGCCGTTGATGACGTGGGGTGCTAATCCCCAGGCAAGTCGTCCTCCGCGAGGAAAATTCAAGCAACTTCTTTCGTTCGGTTTCTGCACCAACTCAATTCACGCATACTGTCCGTCTGGCTTGTATTGAAGCAAAAAGAGGTGATTCTCTCGTCCGTTCTTCTTTTTTCCTCATCCAAATCCGTGTTGGTTTCGTGGTATTTTTAAAGCTACGTATCGTTTTTGTCTTCTTAAAAAGAGGTTATCTTTCTATGAACTGAGTTTCTGTTGGGATTTTCTGCGAGCTCGAGATTCCAATTTGCCGTTTTATTTTGGGTTTTAGTAATTTTCAAGTCAACTGCTGATTTTATTTTTTTTCGAGTAACAGAACTGCTGATTTTAGAAATTTATAAAAAATATATATACATATATCTGTAAAATTTGTACTTAAAATATACTTTCACCAACATCTTCACGGAAATAAATAATAAATAATACACCTATATGCTCGGACTAATAGATGAATTTGTTAGCCTGGGCTGACAAAATCATTGTCTTTCAAAAGAATTCTGCATATGTTTTCAGTTTTTTCTTTTAAATGTGAATTTCTATGGATATGGATATGTTTTATTTAATTCATATATGGAGTTTCTTTGGGAATGGAGATTTCGTTGGTTATTGTGTTATTGGGTTTTTAAAAGCCTCTCTACCTTGTGTGTGTTTTTTCAGGTTTTTAATCTATCGGAAAGGAGAAAGGTTTGAGGGAACTCGATTAGATTGGTTAGCTTGAGTTTCAGGGAAAATTCATTCTCTAGGTCTTTTTTCAAGAAAATGCAGTTCTATTTCTGTGTAGGAGGAGGTCAGTTCAGAGAGTATGATTTTTTTGGTAAAAAAGAAGAGAAAGTAAGAAAGGAGAGAAAAAAGGCATACGTTGATTTTGTTTCTGATTATGTGGCTTGGATAGATTGAGGTTCTTTTTGATTGAAGAGAAGCCAGTTCAGTTGTGTCATAAATTCATCGTCATTATTATAAGTCATTTCTCACTTAGGTAGGATCAACTGCATGGATTCTATTGCGCTATTCTTCACGACTCAAAATTAAATTTTCGGTAGTCTTTCCTGTTTTCATATCTTGTTTAATTACTCTCATTCATGTTTTTTGGGTATTTCTCTCATGCTCCTATCACCTTTTACTAAGATAGAATCCACCCTTCTAACCAGTGTCATTTCAAGCCTCCATTTAATATGACCAAATTATCTTGGTTTGTTTTCCCTCATTTTATTACTTTTCTTTGATCATTTCATTTCTAATTCTATCTTCTTCTTCTTCTTTTTTGTTTTACCGTTCAGTTCAGTTGTGTCATAAATTATTGGGAGAAAAACAGCCATGTTGTGTGCTCTGTTTGTGCAACAGCCGACAGGCAATGTTCCTTGCTTTTATGGATTGCAGCGTTGCTCTGTCCATTTGAAAAGTGATTGTAGTTTTGCTCACAATTCATCCTCTCAATCATCTATGGTCTGTTTTGGCCTGTTGGCAAAGGCAGAACATAAATTTATGTGTAGTCTACGTTTCGATGGTTTTCCACATCAGAGACAAAGTAGGTTTTTCATGCAATGTCAAGGAGCACATAGAAGTAATTGTCTTGATGTAGTCAGTGGCAGCGGCAAAGAAGAGAATAAGTTGGAAAGAAACACAACCATGAGCAACATAAAAGAGAATAAGTTGGAAAGAAACACAACCATGAGCAACATAGAAGAGAAGAAGTTGGAAAGAAACACAACCATGAGCAACATCCACAGGGAAACAATATCTGGCTCTAATAATCTTCAAGTATCCCGTTTATATCTTGAAGGACCTACTGTTGAAAATGACGAGAAAGTAAACAATGAAATTCTATGCATTTTTTGCAGAGGTGGGAGGTTAACTGAAGCATTCAAACTAATAGACGTGATGGCACGGGTTGGTCAGATTCCTGATTTCAAATTATGCAGAAACATAATTCGAGGGCTTATCAACATGCGTCGGATTGACCAGGCCCGAAGGATTTTGAATATTATGGTTTTATCAGGTGGAGTTCCTGATGTCATCACTTATAACATGCTTATTGGTGGTCTCTGCAAGAAAGGACAGTTGGGACATGCAATTGAACTTGTAGAGAGCATGAGCATAAGCGGCTGTCCTCCTGATGCAATAACCTACAATACCATTATCCGGCACATTTCTGAGAAAAATGGAGTTGATAAAGCACTTCAATTTTGGAAGGGTCAGTTGAGGAAAGGGTGGGTATTTTCAGTTCCTTGCACCGTACTTATTTTATTAATTTGCAAGAACCGTGGTGTAGAAAGGGCCTTGGAGGCATTGAATGATATGGTAACCGAAGGCTTCTGGCCTGATATGGTTACTTATAACTCCTTGGTGGGCATCACAATCAAAGAAGGGAAGCATGAAGACACGATCCTGGTAATATCTGATCTCCTGTCACGTGGGTTTGAGCTCAATGTAATCACATACAATACCCTTCTTCATGATATGTGCAGCAGAGGGAAATGGAGTGAAGGTTACGATCTTCTTTCAATCATGCATGAGGCATCCCATCCTCCTACTGTTGTTACGTACAATATTTTGATTAACAGTCTCTGCAAGCATGGATATTTGGAGAGGGCTATAGATTTATTTGATCAGATGGTTTCCCTTGGTTATTCTCCTGATATGATCACATATAATACTCTTTTGGGTGCTCTTTGTAAGGAAGGAATGGCAGACGAGGCACTCAACATACTTCACTCACTTGCGGATGCTGGATGTTCTCCTGTTTTGAAAACCTACAATACTGTCATGGATGGGTTAACAAAGAAGGCAGATATGGATAAGGCAAAAGAACTTCTCAGCGAAATGATAGTGCAAGGGATCATGCCTGATGATTTTACTTGTAATTCAGTCATAGAGGGTTTCTGTAGGAAGAATTTGTTGGAGGAGGCTGTGCTAAGTTTGAAGGAGATGGTTCAGATTAATTGTAAGATGAGTCCAAATATCTGTGATGTTGTGATTCAGGAATTGTGCAAGAAAAGTATGGTTGATGAAGCAATCCAAGTTCTTGACCTGATGATGTCAAGAAGATGCAAGCCCAATGAGGTCACTTGCAATGCTGTCATCAGAGGAATGGAATCTGCTGGGAGGTCGGGTGAAGCACTCAAGTTGCGTAAGAAACTGGCTCACCACAAGATCTCCGAGAAGAACTGGTCGTCTGATTGAGCTGGTTTCGTCTAGTGTAGATTTCAAATGGCTCTCTACACGTGTTTAGAGAATCACTTGGCATTTAGCCAGAAAAATTTTGCATGATGCATTTATCTTGGGAAAATTTTCACTGTATTTGGCCAAGATGCCTCCTATCCAGAGAAAGTTCAGTAGCTAGGATGCTTTTCTGCCCAAGTCAATATCTATGCAATTCAGGGTGTGTTTGGAAGGAGGGAAAAAGTGGGAGAAAAAAATTTGGTGACAAATTTTAAAAATAGACAAGGTAATGATGCAATGTGACAGGGCTTTGGAGTAAACAAAGTTGAAATAGGTAAGGTAGTTGTTTAGGAAGATATGAAAAAGCAGGGGGAAATGACAGTTGCATGACAGACTCAAAGAACCTTTTGGTGACCAACTGTAATCTCAATTATGATTATTAATCATATCCTCAAATCATTCGTTTATTATTTCATGCTGTACGAATTGCTGTTTAGGATGTACAAGTTTTGATATTGGTTACGACTAAAATGAAACAATTTTGTAATTCCTTTTTATGCTGCTTGTATTGTCTGTGAATGCAAATGCAGCTGCTGTTTTTGAATTTGCGACACTCAACTAATCAAGTTTGGAATCTAGCCATCACAGCCCGTCTGTACCCAAAATGAGGCAGCAAAGGTTTCTATAATCAAACTCATCCTCTAGCAAAATTAAGTCCGAATCCAAATCCAGGTCGTGTCTTCCTTGTCCCACTAAAAGGTCCAGAAACATGGAAATGTCAATGCTCATATATCGACGGACAAGAGCTGCTGACAAGGTAGAAGTTGCTCTCTTCAGCAGTTCTATTTTCCTTTCTCTCGTCGTGATAGCTGTAGCTGGGCCAGACCCTGAGGCCTCGTTAATTCGGCCTTGCTCATTTGATTGCGCTCGGACAACCCAGCCCCTTTTCCACTATCATTCCATGCTTGTTGCTACTTGTCCTAGTCGCACATGCACCTCCTAAGTCCTAACCCACTGAAGCTGCCTGATGACGATACTGTGCAGTCAGATACTGATCATCAGGTGGACCTCACCCAGTATGCTTTCGGGGATGAGTTCCGTAACCGGCCCACTTGTCGATCCTTTTTTTCCTCCCTTCCCCTTTGCCTTTCCACTTTGAGATGCGATTAGGCAGGCCCCCTGGCCCATGCCAGTAATTTGAGCCCATCTGGTGAATGGTTCAGATGTGACTGGTCTCTACCAAGTCGAGACCAATTCACGTGGAACGTCAGGACAGATTTTGAAAGATCCAGCAGCTTCCTCGCCCTCTTCTTGACGCCCAAAATCGCTGTGTGTGTGTGGAGCACTTAGCATTCGGCAGCAGTATCCAACAGCCAACCAGTTTTTTGCCTGCCATTGTCAACATCATATTATTAGCTCACTCCACCGTTAATGGGAACAGATGGGGCCAATCTACGGTCCATGCTAAGCACTCGACCACATGCAGCTGAAAACATCACAAATGCCAAGCTCTCGTTTTCATTCTTTTAACGGGCGTGGATGCCCAGCCTTCATGATCCATCGAAATATGACAAACTTCAATCTACAGCGAAAAGGAGTTCTAGTTAATCACTGCTTTAAATATTAGGTGAGATTTGAAGGAGTTTGACAACGAAATATCCTTGTATTGAAAATGACAGCCAAAAGGAGTTCTAATTTAAAATGACTTAAATACCACTGTATTTAAAAATTTAAAATAAATATATATATATATATCTAAAAATGATAAAACTTAGTTTATAAAATAAATATAACTAAATTAATATGTTTATTAAAAAATTTTAAAAATATATATTTTTTGACCAGTTTGAAATGATAAGTGGGCATATGTATTAGAATTCTGGTTTCATAGTATGGTTGTATTTAAATTTTAGTGCAACTATATGTAAAATCATTTTTTATTTTTTTGAAAATTATTTCATAAAATTGTTAATCTAAAAGCATGTTTGGCGGCCATAAAAATTTGTCAATTTTAATTTTCTGTACTACATAATTATATTTTTTATTCATTTTTTCATATTTCAGTATACAATTGTTACATTTTTCAATCATTTCTTCATAATTATATGTACAATTTTTGAATTTTTTTAAAATTATTTTCTTTACTCTTCATCGTTATCCATATTACATCATACAACTTCTCTCATTAGAACAGAATTTTATATTACAAAGATTTTTTAAAAAGTTTATCAAATGCTAAACAAACCCTAAAAGTATTAAACTTATGTATTAAGTTTTACCAATTTTGGAAGTATGCATATTTAAAAAAAAAAAAAAAGATGAGCATTTTACTCGTTTAAAAATCAGAAAATGTGTATATATATATATACTCTTGATTTTAAAATTTTAAAAATATATACATATTTTCAAAAAATGTTAAAACTTGATTTATAAATTAATCGTGTTTGGGAAGTGACAAAACTTTTGGATGAAAAATTTTTTTGTATAAAAGTTTTTAAATTAAAAAATAATATGATATAATAGATAATGATAATGAGTAAAAAAAATAAAGTTAAAATGAATAGTTTATCTATGTAAAAATAATTTAAAAATATGATATTTATGTATTAATATGTGGAGAAATGATTAAAAATAGGATAGTTATAGATATTAAAAAGTTTTAGTTGATATTTTTTTTATTTATCGCCTAACATGCCCTAAATATACATAGATTGAAGTTTTTGTAAAATATTTTTAAAAAATGAGTTTTGCACCAATTTACATTAAAATTTTAGTGCATACATAACTCGGTTATCAGTGTGAATAGACTGCTAGAATGAAAATTGCAGGCCCTAAAAGTGGCCTAAACAAAATGCCAATGCTAACGACACAACGCGCTTTGATTTTATGTAGTTGCTTTACCGGTGGTGCTTTCTAGCTGTTCAAATTGGTGGAATGCATGGTAATCTACAGCAACAGCACTTCTTAATCACTTGGTTTGATGGTCATTGATAGAATCTAATAATCTCGTGGAAAGTGGAAGCATCTTTAATTCCTCTTTAATATGATTATCGTTGGTATGCTTTTGGACAGAATACTAACACATTTTTCACAAGGAATATTGTGTCACTCGGTTAAAGTGTTTTTGTTTCTTTTTTTTTTTTTAATTCTATTGACATATACAATCATCTCAAATGTGTGTTACAATCAAGCTCCCTTGAGACAATCTACAATAAATCTACAGCAATCTACCAAATTCTCTACTATTGCTTCTATTTTTTCCTACACAAACCACTGGAGAACACTTCCATTGCCATTTGCATGGGAGAAGCTGTCACCACGCAATTGCTTTTGCTGTCATTTGATCACACGACAACCCAGCCATGGGGCAACGTAGTGTACCATGTGGGTAACACCCGCGTGTCTACGCTCTTTTAAAGTTTTGAGTAAGGGTGTGTTTGATAATAATTAAAATTTATCAAGTTAAAATTTTTCACTCTTCACAACTACCTTATGTTTTAATCATTTCTTCACATTTTTTCTACACAACTACCTTACTTTTCAATCATTTTTACACAATTAATAACATAACTAACCTATCTATTTCAACTTATCCTATTTATTCCTCACTATTACTCCTATCATATCACATCATTTGACAACTTCTACTACCTACAATTTTTCATCAAAAATTTTATCCATTCCTAAATTCTACTGTCTACAACTTTTCATCAAAAATTTTATCTATTCTAAAACACACCCTAAGAGTCTTTGCTTTTATAAAACTAATCTGTTATGCAATGCTTTTTATATTTTATGTAATTTTTTTTATCTTTTAATATCTTGATAATTAATTTAAATTTTACTTCATCTATTACACTTAGCATAATGATGTGTAAACTTTTATTTGTCTAATTTAATATATAAGCCTCGTCAACAGATGTGTAAAATGATTAATGTTAAACATTAATTTTAGAATAATATCTTCAATCTCTGAACTATCTAAAACATTATTAATACCTGAATAATATCTATTGGACTCTGATTACGCGTCTTGCTAGCTAAGAAAATAAATTTTTTATTTTTTGATATCTTTTATACATATGTAAACCTTACTTATATATTCATTCTAATAAAATTTGATAATTTTATAAATTTATTTGATATCTTATTGATGACGATTTGGTCTACTTTTAAACTTAACAAGTTTGTACCGGGCTACAAGCCTAAGAAAATAAACCCCCATACATAAAAAGTTAATCAGAAATCTACAAACTACATCAATTCTATTAGTGATTGTCGTGCCATGAAAGAAGTTAATTAATGCTTATATGTTAGATAATCACCGTAACAATACATATGAATTGGTGCATTTGTATTGTAATTTTTTAAGTTTTCTAAATCCGTTTTCGTTTGAAGAATATGGATATATTTGTAAATATCTCATAAAAATAAAAACGAAAACATTTTATTCATCTAATCATTTTTATATAACGTATCCCTTAAATTTCATGTAACGAGTTATCCACTATTAATTCCTCTCATCACGTTTTACCATGAGTTTCAGGAATTCTCACATAAGAGTGGGGAAAAAAAAAAAAAAAAATCTAGTTTCCTCATCTATATATGTAAAATATCCACCCACTCCGCTCATATTTAAATTTCGCACGGTTAGATTGATTCCAGCTTTTAATGCGCACTGATCTTTTACGGTTGGACGCCCAAAAGACCTTTTTTTTTTAATTTTTTTTATTTTTTTCATGAGTAAGTAAATTTAGGTGCATTAAATCTATTAACTAAGTTTTATCATTTTTGAATGTTTTTAAGTATTTTTTTTTTGAATTTTTAAACATAGTGACATTTTTGTAATCTTCTAAGCTCCAAAAATTACGGAAATTAAAATTTGATTTATAAATTTAATACACCTAAATTTACTTACCTACGAAAAAAATGAAAAGAATAGGTTTTGAGGCACGGAGGCCGTACGCACGGAGGCCGTAAAAGTACACAGCTCTTTAATTAATTTCCACCATTGCGAATATACATGGACTTAATTTAAGAGCCACGCGTCCGGCCGTAGATCGCAGCCACTGCGTCCCATCGAAAAAGTTTTTTTTTTTTTTTTTTGATATTTTTATGCATACGTGAGTTCTAACAATATTTTTATCCTTGGAAAATGTTGCAATTTTTAGAATTTGTTTGATATTTTATTGTGATTTTTGGGCGCATTGAATCTATAAATTTTTAAAGTATTTTTTAAATATTTTTAAAGACAATACCATCATGTTTTAAAAATCTTTAAAATATCTAAAAATAATAAATTTTAGTTTATAGATTTAATATAAATTCAACACATCTAGCTTAAAATATTTTTAAAAAAACTAAAAAAATACTAAAAAATATGTTTTTTAAGCTAGCCTCAGTAAAACTTTACTTGGGCGGGCCTAAGTTGATTATTTTTGGGCGTGTGTACCTTCCAAGGTTAAGACTTTTATCCATAAATATATTTCCACACTTTTACTGGTATTTTTGAAGTATTTAAATACGCCTACGTTTCTATTTTCACTACAAGGTTAGCAATTTGATGGGATTTGTTAGAAAATAATTACTTCACTCCGAAGGATTCAATCAGCATTCGAAAACCACTCACATCATTAATTAATATTTTTGACAGTTTAATTTTTTGACTAATAATATTTTTACTTTAATTTTTATGATAACCCGTATTTAGTTTATGCAATAAAATTTTACACTGATTTGCATAAACGAAGGCAATGAAACCTTATTTACACCTCAAAATTCTCTGGTCATTAGTCGGGATTGAAATATCATAAAATGAAAATAAATCGATACACCACCTCGTAGATGTTTAATTAATCAACCTGTATCGCTGTATTATCTCTAGCGATATATAGAAAAAATAGCGAAGAGAGTTAATTATTCTCTATATGAAGGGGTGATATAAATAACTATGCATGTTACGTCAACAGTCAGTGAATAATAATGTAACTAAAAATACGGGTATAACTCTCTCTCTCTCTTTTTTTTAATATTTGGCTTCTCCGAAGGAATACCTGAAGAAGTTGTACTCCAAAAGAAAAATAACAATGCCACTACCAAAAACTAATAACAATGTCATTGTCTCCGTCAACTTTGAACCTTAGACCTCTCTGTTTTAACATTTTATCACCAATTTTTTTCTCTGATTCATAATTACAAATAAAATATTTAATTAAAATTGCGTATTGTTTTGTCTCCTAGATTTCATGTTCTTTTACAATGTGTTGCATGGGATGATGCATGATTGACTTAGATGTCTCCGGACTCCGAAGTGCCGCTTGATTAAAAGTCCATACGGATTATTCGTGAAAGTGGATACAGCCAGCATCATACCCGTGTTTCTTCTTGTTTGCCAGCCAGAAACACGTGATGCGGAAGAAAATCAAAAGCTTGTCCCATCATACAGCTAAGGTCAGAGAAAAAGAAATCCAAATTAGAGCTCTGTTCAGTCTTATTCTTTTAATCTGCTGAATGATGATAACTAATTAATTAATAGATACCTGGAAATAGAGATATGTGACCTTAAGTCTCTTGCGTCTCACTTGAGGCTGAGTGCCGGACACGTAGCATGGTGGGATCCGTCTGTGATGTTTATGCCGGAGCCCACAACTCCTACCATTATTTTCTTTTAATTCGAGCATTTGAATAATGATGGCCTAACAATAATCTAATATAGAGCAGCTAGCTCCATTATATATCCCATAAAGTATATCCCATAAAGTAATCAGACAGCTATACACATCAAATAGCACTATGAGCAGAGTACAAGAGGCATTTGCATAATAAAGTCTATAATTTGTATAAATTAAACTCTGTTTTTTATATTCGAAAAATAACCCCTCAAGTTTTAGAGGTTGTAAATTTGACCCAATCAAATGTCGACTAATGAATTTTGGGTGCGTTTGGAAAAAAATAATTATTTTTTCACATTTTCTCGCACGGCTGTTCTATTTATTTTAATTTTATTTTCTTTATTCATAGCTATTACCCTTGTCAATTTCAAAAAAGTTTTTCCTAAATTTTTTCGCTTATTTTTTTCCACTTTTCAAACACATCTGAATTTAAAAAGTATTAATGGTCCATTATGAGGGTTTTAAGTGCAAAAATAGAAAACTCACGAGGACTTTTAATTGCTTTTCTTTTGTAAATTCAAATGATGCAAAATTCTTAGATGGAATATATATCTAAAATGATAATGTAATGATGTGTATTGTGAATAAACAATGTATTTAAGGGTCTATTTGACATTGTCAAAAACTCTCATAAATTATAAAACTTTTTAAAGTGGGGCTCTGTGCAAAAAAACCTATCTCTTCAGCAATGTCATGTTGTCCATCAAACAATTGTGTATGCAACCCCGTACAAGCTGTCATGGGAAGAAGAGAAAGACGGGCGAAATATAGAAACCACCATTAGAGTTTATTTACACTGTCAACAGAATTAGTGTCTTGTCTGCGATGGTATTGTTAGTTCTTTACACCGCCGTTAATTCTTTACATGATCTCCTTCACCGGCAATGGTAGGCACAAATAATGTCGCCTTTGTCACGCAAATGTAACGACATATTTGACAATTTTTGGGTGTTAAAAACTTGTCTTCAAATTTTGCAATTTACCAAACAGACCCTAAAATATAAAAGCTATATTGAAGATTGAAAATTTATATATAAATTGAAAAACTATCTTAAAAATAGAGGTTTATATTCTTTGAAACAAGGAGCCTTGTGTATCAACTTTTACTATTTTTAAATATTTTTAGATTTTTTAGGACTTTTAAAAACCAGTGACATTTTAGTCATTTTAAATTACTAAAAAAATTAATATTTTTAAAAATCGCAAAAAAAATATTTAAAAGTCTCAAAGAAAAGTTAAAATTTAATACACATATTAAATACATTTATATTAATAGTTTCATAAAAAATTCAAAAAAATAAGTTATATGCACAACATGCATACCCAGGAGACTCTGAAACTACTAGTTCTCTACCTTTACATTTCAAATCCCAATCTAGGCAAGTGTTACCCTCAGTTCGGCTGCGTCAACCTCAGTTCGATGGTGTCTATTTTGTACAAATCATTTAGAAACTCAGAAAGTTTTTCCTTTAAAATATCCAAAAAGTGCATGACTAATTCACAATTATTCAAAGTTACCGGATTATATTGCAAACACCCCGTCGGCAATCAGGATAACAAAGACTGGAAAGGTCATCTAAAGATACATATCCAAGTTGAGGGTATGAAACTATTCAATGCATTGTTACTTTGCGCAACTTGTATTATTTTATGAGCTCAAGTGCCTTTATATTAAAATTTACCAATTTTGAATATATATATATATATATATATTTCATCAAATTTAAAAACAAAAAATTTTATTAAAAACATAAAATACATGATGAGCTGCATAGTATCATAAACCAAAGTTAAATCACCCGTCCAAATCAATGGATTGTGATTTTTTTTTTGGATAAATGCTGGCGGAATTTGATGTGTCATCGATAAAGTGAGCATTGAAGTAATGTGCATCTAGATGCATCCAATTGGGAGATGGTCCCCATTGTCTTGCTGTGCCTGCCCTAAGTGCAAGGAAAGCCCTTTGCCGGGGCTTGTGGGCTGTGATGTGGTCCACGACTACTTCTTCTTCTTCTTTTTCTTCTTCCCGCGTTTGGCTTTCATACCTGAAAAGAGAAAGTGGCCTCCAGCAGACCGCCAGACCTCCAGTTGACTAATTTCTATCTCTGATCCACTTCATTGCCCCCGGGCAGTTGAAATTGGATCACCTGATGTCATTCCTTTTCAGTTGTCTGATAAGGATTCGCACTTATGTTTATATGATCATCTTATTTGTTGAATCGGATTAATGATAGATGGATTAAAAGGATTTTTTGGGGCTCCCAGCTTGTCGACTTTGGAGTTTTTTCCCCAGCGATTTACCGGCAAATACAGTATATATTTTCTAAATTTTGTTAGGCATATATATGTGGGCCGGAAAATGTATTTACCTCTTAATTTTTATTTCAAAAATCAAAAGAAGATGCTAAAGAAAAAAAAAATTGTCCAATTTCATGTGATAAAAAGCTGCGTACATATCATAAATTTTTTTTAATAATAATAAATAAGTCTCCGGTCACCATAATGTCGCTGCTTTTTTAATATTTTATTTAAACCCAAGGCATTCATTGTATTTCAAATCACTTACTTTCTCTAGTTCCGGGCATCAAAGTATGGAATTCCGTTTTTGGATGAAAATGGCTTTGGAATGGCGCTGTCTAGCCTCTACCAATTTAGGGGATTGGGTTATCTAGGTGGGAGGCTAACTTTAATTTTAATTCATTTTCAAAACTTCAACATTAATTCATTTATAACATATTTATAAAAATTTTAACGCTAACTATTATACATTTAACATAAATGGATTGGACTGCAAGTTGTTAGTACGTAGTAAAATTGTTGGCCTTTTGAATTATTTTTAAATAATATAATATATTATTTTTAAATATAATTTTGATAAAATTTCTCCCATAACGTTTGATTATTTTTTTTCGTACCAACGACATTTCATAAATTTCTTCCGTACCAACGTAATTTCATCCTTAATTCCCTAGGTACCTAAGTCGTCGCGTTCTGTCCCTATGCGCCGTTTTCTTTTTCCCGAACGCCCAAAATGCCCATATCTTCTTCAAGCCTTCAACGCGCATAAGTCTCATCATAGGATTAGGTTAACAAACCGTGCCTAACTTCCCATCTCTACAAAATCCAGATCCACGATGACCAAAAATTAGCTACGAGTAACGTAAACTCAGTCTAGTCCAATGACTATCAAAATTTTGACAGGAATGACAAACCTAGGATGCAGATCTGGGCTTCAATCCAAGTTTTGTATGCCACCAAGCAGCATCAGGGAAAAAATAACTTTGAAAATGTAAAAATGAATTTGGATAGAGAAGGATTAGTTGTTAACACGAGCAGTGAGAAGACCACATCTTAGCTCTGGTTCTTTTTTTCTTTTTTTGGAAGAGTTGGAGCCACTGCTCACAACTTTGCACTTTTGCAGAGAGGGGGACTACGCTGGGCAGTCATGCCCGCATGAGCTACCAACTGACCTATTGCAGGTGCTCAGCTCTGGTTCTTCTCTGTCTCTGGTTTCATTTGCCTACGCTTGCTCCGCTGGAGCTATTCTGCCACAGGCTTCCAACCCAGGCGGATCTACAGCAACACCGTCTTGCTGCGGAATTTGAGCGTCGGCAATCCTGGGAGAAATTGGCCATGGCCGCTGCCAGCTCCGCCAGGGTGAACTCCTCAGCCTGGTCCGAATGCATCGATTAAGTCCCACTCCTCTGCCTCCTCACTGCTCGCGAAGTCTGCTGCCATAACGTTGAAGATCGTGATCGATTTTCCTTATGATAAGAAGATGGGCATTTTGGCATTAAAAAAAAAAAAAAAATCTGATTCATGCGGTCGGGAAGTGATGGCAGGGATTCCACAGGAGTTAGAGGGCAAATGTGGTATGTAGGGAATTTTTGAAATATTATGTGCTGTAAATAACGATAATTAAACATTATATGTATGTAAGGAATTTTTCCTATAATTTTATATAATCAAATAAGCTTATAATACTAATAATCTAATTAAATTTAAAACAATTTTTATAAATATTTTTATAAAAAAATGTGTATTTCATTGTTAATAGGGAATTATAACTTGTAAAATGAATGTCAGGAAAATAATAATTCTTCACAAGTTACTTATGGGTTTTATGGGCTGATAGTTAAACGGTTTGGATCATCAGATCGGTGGTTGGATGACCTACAGCCTAATTCTTAACTCTAATTCACTACAAAGAGTTTAGATTCACTAACATGCGGGTTGAGCATAGCTTATTACAAATGTTTTAAAAATCGGACCGAATTGGTCAGACCGTGAACCAGTGATGTCGTGATTTATTGATTTTTTCGGTTCAACTATGATTCAACCATCGGTTTGTACCGATTGAAAAAAAAAAGAGGAAACCGATTTTCATCCGGTTCGATTTCTAAAACATTGCCTGTTCCACGCGCACCCCTGGTCCCCTGCCATACCCACCATGAATAGATGGTTAAAAGACCGCGACAGCCACATGTCAGTCAAAAGATTCCAGCCCGGACATCAAGGCTTTAAAAATTGAAGGTTGGTGAGGCATTATTCTAGGAGGTCTAAGCTTTTCCTGTGTCTCGCGGATCACCAATTTCTTTTCGAATTTTCATTTTTGCAAGTGTAATTGGCATCGGTCGCACGTGCCCAGGAGGGAGATCCTGATCGCCAATCACGGAACGGAAATAGCGCGCAAACGGATTAGAACAATTCGCAGCCTGTTATCACGGTTGACCAGGGACGTGGCATGGTTCCGTCCCCACCAGTTTTCGATAATTGTCATCTTCACTGGTGTCCATTGCATAGCACTGGCATCAGCCTCCTCTTATGGTGGGAGTGTCTACCGTACGAGATGATTTAGTTCTATTTGAGAATATTATGTGTGTATTTGATAATAAATAAAATTTTTGATGAAAAATTTTAAAAAGTAAAAGTTGTCAAATGATATGATATGACAAGAGTAATAATAAGTAATAAAGATGATAAAATTAAAATAAATAGGTTAGTTGCGTAGATAGTTGTATAAAAATGATTGAAAAGTAATGTAATTGTATAGGAAAATGTGAAAAAATAATTAAAAAATATGATAATTATGGAAAGTGAAAAGTTTTATATTAAAAGTTTTAACTTGACATTTTTTATTAATTGACAAACACACCCTGTATAAAAATTTTAAGAATATGTCAAAGCTTCCTTGTAATACAATTGAGATGATTATAAAAATATCTAAAAAAAAATTCACAACTTGTTATATGACTTCATAAAACGGCTAATGTGATGACACATTGGCATCGACCTGGCTTGCAAGGCGAGAAAAGGGAGCCGACTTCTACGGGTTAACATATAGAGACATGCTTTACCAACATGCTACCTACGAGGGTTCAACCTGCAGAGCTGTCATGTCATGATTCGTTGGCTGATACCTGTGATGTTGTGGACCAGTTGTTGAGATAAGTGTGAAATTTTCTTTTTGGAATTTACGTTGTCATTTCACTAGTATTATAATTTATAATATGATATAAATTTTGATTTTGTAATTTTTTAGATTGGTACAATAATATATCTCATACAATCATAGTACATTCGTGCACAGGTCGAGATAAGTATGAAGTTTTCTTTTTAGAAATTTATGTTGTCATATTATTGATATTAATTATAATATGATATAATTTTCAATTTCGTAATTTTTTGTCAGGACAATAATATATTTTATGAAATCATTTTATATTCAAGCACAAGTGAGATAATAAACTTTCACACAAGGAGACAACCGCCTTTCACAAATATATATGAGAGACAAAACTCCCACCCTCACTAAGAAAAAATTCGAATAGGAGACCACTGCTACGCCAATTTTGAACCTTCAAAATGAATCCTTTTTAAGAAAAAGGGAGGTAGACATAAAAAAAAAAGTAGGTGGGCAAAAAATTAATAAAATAAAAATGATTTGATGTGATAGCTAGAGATTAATGATAATTTAAACGAAGTAAACTGTCGTTTTTACGAAAAGATATAGAAAGTTTATTGCAAATAGTTAATGTCGTGCGAAGTAATTAAAATGTGAAATCGCATTGATTGATTTTGAAAGAGAATAAGAAAACATTCATCTTTCTATTTGTTACATAAATGCCCAATATTTGAATAATGTCGATCACCGATACATAACATGTGAGAATACGAGCGCTCGGGTTCCATATAATTTTTAATATTGTATTTACTCAACTCAATTATATATTTTAATCTTAGCTCCGGCATGTAAATATTACCATATTGCTAATTATAATTATAGAGACATCGCTTTGGAAAGTGAGAAATTAACTCCTCAAGTTGAGACTTGAAGTTCAAACCACTTAAGGTAAAACTCTTACTAGCCAGTGCGTGCTAGCTAGGTTTTATATTTGTCACCACGCCTTCAAAATATTTTCAATAGTTCACAAAGAAAATCTAAACAAGATAAAAGTTATGTTACAAAAGACAAATTTGGTAAAAATTAAAATTCTAAAAAAATATATCGTTTATATTATTTTATGTTTTGCATATTATTTTATATATGTTGAGATTTTATTGACTATTTATTTAATAGAAATATGCAATATAAAATTATTTACAAATGACTGTAGATTGGAATACAAGCATGCTTCACCAAAGGGTAAAATGTACAGCGCCAATTAACTTATAGGATGTGGATTTGAACTATGTTAACACTATCCACGCGCGATGGTGATATTTATTAGATAATAGATTAGATTAGTTAGCATGTTCCTGATGACATATGAAAGAAGCATTATTTAACACGTTAATTAATATAACATGCTACTTAATACTACACATCATCGTACATAGATAATGCCAACATCATTCTAATGGCGTTCTACCTTATATACCCCTCCCTCTCCCATTGGTATTTATGCCCAACCCTCTGTACGTCAAGAGCATCTGGACAATGAGTGAACCAATCTAATCTGCTTTACAAATATACCAATCATGTACTCATGATACTTGCAGATCTAAACTTATTCTTAAAACATAGTTATAAATTTATTTAAACATTATAGTTGTATAGGTTCTTTACTGCCATTGTGAGTTTAAATTTTATGCATATAGTTAACTATGATTTTATAACTAGAACATCACCCATAAATTTAATTTAATATGGGAAATACTCATGTGGAAATGCACCATTAAAATTTCATTGTGTTACCAAATTTTCTGCCTGACTTGAAGGTGATTTGAAATCCGCATTATAAATTTTTGGGATTTTTCATCGATACCTACATAATTTTATCGAAAATGTAGACATATCGCTATTTTTAAAGAGCAACGATCTTTTCATACCTATTTCAAAATGGTCCAAATATTTTTTTTGAAATTTTTTAATAAACATGTTAATCTAGTTATATATAATTTATAAACTAAGTTTTACTATTTTTGGATACACGTACATATTTAGTTTGGATTTTAAAAAACAGAAGTATTTAAGTCATTTTAATTATGACTAGAGTAAAATGTTTATGAAAATTTTAAAAAATAAAGAAATTTAGGCCAGTTTAAATCACCTGTCTAAAATGATTAGCCGACATTTTTAAAAAATTACAGCAATACCCAAGTAGCTTTCACAGAATTGAAAGGGTATCCTTTTAGTTATGGTTTAGAAAACTAACTAAATTTCAACTCATTCAAGTGTTTGTGGGTTGCTTATAACCTTATTCAATAAAGCTTAAATTTTCTTGATTTATATAGGTATTTCAAAATTTTTTTATTGGTATATATACACTATAACATCTAATATTACAATAAAATATATTCGACTCTCACACAATGGAGAAATTTTTTTTATAAATATCTCTACATTATAATTTGATCCTCTGTTTTGTCGTTCTTAGCATATTTTCACCGCTTGGACGTATCAATATGTTGCAAGCTTGGTGGCATATTCCAACCTTTTAAATTCAACATTATACTCAACATTTTTACTATAAATAAATGATGTTGTGGATTATTGTAGCATTTTAAAATAGTACAATTGAATGAATATGGGTTATTTTGTATTTTATACGCAGTCATAAATATCTTAAAGTAGACAATACTCCCACTTAAGACTTTTTTTTTTGATGGTTTATATGTACATACATCTCAACACATATTACATTGTAGTTCTGAGACATTCTTACAAGCAAGGAGATACATAACTCCTCCAAAGAAATCTGGAAACACAGCTCTACTAAGGAATTAAGAAGAACAGCTTTCATCCAGCCCAAGGGAGACGACAGCTCCTACTCTACCACAAAGGGAGACCACAGTTCCCACACTAATTTTCCGGGCCGAAATCCCAATGTGGGATTCGAACCCACGACCTATGCTAAGGAGACCAACGAACCCACTTAAGACTTGAACTTAAACGATTCTATAATAAAAGAAATAATATTGTTAAACAAAGTAAGCTAATTGAATTTCGATAACACCTTGTGCCTTCAAATTAGCAACCATTTTATTGTCTTTGATAAACCCGTTGATTTAACACAAATTTGCTTTTCGAATCATAAATATATAGCCGGAGCTTAGTCCTATGCACCCGGGTGCATTTGGCCTCAATGCACCCGAGTGTATTACACCTATTTTTATTTATTTTTTTTGAAATTTTTTTTTACACAATGGTTAATCTAAGTTTATTTAACATATGTATCAATTTTTACTATTTTTTTAGACTTTTAGATTTTTTTTAGATTTTTAAAAATCAGTGACATTTTCGGTAATTTTAAATTACGGAAAATGCCACTGATTTTTAAAAATCTAAAAATTTCCAAAAATAGTAAAAATTTATAGATATGTTAAATAAACCTATATTAACAGCTTCATGAAAAAATTTTCAAAAAAAAAAAGGTGTAGTACACCCGGGTGCATTGAGGCTTAATGCACCTGTGTGCATAGGATTGAGCTCCTATATAACCGTGGCTTTGATACTATTTTTAAGGAATCTTATTGATTTTGGTATCAATCGTTACTAGAGCATTTATAAGAAATTAAAATCAAATAAATAATCACAATATTAATAATTAAATACATATTACAAAAAGATTTAAGTGTAAAATTATTCAATTAAGAAAGAAAAGCCACAGAAAAATATACAATTCCACTGTGTAAATGTGTTATAAAAATACGATTTATAATGATTTATAGTTCATCTCTACGTGCTTCGTATATATCCATAATCAAAATACTATGATAACCTCTCTATCATACTTCATCTGAGCATACTCATGGACACCGAGATTCTCTTCATGATCTCTAGGCTCCGTATCGGGGTATCGGGGGCTCTACTAATTCTATAATCGATACTTTATTACATAGGACTTTTACAAGTACTTGTAAAAAATAATATGTATTTCACGCATTTATTATGCAATCTCACGTGCAAATGATTATGCAATAACTCATATATAGAATATAAAGCATAAATTTTAATATAAAAAATCTCACATTGTAAGTTGTTTGTGTATCTTTCCCTTTCCCACTGTTTTCTTCATCGTATCATGGATGTCCAATACGAATAGACCAGCTGACGAGATGGACACATGCATGGGGATGCCTTGAAGTACTTGTGTACTTGCACAATTACCCATGTCCCCATGCCCCCACGCAAGGGCTCTCCCAGCTGCCAAGCGAAGAAGAGGAGAGGAGGGACGTAGCTGTTACGCGTCCTCGAGGAGGGAGAAAAAAAGAATCAAAGCATCGTGTCATCTTCTCAAACCTCACCTCGTCCCACCACTCCATAAGTCCATTTCCACCGTTCCACCTCATCGATTCCCTCCCTCCCTCCCTCCCTCTTACTTTTCCTGTTTCACGACCAACCCACCCCACCCCACCACTAGTCTAATAATACAAATTTCCAAATCTCAAAAACGCGTCCCGCCCGCCACAGCCTGGCCCGGCCCACCATTTTTTGGCTTGAATAGGGCCCACCTCACCCTACCAGGGAAGCTTCGCTGCCAGCTACTTCCAAATTCCCATTCATCCATGATGGTCTGCTGCTTCCATTTCAATTTCGAAGGCGCGCGTGCCGAGCCGATGCGTGCATTGCGGACGTCGCAGCATCATGCAGCGGACGGGGATTACATCCGTTGGAGAAGCGTCACCGCGGAATAGTTTTCGGTATAAAATAACAAAAAAATGGTATGGTAATTAAGATAAAGGGCTGACCTTTTTAGCCTGGCGTAAAAATATATATTTTTAACTATTTTTTCCAGTTTTTTCTTTACAAACTAGATAAGCTGGATGTAGTAAATTTATAAACTAAATTTTAAAATTTTAAAAGATTTTTAAACACATTGGCATTGTCATCATTTTCTCTCTGAAAATTATGACAACGCCTTTGTGTTCAAAAATTTTTAAAATTACTTAAAAATATTCAAAACTTATTAAACTTAGTTTATTGATCTAATATACCTAATTTAATATGTTTTAAAAAAACTTTAAAAATATCAAAAAATATGTTTTTTAGGTCCGCCTAATTTGATAAAAGATGGGGGTAACATATTATCTAGGCGAGATAATTATCACGATAGTACAATTTATTAACTCTCTTTGTCTATGTTCTTAGGCAGCCGGCTAGCCAAAAAATCAATAGCGCTAAAAAGCAATTTATTTCTGTTGACTGCTACTCATTTTTTTGGGTACATTAATCCATGCATGCCTACAACCGGTATTTACACAATATTCTATTTATTTGAGGCAAAGTAACGAGGATATCTATATATTTCTTTCTCTTTTTATATATTCGGATGTATGATTTCATAAATTTGTGATTTGCAAATGTAGTTACATAATTTGATCATAGTTACAAATATATTTATATATTTTTAAAAATTACAAATAATTCCTTCGTAGTTTGACTATAATTGTGAATATATTTATCCCATTACGACACTATTATTGCACCATTACGATGTTATTGTCTTTATAAAATATGCAAAGTACATAGGCATATTTATAATTTAAAAATTCAAGTGGGATAATGCGGTAATGATATCATAATAGTGTAAGTGTATTTACAATTATGATCATATTACTAAGGAATTATTTACAATTTCTAAAATTGTATGTGTGTATTTACAATTATAATCAACCTATGTGAGTATATTTGCAAATTACCCTTTTATAAATATTAATTTCAATGAACTTTGCTCTAGGTAAACCTAGAACAGCTTACATACCTTAGTTTTTCCATTTTTTGATAATTTTTTTATTCTAGGCCATGCATCAAATTCTTTTATGCAAATATTTTTTTTATGAAGATGAAAAATGCGAATAATTAATTGAATGATGTAAAAAATATTATATTTAGATTCATATATATAATCCATAGCAGATGCAAATGCATAGGTTTTTAAAAATATTTTTTGAATACTCTAGAATATTGAAACTTTCAATAAGCTAAGTTTCTAATTTTTAGACTCCAAATAGTTTTAAATAATGCCCCAATAACTAGGTAGTTTTAAATATTAGCCTCAAGTGGTTTCAACTAAATGATAAATCAAAATTCACTCTACCTATTATATTTGAAATGATTTTTTAAACTAGTTGCATAATTTTGTGTGAGTCGGACAATTGCATGCCTTGGCCCCATCTAGTTAGATTATAAAATCAACATAATGAAAAGAGTAATTTATGTGCCCAGTTCAAATATATTAATTCAACATCCAAACTATCTAAAACATTTTTTCCTGAATATATAAATGGCGTTTAATATATATACAGATGTATTTTAATGTCTCTCTTGATTTACAATTAAGATCTTTTTTCAAGCCATTAAGAATACTTACTTAAGACTTTAATTGACAAGTTTTTTTTATATAATTTTCGTTTCATCATCATTATGAGCTTTTTTTTATATAATAATCATGTTGAGCTCTAAAGTGAGGGCTTTCGAATACAATGCATGGCTTACAAAATTTATATAAAAAAGAATGTCTTTTTTACAAGTTATAGAGTTTCATTTGTATGAAATTCATTGGGGTGAAATCCTTTCTATACGAAAACTCTATAATAAATTTAACATCATTGTGCATTTGTTTCGTCTAAATGGGCAAAATAAATGTAATAAAATAGTTTGATGTTAAATATTAATTTCAAAATTATATTTTCAACTTTTAAATAGTCAAAAATATCATTCATATGCATAAATAATTTGATGAAATATTACTACATTATAGCATATATGTGAATGTATCTATTTCATAAATTGCATATGAATATATTTTCCAGCAATTGTACCCCACATGAATTTAATTTGGATAAAATTTGATATTCTAGCTACATCAACGACATGCATGGAGTTTTACAGAACTTCTTCTAACTATGTAACCGGTGAAGACTCTAAATTGCGCTAAGTTTTACATTAGAAAAGCCTTATTACATAACAACTAGAGACGCTTGGAAAGGTCACCTGCGGCTAGCGCAGGTGGTAGGGGTGTTGAGCCCCTTAGCGCAGGTTGTGGGTTCGAATCCCATGTTGGGATTTCGGCCTGGAAAAATAGTGTGGGAGCTGTGGTCTCCCTTTAAGGTAGGGTGAGAGCTGTTGTCTTCCTTGGGCTTGATGGAAGCTGTTCTTCCTAATTCTTTAGTGAAGCTGTGTCTCCAGATTTTTTTGGATTAGTTATGTATTTCTTTATTTGTAAGAATGTCTCAGAACTACAATGTAATATATGTTGAGATGTATGTAAATATAAACCATAAAAAAAAGAGACGCTTGGAAAGTAATTGAGATAAAAAAGGGTGTGTTTGATAATTGGAAAATCAGTTCACCTTTGCATTAATCCAAATTCAAAACATATCACCAAGGCATACTCAAGTGATTTGACATCTGTGAGTTCCCGTGTCAAGTTTAGGTTGAGAGCCTGAGCCATAGTTTACGATCACATAAAAAAAAACTTAATGGACATTTTGTGTATGTTGTTTGCGAAATGATAAAATTTTGGATGAAAAATTTTAATGAAAAAGTTTTTGAATTAAGATAAAATGATATGATATAACATAAACAATGATGAAAAGTAAACAAAAAAAAATTTAAAATAAATGATGCATGATCTTCTTAGATGGTCAAACCAGTTCCAAAATATATTTTTTTAAATTTGTTTATAAACATATTAATCTAGTCATATTTAATTTATAAATCAAATTTTACAATTTCTTGATATTTATGCATATATATTGTAGATTTTTAGGTACGGGAGTGTTTGAGTCATCGGACAGAAGACGAGTCTTAGAAAATAATGTCTCAAAATAGATAAATTATTTATATAAATAATGATGTAAAAATGATTAAAAAATAAAGTAATTACATAAGAATATATAAAAAAATGATTAAATAAAAGGACACTTACACAGTTAATGTCTCAAAATAGATAAGTTAATTATATGAAAGAATACGTAAAAATAATTGAAAATAAGACAATTACGTAAGAATATGTGAACAAATGATTAAATAACATAATAGTCATCCAGATTGAAAAATTTTGA
Organism: Annona squamosa; assembly: GCA_035584095.1. Taxonomy (NCBI): domain Eukaryota; kingdom Viridiplantae; phylum Streptophyta; class Magnoliopsida; order Magnoliales; family Annonaceae; genus Annona; species Annona squamosa. The sequence goes on from JAXCLR010000001.1 coordinate 55,438,436, forward strand.
TTAATTTTTTTTTTTTTTATAAACAAACACTCCTACAGTCTCCTCAAATGTATCCAAATTGAAACTAGCTCCAGGTCATTATTCAGGATGTCTATTTTCGTTACGTGCGAAATTCAGAATCTCCTCCATGACCAGCTAAATTAGCGGCTTCGACCGCCATGCATGCACGCTCTCCAAGAGCGACGATTTCAAGCGCCCGCGCCTGCACCTGCATCCGAAATTCTCGGGATATTAACGTAGTACCCTCATTTTATCGCGACAGCTTTGCCCAGCCGTTTTCCAACGTCGCGCATTTCCTACACGCGTGACGCGTTCGCCCCATTCAAGGCTATGAAGCTCCGTACATGACTAATACGCGGTCAGAAGATTTTAGATGACGGACAAGATCCTCGGCATGCGTGAGAGATCGTCGCACGTGCGAGTGAGTAGAATGTGCGCGCAGCAAATGGCAAAACGTATTTAAGTCCTGCTCGGAAGGATTTCCCTTCCCCTCTGCAGAAAAAGAGAGCGAGAAAGAGAAAGCTCTTCGTCTCCACAGCCTCTTTTTCCGGCGAAAGCCGAAAAATCGAGATTTGCTTTACTTTCTTGCCTTCCGAGGATTCGATTCCACTTTTTTCCTCCGGAGAATCACGCCGCTATGGAAATCTGCTGTTGAACTGTCTGCACTTGGATGCTGCAGATGTTGGTTTTGTCCTGATTCGAGGAGGGAAGATCTCGAACTACGGTTTAGAAGGGCGCGAGTATTTTCATTGCTGTAGATTGGCGGATGTTCACTAGCACATGTGCTTGTGGATAAATTGTCTTAAAGTTGAAGCCGTGGCGGATCTTTGACTGTTCGGATCCGCTTTTCTTCGGTTTCGTGGCTTTAGCCACAGTAAGATTCTGTGGTTTAGGATTTTGAAGCGACTGGCATAGCAGAAAGGAAAGAAATGGAATGTATACGTATGTGATGTGGCTTGGAGTTGGATCGGTGGTTTTTCGATTGGATTGGGTTGGAGGAGTGAAGAGAAGTGATGGTTTGCAGAATGCTGGCAGATTGATAGTGTTGTTTTGAGAGGGATGGACACGGCGAGGAGTTGGTTTCAGAAGTTTCAGCGTCGAGACAAATCTAGCAATAAAAAGGAAGCGGTGAGCAATGCGATGGAAGTCGGGAGGGCGCCGGTGAACGAGGACGCGCCTTCGACGACTACGAAGCAGAAGGTTGCAGCGGCAAAGCAGTATATAGAGAATCACTACAAAGCGCAGATGAAGAACTTGCAGGAGAGGAAGGAGCGGTAAGGGTTCCAAACATTCCATTTCTTCCTTGTTGCTAGAAATTTTGATCACTTTGACTGTCGTTTGTTTGTTTGTTTGATTTCCTTTCTTTGTTTTCTGGATTTAGTTGGGTCACTGGGACGCTTGAGTTAGTGACAAGTTGAAGTTGAAATTCGTAATTGGTAGAAAATTAAATTCAAGGTTGGTTTTGAATTTACATTCTCCAATTCCTGTTGTCAATTGACCAATGTTGTGTGGACTGATTGGATCCGGTACGAACATTGCAAGATGGGGCATACAGCTGACCACCACCTTCTCAGCAGCAGTTCCAACCCTCGGTGAAAACCCACGAGCTGATTTCATAGTGTTGGCAGAGTTTTGGAAATTGCGAACTAGAAGTTGTAGGGTATAGCGGGTGATGCAAATGGAGATGTTTTTCAACATTATGTGGCACACCTTTCAGCTAGTTATTTTTACTATGCTCATGCTACGAGGGAAGTCGGAGCTATGGCTGGGGACAATGAGCAGAATCCATCAACTGGAGGTTCGACACATATTGGGCTCATTTGCTTTACCGGATGGAGTAGATCTGTAAAATAATAAAACAATGAAGTTTCAAATTTATGGAACTGAAATTTCCATCGTCAGGTTGGATTTGTTTGGTTCAAAACTTGAATTTCAATTCAACTGGTAACGGAATTCGAGTAAATTGATGCATTACAAGTCAAAACACAACTTGGCTTGAAGGTTGTATTATCCAAACGACCCTTTATTCTGTCTAAATAAATAAATAAAATGGGAGGAAAGGAAAAAAAACTTAGGCACATTTGGTAACAACGGTGGGTGGGAAGCTATTTCTCTCATATATTTTTTAAAAAATTGATTTAGCATCTTAATTACCTAACTATACTACTTTTTTCTACTTTTACCCTTATATTTCAATAATTTTCTAACACTAACCAGCCTATTTTTCCCCCTTATTTTATCCCTTTATATCATATTACACACACTTTTTAAAAATATTCACTTTTCTACTTTCCCATCCACTGCCTACCCAAAATACCATATGGTGTCTTAGTCTTTGATGTCTATCTTCTAATTTTGAATTCAGTGATTTTCTTAATTTTACTATAGAATTTGACTGCAAAAGGTTATCTACACTGCAGAATATGAGATCGTTATCATCTTCAAAGTGCAGTAGATCATTACCATGCTTTATCAGATGAAATTTGAGGAAACATCTCAAGGATAACATATCATTTTCAAATTTTTGTATCTAGAGATGTGATCGTTTTCCGGGACTGTGTAAGGCTTTCAAAATGTCTGGATCATCTTTTCCTGTGCAGGCATGTTGCAAAACCAACAATCTCTATGCACTAATTTTTGCAAAGCTGACTTGATGTGCTAGCACTGCCCGCATTGCACGTTAATGGTTGTGCAGGAGAAGGAATATTGAAAGATGTGGGCTTGCAAGTGGTGATCTTTCTTAATTGATTTTTGATGCATGTTATTTCTCAGCAAGTGAAGTTTGAATTGTCATTTTGCTTCAGAAATAAACTGCTGATTGATGTTGGTGGCAAGAGATTGAATTGAATATAAAATTGGTTCTTCTGGAGATTACTAAACTTTTCAGGAAGCTACCTGTGCAGATCTTTCTGTATGTCTGCCAAAGGCATAGATGAACATCAGATCAAATCCATAAGTGTGTATATGTCTGAAGTCTAAACTATCAAGAGAAAAGCAACCGGCCTGTCATTTTAGATGCCAGCCTCAGTCATCTTTATAGTTTGCGTAGGTGGCAGATGAAAATTTCCTAAAAGTTTATTTTGATTCAAACATTGTGGTCATATCTTTTCTGGATGTTTGGTCATTGCCAAAGTTTTTCATCACAATTATGCTAAAGATGTTTCTTGCTCTTCAAAGTAAATCACTTATGTTGGAAAATATGCTTGTGTTTTGCTGTTGCTCATAGTATTTCCATAAAGTTGCTTTAATCTCACTTCTAGCTTTTAATCTTTCTTTGCATTTGTTTCCTTACAAAAAGCAGACGTTGGGTCCTTGAGAGGAAGTTGGCTGATGCTAATGTGACCGAGGAGGAGCAAAACAATCTTCTCAAAAGTTTAGAGAAAAAGGAAACAGAATACATGCGTCTTCAGAGACACAAAATGGGTGCTGATGATTTTGAATTATTGACAATGATAGGCAAGGGTGCTTTTGGAGAGGTACATTTTCTTGTGACAAGAAAGAACCCATAAATCGAATGGCACACAAAATATTGTCCATTGAAAAATTTTCCACATGCTTTATTGAATTGGTGTATGCAGATGACTACAAGTCCACGTGATGACATGAATGAATTTACATGAGTAAACCCATGCGCCTGATATTAGATATGAAAGGGGCCTTCAGTTAGCCTCTCATGTGTACTGGTGCACTGGTTGTCACTTAGCCTGTTAGCCACACAGTCTATATTTTGTATCCTTCCAATATACAGTCCCAAATGTCCTGAAAGAGCCCAAGGCTGCTTGATTTCTTCTTAATAATTTTTTTCCATATCTGTTTTTAGTGAATTTGATTTTCCCCGTCTTCTTTTCTTCTTTTTCTTCGTTTTCTTCTTTTTCTTCAATGGTGATTATTGTCACACCAACTGTGCGTACATTTACGTCCATTATACTAATGTGTGGATATTCTGAGCTCATTTCTCATGCATCTATATAACAGTAAAAGGTTTTACATCTAGGCCATATGAATGTAGGAAAGATGTGTATGTTGTTTGGCAGTTAATTTCCGTGTTCTGTGAATGTGAGCCAGAACATTGGACTGTATAGTGCATGCTCTTAATATCATTAATCATGAATCTCTATTCTAAATTTTTTTTTTTCTTTCCCCTTGTCAATATTACCTGTGTACCATGTCTGAGTGGCATCAGTTTCTTCTATTGTGTCTGATTCTTCTGGATAGTTTGTTAGAGCTGTTAATTCCAGTATGGGATTGCTTTGCCTGAATTTGAACCTATTCTGGGCCCAAGCCTCTTCTCTCTTTCGAATTTGGATTTTGTTCTGTTTGAGCCCAGTGCATTCAGAGTCCAGTGGTTTCTGGTAGCACACATGCAGCCTCACCTTGCCCTTTCAGAGTAGTTGGTGACAGCAGGCAACTTCCGTTATTTGTTTGTATAGGGGAATTTTATTTTCATGTCTGAATAATTACAATTTGCTACTCAACTTAATGTGATTTTATGCTGTGTGCTTCATGAATATTGGTTTGATGTAAGTTTTGACACCTAAAATATGATTGGTAAACCAGGCATTTGTGCTTCTGTTTGTTTGTGCAATTTACCTCAAGGTCATTTTCAGCATAGTGCTTAAGGAACACACCAAACTTTATTTTCCTTTAACGTACTGTTTTTAATATTTCTCTTGATAGTGCAGGTCCGAGTATGTAGGGAGAAGGCAACTGGCCATGTGTATGCAATGAAGAAGCTGAAGAAATCTGAGATGCTACGTAGGGGGCAGGTGAATCTCTCATCTCTGACAAACATTTTTGGCATCTTAGTGTGTTCTTATCCTTGTTGTCTGCATATCTATATGTTGTTTCAGGTTGAGCATGTTAAGGCTGAGAGAAATCTTCTTGCAGAGGTTGACAGCAATTGCATTGTCAAACTCTACTGCTCATTCCAGGATGAAGAATTTCTTTACCTCATTATGGAGTATTTACCTGGTGGAGATATGATGACACTACTAATGCGCAAGGATACTTTGACAGAAGATGAAGCCAGATTTTATGTTGGGCAAACAGTTCTGGCAATTGAGTCTATCCACAAACACAATTACATTCACAGGTTTGTGCATGTATGAGCTAACTGATTGATTTGATGATAATGTAACTTTTTGCTTATTCTTCCTGTTCACTTGTTACAGTCACCTGATTTAAGCATGTCTTTGACATTTTGACAGGGATATCAAGCCTGACAATTTACTATTAGATAGATATGGTCACATGAAATTGTCCGATTTTGGACTATGTAAGCCATTGGATTGCAGCAACTTGCACGAAAAGGATTTGACGACAGGAAATAACTTTAGTGGGGCTCTGCAAAGTGATGGACGCCCACCTGTGCCAAAGCGAACCCAACAGGAGCAACTTCAACACTGGCAAAAGAATAGACGGATGCTGGTAAAGTCTTTGCTATACAACGCTTTTGAGCTTTTCAAAATTTCCAACAATTTTCTTAGATAGGTCCTGTCCTATAACAAACACGGCCCTACATATTCGCTATTCACTAATGTTGATGACCATGACATGGATGCTTGTATTGGCACATTTTGCTGTACATGCATGATGCTTTGGTTGAACTATTGTGCTTTTCTATTGCAATTGGTGCTGTTAAATTGAAAACTCTATTTGCTGGACATGTTCAGGCATACTCTACTGTTGGCACACCTGATTATATTGCTCCTGAGGTTTTGCTGAAGAAGGGTTATGGGATGGAATGTGATTGGTGAGCGTTCATGACTTTGTAATATTTGTGCCATAAATTCATTTTGTAATTATCATGGTTTTGTTCTAACAGGTGGTCACTTGGAGCCATCATGTATGAAATGCTAGTGGGTTATCCACCATTTTACTCTGATGAGCCAATGTCAACATGTAGAAAGGTACGATGATCTTTAGTGTTTTTTTTTGGGGGGGGGGGGGGGGGGGGTTCTAAAAG
>JAXCLR010000001.1:55444500-55456844 GCA_035584095.1 Annona squamosa
AATAGAGGGGGGGGGGGGGGGTTTCTAAAAGATGTCTTGCAGCGTGTGGAAGTGAGCAACTTAGTTTTCTGGTTCCATTCTATGGAAAACAATCCTTTCATCACACTATTGAAGTTCCTCAAGGTCTTTTCTTGAATGTGTGTGCATACGATTAGTTCTTGTACTGTGAAGCAATCTCAGTTATTTTTTGGACCTTGAAACAATCCCAGTGTTAGCTGCATTGCTACTCGCTGAACTACCTGGTATAAAAATAAAAGTTGCTTGAATCTTAAAACTGTTCCGTTAAGAATTGTTGCCAAGATAGAACTGTCTCAGTTGTTATAATCTTTCTTGTTTCTAGTCTATTTGTATCTAAAATGGGTTGAACATTCTCCATTATTTCGTAGGTTGATTCATTCTCTTTCTGTCTATGACAGATAGTAAACTGGAGAATCCATTTGAAATTTCCAGAAGAAGCAAATATATCTTCAGAAGCCAAGGATCTGATCAGCAAACTCTTATGCAATGTTGAGCAGAGGCTTGGAACAAAAGGGGCTGATGAAATAAAGGTGTTGTGTGGTGTGTTCTGTTCAAAAATTCTTGATCTGTTTAAAAACTGAAACTGCAGGTTGAGAGGAATGTTTATTATTTGTCCTTCCTGCTAATTTCAGGCTCACCCATGGTTTAAAGGTGTCCAGTGGGACAGACTATATCAAATGGAAGCTGCATTTATTCCAGAGGTTAATGATGAATTAGATACTCAAAACTTTGAGAAGTTTGAAGAGGTAGAGATTCCCTTCTCATATTTGCCACTGGCTGTTACAGCCTCCTGCATTTTGAGCATTGAATATTTCTAAATAGTAATCTTATTCTTCTTTATTGAACTTCGTAGTCTGAAAACCAAATGCAAACTTCATCAAAGTCAGGACCTTGGAGGAAGGTAAGCACCTAGAGCTAACTGCTTCAGGCTTCTTTTTAGAAATCAGATTGTTGGTTTCACCCTGTTCCATTAGTTATCTCCTGTGAAGATGCCATTTGTCCTGGCTGTTGAAATAGTTAACTGGTCTTAGTTCTTTCTTGTTACAATATAGACTTGGGGCAAATGTTCTAGATTTTATAAAGCCACTTGTAAAGCTGTTCTTCACAATGTGGACCTAATTTTCTCTCTTATCATTTACTTCTGCAGATGCTTTCATCAAAGGATATCAACTTCGTTGGTTACACGTATAAGAACTTTGAGATTGTTGCTGATCCTCTAATGCCTGGAATTGGTACCAATCTCTCTGTCTATATATTTATCTTTGAGGGGCACACATCCATTTTGAAATGTGCTTGTTAGAATGACAGAAAACCCTGTATTTACGCTTATTTATTAACACAATGAATTTATGGATGATAATGACAAGAAGGAATATATATTTACAATTCACAAAGACTGGATGCATATGATCTGAACCTTCTTTGAAGCATTTCCTGAATGTGTTTGTCAAACAGTATTATTCATGGATGGCATTCATTCAAGTCATCTAATGTGAATGCAAGACTTCCCATTTTCCCTTCACCCCATCTGATCTACCGAGTCAGATAAGTTAATGCTATTTTATGCAAACTTAATGCCTAAATAATCATTGGTGAATTATTGTTTTGTGAAGAGTTCCAGTGTCTGACTTGCCTTAGAAGTGAAGAAAATAAAGCATTTATTGAACTTTCTATTTGATAAATGATGAAAGGATCCAGAGTCAGTAACTTGTTCCCAGTTGGCGAATCCTTGATGATATATGTTTCCATTTGATGAATTTTCTTATTTTTATTGAAGAAATTGCATGAATGCAATAGTGGAAATTGTTTTGCATCGTCTGTTGAGTAACTAGGGTTCTTAGTATTAGACATCCTTTTTTGGGTGGCTTATTTTGCATTGAATAACTGAGGTTCTTAGTTTTATACATTCTTATTTAGGTGGCTGCACTCACCTATAGTAATTTTAATTCGACCTTTAGGTTACTTCTTCTAGGAGTTGAACCCATGACCTCGAAGTTCATTGTCAGGCTCTAATACCACTAATATGAAAAGCTTGACCTAATCATATAGGACGCCACAGATCCTTTTATGTAATCCCTTTAGCTTTTGGTTGATATAAGAGAACGCAATTTAGCAAAAAAGACTTAGCAAAGCAAAACAGGTTTAGTTGCTAGTGCAATGTTATGAGTTAATGGCCCTAAGAGCTTCATCAGCTGAAATGAGATACCAAAGTTCAGGAAAAGGTACACTTCCAGAAGGCAATAGATCAGCTAACCTGTTCTCATGCCCAGCCCACTGTGCAACTATTGTGAACATTAGGCTCACTGGATTCTACTAGCATGCAAAGCCGTTGGGGTTGTCCCTCTGATCCACTCTCTAGTAATGACAGAGTTACCACCATATTATATCCTAAGATACAAGTGCTGCCAACGCAGGATAGATTCAAACCATCTCTTGCTGTGTTACACGTATTACCTGAAGAGCATGGATGTGATGCCTCCAAAGTCCAAACAACTTGGTTCTATTGGATGCTTTTGTCATCCAAGGAATTGGTGCTCTCCATTTTTCTCATACTTTTTTTATTTATACAAGTTTCAAGAATAATAACATGGTTTTTGTTTTTGTTGTCTTCTGAATCATCTTTAGAGAATCATGTGTTTCAGTCATTTCTCTTGCCTTAGCTAATTCTGAGTATCCTTATCAGCCACTGTTTCTTCTGTGCATTTGCAGCTGAACTGAAGAAGAAGACTGCCAAAACGAAACGTCCAACAATTAAATCCCTTTTTGGTATGTTACTAGTTGGCTATTCCTTTGTTCATAAAGTCATACCTCTTTTAATGACAGGCCAATTCACCTTGTAGTCTTTTGCGCAATAGATATTCACAGTAGAAATCTAAGTGAAGCTGTAGTTTCTGGACAGTTGTCTGAAAATAAATATTCCTTGGAAGGTAGTTCATGAAAGTTTCCGTAAAGGATTAGTTTTTTTTTTTTTTTTTTTTTTTTTTTTTTTTGTGGAGAAAATTCTATATTGGAGTAGTTGGTCAGCCAACTTCTGTGTTTATAGAGCATGTGTCTTGGAAGGCATTTTTTTGGCATATCGTGGCATGTTAATCAGTATGCATTCATAAAAACCTGAAGCTAGCAGGCTTTAAGTCTTCTGGCGGGTTGACGTAAAGGTGTATTATGTTCCACTGTTTTTGGACATCTTTTTATTGTTAGTACAATTTATATATTTTTTCTGCTGTTTTTTTCCCAAAGGGATCATAAAAAGTGGAAAAAGAGAGAAGACCACTGATGACATCCACACCTAAAAATAAAGGATGGGTCCAGTATGTGCTCATTGCTTTGATTTTAGAGCATAATGCACCAGCGTAGGATTAAAATTAACAGTCATTCAAAGATGCCCCTTGGTCTTCAAAAACATCTACTTGACTGAAGTTTCAGAAGGCTATTTCTCTCCTTCCCCCTTCTCATACTCCTTTGTCTTGCCACAGAAGATCCAGACACCACGAATCAACAAATTCAAGGGAGCTTCCTCAGCCTCTTGCCTCCTAAATTAGGAGTTTCCAAGAGTCAAAGCCCCCACTCTCCATGAAAACCACTAGAAGCCTGTTTGTTTCAGAGGATTTTCTAAGTCACATTTATATAGGCTTGTGGAGGAAGAGAAGTGGATAATCCCCACCCGTGTTGTGCCCGTTGGCATCTAGGACGGCTCTTTGCAGGAGCTTGAATTTCAACAGGTTTTTAATTTCTATGGCCATGGAAAATGTAAAGATGTGTGATTTTATTTTATTTATTTTATTTTTTTGGGTTTCACGGGTTTTTTTTGTTCCTGTAAAAATTGTCGTTGAAAGTAAATCTCAATTCTTTTAGTACTAGCATGTGTCTCCTTGTAACAGTCATCACTTGCTTGCAGCATTCTTTTCCTTTATTCCTTCACCTAACTCGACAGGTATACGTCATTCATTTCTCATAAAAATACTACCAAGCAGAAGTGGATTAGGATGGTCAGTCCTTGGATCCTATAATGCCACGGCAGGAGGCACTTGCCAACACGCATAGCGGAGCGGTTGGGTGTCCGGGGGCAACCTGGAGCAAACAGTTACAAAGACTGGCCTGAAAGCGACCTGGGTGTCCTCGGATTGTCCTGATCTGTATTCTTTCTGAGCTCTGAACCAATGCTCCCGGCGGCATTGAAGCTCAATGCTCTGAGGAGCTTTTTTATTAAATTTTTTTTTTTTGCAATACATGTGACGGCCCAAGCTTAAATTTTTCCAAACATATAATTTTGACATTTTTATATTTTTGAACATTTCTTTTTGACTTATGAAAAATGAAAAAAATGCACTGCCGAAGTTCTAAATTCTAACACTTGTATATTCTCCCTCAAAAGGTGTTGAGTTTTGAAACTTAAATATTCTAATCAAAGTGATTTTGACATCATAAATTAATACCTATTTGTAAAGGCAATAAGTGGTTTAGATTTTTAAATGTTTGCAAAATTAAAAAAGCGAAGGGTTCTCCATTAAAAAAAAAAAAAAAAAAAACGAAGAGGGTTACGCGGGCGGATTGCGTTAGATTAGAAACCTATTAATATTTGTCTATTTTTTTCCTAGTGAGATCTGGCTACAAACTGAATTTAGAAACATTAGCAGAGAAAAATGAAAACGAAGCACGTTTCAAGATATTTATTAGGTGTTACATAAAAAAAAACATTATTAGGTGTGGGCGTCATATCGGACTCCAAATTACAAATCGGTCTTCCTTGCATAAATGTCCTTATAAATTCGCATACTTGAAATATCTGTTGCGGGGTTGCAAATTCTCAAAATAAGCCCGTAAGTCTTCATATTTCGCGAAATGGGCCTTATTAAGTTTACAGTATGGTCTCTTTTGCAAAATATGTAAACTTCAAAGTTTTATTTTTAAATGTGCAGACTACAAGGTCTAGTTTGCAATCAGCAAATTTAATAAAATTTAATTTCTAAACATACGAAAATATAAACAGCCAGTGGAGAAATTTTTTAATAAGAATGGTAAAATTTTGAATTTTTATTTGATTGAAATATATTTCCATTTCTTGGATTGGATTTTTTTTTGTTCCGTTGCATGCAAATAATTGAAATTAATTTTAATTATATATGAAATGGTATTTTAAGAAAATAAAGTTGAAAATGTCAGATATTTCCAAAATATCTTTTCATATGTAATACAAGAGTATTGATGGATCCGAAATGTTTCCATGAAAATATAATTTATTTTGGTTGAAATATCTTTTTTATGGAAATTTTGAAAAAAATGTATGCAAAACATTGTTTGTTTGCTAATTGCAAATTAAACTAAATTGTTTGCTTTTTTTTTAAAAAAAAAATAACATATTTTGCAAATTAGACCTCGTTGTGGGCCCCGTTACCAGAACTATGGAAGGGTTTGTTTTGTGAAATAAACGCACTTATCAGGTTTATTTTAAAAATATTCAAATCCGAGATGACAGCTCAAACCGGCAAAAATTGTAGGGTTTAATTTGCAAAATAACCCCACAAATTCACATATTAGCAATTTTTAAACTTTATTTTTAAAAGGGTCTTCCTTTCCTTCAACCCACAAAAGGTAGCAACTCTTTTGCAGCATACTATGTACCCCACAGACGCTGATGAAAAATCCTTGAATCGAGTAAGGAATAGGCATTGAACAGCACAATGTTAATTATGTCAATAGTATGGTATGAGTAAACCATAAGTTTTTGCTTTCACATTTTATCTTCCTGTAATTTATAATTGTTATATATAAAACAACGTGCAAAAGACAGTTCCAATAAAAGACTTAACAAAGTGTGATGGACATCATTATTAGAGGTAACTTTGCAGAGAAAATACCCAAAGGGGAGATAATTGGAAAAATTAAGATTTTTGGGTGTCAATTACCAATCCAAAAGTTATAGAGAGGCATTCAAAAAAGTTAGAAATACGAATCCATTCTGGTACTCTGCCATTTATGACATGGATGCCGTTTTTCTTTTTTTCTGTTTTTTCAAAAAAAAGAAAGAATTCCCTGAGAGTAAAGCTAGTGGGGAATGACAATACTGTGGGTGTGATTTCTTATTATTATTATTATTATTATTATTATTATTATTATTATTATTATCCCAAGCGGTCCCCATTTAAATAAGTCCAAACCCAACTCCAACTAAAAGCTCTTCGGTCGGTGATTCGTGTCAAGGGGTGTGTTTGGTTTGAGGTAAAACTTTTGATGAAAAGCTTTTGAATTAGAAGTTGTCAAATCAATAGAAAGTGATGTGATATAATAGGAATAATGATGAGGAGTAAAGAGAATAAAGTTAAAATAGATAGATTAGTTGTATGGGTAGTTGTGTAGAAATGATTGAAAAGTAAGATAGTTTGTATAAAAAAAATGTAAAAAAATAATTAAAAAATAGAATAATTATGAAATGTGAAAAGTTTTAGATTGAAAAGTTTTATTTAACACTTTTTTGCTCAAAACAAACACACCCAAGATCGCAGCCTTATATCCCCATGCAGAGACACAAGATTTCACTGCCGTTGAGTATGTAGCGAAAAGTTAGAAAATATCTTCAGCCTCGTTGCATTATAGCCTTTTTGCTAGTTTGCGAATGTCGTTATGTCATGTTCTGGGATCACCTCAGTCACTGACATGCTAATATGCTAGAGCCTGCGTGTGTCCAGCTCTTACGGGCTAAAAGGAAGTTGCGTGGACAAGCTGCAATCAGTGATTACCACGTTGTAATCCCAATCAATAATCTATCAAGATAAAACTTTGAAAGTCGAAACCTTTTTATGAGGAAATGCTTCTATGCTCACCACACAGCTTTATCAATTAAAATAAAATTCTGTCTGATTAGAAAACCGAGTTTATCCAAATTGTTTAATTTATATATTTATTATAAAGCCATTAATTCAGAATCTACATTATCTAAACTACTTTTTTACACAGAAATAATTCTACAAAATATTACAAATTATCATGATTTTAATAAAAGTATGTCCTATCAAAAATTTTGACCAAAATAAATTTTCATACCATGATAAAACAAATAAGTATAAATAAAATGAAGGGATTGAATTTTGATTAATTATTAAAGAGTGAGTTAGGAAAATAATAAAATTTTTGGATGAAAAATTTTGCATTAGAAAAAATGGTGTATTATGGTAAAGGTAATAATGAAGAGTACATAGAATAAGTTTAAAATAGATATTTTAGTTGTACAAATAGTTTTGTAAAAATAATTAAAAGCAAACATAGTTATATACAAAATTTGAAAAAATAATTAAAAATAAAATAGTTAGACAGAGTAAAAAGCATTTATTTGAAAAATTTTCGTGATATCCAGATATGCAAATAATAAGCTGTAATTAACAACAGCACCAAAAACGTCAATAATATGACACGAGTACTTATCTTAGTCAAAATACGGTACACTCAGTAGTATTTTTCTTTAAAATGACTTCGATGACATTCTCATGATCCAAGGAACAAATCTAGGGACGTTTTCTAATATAATTTTATTCTACTGCAAAAAGTATAATCCATACAAGATTTTCATTTACACAACTAGATAACCATTAAATCGACTGGAAAACTGAAAGAAAGAGATAAACACCTTTTAATGACCAAAAGAGATTTCGCATTTAAAGTTTAAGCGCTGTAATTTTGGGGTGAAGTAATACGAGGTTTCTTATGAGTCAAGTGGATTTTCACGTTAGGATGGCAACATTGCATGCAATGTCAGAAATAGTGCTGCTTAAGAAGATTCGGTTACTTCAATTTTCAGCGACTTTAACTTATCCTGGATTTCTTTTTTGCCATTTCCCACCTTTTCCGCGTTGTTGGTTGGAAGTTCAAGAGCATCATCCGCACGCCGATTTTTATGCTACTCTTGTCTCTCTGGTTGGAGGGAAAAGTTGGACCGTTAAAATATCCTCATCAATGATCAATCCCGCGTTAGAAATTTGACTCTTTTCCTCTTACAAACACGTATCGTTTTCATGGCGTTGGGGTGGGCTTGCCCCATTTCTAATTTTTGAAAGTTGGATGCAATGGCGTACCTGGTTGTCTTGTCTTTGTAATCCAAATTAGTTTAACTTTCTACCATTAATTTCCCAACAGTCATGAAGTAATATTGTCTTTTCTTGTGAAAACAGAAGTATCACTTTCAAAGTATTGCCAACTAAATGGTATCCTAGTTAATCCCCACCAATAGCGTTCATATGGCTGGCCTAGGTTCCATTTTTCCCTTGTTGGGAGTTAGATTTGCAATCTCCTGGTTATGGAGAATTAATAGTTGTCCCTCTTGAGTGTGTAGGTATTTGCATGATGTTAAATGTCATAGTATAAATAATGCCAATAAAAAACTTTTAAATTATTATTCTTTTTAAAATAGTAAAAGTGAAATCTATTTTTGGCCTAGTTTTATTATAAAATGATACTTTTATGGAAATCCTTCATGCCCTCTTCATTTTTTTGATCTATATATTTATAATCACCTTAATTTCGGCTATATTGGAGCTATAAAATATTCTTACAAATTTTCAAGAAAGATGCATTACTCTCATCTATTTTTTTAAGAAGGCACTACTCCTATTCTATTTTTAGAGAGACACGCTGCTCCCAAAAATGCTAAGTTTAGGAGTCAAACCGAGGACTTGGCGCTTACCGAGCTGGTGTCCTCACGATGCAAGTGGCGCTTGCTCAACATGCCTTCTTCATTTTTAACGTGTGGATGGTTGACAGAAAATACACCTTATCAATAAACGTTTAACAACAATTTAAGAAAATAGTTTAATGCTAAATATCAATTTTGAGTAGTATTTTCAATATTTAAATCATTTAAAATATTACTACTATATGGATAAACGATTCTATAAAGTTTTATTGCATTTTAATACACATGTAAATGGAACTAGGTATATTATTTAGTTTATACATGAATATACTAATTTTTGAGCAAATGTGACTTATGCATATATTCAATTTGGAAAACATATGGTCTTTTCGCTAAATAAATGATATTAAATATAATAAATAAATTGAATTTTCTGTCAATTATCAAAACTCAAAACTAAAAAAGGTCCCATAAATCATTTCCATGATACTGGTTTCGTGAAGGCATTCCCATTTATCGTAATTGTCTAAACCATACCTAATATAAAGTTATATATAGAATTTTCTTCAAAGCAAGCATTTAAAACCTTTCACCTATTAATCATAAAAAATTAGACGTATAATGTTAATATCCAAAATAAATATTTAACATATAAAATCTTTCTATAGGTCCCTCTGAATTATTTACTATTTTGTTATTAAAAAACTATTTACTATTTGAAAAAAAACTCTAAAATTTTCACAAAATATATTTTTCTTCTCGCTAGTTTCATTTCCCTCATTATGCCACTTAAGAGATTTACACTTCTTTTTAAACTATATCATCGGATGCACCCTAACTACATGATTAATTTTTTTTTATGAAGAAAATCACTAGCTACATTTTTTATGTGCTTTCTTATTTTGTTGCTGTCATTGTGGTTTAAAAAAAGGATAATTTCAAGTACTCATAATTTTTTCCTATAATTTCAAATATACTTACTAATTATACACTCACTAATAATGTCCTAAATATCAAATACACCTCAAACTATCATTGTTTATTAAAAGATTATTAATGTGGAGAAGAAATAACAAATATGTCCTAAACTTATATCTTAGTTTGAAACTCCTTTAGACTCTCTAACAGAAGAAACAATTTCTTATTCATGGATATAAGAAAAAATTGATTAAAAGACTTCTTATTACACATTGTCATCCAAGGGGACTTCAATCAAAGTCCTTAGAGTATATCTGTCATTTTTCTTTCCATATTAACGGTCTTCTAACAAACAGTAATAGTTTGTGGTGCATTTGATATTTGAGATATTATTAATGGGTATATATGAAAGATTTCATACTTAATAAGTATATTAAAATTATAGCAAAGATTATATGTATATTTGGAATTACTCAAGAAAAATGATATCTCGTGCGTCACGTGGTGAAAGGTGCAACTCGGCTCCCATCGACCAAATGGAACGTAAAACCTGAGCTTCAAATGACATGGTTGATTTTTTTTCGTTTTCGTATTATTTATTATTATTATTATTATTATTATTATTTTGGATTTTAGGTGCTACAATTCGAATATGATCCGAATTGAATTAGTTTTGTCCGATTTGAGCGTATACTCAAACAAAGCAAATGGCAAACACATAATTTCAAACGAAAATAGTTTTAATTAAACAGCTTAAATACTTTAATTATATTTTTAGGGAAGCTTTAGTGTAAATACAAATGTAATGTTATGTCTCGTACTAACTCTGAATGTACTATTAAATTATAAGTAATACAATAAATTATAAATTTTATTCTTATTTAAAATGATTTCTAACAATTTCATGTGTTTTAATTAAGTAGCAAACCAAGTATTAGAATTTTTATTCATGACATTGCACAAATAATTTTTTTAATGAGTAACGATATTCAGTAACATTTTTAATTTTTAAAAACTTATAATTATTTTTTAATATTACACGATGGAGTAATCTCCTACATATTTTTATAGGGAATGATTTGTACAAATAGTTGATTTATATTTTTAAGCTTTCCTTTACATCTAAACCATTTAAATAAAAGTTAATATATATGTATGATGGCAATGTTAATATTGAATAGAAAATTATAAGCAATAAATATGTAATATCATTTGAGAATGAATGCCAAACTATTATTATCTGAAAATAATAGAGTAGTTGTATAAAAAATGAAAAAAATTGTAATATAATAATAATAATGATAGAAAAATAAGGTAAGCAGGTAGTTAATATGCGGAAATCAAATGGAATTATGTGTGATCCAGTGAAACATTGTAAAATAGGAATTATTCCTTTGATAAATCTTACCTTGTAAAATATTTATGAAAATAGATAGCTTAAAACAATTATTTGGATTTTCCCGGCACGTGGTTAGCGTGGCTAACATAGTTTCTGCAACTCGTTCAGCAGCAATATTTTCTGTAGATACATGATTAATTATACATATGATTGGATTTATCTTTTGAGGATGAATTTTCATAAACATTTACTTAGGTTAAACATAGTTGTACTATAATTTTTTTTTAAAAAGCTATAAATGTGTATGAGAAATGGTGAAACTTTTGATGAGAAGTTTTTAAAATATGATATAATAAGCATAATGATAATGAGTAAATAAAATAAAGTTAAAATAGATAAATTATACTTTTCAATATTTGCTTTGTTTGCATTAGCCCATTGGTTTTCATATCTTCCCTCTTTGATAAGGAGTTTTATATTCTTTCGCCCTTGAAAAGTGAAGGTTTTTACAATTTTCCATTGTGGTAGGGGTTTTTACCAAGTTGTCCTTGATACTGGAGTGTTTAGAGAAAAATTCCCTCCGAGGGTTGTAAATGCATTAGATTATAATATGAAAGTTGTCACTTATATAAATATTAATATGAAAAGATAACTTATATGTATATATAGATAGTTATATGAAAAATAATTGAAAAGTATAGCAGTTGTATATTATGAAGTGACAAAATAATTTAAAAATAAGGTAGTTGCGGAGAATGAAAAGTTTTAAATTAAAAGAATATTTATTAAACTAAAAACTTTTTCACTATTCACAATTACCCTATTTTTAATTATTTTTCATTTCTTCTCGTGTAATTATTTTAATTTTGAATCATTACTATGCAAATACCCATAAAACTAATTTATCTATTTTTATTTTATTTTTCTCCTTATCATTACCTCTATCGTATCACATCGTTTTATTTAATTTCAAAAATTTTTAAATTAGAAAATTTTATAAAAAGTTTTATCATCTTTGAAACATGTCCAAAAAAGTTTCAAAGGGTGTTTAGCAGACAATTTTTTTTAAACAAAACTTTTCAATCTAAAATTTTTTAATTTCTACAACTATCTTAATTTTTATATTTTCATATAACTACCTTATTTTTCAATTATTTCTATACAAATTACCTATATAATTAAATTATTTATTTTAATTTTATTTTTTTACTCATTTTCATTACATCTATTGTATTACATTATTTCAACCAATTCAAAAAGTTGTTGTAGTAAAAATTTTGTGTCAAAAATTTATTACTTTCCGAACATACTAAGGGTGAGTTTAGTAACAACAAGAAGTTGTCAATTTAAAACTCTTTAGGGTATGTTTGGGTGGAGGTAAAACTTTTGATGAAAAGTTTTAGAGGTAGAAGTTGTCAAATTGATAGAAAATGATGTGATATAATAGGA
>JAXCLR010000001.1:55456944-55512206 GCA_035584095.1 Annona squamosa
GAAAAATGTGAAAAATAATTAAAAAAGTAGAGTAGTTATGAAGAGTGAAAAGTTTTGGGTTGAAAAGTTTTAATTGATAAGTTTTGGCCCCAAACAAACACACCCTTAATCTAAAACTTTTTACTCTCCATAACTATCATATTTTTTAATCATTTCTTCACATTTTTCTATACAACTACCCTACTTTTCAATTATTTCTATACAACTACCGACACAACTAACCTATATATTTTAACTTTATCTTATTTATTTCTCATTATTACCCCTATCATATCATATCATTTGACAACTTTTCATCAAAAGTTTTATTCATTCACAAGCACGCCTTAAAATTGGAAATATTTTTTTTTGGTGTAATAACAAATGCCCCAAGTCATACCATCACGAATAGTTTGACCTGTACATGATGCCCACGGAACCCAGTCGCACTCTCCCAAAAATCACCTTGCATTTATTTCAATGTAATTCGCTTTATATCCTGTGCTGCAATCTCTATTCAATTCCATCACAAATGTACTGCCTACGCCATGGACAACTAAGAAATTAATTTAATAATCCTGAAATGCGTGTGGGCCCAGTAAGAGCCCGACGGCTGGGATTATTCACACGTGCGCCGCGTAGAACCGAAAAAGGCAGCAATGGAATTGTAAATAAGCAGGCTGCTGGAATAGATGACGAGAAAAAAAAAATTCTCTTCCTGCTTTTCCTCATCATTGTTTTCCTTTAGACATGCACATCACTTTCTCAATTTTTTCTCTTTTTGGTTTATCCTTTTTCTTTTTCCGGCAAACCCCTGAATTTTCCAGCCAGAGGCGAAATCGTCTCGATTCGTCTTCAGATCTGAGGGCGCAGCGCAGATATTGAGATCTCTCCATTCCTTTCCTTTCCCATCCCCGGGAATTGGCCGCCGCATCTGATTCTTTTTCCCTCTTTTCGTCACGGTGAAAAGATCAGATTCTTTTTGGTATTTTTGCTCTTTTGAAATCTCCATCTTGGATCCAGTCCAGCCTCCCCGTCGCCTTCGTCTTCTGGAATCGTG
Source organism: Annona squamosa (assembly GCA_035584095.1). NCBI lineage: Eukaryota > Viridiplantae > Streptophyta > Magnoliopsida > Magnoliales > Annonaceae > Annona > Annona squamosa. The sequence goes on from JAXCLR010000001.1 coordinate 55,457,984, forward strand.
GTGGCTGCGTCGTGGAGGGTCTATTTCTGTTGCGGCGTACTTTCGGATTTCAGAAATTTAGGATTCTAATACGTAGGGTTTTGATCCGTTCTGTCTGGTGGATTCAGGACTTTGGGATTGGATTTGTCGTGAGTTGTTCGTGGCGCGGTTGAATAAGTAGCGTTGTTGTTGCGTTTATTTTGCATTCCCGGATGCGTTGAAGACATTTTTGGGTCAGCAATCGGAGAAGGGATTTTATTATTTCCTTCGAGCGGAGTTGGAATTCTCTCTGTTTGTGCGTTTTAGGATATTTTTTTTAAAAAATTTACTCTGTGTATGCTCGCTAAAAAGTGGGGCAGTTTGGTGAAATTTGAGTGGTTCAAGAGGTATCCGTGGGATTTTTTGATGGCTTGCTGAAGAAAACAAGATCGCGGACGATTCGGAGTTTTGGAAGAGACTGGCATTTTATATGTCGGTGGTTGAAATCTGGATGAGTTATTGAAACAAATATTGCAGTTTTATTGGGGTTAAAGTAGACTCTGGATACGAGAAGGCGAAATTAGTCATTCTTTGTGATTCTAATTGGATTCGGGTCTACTTTAAGTGGATTAGATCATGGAGCATGTCATTGGTGGAAAGTTCAATCTGGGAAGGAAGATTGGGAGCGGATCATTCGGAGATCTTTATCTGGGTATGCCATGTTGCCATTGGTTTTTCTTTGGTTGTTGTCTATTTTTGCTCTAGAACGCGTACTTTCATGTGAATCCACCCTTATGTCCTGTTGTGTTGTTGAATTCAGGTGTTAATATTCAAACCGGAGAGGAAGTAGCCATTAAGCTGGTATGTTGTCAAGGGAAATTTTCTTTTATGGATATTTAATCGTATTGCCGAAAGATTTAGTTGCTAAGTCAACCTTTACAGAACTTCAAGTCATACCTGCATTCTAGCAGCTCAGAGAAGAAAGGGAGAGAGAAAATGCTGTGATGTTGATACTATAAACCGTCAACAAGACCCACACTGAAATTCAATCATTATATAAGTTATGGCATTTTTCTGAATCTAAGTATTAGTCTTTGGTAAAGAAACCTCAGTGATTGGACTGCAAAATGCCCTTCATGGATGAATATAAGCTTCATAGTTTTTTTCAACACGAAAATTTGCATGCGTATTCTCATTATACTATGAATCATTGGCAAAAAAAAAACACTGATGGTTTTGGCTGTTATTATCTCTAATGGATTTTCATGGGTGTTTTGACAAGCATTTTTGAGTGGAAAGGTGGTTCAAAAGCAAAGAACTTGCTATTGTAGTCTGTACTTACACAAATCAGTATGCATGGTCTGGTACCATATCAACTTTCAATTCTCTGATTTCGACCGCATTGTTCGTCCTGAAAGGCTGGTCAGGACTCAGGACGTTTGACCTGCCTTATTTTATTTCATAGTAGTCTTGTTAATTTTTCCCATAAAATTAGTTAGTGTGTTTTTCCACATTATTAAAATATAATGACAGGCTTAATCCCACCTCTGTGGGTTTAAATGGTCGATAGTATACTTTTGCGTTGCTGAGAAAGCGAATAGCTCAATGCAACTTTCCTACAGAATTCCACATAACATCAATTGTCTCTATTTCATGTAATAGAAAATAAGTGAAAAAGTTTTTCTGGTTTGTCTTAGTTGGCTGGGGAAATTTTCTTTTAGTGCCATATAACTTTTTCCAATTAAGAACTTTTGCAAGACCGAGCATGCATCATCAGCCAAAATGCTTGATTTTTTTATTTATTTATTTTTAATCTTGCAGGAATCTGTGAACACTAAGCATCCTCAACTTCACTATGAATCTAAATTGTATATGCTTCTCCAGGGAGGGAGTAAGTTTTAAATAGTAATCTTGTCATTTTTGTTTTCTGGGAACAGAAGCCAGTAGTTGATTTGGTTTTTGGTTTGGAATGAAGCTGGAATTCCTCATTTGAAATGGTTTGGAGTGGATGGTCAGTATAATGTGATGGTTATTGATCTTCTTGGCCCTAGCTTGGAAGACTTGTTCAACTATTGCAGTAGGAAGTTCAGTTTAAAAACCGTGCTGATGCTTGCAGATCAATTAGTAAGTTAGCTTACCTTTATCATGTTCCTGTTCATGAGCGATGAGAGCTTGGTTGCTAAATAGTATTTGTCCAGGAAATTTTTCCTCTATGATAATGCTGACTTCTCGGCATCTTTAGATAAATAGAGTTGAGTACATGCACTCAAGAGGTTTTCTTCATCGTGATATAAAACCAGACAACTTTCTCATGGGTCTAGGGCGCAGAGCCAATCAGGTACTTGTTCGTCAACATGCTGAGCATTATCCCTTCATGTGATACCAGCAGGTTCATGGGTTACTTATTCTGTTTCTTTCTTTTATACTTCTTAAGTTGCTATAAGAATGTATGAACGGCATCAGTTTATGCTTAAATGACAATACTAAAATGTGATTGTATTCAATCTGATATGATGTAAAAAATCTGCTCTATGCAATAAGATTTTATTTTTGAGAACTATTTGTGGATTCTCAACACAGTACTAGAAGCTACCACTATGTTGGAAAAGCAATAAGCAAAAATAATTCCACATGCACAAAAGTTTGTTGTTTTAATATTAACTATCAGCTTAAGTTTTTTGGCTAATGACTAATAAAGCAGCTGAGCTGATAAGTGACTGTAGACAAATAGGTAGAGATTGTTCAATGGCCTATCACCATTAAGCTGCGTTTGAGACAGATGATAGTCAGATGCTGAAATAATGTGCAAAAGATGGAATTGCCCTTATAAGCCTTATGCTTAAAAATTAAAATATTGCTTAAGATGGTATAATTCAAATATTGGATAATAAAAGCCAATTTCACAAATTCATATAAAAGGCTAAGACTGGAGAAACATAAGCGTTTGATTATTTCTTGATAAGCTGTTTCTTCTCACATTTGCATGTATCACTCATGCATATTGTTTGTGGACTGTCCTGTTCATGAGGCCTAAGTAAAGGGATACTAATATAAAACTTGTAGTTGAATTTTCACCATGAAAGGTTTCTTTTTAAAGGTATGGATCCTGTAACCAGAAATTCAGAGACCAAGATTGATGATACGCATATGGATTCATTTATATAATGTATTTGGGTGGTCTGGATTATCGCATTTGTTTGTGCATTGAGATTATGCAATATTTTCTTAGGTAATCTGGACATTTACAAGCCCCTTTTGTAAGTGCCCTCAATGAGATTAGCTTATTTCGCAACTTTTTTTGAGTAAAAAAGTAATAAGTCATAAGCCTTAGGGGAAAAAATTGTCAAATTAGACAATATGTAGCTTACTTCTATCCCTGTAACTGTAGCGTCTAATTTTTTTCAATTGCTCACATGCTCTTTGTTACAGGTATATATTATCGACTATGGACTTGCAAAAAAGTATAGGGATCTCCAAACACACAAGCATATACCATACAGGTGTGTCATTTGTATTACATTCAAATGTGAGAAATATGATATATCACTTCTTGTCATGTGCTTAACTGTTTAATTTCACTTAGGGCCTCTTCAGCCATATGTTAGAGAATAAGCAAAACTCATACAACTGGTGCTTTCTGAAAATGCTACAATTTCTAGCTTTATGTAAAAGCTGTTGTTCCAGTATTTTTGGAGAAAAAAAATAGCTAAATTAGACTTTTATGTGACAACGCAAAACGCTTTGCATGGGATGTCGTACCCATTTTCATTGTTGTAGAGTGCTTCACCCGCGACAATAAGTGGGCCCAAACAGAGAGTTAGGCATTTGTCTATTGCAATTCTTCCTTTGTAGTTTGAGATTACCCTAGTGCTTGAAGCAGACTTAGGGCTTGGGGCTTGTTTGGCTGTATAGTGTGAAGGTGTTGAAAGATTCTAGTCGTGTTAGGCTGACATGTGGATTTGCTATGGCTCTTAAAAATTAGGTGAGTTTCCAAGCTCGTGGCAAGGTACTTTAAAAAAAAATAATAAAAATTAAAGGCAAGGTACCTATAGGTGCTTCCTGCGACTGGTCAGTATGTTTGGTGTGCTCAGTGCTAAAGACACTAGTTCAAACTGGCTTTCAGACAACATATAGTTAATCGGAATTGCATTTTGGGCTATGAAACAGGATAATTGCAGGTCTTCATGCATCTAGATATACCGTGCGGTTTGAAAAAGGAGGGAAGCTAATTTGCAGCTGCTTGTATGAGAATTTGTCAAGCAATGCTGATGTGCATGTTCATTTCAGGAAAAAAAAAAAACCATAAAAATCCTAAGGTCTTGTTTCCTAATGAACTATGCAAAATGAAGGACCCAAATTATTTTTTGTCCCTGTAGGTTTCTTTTTTTGCCAGACCATTCCGTTTGTCACAGTTTTCACATTCATGTTCATGGGATTTATGATTCAGGATTTAGAATTTTAATCATTTGCCAATATTCACTGTTGTTGAGGATATCTACAACATTTGTAATGTATTGCTGAGTTGGTGGAACATATCCAAAAACTGTAGTTTGTGGAATGATAAATACATCCAGAAGTATGATGCTTTTTGAAGATATATCATGTATCTAAATGACAAGACATCAAAATTTTGATGCAAATGTCAGTTGTAGCCAATTTTATCAAAACCAGATCGGATGGCTGGTTCAACCAGTCTGACTGAGGACCAGTTATGCCTTTGGTTGGCTGGTTCAACTGGTTAAACTAGAAAACTGGTGAGTTAAACCGGAATAACCAAGAACTGGATTGGTTTGTACCTTATTTGGTTTTGTTTCTACTGCTACTGTTATTTCTTCTGTTTTGATTATGCTGATTAGTCACTCCTGTTTCTCCTTCTCTTGTCCATGACAAAAGGATGTGCAGACATCTCTTTTCTTCATGCTCCATTTCCTCTTATTTATTCTCTCTTCTGCACTTGGCATTGAGTATAGTTTCCTACAAAAGACTAATGCGACTTGTAATATAAATCTTTAATCTGTGGCTACTGAGCCTCGTCAACTTCAAAGAAGCCAAACATCAGTTCAAATTTTTCCATGTTGGGGTATGATTAGGCTGGTTTTATTAGCATGGTGATTTTGGAGATCTAAAAATAGGTTAGGTTAGGTTGCCCAAACCCAAACTAAAACTATCCCACTCTTTTTTTTTTTTTTTTTTCCTTCTATGGTTTTAAGATAAAACCATAGCAATCTTAGTTGCACCTTAACGATCCCTTAGGTAGTCTTGGGGAATGGAAATGTAAGTTTTTAATGACAGAATGCAAGAATATTATTGATCACAGAACACCTTTCGTAATTTGGCTAACACTCTGCTTACCAAATGATTGTTTGCAGGGAAAACAAGAATCTCACAGGAACTGCTAGGTATGCCAGTGTGAATACCCACCTTGGAGTTGGTGAGTACAACACAACATTAATAGTGGATGTGCCAACATTCTGATTGCTTGTACTCAAACCTACTCCATATGTACCCGTTCAAAAGTTCCCTTCTTCAATTGCAGAACAAAGCAGGAGAGACGACCTGGAATCGCTTGGCTACGTACTCATGTACTTCTTAAGAGGAAGGTCAAATATATATAGCAGAGTTGGCTTTAGTTTGTTTTGCTCTCTTGTTGTAGGACATATCCCTTACTTGAATATCTTTCTGTTGCTTCCAACTTTAATTGTACTCACTTGATTACTCCATTTTCAGCCTTCCCTGGCAGGGTTTGAAAGCTGGAACGAAAAAGCAGAAGTATGATAAAATCAGTGAAAAGAAGATGTTAACCCCTGTAGAGGTATTCTCGTTAGAGAAGAATTTGGAAACTTTCATCTGATGAATGCATTTATTTTAGATTTCTAAAATTTGTTCATACGAGACGATTGATTCCAAAATCCAATATTCCACTAATTACTCATTTTCATTTCTTTCTTCTTACCTTTATCTGTTCTCGCATTCTATTATGTTTGAGAAGTGACAATACATAAGCTGAGCGCATCATGTATATCATTCTTCAGGTCCTCTGCAAATCTTACCCACCAGAGTTCATTTCCTACTTTCACTATTGCCGTTCCTTGCGGTTTGAGGACAAGCCAGATTACTCCTATTTGAAGAGGCTTTTCCGTGATCTCTTTATCCGTGAAGGTACATGCATAGAAAATACGTATTTTCCTTTTATGTTCACAGTAAAATTTAATTAGGTTCAATTTGAAATCTGCTTGGGGTTTCAATTTTCTCTGTTTGGTCCATATCAATAAATTCCTTTAACTACACAATGAGGATGTGACTTTAAAGTTGAAACCCATGTAATGAATGATTTAATTAAATATGAAAGTTTTGTTTGGGTTGCAAGGTTCCTTATGTCTAATTTGATGAATGGTCTACTCTGTGCAAGTGATTTTGCAGGGCTGATTAGTCAAACTGGAATATGTGTGATTGAATTTCTCAGTAATTGATCAGATCATTGTATTATGGCTTGCGAACAATGCTATTCCTTGGCATTTATTGGAATTTCCGTTTCTTTTGACTGAAATTTGAAAGTTATATGTGATCACCAAGGCTCTTAAACTTCTGGTTTAAGTCAATGGGTGAAATTGCTAGGAATTCACTTTGAGATTTGGAGATGGGTTTTTGCTGATGGCAGTAAAGTCTGAAAGCTTCATGAGACTAATCAGCTGCTGGGTATTGCAGGTTATCAATTCGACTATGTGTTTGACTGGACTATATTGAAGTATCCTCAGATTGGTGCAAACCCAAGAACACGGGTAGGAACTGACTGACATGTGTTGTTTGTATTTCTATTTCTCAATCAATTATTTTGTGTGCCAATCCAACTTTAAGAGAGTTGTATTCTGCTCTTAAGCAAAGTCATCAGCTTTTGGTGTGCTTAATTGCATCTTGTTTGTACAATTGCTAGTTCTGAGAAATATCTGATTCCACACTTCGCTCTTTAAAAGATCATTAGCTCTCAAGATTGCCTGAGTTGGAATATATCTTTTTTAAGTGCTAAGAGCACTCGAGGGAGATCAGGGAGATCTATGCATTTCTTTTAGCTCTGTCCTTTCTTTCTTAGGGAGTCATATTTTATTGCTCCACCCTAGAGATTCCTAGTCATTGCACCTCTACCAGGTAGGGAGTATTATTTTGTTGCCCATTTGGCTTGTGTGGAGATACTTAAGACACCCACTACTTTTTTGCTGCTTATGTTTCTGCCAGAAATTTCATTATAAGTAAGCATTTTCATTCCCCAGTTGCATGCCTTATTTCTTCTTTTGTTCCTTTAGTACTCGCAAAATTCTGTTCTATTCATTAGCTGTAGTGTTACACATACTGTTTCACTGTAATATGATATGCTTAATCCTAATGTGTTTCTCTTTATGCAGCCAGCCACTGGAAAAACAGGTGCAGCGGCAGAGAAGCCAGAAAAGGCCTCAGGTTCGCTATGTCTCCTCTGTATTTTTCTTTTCTTGTTTATATGTGCATTCATGTTATAAATCCAACAATTTTGGACAGTGGGACAAGAGATTCGTGATCGGTTCTCAGGTGCTGTCGAAGCATTTTCTAGGCGAAATATTACGGGTTCTGGCTTGCATGGTGATCACGCCAAGCACAAGGGCCTGGAGGATGTAGCTGTGTCATCAAAGGATCTGGTATGGATCTTTGACATAAACGATAAAAGGATCTGACATTCTTGTCCTGTGGCAATGTTTTGAAAGCCGGACTTGCAGCTGAACCAGTAAGTGTCCAGTTCCTGGTACACTTGGTGCAACTGTCTAGTCTGTGCAGTGTGAGCAGTGTATACTGCCAATCATTTGTCAGATTCATTTCACCATAGGGGTTCAGTAACGAAGAAACCTGAGGTTCTATAATGGGTTGTAGTTGTTTAAAGAGAGGAAGCCAGCCTTAATTCTCATGATGGTGGGAGTGTTGGACTAATGAACTAGCATGTTTCTCTCATGAATCTTGCTTCTTTTGATTCAACCTGTTTTGCAAAGAAATCTGACTTCAGTTCTGTGTAGGGTCATGATTCAACTCGTGCCCATGGTTCTTCCTCTCGAAATGGCAGCGTGTCCAAGAGAGCTATTGTCTCAAGCAGCCGGCCTAGCTCATCTGGCGAGCCCAGTGACCAGGTTGGCCGCACAAGCCGGTTTACAGGCAGTGGCCGTCCATCCTCTGCACACAGAGTTCAACCTGGTTTAGATTCAAAGCCATCCATCAGCCGCAGTTCAGGCCTAAGAAGCTCCCGTGATGATGCCCTCAGGAGCTTTGAATTCCTCTCAATAGGTGGGGAGAAGAGGAAATGATGCTGAAAATTGAGGAAGATGTGGAGGGCAGATGGCGAGGCTAGCTGCCCTGGAGAAAATACGCCCATCTCCCTGTGTGCTAGTTGTTCGGGCATAGTTTTCTTCCTGGGCATTTCGTTACCTTCCCCTGCACTGCTGCACAAAATCTCCCCGATGTTGCTACATGTCATGTACAGGCAAGCATCATCTAGTTCTGCTGCAACTCATCTTTACATCTGAAAGCCGGGCCACCTAGTATAATCACATCAAAGTTCATGATTGGAAAGTGTTGGGTTTTGACGTCAAGACTGTTATGTTTTTGTTTTCTCGGAGCCTGAGAACGATCATGTGCGGGGGGGAAAAACCACATACGCATATATGCTATATGGTTACTGTAGACTCCTAATGTTTAAGAAAAGCAATGAGTTCTTCTGAAGGAGCTCCTTGGATTTCACTTTCTTCTTACTACGCCGCCCTGCATTTATCTGTTGGAAATTGGAAAACCCCCTGCCCATTTTCTCAAAAAGAATTTTGAAAAAAAAATAAAATTATTTCAAACCCTTTTTTATTTAAAACATTTTTCCAAACTTTAGATTTATCTAGATGTATTTTATTATGATGTCAAAAATCACACGTATTGAAAACTCATATGCTAATTTTAGCAAGTATAATTTTCCAATCGAAGTAGTTTTTTTGCGAGCCTTTTAAAATTTTGAGCAAACAAGGAGTCACATTGACATGTCAGTGCAGCCAGTTGTATGGAATCATTTTCTATATATATGTCAAATGGTAAAATGTAGTTTATGTATGGAATACATTTTAATTGACAGTTTTATTTTTTTTTAAAAAAAAAAAAAAAAAAAAGGTCGAAAGAAATTTGTCATTTGGCGATTTGTTAAGCCCGGGTAGACGGTCAGCCTAGGGAAGGAAGCTTGGCGTCTGCCGCTGCTGTTGGAACTTGGAATCCCCAAAGTGGATGGGCTCTGGCTGGGCTGTACCATATTGGTGGAAGAGAAGGGAGCCCCGGTCAAGGCCCCTCCTTATAAACCATTCATTCATGTGCCCAAAGCTTCTCGACATCGACCGTGGCTTGGATTTTATTTTATTTTTCTTTCCAGGAAAAACCCGTGAAGGTAAAATTACACTAGATTTCATTTAAACAAAGGTCACAACTTATACCTGTATTTCCGGGTATGTCCACACGTTTAGAAAATGTTGTAAAAGAGTAATATTCTATCCTTGAAACTTGACAACTCTGTTAGGTTGGATGAGATAACTGCTATATATATATATATTTTCAAATTGAACATTTTCCTTATCATTTCTTTTCAAAAGAGTTGCATGTCCGCTAAGAGAGGTTAAAGCCTGCTGTAGCTTTGACGTAAAATCTACTTTGAATTTTTGTTTTGTAATTGTTGATTTTTTAAATAATATCTAATCGTAATAACTAACGATACTATCGTTTTTACTTTCACTAAAGATAATTTTTAACGTCAGCTCTAATGGGGTTGTCATATTAAATAAGGGAAGAATTTGTTATCATCCATACTATTTGCTTAAATATCTGGCCGCGTTGGTAAAATATGAGTATAAAGTTGCATATGGCATTAACCCATATATAAAATTATGAGATCTTTAGACCATCCTCCTCGTTCTTCCATTTTATTTTTTCAATCATCATTTTCTATTTCATCACACCATCCCCTTTAAAAGATTTTCGGATTTCATTATCTTCTTCTCTCACTTTTCCTGCGCTTCCAAGTGCACCGCCAGTTAATCGGAATCACGGTTTGCCGCGCGAATCGTCGATAAAATCGTTTTTATGTATCACCGGTTAGACAGTAACTAGACGACGGCAAATCAAATTTCCAATTTATCTATGATAAATAGCCAACAAAAAATCAATTTTATCTTCAAGTTATCGGTTTCGTTAAAAAACATTGCTGATAGAAGTGATTAATAGGCTGGAAACCTGGCCTTCATTTTTGCCTGTTGAAAATTTTGTAATGTTAGCCGATAACTTGCTTGCATATGTTAGATATTTCAACATGCATACCTTCCTTTCGTCAAAAAAAAAAAAAAAACATGCACACCTTCCCTCTAGATTTTCAGAAAAGTTCGAAATTATTGCTCATAATATCTGAGACTTATTTACGTAATTTTTAATACTTAGGTAGTTATCTTAGAATTAATATATAAGGAGAATGGTCAAATTGTACTTCTAAATTGCATTAGGAATGGTGTTTGTATTTAACATCACAAAATTTTTTAAAAAACATTTATCACTCTTGAAACGGATGTAAGGATTAATTTGTTATCTTCGTAATTTCGAAAAATAAATAAACACTAAAAAATGTTTAACGAATGCTTCGATGTGTGTATCTCAGAAGGAATTTTTTTTATTTCAAATACGTATTTATCATGCATTTCAATTTTTATTTTAAAAATTTTTTTACAATAAATTTCCTCAGTAGGATTGACATTTTCTGATAAATGCAATTTATTTTTTTCAAAAAACTCCATTAAATGCGATTTCATCTTTTTTTAAAAAAAAGATCGATAAATCAAAATTTACCAACAAGGCAAAGACTGATAAATCAAAATTTATCAATAAGGCAAAGACTGATTAGAATACAAACCCAAGATTCACAAAGGCGCTGTTGCATACAGATCCGTCAATTTGCAAAATTGCACTTTTGACCCTTTTTAATGGCATGCTTGTTCTTAACGAAAACTTTTCAATTTAAAACTTTACTCTCTACAACCTCCATATTTTAAAATTATTTTTTCACATCTTCCTGTATAACCATCTTATTTTTTAATCATTTCTACACAACTATTCCTATAACTAATCTATTTTAACTTTATTTTCTTTACATCCCATTATTACCTCTCTCATATCATATCACTTTTTATCGACATTTAACAATTTTTACGTCAAAATTTTTTTTTAAAATTTTTTTATCACTCCCCAAATACACCTTAAGTTTCAAATTTGCAGCACATATTTCAAGTTTCAGAAATTTATAGCTATTGTCCATAGGGTGAAGTGCCTAACCCAGTTAACTTATAACTGAAATAGCGAAAATGCCCTTTTAATAAATATTATTCAAACCCTAAATAAATAAAGCCCTAATTTAGTACACCCGGCTTAATAATTCTTTAAAAAAAAAATTTTTTTGAAATTCATATATGAGCCCAAGCATGAATGTCCTATATATGGGCCCAAACACATGAAAAATGGCTTATTTTCTTAATTTTTAAAATTTGAAATAAAATATTAAAAACGATCAAAAATATTAAAAAATTATATGAGACATTCACCCTTGGACCGACATAAATATATAAAAAAATATATTAAAAATAAAAAATAAAATGGGTAACGCACCCCTAAATTGTGAATCCGGTTCCAAATAAATAGCACTTGGGAATTGAATTAGGCGATCGAATGATGTCCACGATGCAAGAAACAATTTGTATTAAAAGTAAGATTAAAATAGATAAAGGATAATGATTGAAAACATATTTAATTAGGGGGAAAAAGCTTAACAGTATAATAGAAAGGATATATCGCATCAAAGCTTGAAAAATGAAATTTGCAAGCGAAGTCATTCAAAATCAATTCGATCGTGAAGATCAAGCCCTCAAGTAAACAAATGAATTCACCATTTAACTCCAACTACAAGGGCATGCCATGTAACCTTCTGCGAAAAACATTTCCATCAATAGTACAACTTCAACGCAATTTCCCATGTTGACCGTATACACATTATCTTAGTTGTAATGAATGATATGATAGCCAACACTAAATCCACAATCCAATAAAAAGACCATGCCGACGTCCATTTGCAAATGAAGGGTGCTTGAAGACCCTCATGACATTACCACCCCTTTTAGATATTCTCTACAGAATTTTACAGGTCACTATCAAGTTGAATAAGCCAACTTTCTGGGCAAGAAGAATGCTGGAAAGACATTGTGTACAAAGCGGAAGATGTGCACTTAAAGAAAGGTGCAGAGGATACTATTATTCTATACAGACATAAAATCAAACAGTACCAGAGCGGTCTATCGGATCATGAGATACCACCATCTAAAAAGAACTTAGGGATTCCTGAGAGCTGCCAACCTTTTCTCTAGCTCATCGACGTTCGAACTGTATTTGAAATTAACAAAAAGAAGGGAATTGGATCTCGGAAAGGAAAGATATCTGAGATGGAAGGAATTCATGCTGACAGCAATAAACTGAACATGCTAAGAATAAAACACAATGACCAGACCCTTGCTAAAGCGTAGCTTTTGATCATGTTAATGCTTCGGTGAATTCACAATACCATATAAAAATGAAAGCACAAAGCAAAGAACACTCCCAGTTATGCTTTCTGCCTCCCCTACTCCTTTACCACTTTCTGCCATCAGATTTTTAATACCTTCCCTCATTTGACAAAGATCAGAATTTCCTCTTCTCCAGGTGCAGCTTCAGTAATTGCCCTAATAGATATGAAATCCTAAATTTTTCAGATGTCTGGGTCCAGAATAATTTCTTCCATGTGCAAATGGGATCTACAAGCCGTGGCGCAAATGAGCTTGGCCTACAGTTTTCAGGAGTTTCATACCATATGGACAGGACCTGTTCAGGCTTTCACTGCCACTGAGCCTTTCAGGACACTGGCCCATTGGATCTTTCAATCTTCTTTGCAAGGAGCCTTGCTAATGAAATAAGGAACCAGATACTCGGAAAACCAAGATTACTAATTTCCCCTCTTCTTCACAGGAATGCAATGCCGCTGTCCATTGTCATCGCTCATTCATTCATTCTTCAAGTTGGAACATCTTAGGCTCCATTTGTCCCTTTTTTAGAGCATTTAAGCTCTTCTATGTTGACTCCATGATAAATTAAAAAATCGGTTGGCTGTGCAGTGGCAGCTTCACACTTTTTCATATTTCTTATGGGCATTTTAGACTTTTACTCATAAAAAACAGAGATAGATGAAACCCCCCAAAAAAAACAGCTTTGACAGTAGCCCTGTTGGTCATTTTTGAATGTCACCAAGCCCTGCGCACAAAGCAGGGCCAGCTTAATTCCTATGCCATCAAACTAATCCTGTGTATTTTATGCTTTCTATGTTTGTTTACAATGCTCACGGATTGGCTATTCCTAATAACAGTTCAACCAGGAATGTAGAAAACTAGTTGAAAATAATGATAATAGTACCTAAGCAAATGTCAAATCTCACGACAGAGATCATCTAAAAATAGAATCCAACAGAGATACCATTTGAGCTTTTTTAATTAATTATCTAATTTTATGGTTCACCAGAGGTCAGGAAAAAGCACCAAACAAAAGGCCTTTCCAGGTAGTACGAGTCACAGGCTGCTTCATTGCTGGATTCAAAACGCATAGTTTAGAGACTCACTCATTTACTAACTGCTTTAGCTTAATATGGCTAGAGTTGAGCCCTAGTGCGGGAGTCTCTCATTAGAACATTTAACTTGAAACTTCAAGATGATAAGAGCATTTCAAGGCAAAATATTATCAATGTTTTGCATTGACTACGGATCCAATAAGACTTCATGTGCATTGTGCTTCCCACCCATACTGTAAATAGATATAATCCTACAACTCTTATCATCTCCAAAAAGAATTTTTACCAAGTTGCAGCTAATTTATCTTGCTACTGCTATCCTTTCCTAACTCTTACCCTAGCTGGTCCACAAACAAATGATATTTCCTTTCATGTTTCTTTTACTAGACCTACTAAAATTATCATTCAAAGGATTTCTGCAATTATCAATATTCAAACGATCCCTATCAAAAGAATATCAGCTGGAAGTTCACTTAAAAACATAAGCTGTCAGATGTTTGCTCGACAGAAGTAGCATTTGCAATGCACATAGTAATAATTACAGCAGTAAAAAACACAGGAGGGAAACCAAAAAAAAAAAAAAACACTGTTCTGACAATTTGAAGAACCACTAACGTTGAGGCTAAATGCACCCGGATGCACTGAGGTTATACAACTGTTAATCTAAGTGAATTTAACATGTGTATCAATTTTTACCATTTTGGAGTATTTTTTATATTTATTTTTTATTTTTGAAAATCAGTGCCCTTTTAGGTAATTTAGAAATTATTAAAATGTCACTGATTTTCAAAAATAAAAAATAAATATTTAAAACACTCTAAAAATGGTAAAAATTAATATACATGTTAAATACACATAGATTAATAATTGTATAAGAAATTTCTCAAAAAGATTCTAAAAAATGGGTTAAGGCACCCGGGTGCATTGTATCAAATTCCACCACTAACACCTTGCACCTTCGACAATCAATTTCTTTCTAGTTTTGTTCTTTATTTTGCAATGAAGAACAAATGGGACTTGGCCAAAAAAAAACAAAAAAGAAATACATTTTGATGCTGCTATGAATACATCATAATTTATGTCACAAAAGAAGCATATCCAAGAAAATGCAACAAAGAACGACAAGAACAAATACATGCAAATACAAGGATAAAAAAGTAGGGCAAGGAATGTGTACCTTCCAACATCCTCACTCTTTTTCCCGGCAATTCTCCCTTTTGGAGCTGAAGACAACTGCAATTGTTACAGAACCACCAGATTCAGCTTTCTTAAAACATAATGGATCCTGAACTGACACCAAGAGAGGCTTGGAAAAAGGACTAAAGCCTACCTGTGATGCAACATCAACACCAATTTCATCTAGCACCTGAAAATGCGACCAGTATATCAGAGATCTCATTCCAACCTTTTCCCAGACTTTCAAACTACATAAATTACGAAATTCGCAGAAAAAAGTCTACGAAAAGCACAAGTTGAATTTACTCTTACGGTGTCTACAAGTAATGACTAATTATAACATGTAGATAATTGGATGATGACTGATTATAACCGTCAATAATTGGATCCATAAATAATTTTACTATTAAACAAAGGCAAATGGCAGCACCTGGTTAGTCAGTTCCTCAGTTTCTTCCTCAGCCTCATCATCATCTAAAACATTGTCAAGAGATTCTGACATCATCTCACTCTGCAAACAAAATATAAGCGGGTACATATTATAAACAAAACACAAATTTTCCCTCCCCATAATGACAAAGTCATTAAAAACAAAAGCATAAGTGTCATGGTCATATCCATCCCCGGAAAAAAAAAAGTGTCATGGTTGTATAAGTATTGTAAAGATCATGATTGAAAGTGAATTGCAGATGAAGATGTGATACACAACAGCCAAATTCACAAGAAACACAAGATTACAAGGTTTCCACAACAAGAAACATGAAGAAGCAAATAATCCACCATCAAGAAATAATTCAATAAAACAAGTTTGTTTTTCTTCTCTACAATAATTCCTGGCAATGCACCATTTCTTATTCAAAATATACACAAGGACCATTATTTCACTTCTCAAGCACACCCAAGAAAAACAACACTCGTTGCGCAATGAAGAACTCTCTCCAGAATATTGATTATCAGTTATCATCCAGATGTATCATTCTGTATTGGCAAACAAGGACATAATATAGAAATATACAGGTCTGTCCACGGACTTCAGGGGGAAAAAAAGGACATATTGACTTCCATGTTCCAGTATTAGCCTTACTGGTTGCAAGCCTGCAAGCAAGCCTTTGACACAGAGTTCTTTTTCCCAACGATTTCATCCTTCCCCACCAGAAAACCCCTATTAGCCCTAGCTAATCAATTTTTGGCACCCCTAGAGCATTTTGAACAGATCGATCTTCATTTTTTTTTGTCTTTGGATGATATTTAAGATGAAAAGTACTTCCATGGTCACTTGACCATCGAAGTCTTCTAGATCAAGTCTTGTTCAGGCAAACAAAGCAGAAGAAAGTGGAGAGAAGTAATTTTATTCATTGTGGTATTATGCCCTGATTAAAAAATGCAATGAAAAGAAGTTAGCCAAACAAAAGTGATATGGTCCAATAAATTCAGGTCATGTACTTGTTGAAGATAACCACTCTCTCCATTAATAGAATGTAGAGACATCAGACAAGGGTAATGAGAAAAGGAAAAGCTGCCTAAAGCTTTTAGATGAATGGCCCACTTCTTCTCCTAAGATTGTTATTAAAGATTAATTGAAGGCACTTTCCCAGGAAAAGTAACAAAAGGATAAAAGCAACAAAAGGATAGAAGAAAATGAAAGACTAAACTAATAAACATGTAGATAACACTCAACCAAAAAAACATCAAAATCAAAGATCAGTAACTTTGAAAACGTGAAAGAAAAAATAATATAAAACAGGAAGCTATTAGCACATGGCTTCTGCAAGCCTCATGCATGAACCAAAAACAAATGGAAGGACACTCTTGTGGAAATATACTAAACTTCAAAGAGACTTATGTAGTCACACCAATAGCACTGAAGAAATTGACAACTGAAATAAAAATGAATTCTCACAGTCATATCCAACTGTGCTGATTGCTTCTGGAATTCTTGAATCGCCTTCATTTGTTTTGCAGGTGCCATTTGCTGAAACAAGATTAATATAGTTTAGTCGAACGGGAGAAGATCAAAAGAATTGAGCGAGGATACACCATAAGAGTATTAGTTTATTGCCACTACATCCTATTCCAACAGTAAAGTAAAAACTATAACAATATCCATCATTAGCAGAACTGCAGAAGCTAGCTTCCACACCTTGTTCATGGCTGCCATTGCCTTGCCTGCACTCTTCATCCCATTGGCAACTGAAGTGTTGGCCTGCATTGCCTGACACACATTGAAAAATCAGTTATACAGCAAAAAGTTTGAAGGAAAATTAATTAGGTCAGAAGAAATAAAAATAATCAGTCCAACAGTCAGAAACTGGTGAAGACAGTTAATAAAATAAAAACCTGTGTGTGAGTTGCGATGCCACGCATTTGAGCTCGACTCCCCTGTAGATTAGCAATTTGTTGCCTAAGCCTAACAAGTTGACGGGCCAAAATTTTAGTTGCTGCCTATAAAAGAAGAGTGTAAAGGCCGAATTAAGCAATGCTTCATTTGATTTGATCACTAGAAAGGAAGGCTTCATGTATTTTGACAATAACAAAGTCATGAAATTAGAAGCTCTGCAATCTGAGGAAAAGAAGTGTAATCAGATAATAAAGAACAGCCAAAAGAATAAATAAAACCTACTTCATTTCCAGTTTTGGCTGTCCTCTTTATTTCAGCAACAAGCTTTTTCTCCTGCCATAATGATAGTTTTCATCAAATCTCATCCAATTCTAAACAATCAAAACAATTGAAAAATACAAGACGCTGCATAAAATTCAAGGCTGAATTTCTCAACATACTTCTAGCTGCAGTGATGCGATCTCCCGCTCTATACCTGAGAAGTGGAATATGTTATAATAAGAAAATAAATTGTTACTGAATCTTTACCAAATGAAAATTTCACGAAATGCAACTGATTAAAACAAAACATGTGACCATAGAAATTTCATCCAAGTCAAGTTAATATAAAAATAAATAAATGGAAAAAACACAAAGAAAGAAAAAAATGGAATGGTCAGGATGTGATCATTTGCATATAGGCAAATGATCCATTTTTAAAAAAATTTCAAGCATGCATGTAGAAAGTATAGGAATTTAAAGATCTAGTTATCAATAGTTGAGTTGAATAAGTTAACCATGTCACCCAACCCAGCTTACCAATTACATTTGAGTTCAAACCCACATCGCTGGCTTGAGTTTTGACTTTACAAACCTAACCCTAAGAAAACTGGGTAGTTTGGTTGGTTATCAAGTCCCAACGCTAATCACAACACAAAAAGTTGATGCATTGGCAACATGAATCAAATAATAGCGATGCATAGGCTTTTCCTTTTTTGCCTATTTCAATTTTTCAACAGCCAGAATTGCGTTGTTAGCGTGACACGATTAATGAAATATGTGCATTCATACAAGATTAATGAAATGCATGCATTGATATGGCAAGTAAAATTCCTGCCACACTGGGTTTAGCTGGATGCCACAGCTCTCATTACTTCAAATCAACAGATTAGCAGTCTCGATGGTTCCAATAGATTGTTTGACTTCAGTTATGAGTCATAAAACTGGAACTGCAATTTAAATTTTCTGCACTAAAGCATTCCAAAGATGGATCAAAAGCCACTCAACTCCTGAGAAATTAAATTCCTTAAATTGAATGTAGGTACAATACTGCTGTCAAAATTTTACAAACAAATTCCATCGCCACTGGAGCTCAGGAGCACAAATGGAAAATAGATCACATAACCTAATGGTCCTGGCCCACCAGCAATTAGTGGCATGCCAGCATCCAATTGGTCAAACACAAAATATCCAATGGTTCTAATGAGTATAGACTCAAATGTCCCATGCCAGGTTTCTAAATAAACAAATTTTGCACCTTAAAATCGACCAAACATGATCAGGAATTAAACCTAAAAAATGTTTTTCTTTTCAAGAAACATGTCTTTAGGCTCACTTAGACTCTAAACCTAATACACAAACAAATATGACCACCTATGACTAAACCTATCCGGGTGTTATCAGACTCTGAAAAATAGTATTGAGTCCAGAAAAGGCTAAATCAATTCATTAGAATGACAACTCGTAGATAATCAACTTGGTCATTCCAACACTACCATCAACCCACCTAGAAAGTGAATATCTGAAACCCCTCAATGAGATCAAGTAATAATATCAATGCCCAATCCATCTCACAAAACGAATAGGCATTTTGTTCATCAATGTTCTAGAAATAGTACAGAACTATCAACAACTTCACACTTCAACATGTCAAGTTTGGCTAACGTAGCAAGGACACAGACTCCTATATTTTACTCAGAGATTGACACGTTAAAAACAATTGTTTCTATGTCAAAACCAGCATTAACAAAGATATTGCATACAGAAGACCCTCAGACCACCCAGGATCATAATCCTGACCAAGCCAACCATTAAATAAACCAGCAGGCCTACTCTTCTCACCTATCCCGATGAACATCTGAATTTTAGGTGAATGGCAGTCTATTATGGTTCATGCAGTGGCAAATATTCAGAAGACGAACAACCATATTTACTTATCTACCCCTAACATAGAAGCAAATAATACATACGAACTTGTTCATGAATCATGGCAACAGACATAGCACATGCTTGATCTGCTTGATCATCTGGCATTCTCAGTCATAAATGGTTTCCATCATCAATACCGGTTCCAAGCTCTGTTTACAATGTGCTCGGTGCATTTTTTCTGCAATCTACTCAAAAGCCATGCCATAGGAATGAGATTATCCTACCAATTTGGACCGCACACCAGATGAATGGATCAGTCTGATAGTTGCTAGTAACGAAACCACTCTACAACTTGGAAGATCAGCCCGATACTTGAGCAAATGCCCACATCAAATATTTTCCGCTTCAGAAATTGTCTCCACCTGCTCAAGCACCCAAATCTGGTGGGAGTGCAAGCGAATCTAATCCTACTTCCGAAGCCTATCAACTTCATGCATAACTCTAGTCTCTACTCTCTAGTTCTTAATCCAAGTGTGAAATCCAGCGGAATTCAAAAATCCCCAATTCAGGAAAGAAAATCTTACAAATAGCACTGCAAAAAATTACATAAACAGAGAAAACAATATACCTCTCGTTGCATTCGCCATCTCTCGCTTGCTCGACCGAACCACCTCTGAAATCAGTCATCAGAAACCAAAGTCAGCACAAGGGAAGGGGGGAAAAACAATACCGCAGTGGAAAAGGCCCCGAGCCCTCGGGAAAACCACCCCAGGCAAAAATCGGAGAACACGATAATTGCGGAACAGATCAGTCCCGCGTAACGATCGAACATTTAAACGAATCCGCAGAATTCTGAGATGCGGGTGGGGGAGGGCAAGGGCATTGCCTTTCGGGCTGGGCTTCTTGGCGAAGATGTTCATCTTCGAGGTCTGGAGTTTCTCCCAAGAAGCCAAGAATCTGAAGCAAGCGAGAGCGAAAGCGGAGACTAGAATTTACGACGGAGCGAAGGGAAATTCGATGAACGCGGAACTGGGAGGGGATTAAAAAAAAAGGCGCGAGGAAATGGCAGCGAAATGACTTGCGTTTGAAAATG
This sequence comes from Annona squamosa, assembly GCA_035584095.1. Classification (NCBI taxonomy): domain Eukaryota; kingdom Viridiplantae; phylum Streptophyta; class Magnoliopsida; order Magnoliales; family Annonaceae; genus Annona; species Annona squamosa. Next base: position 55,478,339 of record JAXCLR010000001.1, read on the forward strand.
GTGTAACAGATCGGTGAAGGGATGATGGGATGGGAGGAGAACATGACATTCAGCTCGAGTCATTTGCAGAATACCCTCGTAGTTTAAAAATTATTGCATATGCATCACTCAATTTTATAAAATTAAAAATCAATCCAAATTCAAATATATCCCGTAAATAAACCAATTATTTCCAAAAAAATTTCAAAATGCTGATAATAATAATAATAAGTGTGAGTGACATCCATAGAATCGAGAGAAATAGATTGTTGCTATATGATCTTGAATTTAAAGATATATGCTAACTGTTCACAGGCTAGTTGGAATGCAAATGCAATGAGATAGAATCTCTCATTTCAAGGTAATCTTTTTTCTCATTCACTGAAAGTAATAGTTTATTTTTTCATTTTTATATAACTTTTCGTAATCCTTATACATTTTTCTTATTCCTAATACACTTCTATTCCATGTCTTTATCCCATTTCTATAAAGCCCAAGTCACAAATGAAAAGCGAGATCTTCTTTCTTCTTTTTATCTTTTTAATCATGTCACTCATATATGATGATAATCAATTCACAAAGGACAATTACAAGAGCGAGTCACGAAGGTAAATGTCTTTATTTAACTTTAGATCATAACATCAAACCTAAATCAACTCATTTTGCATACATCTTTTATTTTGGTATAATTTAAGTTCTTACTTACTTTTTTTCATTATCATCTGTACTTTCATGTTATTCTTTCATATTTTTTTATATAATTAACCCTAGTCACAAAGGTTGATATTGTCTTTTTAATTTGGTTGTCATTTAACCGAATAACTTTAAAATGCATTACTAGTAATTTTATAAATCACGAGTAATATTCGCTCCTTTTTTATGCAAGGATCCTAATTAAGTTTTTCAAGCCTTTGACTGAAAGCTATTGTAACGGTATCACTGAGACATTCTTATAAATTTTAAAATAAAATATATTGCTACTATGTAATTTTTGTAGAGACATGCTGCTCTCAACACATCAGTGTTCAAATTCACTCATATGAAGAGTTGAACTGAGGAACATACAAAGCGCTGCCCCACGTCCTCAATCAGCAAGGATGACCCACGGTTGGTAACGTTGTTGACATTATTAGCTGGTTCACAAATTGTCATCTAGGACAAGAATATGAAATTACATTTAACATTATTATTGACGTCAGGAGTATTAACTAGTTCACAATATCGTCACCTACGCTAAATTTTGTTATTTACAGCAAATATACGGAAATGGAGTTCGAACTCGATTTATTTTTATTTATGTACTTACCTCTCTAAATAATTTATTAGTTTCATCTTGATAAAATTTAGCATTGGTTAATGGGGTTTTTGGCTGTCGTGTTAGCTGAGCTTCTTATCTTTTATTTTAGAACATTCGTCATTTTTGGTAAGGGCCTTATTCGGCTACAAATTCCCCCAAAATTTACTGAGCCTTAATCGATATTTTTTTTTTTTTTGCCGCCAGCCTCTGTCGATATTCCGCCTGTTTATTTTTAGGTCCACGTCCCTCTCCCCAGCTCCGAAGTCCGAGCAGTCCCATTTTCTATTCGTCGACGTACGACGACGGCAGCGTATCTCGATGCCCATCCTCTTATCCGTCTTCTTCCACCTCCGCCAGCGGCTGTCGACGCTGTTTTCCTGCCGTCAGCCACTCATCATTTCCTCTTCCACTTTCGACGTCGCCCCTGCCATGGACCTCATAGACGTCCTCCAATTGCCGCATACTTTTCCCTTCATTTTGTCCCAGTTTCAGTGGCCTGTTTTATCGCGAGGTAGAATAAATTTTAACTTTTGCCCAATTTGTCATTCTTAGGCTTTTAATTTATTCATGGACATGATTATATGGTTTACATAAACTATCTTCAGTTTTTGATTTATAATACCGTGTTTTTCGTTGAAGTACAACACAGCGTTGCTAAAATGTTGACCGTGGGAATGTTTTTAAATGTAGCTCTCATACGACTGCTGGAAGCCGGAAGTGTTCTTTTTAGTTAAATCGGAAGTGACTTTTATATTTTACTTCTGCAGATGTTTGATGTATATTAATTTACATAAGCTTCTAAATAGTAACTTGAATAATGATTTCTTTTATCACGGGTCCGTCTGGTAGCTTATTGAGCTGGGAACAATCTCCAAGCGACTGTCGCGCCAAGGTACTCACTGGTCCTTTGCCGAAGAAGCTATCATAGTACCATCAACTATCTGCATCGAGCTACTAGGATGGGCTCGAAGTTGCCATGTTCTTCAGAAGCATAGTGACGCCATCGAAGAGTGTGGCCTTCCGAAGATTTCAGAGCCTGCTGACACAGCTGGAATAAGACCTAGCAACACTCACGCCCGTCAGATGCATGTTCGGACGATTTCCGAAAGTTCGTGCAATTTCATATAAAGATCACGACACCGTGAAGTGGATACCATCATCTGTAGCCGGATATGGTTACTTCGTATGTTCGCAAAAGTGACTAAGATAACAATAAGAAAGCATGATTGTTTCGCCAACATTATTGGTAGCATCTTCGGCTACGTTCGCATCCAGTGTATGTTTCGCAAAGACGGTTTACACCGACGGAGACTACAGTCTTGCCAGGGCAGACTCATCCCAGAATGTGCAAGTGGCCAACTTCGAAGACATCTGCAGACCCTTATATTAGCTTTTGGACGCTGTCAAAACCGATGTTTCAAAGAGAGCACAGGTAAATGGTTTCCTTAGTCGAACTGTCCGCGAGGTACAAAAGGCCCGGGATGAACTCGTATGGTTGCGCCTGTTACTTCACCCAGAAATCAGGTGCCAGGCGGAAGTTTATCAGCAGGGAGAGCTCTGAGCATTTACCGATGCTGGACTAAATTCCCATTTCTTGTAGCGTTTTTTTTTTTTTTTTTTCCAAGTATCTCTCGAACTAAAATACGGAATGGCAGAGTAACATAAAAAATAATAATAAAAATGCGGAATGGCAGAGGAGTTACCGGCCCAATTTCGAGTGTGGACCCCCTGAGTAGGAGGGCCGTAGACTTCCTTAACGTAATCACGCGGCTGACGTGGAGTCGAATTTTCAGAGTTCAGCCCCCCGTTTTTTCCCCCTTCAAGTGTGAGTATCCAACGGATGCATCTTTCATTAATTGCTTGGTAGGCTATCATCCAATATTGTCAAACCAAACCGCGGATCAAATGGGTAAAGAAACTGGTCTGAATGCAGAAATGGTCAATCGACACCTTATTTTATAGATTAATAGTTTTATAGAAAATTTTCAAAAAAAAAAATAAAAATAGATTTTGTATGCAGGTGTACTAAAGTTCTAATTCATTCTAATGCATGTATTGAATCAATTAATTTAAATATTGGGAAGTGGTTCAATGCACCCAAGAGCATTGAAACTTCAGTACACTTGCATGAAAAAACTCACTTAAAATTTTTTTTAAACATTTTTATGAATTTGTTAATCTAAAAGTGTATTTGTTTACAACTAAAACATTTCATTCTCCATAACTATTATTTTTAAATTATTTTTCATATTTTTATACATAACTACCATACTTTTCACTCTATCATACTTTTCAATTATTTTTATATAATTATTCACAAAACTAACACATATATTTTAACTTTATTATTTTTACTCTTTCTCACTACTTTATGATATTGTATTATATTTTTAATTTTTATATTAAAAATTTTTCATTTAAAAATTTAATCATTGTCAAAATACATTTAAAACTTCATTATCTTTATTCTCTATCATTATTTCATTAAATCGTATTATTTTTTCAACTTTTATATTGAAAATTTTTCATTTAAAAGTTTTATCATTTTTGAGATACAACTTAAGTGTATTTAACATATACATTAAACTTTTTTTTAGTGCCCGAAATACTATTTCATAACATTATGGGGAGCCAACCCTTATCATCGGAGAAGCATACCCAGGCTAGAAATTAGCTAACTTTTTGATTGGTATATTTTTATATTCATCTCAATATATATTATACTAAAGTTTAGAAACATTCTTACAAATCTGGAGACACTCAGCTCCAATAAAGAAACCCGGAGATACAGAGATCCGCCAAAGAATAAGAAAGATACAACTTCCAACAACGATCAGGAGACCACAATTCCTACTAACTTTCACAGCTCCTGCCAACATCTAGCTGAAATCCCGTGGCTGAAATCCCGTACGCGGGATTCAAACCGCACACAGCAACATCGCCCGCGCCTGCACAGCACTATTCGGCCTGCGGTGACCAACCGAGCCGTCCTCGGTTGGTAGAAATTAGCTAACTTAAGGGCTGATTTGGGGTAATTGTGGAATCGGACAAATTTTAAATTGAAAACTCATATACGTATGTTCCATGTATAAAAAATTATCTTCAATTGTGCTACACGGGAATCAAGTACGTGCCACACAATATCACAGAGAAACTTTTATCTGTCATACGCAAATGTAACAATTACAGGCCGTGACATGTATTAGCACTTGCGAAATACAATTTAAGTATTGGGTGCATAAGTATGTATCGGACGCATCTTTACATCCCGCATATACTAAGTATCGTTAACAAAATTATTGTGCATGGTGCTGTCGGCAAATTATGCAAAATGAATGTAATAAAATGTTTTTAACGCTGCATACTAACTTAAAATTTTTGTTTTTAAAGCTAAATTGTCTAAATGTCATTCATATATATATATACACCAATGGATAAATGACTTTATAAATTATTGTTACATATAATGCATACCTGAATGGACTTAATTTATAAATAATTTAAATATATATCTTAAAGCGAATATCATCCTACATATTTTAATTTAATAAAACCTAATCTTTTAGCTAGCTAACCATACGTATGTACATATATTTAAATATAGCCATGTATGCTTTGATTTGAATAAATATGTAATTAAACAAATGATGTTAAATATAATTTAAAAATTATAGCTACTAGACTATGATTACCAAATTCATGGTTCCATGGTTATTTCGAAATGTATAACTATAAATTTTTTATTTGATTCTAATCAGATGATATAGTTCTAAAAACGGTGGAACATAAACTTAATTTTGCTTTTTATCGCATTTCGAAATCTTAAAAAAGTTTGAATATATATATATTTTTTAACGAACTGAAATGGATGACAGTTAAAAGGGTATTCAAATAATTTCAAATTCATTTAATCATTCTACATAGTTTAACTTAGACGTCGTTAACAAATCTAAATAGCCAAAGATTAATGTCGAAATAATTTTAAATAAATGTTAACTGCAACCAAATTCCTCAACAAACACAGGTGTATCTATGTACACCCGGAATCTTGATACCTGTTTAAAAGTTTAATAACTTGTTTTAAAAGATTACGTCAGTTCTTTTTTAGTAAAATTATAAAATCTGACAATAACAGGTGCATGGTCCGAAAATTAAAAACTGATTATTTAATTGTCACAAATTTCGAAGCCAAATATATGAAACAAGTAATTATTCGGCACAAAAAATTTCCATGCTTTCCAACGCGAGGCCGTCGGCGACGCCGATAATCGCTCGTGTACGAACTGCCGACTCAGCCCGAGCGTAGGCTTCCGCGTGGGCCAATGGAGGACGGCCTCTGAAGTGCGTCACATGTCCTATGCACGTGACCGTTATGTTCAACGTATTCGTATACGTATCGTATACGTAGATGGAACTCGACTATCTGGCCAGGCAGGCAGTTGCAGTCGCCTGTTGGATGCGTTGCCGCTCGGCGTTTCTTGCTCAGGGTTTCCAAATCGCTTGAAAGTCGTTTCTGATCTCTCATCGAATCCTATTTCTCTCTCTTCCAACGCCAATCCCCCAATTTCGTCCTCGTTCTCGATCCATGAAACGTCGGAGCAGACGAAAAAGATCGTGTTTCCGCTAGCGCGGCTGAGAATAGGGTTGTGGTTTCCAGCTTTTCCATTTCTTGCTGGATTATTGGTGCTTTGGGATTCGTTGGGATCTAGGGGTTCGTTGTCCTGGTTCGGTTGCATGACTGATTGGAATTGGCGGAGATGGACGTGGAGCTCGCTGGGGATGTTTCATCCCTCGACCCGGAATTGCTGCAGCTGCCGGAGGTTTCTCCACTGGCGCTCAAATCGACCCCGTGCATCGCCGAGGAGCTCTTCTCGCAATGGCTCGTGCTTCCAGAAACCTGTCGATTGGTATTCAAATTCTATGCTATTTGGTGGAATTTTGATTTCTTATGAAATATGACTCCTTTTTATCTTGCTTTGACGATTAGTCATTGTAACTAATGGCAAAAATGTTAAAATCGTTATCATAATGGTCCAATTCAGTAACACCAACATTCCACAACAAACTGTCTTGAGGAGGGCCAATCTTAATATGTGCCATTGGTCCTATCCAGACCGATCACAGATGCAGGCCTAACTGCCTCAAATTCGGAATAGATTTGAATCAGAACTGATGCCGCATTTTTATGAATTGCCCCCCATGCTTGATTGAGGAAAGATTCTCTATCATATATCTGATCAAATTGTGAAGAGACTAAGAGATGGTTTGCTTGATACGTCTTTCCTTAACCATTTTGGCATGCCCATTGGCTGAGATCACCGAAATAATCCATTTGCAAAAGTCTTATTAAGCAATGACCTTTGGGTGTGCTTGAATTTTAATACATGTCTGATTAAATTTTCGGAAAAAAGGACGATGACCTGCCACCGCTGGTAGTAAATGACTTGCTCGAGGATGCAGGTGCAGCTGACTAGTTAATCTTTCGTATCCACCTTCCTTATTCATTTTTATTTAATTTCGTTATTTCAAGGCACCTAGCAGAGTTTCAAACTTAATTTTTTTTTTTTGGGTCATTGTAGTGGCCCGAAATCATAGCTGATGATTTGTTTTATAGTAGGAAGATAATGGATGGGTGTATCTGGATGGCTTAATCATGATTTGACTAGATGGTGGAAAAATCCTTGAAGATTTTTGCTCATGTGTATAACTTGATGAATTTTGATTTTGATGCATATACAAATAAGTTGATTTTTTTATTATTATTATAAATATTGGGCATACGAGAACAACTTGACTTTTAACTTCAATTTTCTGTAGGCTACATGCTGCAATTTCCATATTCAGCTACGTATATTACGGTAGTTTCTGTTATCCTCTAGATAGTTTAGTTTATCTAATCTTATAAGCTTCATTCTTTAATAGTTCAGTAGTTTACACACTTTGCCTTTATGCACATTTCTGATAAGGTTATTCTTACAAGGGTTACATATGGCGTCCTTATTTTCTAATAAAATCCTCTCATGTTGAAGGCCATGTGAAGACTATCTACATCTTTATATGGCATTTGGTTTGAGGTGAAGTACATGTAAAAGAGGAGGAAAAAGTGAAAGTGGTGTAAAAGGGGGAAGTGATGATGTTGAAAGCATTAGCCATGAATGAAAAAAGACAATAAACATTTTCTTTTTTGAACTTTTGAAAAATTAGAAAATGATGCAGAAAAGTAGATAGCTGAGGTTAGATAAACATCCCTTTTATTAGAAAGGTTCTTTTGCCTCACTTTCACCTCTCAACAAACACACCCTATCAGTCAGCACAATAGCAAGATAGTCTTTATGAGTGACATTTCTTGGTTCTGGTCAAATCACAGTCTTTATTCATTTTATGGCTGACATCATCCTGTGCAGTTGACACTATCACTTTCCCTTTGTAATTGAGGCTCCTTGAATATGATCACATAGGTTTTTCAACAAAGGACCATTACGAGTCAAGTCATGCCCCTGTTTTTGTGTGATGCATCTGTGCCTTGATCATGTCGTGATTGATATTCATAAATTATGTTTTACATCAAATTAATTGCTATTTACTGCTATTTCCTGTTTGTCATCGAGTGCACTTATTTGATTGGTAACTCATGGAAGTTCCTTACATTTTTGAGGTTTTATTATTGGAGATAGATTTATGTATTTATGGTCATCATATTACTTGCTTTGTATGTGTTTGGATGAATACCTGCCTATGCATTAGGGCATGTAATCACTAAATCATTTAATGCCTTACACACCTTTCTTTTAACCAAGTAGGGTATTACCAACTACTTACTATGTCCAATATCCCATTGTTATTCCTACTTTTCAGTCATTATTTCTACATTCTTCAATCATTTCTCCCTATATATAGACTCTACTTTCCAAAAGACATACCTGACTGCACTCTACTCGCCGTGTTATTTGTATTTTCTGCAATGCACTCTAATCTACTACATACCCACCAGTATCCAAATACACTCTTATTGGCTTCTTTTATAAATATTGTTCTTCATCCTTGATACGAATGCTTCTCAGTTACCTCCTGGTAATAAATTTTACTGTTTGCTTCAGGACCATCAGAAATTCCTAAGCTTGACTCGAATTCCTGTTACTCTTTAATTTATTTTTACCCTTTTCCTTTTGCGCAGCATGGTAGTTGTTAATGCATAAATTTTGAATTTCTTACTGTATTATGGACGTGGAAGGTGACATAACGTTAGCATGTGGAAGTGTTGAACAATGCTGTAATCTTTCTGCAGGTGAAATCCTTGCTTGATGATGCAAAGGCTGGCATGCCCTTGAATATTTCTGGGAATTCTAGCAGTCCAAAGGCTGCCACAACGAATTCGTTGCCTTCCATGTTTCCTGCCGGGGGTGCACCTCCACTTTCACCGAGGAGTACCTCTGGTTCCCCGCGTATGAAACGTGTGGCACCTGGGCCTTCTTCTCTGGGTTCACCTCTAAAATTAGTCAACGAGCCAGTGACAGAAGTCATTCCTCAGGTATGATTTGTACTCATCTTTGCTCTATAGGGTCAATTCCGGTGGTTAAAGTGTGATGGTTAAAGGCTTGTTCCCAACTGTTTGGGCTCAGCCAAGGACTCTTAACATTTCGTGGTATTCTTGGAGGTCTGGCAATTAATTTCTATTTTTTCAGGCTTTTGTTGTTGCTTCTATGCACCTGATACATGGATGGTTAGATGAAATCTTCTAGTGGATGTACTTGGGATGTGAATGCAAGTAATTGTAAGAACCAAAATGGTTCAGATGTTAGTCAGTTGTCGAGTTTGTCTGATTCACTCTATTATGGATAAAAACAAGAACCGTACATACTGAAAAAACCGGTTAGCTAGGCTGCTAAGAAAGTGAAGCGCTTCAACTGGTCTGGTTGGGTTAGACTCCCGAGCAAGTGAAGCGGTTCAACTGGTCAAATAAGACTTTGATTATGCATTCCTATTCTGAGTGGTAAGAATGGAGGGAATCAAAACTATAGGCCCTGAGTATGATCGAATTCCTTGTCATATTGCTCCTGAAGGTGATGATGTGCTGGGTTCAGCTTATTCGGCCTGCTTCATTGGTTGGACTAAATTCTTGGGCAGGTTTAGAGGCCTAGCCCAGTAGATAAGTTTGGACTGATGGTTGAGACAAACCTTCACACTAACTTACCTAAGTGCCTTTACGGCCCTGTGTTTAAAAGTGTAGAGACTTTTTTTAGTGCAAAGGCAATTCAGTGGAAATCCCTTTTGTCTGCGATATTGCAGTTCTATGCTTTCAGTTGTATGGAACATGGAAAAAATGCTGTGAAAGCGGAGTGAAGCTAGGATTTCTAGATTTTCCAAACACAATTTTTTGTGTTGGATGATACAAAAGCATTTCAGTGAAGTGGAGTGAAACAGGCATTTTTTTTCTCCCCATTTTAGGAACACACTTACCTGATTAGCATTGAAGACTCATCTTACTGAGAAGCTTTTTGATTCTTGTTTTTAGTTGGCTTGTAGGTAGTGAGTAACTTTGTATGGCCTAGCTGCAACTGAGTAGTTCATCTCAATCCACTTTCCGTGCATTTACATAACTGCGCATGTATTGGCCACTTGATGCATCTCACACCTAATTCCATTGTATCTGCATAGCTTCATGACCATTAAACATCCACAGCCAAGGATGTTGGATAATAAGGCTACAGCAATGAGTCTTTGGGAAATAACTTGAATGGAATTTTTATGTTCTGTTTTTCATTTGAAAGCCATGTATACTATAGCTCCATGTCCACTAAACATCCACAGCCAAGGATGTTTGAATAATAAAGCTACAGCAATGAATCTCTGGGAAATAACTTGAATGGAATCTTTATTTTCTGTTTTTCATTTGAAAGCCATGCATACTAGATAAATCATCTGCTTGCCCTGGGTAATACTGAAATAATGTTTTGTTAATGTTGGCGGTAATAGTGGTGTCGAAATGCTTGCAGTTTTACTTTAAGGATGGCCGCCCTCCTCCAAATGATGCGAAAGAGCAGTGCCTATCAAGACTTGATCATCTTTTCTTTGGTCACGTGGATGGAATGCAAATTCAAGGTGAAGCAAATCTGATATGGCTATTCTAGTTTATTTTGCTAGTTGTTTGGGGATTGATCTGATGTGTTTTTGCTCTTTGTTTTCTTTTATATTTTGCAATTTCAGACTTTAAATCTGTTACAAAGGATGTCTGCAAATTACCGTCATTTTTTTCCAGCGCCCTTTTTAGGAAGATTGATGTTGATGGCACTGGAGTAGTTACAAGGTATGATTTCCTTGCCCAAGGAGAAAAGAAAGAAAGAAACAACAAGGCTTGTCATTTCGAAAATTTTCTTTTGAGAAAGTAAAATGTATCTCCAGGGCCTCCTTTGGTAAATGATAATGATCAAGGGCCTGATAATGTCAGCAAAGATTCATTTAATCTGTCTCATGTTTATGAGAATTTTTGTGGCAACTGAAGAATAAATGATCAGCTTCCTTTTTTTTTTTTAATAGGTATTCATATATTACATTATCTCAACAGTTATCACAGTAGAGTCTGAGAAATTCTTACAATTTTTCTACACGCTATTCTACAAACATCTTAAATTTTTCCTTACATTATTTTACCTTGAAACAGTGGATGCTCCCATGCTCCCAACAGCAGTGGGGAGAAATACGCCACTAACACAGCCCAGAATTTTTTTACTCCTGTGGCCAATCGAAGCTGCGTCACATCCCTGTTGGCGGTGCCTCAGTAGCATCAGCTTCCTATTTTTAATATATTTATTTTCTACACTTTTTTTGTACCTTCTAATTATGTTATGGGCACTTCCTCCCTTGCACAATAACAGGAAAAGCAAAGAACGAAAAAAAAAAATGGAAAAAATCTGCTACTACTGATTATTTCTAGATAGCAAAATCCATATAGAAGATTGGAAATTGTTACTTATTTTTCATGTAATTTGATTTTTAATAAGCACACCTTTTAATTGGATGGACTGATGTAGGAGAAAAAAGATAATTAGGGTGCATTTTGTATGGAATAGAAGTTGGGGAAAATTTTAAGAAGTGTAGGTTCTGCTTGGGAAGTTATAAAACTTTTGCATAAAAAATTTTTAATGTAAAAGTTTTCGAATTGGTAGAAAATAAGGTGATATAATAGGGTAATGATGAGGTGTAAAGAGAATAAAGTTAAAATAGATTAGTCGTATGAGTGGTTGTGTAGAAATAATTAAAAAATAGGGTAGTTGTATAAGAAGATATGAAGAAATAATTTTAAAAATATGGTAGTTACGAAGAGCAAAAAGTTTTAGTTTGAAAATTTTTTGTCAAAAACAAACATTCCCATAATGTGATGGGGCAATGTTTGAAATGTAGGGTAGATAGGTATGAAAAGATGTGAAAAACTTAGTGGAAAGCGGGGTAGTTAAGTAGTTAAAATGTCAAATCATATGAAAAAGAATGTAGGATGGAGTGGAGAAATTTGTTTCCTCCATTCCCCAAAATTTGCTTAATACATCTCCTTAATCAAGATTTATTGCTTTTTTGTTCACATCCATCTCTATTTATTTATTTGAGCCAGTAAAAACTGAAATGTGTTGAAGAGATATGAATCAAGTAAAAGTCAAGATGAGATATGAATCAAGTAAAAGTCAAGATTTCAGGCACTTTTCACCTGGAAACTGCTCAAGTTAAAAATTGTGTAATACATTTACAATTATGTTTTCCCATTAAGGGTCTGTTTGGTAATGAGGTAAAAATTGTAGGGAAATTTTGAAAAAGTAAGTGATGTTATGTGATAGGGGTAATTATTAAGAGTAAAGTAAATAAACATAAAATGCATAAGGTAGTGTATGCGAACATGTGAAAAATTATTTGAATGTAGAGGCAACAATAGAAAAAGTAGGGTAGTTAGTAGTGAAGATGTCGCATCACATTAGAAGGGGTAAAAAGTGGGAGAAATTTTTTTCCTTGTTGCCAAACAGACCCTAAGCTCAAAACTGAGTTGACTGCAAAGTAAACTCATATATATGCTCTAGGCAGCAATTTGGTTGTTATTATTCGTAAATTGGAAAAATAAGTCCTATTGTGATCATTCCTTTTTGCCGAATGACTCTAGTTAATATATTTTTGTGCATCCAATCAACTTATACAACTACGTACTTGTTCGATAAATAACGTATTCATGATACCTCTTCATTTGACCCGACCTTGATGGTTATGATCGCGTTTAGAATTATTTGTTTAACTAGGAAAACAAGTGTAGTCCTAATCAAATATTTGCTTAGGCCCCATCTGACAAAAATGTAAGATTAACATAATAAAATTGTTTGATTGAGATGATTTTGTGTATCATGATGAAACAAATAATTTCAAACAAAATGAATGGATTTTGATTTCATTGTCAAGGTGAGCCTCATTCGGGTGGTTTCATGCAGTCACTTTCTGAATGAAACCAGTTTCATAGAAGTGTTACCCAATAACCGATTACATGCATCATAGACAAATGATTTTTGGTACCACGACAAAATGAATAATGTTAAATAAAATGGCTGGATTAGATTTTGATTTCACCGATGAAGGTGGACCTCATCGGTGTGATTTCTTCGTAACTAATTACATTCATTTTATGTTTGTTCTTTTGAATACATGATCATGAGTTTCATGACATGTTCTAAAATTTTATCAGGGACTTGATTTATATTCCTGATGCTTTTCACATCTCTACATCGCACTTTTGTTGAGTGAGAAGAAAATTTTTTTGCAAATCTTTTTAGGGCAATGATTCAGTACACCTCGGCTGCATGGAGATTCCACGTGGCCTCTTTTTTTTTTTCATTTTAAAATGAATTTTTTCCCACAGTTAAAACCATTTATCATGTTTATCCACATGCATTTATTTATGGTTCTAGAAATCACATTTATTGAAAATTTTTAGATATACATACAATCCATTTTTTAAAAGATAGTAGATAGATATTTGCTCTCAAAAGTTGCTAATTTTTACAAAATATAAGTTTTCAATGAAAGTTGTTTTTGGTAATATGATAAAACCAATAATGTTAAACAAGGCAAATGGTTTAAATTAAAAAAAGTTTAGAATTTAAAAACAAGGGTCTGCATTGACATTGCCATGCAGCTGAGTGTATTGGATCCCTAAGCATCATTTTTTTAGTAATCTTAACCTATTTATTCCCATGTTTTAGTAAAATGAGTGTTGGCTAATTATTTGTGGGTATTCTTTCATTGGTTGCAAATGCATGCACACTGCATCCGATTTATGGCCGGCCATTTTCTTTCTTTCATTTCCCCTACTTTTACTTTATTTGAGCATTTATCATGCCATTTATTCTTTGTACTTTCTTCATTTACTTGCTTTTTACTTACCAAACAATTCCTTAAGTAAATGGAAGCATAAATCTTAGACAAAAAGATGAATGATTTATTCATTTTCTTCATGGTTATAATGGAGGAAATTAAAATAGCTTGATGGTTTTATTGAATACAACAGTGTATTTGGTGCCTAAGAGACCTCCTCCTTTTCTTATCCCTGTTTTGATCAATGTGATATTTAATTATTTCAACAATTCTACTTTTTCCTCATTATTGCCCATATTTTCATCTTCTACCTTCCTATCCTTCTGTCTGAAAAGCCTATTTGTTGCATCTTTCCTAACTTCATTTGCAATAATTATCCTCTATTCTATCATGTCATTTCCATTCGTTCGTTCTTATTCTATTTTTCCTGTTTCCACTTCTTTTCCTTAGTGCAAACAGTCCTCAAGTGAATGCATCTCCTCATTTTCCTATTGCATAATGGTTCAATTCCAAAAGCCCCTTTATTTCATTGTCGTAAACTTCGTTGATTATTATTCTCTATTCTATCATGCCTTTTCCTTTCTTCACCTACTGATATTCATATTTCACTTTTCCTTAGCAAAATCAGTTCACATGCACTTACATTTTTAGTTCTAAAAAAAGTCCATTCAATTCAAATAACCTGGGCACCATTATTGCAATCCCAAGAGTAACGAGAGTTAGTGTCCGTTTGGCATTTGGTATAAGGGGGAAAAGGATTCCCACTTCATCCTACACACCTTTTTGACATAATTTGACATCTTAATGGCCTAATTACCCTATTTTTCTATTATTATCTCTACATGCTAATAACTTTTCATGTCTTTTCATACAACAACCGTATCTATTTTATCTTTGTTTTCCTTATTCCTAGTAATTAGCCCAATTATATCACATCATCGACTCACCTTTTGAAAATTTTTCTCACAAATTGTCCCCCACTTTTCTTACCTCTTACCAAATGCACTGATATGTTATGCTCCAACCTTGCCTTATTGCAAAATGATAACATTTTCAGATAATGAAGAATGATCCTGTTAGCCCGAGCTAGGCAAATGACTTGCTTAGCCTACCTTAAGAAACCTATTTAAAACACTTTCTTGTTGCTTTTTCTTCATATTTATCATTTTTGGATATCTGTATATATTTTTTTGAGATTTTTAGACATCTGTGTATATAAAAATCTTAAAAAGATATACACACATATCCAAAAATGGTAAAAGTTGGTTTATATGTTAAATACACTTAGATAAATAAGCGTATGAAGAAAAAAACAAAAAAAAGTGTTTTGAATGATTTTTTAAGGTGGGCTAAGTGAACCGTTTGCTTAGCCTGAGCTAAAGGATCACTTCTCTTAGATAATTGCAATATTTCTGCTATTTATTTACATCAACGATGGCATTATACTTATTCTAGCCAATATTGTGAGGTTTCTGTTGTTTATTTCCTATTAACATTGATAACTAGGTTTATGAATTTTCTAGTTGGTCATATCTTTTGGTTCAATATGTTTTTAATTTACTAAAAGGTACTATTTATTGAGTGAGACTTAGTCATGCCATAGGTTCCCCCTAGGTTCCATATGCATGTGATTGTCTTTTTTGTAGATTATTTTTTTTAATCTTTTATACAAGTGGAGTTGCATCTCAATCTTTTGGTTATCTTTTGTTGGATGAGTTGCATCTCAATTCTCAACCCTTGCAATCAATGGTGAATGGATATAGGAAAGGGCCCATGATTTTTTTTTCTCCATCTTTCTTCTTTTCAAAGATGAGTTTTAACTTTTTGTGGTTGATGCCTCTGATATATATTTCATCTTCAATATTTTGTAGGGATGCATTTGTTGATTTTTGGGTCAACAAAAACATGATGACAATGGATATTGAGACCTTAATGTTTACCATTTTGAAGCAACCTGATCGCAAATGCCTCACACAGGTCTCTTCAAAAACCCTGATGGTTATATTTTCTAATTCCATTTATGGTTATTTAACTTGCCCAGTTTTTTCTTGGGGGGATGAATGTTATCAACATGCCATATAGTTATGATGGTTAATCCACACAATAGAGTGAGTTGCTTTATCAGCTAACCTTATGCTACATTGCTACTGTGTGTGGCTTGCCTCATCTTTTCTCCACTTTGATTTTCAACTTGTCCAACAGGAAGACTTCAAGCCTGTCCTTCGCGAACTTTTGGCAACTCATCCAGGGTTGGAGTTCTTACAGAGCACTCCTGAATTTCAAGAACGCTATGGTATACACTTCATCAGTTTGCTGTATAGTTTGTGCACTTGTGAATGCCGCACAATTTGGTGACAACATTATGTTCTTTCTTTTCACCATGTTCACACCCATGCTAACCTATTTAGTCTGCCTTGTCTGCTTTCCCCTTCCTGGTTCCTGTCACAAGATTCTCCAGGTTCTGAAAAGTCTGCACAGGGGAATGACAATTGTGCATTCCTGCTGCCTTGCCCCAGTTCAAATCTGCCGATATCAGATGTGTATTTTTTGTTAAACATTTATTTTGTTGCCACAAGAAGAATGGGGCTTGCTATTGCTGCTTGGGCTAATAACCTGGGCAGCCATTTTGAAAGAATGGAAAGTTATGTGTTAGGTGAAAAGTTCCTCAATCTGGTTAGCTGTATGGTACTAGCCAAACGGAGATTCTAGCATTTGGAAGGCTGGAGTCAGTTGGAATGATAGCATCAATGTAGGATTCTGATGTTTAAAGCAGTGTTTGGCATTTTGAAGATTCTAGTGAAAGTTTTGCCAAAAATTTCTTTTCTCATGGGCAGCAATATCTTATTGCTGGAGAAAGGGGAATATCCTGTTTTGAGAAATTTTGTTTTTTTAGAGATAAAGTTCGGAATTATTTCCGACTCTCGACATTTTCATGTAATCTCATCCAAAATATTGGAAATTAGAGATTTTATCACAACAATTTTGAAACAAATATCTTAAAGCATAAAACTAGCACATTTCTCTTCCAATACACCCATTTTTTCTTTCAATATCCATTTTGAAAATCATATCTTATGGTTTCTAAAGAAAAACCAAGAAACGAACATGTGATTTATAGATTTGAATATGTCAGAGTATTTGTGTAGCTTAGATTCCTCCTATGTCCATTTTTCTAATTTTAAATCGTACATGTTGTGTTATGACTGTATTCCAATTGGAGAAAAACTGATTTCCGGTAAGAAAAAAGCTGAAGTTTTTGTTGGGATAAGCCTCTGGTGGCTTTGGAGGCTTTGGCTTTTGAAATTTGCTGTCTCCCCCATGAATTCAAACTCAGAGTAGAAAACATCGTTTGAGTTCTATTTTTTTTATTTTTAAATTTATCTTTTTTTAAGTATGTTCAAGTGTTTTATTATAAAACATCAGTTTTGAAATCTGTATATCTTTCCTGAATTCAGACTCTAGAGTGTAAAATACCGTTTTTATAATTATACGATTTTATTACTCCTTATATATTAGTATTTAAAGTGATGTTTTGTATTTTAAATGTGTTTATATTTATGATGGGGTTCTATTCAAAATTAAAAATTTTTTTTTGTTAAATATTCTAACTAAATATTTTGGTGAAATCACTGAAAATTTCTCTGAAATTAGAGAAAGTTTTTCTTTCCAAGCTAAACAAAATTTTCCCTTCCAGTGAAATTGTGAAGACTGGTTTAAAGGAACCCATCATTCATAGGTGACCTTCAACTTTATATGCTGAGTAGAACAATATTATCATAGTCCATTTTTAATATGAAAAGTCAGTTAGTTACATGTCATCTCTGTTAGTTCTGTATCCTCTCGGCAATTTGGTTTTTGCTTTCACGATATTTGTTTTTGGTCCTGCAATTATTTTTTTCAGATTCTTTCCTGGAGAAATAAAACAGCGATGGTTTACTCAGTCCCTTCACAGAAATTGATTTTTGGAACACTTCCACTACTGACCAATAAATCAGCTAACTAAACTGGGTCATCATGGATGTGGTTTCTTGCCAAGGTTGATGATCTCTGCTGAGGGAAGCCTCTTTTAGCGAATTGCTCTTGTTTATTTCAAATTATTTCTTTGTTGATTAATTTTTTCCACTGGAAAGAAAACATACATGAAAGGGGGAAAATAATAAACAAAACATTCAAGTTCGTTCTTAGGTTCTGTGTATGCTTTTTCTGTTTCTTTCCTGAATTTTCACATTGCTTGATTCCTAACCAGTTATTCTTATTATTATTATTATTATTTTGGTGGACTGATGCATTGTAATATGGAGCAGCTGAAACTGTCATATATAGAATATTTTACTATATAAACAGAGGAGGAAATGGCCAGCTTACCCTTAGAGAACTGAAACGTGGAAATCTAATTGCTGCAATGCAGCATGCTGATGAAGAGGAAGATATTAACAAAGTTTTGAGGTAAGTTTATTTGAAGACTTATGTCACCTTGAGAAGAAACTGGATTCAAGGTAGCAAAATTTTTCTCAGTGATTTTACTATGAAATTATTTCTTTCACGGGTACGCGTCTTTCTGCAATTTCTATTGCTTGCAAAGGATTCTTCAGTTCATGATGCTGATGATTATTTTATTATTTTAATTATTTTTTAAACCTCTTGTAAATGATAAGATCCGTGTGTTCTGCTTGGCACTTGATTCTTATGATATAGTTTGGTTCTTCATTTGGAGGGAATTGTATTCATTGCTGAGGAGGAGATATTTTTGCTTTTTAATTGTTTTGATGAACGGTTTATGTCCATTTAAATGTTTAGTATATTTGCCATTTGGAAGACCAGGAAAACAGTTTTGAGGAATAATTTTTCATCATTCTAGGCAATGGTAAATTAAACATCTAAGGCAAAGTCAATTAATAGGGAGGACACTGCATATGTCCTTCATATATGTTAAAATGGAAAATTCTGATTTGTTGTGACTATTCGTCAAGTTGAAGGATTTGCCACTCACCTACCAAACACACCCTTTATCTTATCCTTTGTACTTCTAATAATTAATAGTATCACATCGCACCACACTCACTTTTTCGAATTTTTTCCCATAATTTCTTTACTCATTACCAAAGGGACCCTCAGTTCTCTCTTGTGTAGATCCATAATATTTGGCATATCATTACGATTTCATATAATAGTCTCATTGTAGTATTAAAAATTTTTAGAATGGGAGAAATGATGTGATATGATAGGGTAATAATCAGGAGTAAAGAGAATAAAGTTAAAATAGATAGGTTAGATGTATGGGGGGTAATGTAGAAATGATTGAAAAGTAGAGTTGTTGCATAGGAAAAAGTGAAGAAATAATTAAAAAATAGGGTAGTTGTGGAGAGTAACAAGTTTTAGCTTTCAAAGTTTTTGGGGTAAATAAACACTCCCACAATAAATAGGGTATTTGTATAAAAACATATACTAACAATTGAAAATATAGGCAGTAATTGAAAAAAGTAGGATTGTCAGATAGTTAAAATATCACGAGGCTGCAAAATCCAATCCAACCCCCCCCCCTCCTCTCCTTCCTCTTTCACTAATCCCAGAATCCTGAATTTCTCCGATTTAACACCTGTGGGAGCACCATGCAATGCTTGAAAGAACATAGGCAGACATTGTTGGAAAATTCTGCAGTACGGGGAGAACTTGAATGCATCGTCTTTCGAAGTTATATCAAAACAGTTGTATTAGAGTTTGTTGGCGATTTTTCTTGCAATCTGTATGTGAAACACGGGATGGGAAGAGAGTGGAAGAAAGGGAAATATTCTTTCAAATGGGGAGGAAAAAAGAGATTGGACAGGGAAGAGCAGATGATAAAGTTTATAGATTAGGATGAGAAAAGATTTGAGGTAGGATTGGGATAAAATAGTTGTACCTTTAATCGTCTAGAAACTTTATAACAATCACATCCCATTTATATAATCTATCAAACAAAATTAAAAGTAAAACTTGTGTGGGACAAAATTTTGGCCAATCCTAGGTCAATAATCTGTAAAAATGCAAGAATAAATAAACCCCAATACACGGTGCATTCTCTATATTCGCAGGAATAAAACTTGTCGCTTGAGTTTTAGGGTGTGTTTGTTTATGCCCAAAACTTTTCAAACCAAAACCTTTCAATCTAAAAATTTTTCTTTCTCTATAACTATCCGATTTTTAATTATTTCTTCGTATCTTTCTATTCAAATACCCAACTTTTTAGTCATTTCTACACAATTATCCATACAACTAAGCTATCTATTTTGGTTTCATCCTCTTTATTCCTTATCTTACCCCTATTCTATCACATCATTTTCTCCCATTTAAGAACTTTTATGTCAGAAACTTTTCATCCAAAAATTTTATCACTTCTCAAACACACCCTTAAATCATGCATCAACATTGTAGCTTGTCTTCTTTTTGCTGTGACAAGATTGATGATGTAATCTTCCTTGTGTGATGATTAAATTGCATATTGAAAGATATCTGTATACCTTCTTCAATTTCATCTTGTGGCTTTGAGTTTATTTGTTGAAGCAATCAGCCATGACTTCGTAATTTTCACCCAGTTGTAACCTTTTTCCCATGCTCTTATTTTTCTGAATTTTACCATCTCAGGGTTGAGTAGCTTCTTCAGGCATAATAAATAAAGGTCTCTTCATCTTCAAATGCTGGCTTTTCTTCTTCTTTCTCCTCAATAATATCCAACTCTTATTTGAATATTGTACTTATCCATGACAAAATATAGGAATGACTTAATGATGTAGGATGGCTAGAGGAGAAAATAGTAGAAAGAGGAAGGAACCTCTAGAGATGAGAAGTGAAAAAAGAAGATAGAAAGAACAGATGAATAAGGAGAGAGGAACAAGAACAAGTAGAAGAAGAACTAGAGATTACTTTTATAAATCTCAAAACTGATGCTCCTCTAGAGCTTACAAAGGCTATATTTATAGGTGAACATACCACCTAATTTTAGCAAATGAAATCTTTCCAAAAAAAAAAATGTATATTTTAAGTAAACTTCTTAAGGAAATAAACTTAAAATAGATACATGCTTATTTTAAACAGGTTCAAAAATATTCTAGGAAAATCCTTCTAGAAAAGGAAATTGTATATTTTAAGTAAACTTCTTAAGGAAGTAAACCTAAAATAGATACATGCTTATTTTAAACATGTTCTAAAATATCATAGGAATCTTCTAATATCTTTCAAAAATAGCAAAATAAAATCTTTCTGAAATATCCTAGGATTATTTCCCTTTTACAAGATTCTTGCGCCTAGAATAGATAGATTTGAAAATTTCCTTCTATTTTCATCAATTAATTGATCAAAGGATCCAAGGTGGGCAGTTGATTTTTCCAATTCAATGATGCAAGAGTTTGACTTGTTTGTGCCATTTGTTTTGTCATAGCAGCCATTGAATATGAAAAGGATTGTGCTTGGATTTGTGAGGTTTGCAGTTGGGCAGAATGCTTCAGTAAATTTCTTTTTTTAACATTTGCAGAAAAAAAGGGTCTGTAATTTAAAGGAGGGTATCTTGTCAATTTTTTTTTGGTAATTAGAGGTTCTTTTTTTTGGGTAAATTCCAGATAATAGGATGGCTGGTCTGCTGGATTTTTGAGAATTTAGGATTTATAGAAAAACTTAATGGTTATGTTGCAATGAATCGAAGATCAAATTATACAAATCTAAAAACCTGGGTACTCTTCTTGCAATAAATCAATTGTTTTTTCTACCAGTATCAAAAGATGCAACTTGGCAGTTTGCATGTAGAATTAAAGAACTCTTCAATTGTGGTCAATTCCATTCTTCCTTTTCCACAGCAGGAAAGATGGGATCCGACACAATATCTGAGAAGTTAGCAGTTAATTGTGGAGTTGCGTTGAGGATGGGTCGGAATATTTCCTGTGTGTGGCATGCATCATTGCAAAACTTCATTGGCTCTGTCTGTGTTCATTGACAATTGGGTCCAAATGTGAGGTGGGTGTGGATTGGAGGGATGGGCAGCATTAGTGGTTGGGAATGGCAGTGAATTTGCTGGCCTTTCCATATGGTCAGCAGTAGGCCTTTGATGGCCTGAGAGGTATACGGCAAGATTGCGTGGAAAAAGAATCCTGTAGAAGAGGTGGCTGACGATGTAAGACACAGGAATAAAGGTCAACTTTGAAGAGCAATTAACTCTTTTTCCTATTATTATTGTTCTTGTGGTTGTTGTTATTATGATTACTATTATTTTAAAGATCAAATGGACAGCATGATCTTGGGATATCTGAAACTAGGCTTTTTCACTCTAAGTCCCAACTTCTTGTGGTGCAGATAGGATGGCAATGCAAGAAAGGAAAACTTCAAAGGGGAGTGAATAAGAGACTTGAGTGGAAGAGGTGGGAGAGAAGATTAGAGTGAGAAATGGGGAAAGATGGGGAGAAAAATAATTACTTACTGTAAACGTGCTGCAAATTTGTTTCATTTTTATAACTGTAAAATAAAAAATTACAACTAAGCTAAATCAATGATGTCCCTAAAAATTCAAAAGTAAGTAGTCCATAATGTATGGTATGTATCAGCTTCACTTGTTCTCCATTACCATGATTTTTTTTTTCTAACATATTTTATAGTTTTGTTCCATCTCAATGGAGTTGAATTTTTATGTCATTATACTATTTCATTTTCCCCCCACTTTCTGCAGGTACTTCTCCTATGAACATTTCTACGTGATATATTGCAAATTTTGGGAGCTGGACACAGATCATGATTTCTTTATTGACAAAGAAAATCTTATTAGATATGGCAACCATGCTCTTACATACAGGATTGTTGATAGGATATTCTCTCAGGTCTGTATTTCCTGCAATATGTATGGTCTTGTCCTATTGGTATGCTTCTATTTTCCTTTTAAAATAAATATTCTCATAGGTTTTTGTTCATTTCAAAGATTCCGAGAAAATTTACTAGCAAGGTTGAAGGAAAGATGGGATATGAAGATTTTGTGTACTTTATACTATCAGAGGAAGACAAATCATCTCAGCCTAGCCTTGAATATTGGTACCTTCTTAATCCATAGCCATCAATGCTCTGATTTGTCCTATAGGAGGAAGATTTTGTTTTTGCAGGGTATATGATGGAAATTAGGAAAGTTAAGGAAAAATATGACAATAGTAAATTGTGCAGTACATGACATCACAAATTTTTTTTTGAAAAACTGTTTGAGAAATTAATTTTGTACCCAATTTTGAGTGGGAATTTCTTTTTAGATCATTTATATTCAAAATTTCAAACCCGGGAAATTTTATCTTGCATCTTTCCTTTGTCATTTCCTATCTTATGTAGTAAATTATTCTATCTGTTGGTTCTTGCCCTCTGATTTCACTGCATAACAAATGAGAGGAATGCTGTCTAAGATAAGCTCTTCATGTTTTCATTGTCATCGGCAATTCATCTAAATGATGCCTGCCCCTAGCGCTGAATTTCTTGCTTTATTACCAGTCCTTTTCATGATATCTTACTATGACTCTTTTAATATGGTGTCATATCTTGTTCAGATATATGTTCTGGGTCGTGTCAGATTCAGGTAAAAATAATTGAATTGTGTTCTCTAGATGAATTGAAGTGTGTTAAAAATTCATGAACTACATCGAATATTAAGATAGCACATTGAATGATTACTCCGTTTTGACATATCTTGCTCTTTATCACCATCATCTTATGATCATTGCACTGTAAAGTTTTTGTTTGCAAGAACATGGATAATTGTCCTAGGTATTTTAATTGGACTCATAATTTACCAATTGATATGAGTTGAAATGTTTCACTTCGTTGACCTCCTGAAGAAGGTAATATGTAATTTCATGTTGATTCATTCCGTGGAAGATTTTATTATCAGGAATGTAGATCTTTTCAATTGGCTTTTTGGGGTTTTGCTTCATCTCTGCAATTTATTGTTGTATTCTTGTGCATTGTCAGTAGTACCTCTTTATAACATTTTCATCACATTGGGGGTGTATTTGTAAGATCTAGTAAGATAAAAATATCAATATCAATATTTTATTCTTAGTCGATTACCATTCAGAATATTTGATGCTTCTTGACTTATTAGATGGGAGATCATCCTTCTAACGTTCTGTCAGTGTTTCATGACCTATAGGGCCATGGGAGATCATCCTTGTGGCATTCTGTTAGTGTTATGCAACCTATAAGACAATGGGAGATCATCCTTGTGGCATTCTGTTAGTGTTTCACAACCTATAGAGTTATACTGCTCGCTTGTTACAGGAGTGCAGTGAATGACTTTGCATTGGACATTGATCCCTTTCAAAACACTAAAGATGCTTGTTGGCCTTCCAAAAATGAGCTAGATGTTAGATCATCCTTGTTGCCTTCTGTTTTGATTGGTATTCGATTTTTACCATTTAATGGGATATGAAGGTCATATTTGTGGATTGCTTTATAGTCACACATGTGCACGTGCGCTATAAATGACATGATGGTGCCGATAAAAAATGATAAAGGATGGTTTTTCTGAACCAATCTTAACAGTTGTCTAGGGTAGGTTGTATTATGAATTATTGATTAATTTATTTTTGTTTTCTTAACTTTCTTCTGGGTCACGTTCTAGACATTAAAGAGAGTCCATGAGTTGTCAAGATCTCATAACTCATGGTCCATTGGGTTAGTATTCTAGTGAGGATAAGATTATGTGAATCCAGTGTTGTCTTGGAAATCTGTATCTACATAAAGTCTTAAGACTATTATGGATTTCTTGGGTCTAATTTCTTCATTTCAGAGATATGAGTTCTGTTAATAAATAGCCAGTTATGGAGTTGATATGAATAATGTTCCTAGCTTTCTTGAAATTGGAGTGTAGAAGTGATTCCTGCAATTATTTTTCTCCTCATGAATCTCATAATTCTCTTCTTTTCTGCAATTCCAATCAGCCCTCGATCTATTTTTCTTTTTCACAAGAATCCCGGATTTGCAAAATCTGCTATTAGTTTTCCACTGAGGTGATAAAAGCAGACTATTTCAATCCTGAGGTTTCACTGCATCACATGCCCTCAGTTTTGGGCAGGCGAAGAGCAAAACTTGTCATCTGCAATTTGGGTTGGAGTGGCAGATCTCTGTGGGCGTGGGTATGGGTGTGGGTATTTGTTTTTCCTCTTATTTTATTTTATTTTCTTGAGGGAGGGAGGATGGTTTCACCACAATGCTGGTATGACCCCATGTTCCCCTCTCCCCTCCCTCTTTCACTTTAATGGCAAAGTAATCTCGGGTGTAAATGTAGAATTGATTTAAGAGTGAGATTTCTTCTAGCTAGTACTATTTTTCTGCAGTGCAGCCTGTCTGAGACTTAAGCTGGGACAACCTTGGATCATCTTTAGGACTCCTCCACCTCCATCTTTATCCTATCTTTGATTTGAATCTTTGGAATGCTGGATGCTTATTCTATCCATGCCATTTAATTTGATATTTCAGGTTCAAATGCATAGATTTAGATGGAAATGGTGTGCTCACACCCAATGAAATGCAGTTCTTTTATGAGGAGCAGTTGCACCGTATGGAATGCATGGCCCAGGAACCTGTACTCTTTGAGGACATTTTATGCCAGATGGTTGACATGATTGCACCAGAGGTGATTATATATTTCCAATCATTATTTTTTTTGGAGTCTTTGCTATTCTGTTTGTACTGAGTTACTTCATTCTCTATTTGCATTCCAATCTTGCTTGCAGAGGGACAGCTATCTAACTCTCCGTGACTTCAAAAACTGCAAACTGTCGGGAAATGTTTTCAATATCCTCTTTAACTTGAATAAGTTTGTGGCCTTTGAAACTCGGGATCCATTTCTTATTCGTCAGGTAACTGCAATTTGCATTTAGTGCATGCCTTTTGTTTTGTCAACTAACTTTAAAATGTGTTCTGTTTGATAAAAAATTGCATGACATGATTATACTTTAATGGTTTGACCAGGAGCGGGAAGATCCTACATTGACTGAATGGGACCGATTTGCTCATAGAGAATATATTAGACTTTCCATGGAAGAAGATGTTGAAGATGCATCAAATGGAAGTGCCGAAGTTTGGGACGAATCACTTGAAGCTCCTTTCTAATTTCATTTGCTGGTAAAATCTTGTTTTGTGATAGTGTTTTGACTTCCAGTGCTTATTTCTTAAAATTTGACAGTAGTTACATTGAGTAATTGTCCATTTTGTTAAGAATCATTTCCTGGCGCAGGCACTGCCCCGTTTATTATTATTTTTTAAATATATAAATGTAAAATGATTCTTTTTCTTCTTTAAAGAATGCTTCTGGGTGACCATATTCTAGAAAATTGAAAGGAAGCAATTTGATTTTTTCCCCCTTTCTGCGGAGGAGGAAACATTTGGAAAAGTTGACAGATATGATTTTCTGCTTTAAAAAATTATAAGTTTCAAAATTGCTGGTTGTCTTTATGAATTTGGAGGAGGAAATTTTTGGAAAAAGCTGGCATGTATATATTGTTTTTTCTGTTTTTTTTTCTTTAAAAAAAAAATTTTAAATCACCAGTTGTCTTTTGGAATTTAGCTACAGTTTTTCCCAATTTGGTTTCTGCATCTGGTTAGAGATTTTGTGATCAATCTGACTTCTAGTTTCACTGAATTTTCTGGTGTTATGGTAAGAAATTCCTGTTTTGATACTTTCTTGCTATGATGGTTAATCTTTTTCTGACTAATTTGGGCTATTGACCACTGATGCTCGAGTGTTACTTTATGGTCCATTCCCATGGTAGTGCTCCCCATGAAAGCAACAGGCTGCATTGGCTGTACAGGGCAGGTTTGGGAAGTTTGGAATTTGGATAGACTCTAGGTAGTAGTAAAATAAAAACAAAAAGGTAGATTTTCTACAAAATTTGCAAAAGCACCCGTCCTTACTCCCCTCATTTGCTTGGGCCATGCCCAGCCTGCAGGGTGATGCCGATTGAACCCAGCATCTGATGTTGGTCTTGTGGACCAGCAGACTGGGTCGGGCCTAGGCAGGCCCAATAGAGTCGCCAGTGACAATGACCAATGTAGCAGATAGACAGCAACCCGAGAAAGGTTTGTGGGCACAGACAAAGGTAGGCAGCCCTAGGTGGCCGGTGGTAGCATGTCAGCCAGGATGTCTGTGGAATATTTTTAAAATTGTAAGAGGGTTTTTATAATTTTAAAAAATTCAGAGGGGCCCCCTTCAGCTCCATGTGGCTCTGCCTACGTGTGCCCTGTGGTGTGTTTGAAGTCGTTCATTTTGAGTGTAGTGTAATTTGTTATAGAAATGTCTGTTCCCAACAATCCAACTGTTAATTTCTATGTTCTTTTTAACATTCTAGAACTCTGGGAAGGGGTCAAATTGATCATCGGATATTAGGATCATGACATCCATGCGGGCAGCCCTAGTAAAAGTGATTGATAACTAGATTATGGCCCACTTAAGATTAAGGAGATGTTTTATATGTGTCAAGCTTAGTAGATAGTTGCAACTAAGCTTGGAAATTGGGACAAAAATACATGTGTAGAGTGAATTGGATTTAGATGATCTAAAATGCATGCGACGTGTATATATATTACTTCTGCTTACTGAGTTTTCTTACACGTTTTTGGTAGCCCCACAGATATTACAATAGGTGGGCATTGAGGGTACTTGTTCTTGAACTATTGAGCATAAGTTTTTATTTATTTATTTATTTGTATTGTTTCCTTTGTCATAATGTGATAATTTTCACATGAAGCATTAACAAATAGATATTTCGTTATTTGCTAGTTATTTATGCAAATCCATAGATTACCTTTCCTTTGTCCATAGTTTCTGAATAATGTTGGCCACACATAGATACATCTCGGGAGAAACTAGGCCCAAATCCAATATGGTTAGTGTTGTTTTTAAGACTGGGGCATTACATAGGCCTTTCAGTCATTTTAGCCAATGAGAATGTCCATTGCCTGGGTTTTTTGATGTTGTGAAACAATAGGGTCTGAAATGTACAAAAACGAACGTATTGAGTCCAATCAATAAATGTGCAAACCTCAGGATTTAAAAAGCAAATATGCATACTTAGAGTGTCTAAAAATCAAAAAAAAAAAAAAAAACAAGAAGAAGAAGAAGAAAGAGAAATAAAGAAAGAAAGAAAGAAAACCAAATAATATTGAGAGTTCAGTATTGTCAATCTGATCCCAGTTCATTTTATTTAGGAAGAGACCCATACCATCTCAATGTAATTGCATTTCGACTACAAAAATGGACAGCACATTCTTTAATATATTTGCATTTGCATGGATTCGGTATTGTCAATCTGATCCCATTTTATTTCATTTAGGAAGATTACCATCTTAATATATTTGCATTTCAGCCACAAGAATGGACAAGGCATTCTCTTGCAAATTTGAGTATGAAAAATTGTATGTTTACCAATACTCTGTTTGCAGGTGCCATAAAGAAAGCTTTGGATTCTTACTGAAAGCAAGGCATTGAAAGCAACTATGCTTTTTGTGCCTTATCTTGAGTCTACTTTGAAGCAACAGCTCACCTGGTTGAGAACAAGCTCTTAAGATTTTCGTGTGAAATCTGAACTCGGCCATCTGCTTATCCAATTGGGAGAGCCAGTGGGCCCCATCGTGCAACTGCAAAGCCAGAGTCTTGAGTCTCTGAAGGTGAAAATTCTTCAGTAGGAGAAGGGCAGATCCACCAAGCAAGGAGGCTGATCTTTATTATCTGCTTGGAGCAGGTAACATAGCTGCTGGGTAGTAGCCATTTTTTAAGGTGAAAATTAGGTTGATCTTTGGTCTCTTTCTTGCTGTTGTCTTATAATTGTTGGCAATTCATGCAAGTGCATGCAGTTGTATTTCTCATTTACTTTCACAGGTGCATGCTTTTCCAGCCCCAGTGGTATGTTTGTGTCTGCTGGATTGGCTATACAGTTATTTCGTTGATTTGAATGTCAAGATAGGAAATGCGTTTAATCACATATGGTTCATTTTGCTCTTTTGTATCACACGCTTTCTTTTTCTTATTCTGGGTAAAATTCTCCAAAACATTTGTGATCGGTCTCTAGTTCCAAACACGAGTTTTCTATGCTGGTGAACCAT
The DNA here is from genome assembly GCA_035584095.1 of Annona squamosa. Classification (NCBI taxonomy): domain Eukaryota; kingdom Viridiplantae; phylum Streptophyta; class Magnoliopsida; order Magnoliales; family Annonaceae; genus Annona; species Annona squamosa. The sequence continues at coordinate 55,507,050 of JAXCLR010000001.1, forward strand.
GAGCAAAATGTGGATATGGTTGTTCCTTAACTGCCCGCAGTTTTGATTTCACCTCGTAGCGTGGTGCGTTCCGTTTAATAATTATAAGGTTTCTATAAAAAAAAAAAATAATAATAATTATAAGGAAGTTGGTGTCAATTTTACAAAACAGGAGAGAGTAAGAACAGACATTAATTCAGCATTATCAAAGTGAGTTCCAGGAATATTAATTAAAAAAAAAAAATCAGTTCCAGGAGTGTTCTAAGCTATATAGATTAAATGGTAATTCGTACCTTGTCGATATCTACTGGTTTCCGCAATGCTTCTCGAGAGAGTTTATGATGAGGAGGTTTCCCTTGCCTTCAGGATCACATTTGTTGAAGCTTTATCTTTTTCACTTTCCCTCCTCTGCCTTCTGAGGATCTTCTCAGCGTTGGCTGATGGTATGTAGTTTATGAAGTGCTGTTGTCCTAGTATTTTTGGTAGGCGAGGCTATTAGTCTGAGCAATATTGTCCTGAGTGTTAAGCGTGCAGCGTGGGGTGTTGCAATGGATATCTGTTGACGCGTTTTGTTTATACAGATGAATTGCAGTTCTTTGATCGGGATTGGTTTCTCTTCATGCCCTAATTAAATTGCGTCAGTAGGGGGGTGGCTGTGACAATGAGTGAGCCATTTGCATTTCTTTGGCTTCTAATTGAGAATAGGATCGATTGATGGTCACCCATAAAATTGTACTTCTACATGTTCTTTTCATTTGCACTTGTGGAGATCAACCGAGGTTCTGTATTGCGTTTCTTCGATTTATTTATTTATTTTTGGAATAAAATCACGGTATCATTTTCCAAATGGTTTAGCAAAGGGCGCATTCTTATGCGATCTGGGGGATCAATGCAGAGTTTTTTTTGTTTAAAAAATATTTTTTTAGTGGAAGCGGTTTCTTGAATTCTGGGGAAGGCATGTGACATGACCTTGTATTCTGGATCATTAATCAACCGCTGCTGTACGAGGATGATATACCTGTGCCCACCAAAACATGAAGCCTTAGATAAGCGGACTCTAATGACGGTTAACATCATCATCATTTTGAGCTGTTGCCTGCTTATGTGGGCCACCTGCATGGATACTGTTATGCCACTCATTACTTTCATGAATTATGTTCTTAACTAATTTTTTAATCAGAAGTGTTTCCGTTAGTTCAAACGAAGCAACTGTTCTGTTTAGCTTACTTCAAAAAATTCAATTAAACACACTTTTTTCTGCTTTTTTCTTTACAAACGTGTTTATCTAAATGTATATGTATATATTTTTGAGCTTTTGGAAATATCTGTGAATAATCTTCAAAAAAAATATCTATTTGTAGATGTGTTTAAAATACCACTACATTTAGAAATTAAATATATATATATATATATATACACTCGTATCTAAAAATGGTAAATCTTGGTTTGCATATTAACTACGCTAAAATAAGATGTGTTTAAAATATCACTATATTTAAAAATTAAATATATATATATATATACTCGTATCTAAAAAGGTAAAATTTGGTTTGTATGTTAACTACGCTTAAATATACAAGTGTATAGTAAAAAAAGCAAACAAATATTTTTAAATAAGTTTTTTGAGGTAATCTAAGTGAAACATTTGCTTATCTCGGACTAATAAAACCATTACTCTTTTTTAATACCTTAATAATTTTATTGGTTATCATTATAATAATGAACTATGCTCTTAGTAATATCTAATACCTTTGTATCTTTCTCATTTGCCCCCACTTATGTTGTTCATGGCCATCCTTTTACTCTTATTTTACTACCTTTATATCTTCAGCGAGGGTGCTTTTAAACTCTTTTTTTTATATAATCCCATCCGTTTTCAACATATAAATGGTCTATGAAAAATTCGCTTCATTTACTGTGTTTAGCATCACTTATCTTATTATGAAAATTCTTTCATTTGTCAAATATTATTATATTTGAGTTTTTTCTACGAACATATAAAATCAACGTGATAAAATGATTTAGTGATAAATATCGATTTTTAAGTAGTATTTTCAACATTTAAAACATCTAAAATATCGTTGCCAGATGGATAAATAATTTTATAAAGTATTACTACATTCTAATATATATGTAAATGGATATAAGTATTTTTTTTAATTTATACATAAATGTACTCATTTTTGAGTAAATGTGACTTATGCATATATTGGATTTGAATGAAAGTTGGTCTTATAAATAAACCAATGATGTTAAATAGAGTTAATGGATTGGATTTTTCATCAAATATCAAAATCTCAAAATTTGATGGAATTTCATAAAACCATTTCTATGTAATCAGTTACATAGAAGAGGGCCCGTATCTTCGGTTCTCCTAAGTGGTGCTATCTCGGACATTTATTTTACTTGCCTAAGGTACCTTAGTCTAACGTACGGGGATAATATCTGAATTTAGTAAGAATCTTTAGATGTTATGGAAAGGGAAAGCTTTTCATTTCAGGCCTTATTAGTGGATGCAAGTTGTCGGAAAATTCTTTAATCAAAAAAAAAAAAAAAAAAAGTTGTCGGAAAATTCTTATTTAGGTGATAAATCACATTCGTTGGCAGGCGTTGAGTGCTATTAGTGGGTGGTGTCGTTAGTGGGCAGTGTTTGTATTTTCTGTGATGATGTGTCAGTTGCCAGCCGGTTGAGGTGATGGGTTTTACTCTTGTTGCAAGGTCACTGGCAGTATGTATACATTGAGATGCAAATCGACGTTGCTGTATTAGAGTCTGTTTGGTGATATTTTTTCTATATGTATATATATATTAAAAAAAAACAGAGATCGATATGATTTTCCTCAAAAAAAAAAAAAAAAAAAAAAAACTTGTGAAGATGTACTCAACAGTCACACTTAAGGATTTGTGACATCAGATGGATCGGACTATTGATGTTAACAAAATAGAAGTGATGGAAGGAAGAACAATGTGGTAGTATTAGGGTTGTGATTAAAAATCAAGTATCAAAATAATTTTTTTCAATGTTAGTTTTGGCAAATATGTTCAAATATTTCGTGCCCCTAAGTTTTACAAAATGGTATCATAAAAAAAATTTTATAAAAGGTGTGGTTAAGAATGGATAAAACTTTTGATGAAAAGTTGTAGAGAGTAGAAGCTATCAAATTATATGATATGATAGAGATAATGATGAGGAATAAATAGAATAAAGTTGACATAGATAGGTTAATTCTGTTGGTAGTTGTGTAGAAATGATTGAAAAGTAAGGTAATTGTATAGAAAACGTGAAAAAATGATTAAAAAATAAGATAGTTGTGCAAAGTGAAAAATTTTAAATTGAAAAATTTCAACTTAACAACTTTTACTTATTACTAAACACATCCAAAATGTTGAATACTCGGCACTTAACCAGTATTGCAATTATACCCATTTCCATCCCAAAATCGAGAAAGAAAGAAAAAAAAAAAAAAACCTTAACATGTCTGTCTTTGTGTTGTTTCTTGAGTCTCACAGGGATGGTATTGGATGTATCAAGCCATCTTCTAGCTTTGAAAGCTTATTAAGGAAAGACAAAAAACTTTTTAAATTAAATTTTTCAATATAAAATTTTTTAATTCTCTACAACTACTTTATTTTTTAATTATTTTTTATTTTTTCTTATACAACTACTTTATTTTTTAAAATTACCTATATATCTAATTTATCTAATTTAATTTTTTTATTCATCATCATTACTTTTATCATTTCATATCATTTTATCACATTTTAAAATCTTTTACATAAAAAAAAATTTTCATCAAAAATTTTATTACTTTTCAAACAGATATCAAAGCAATTCTAAAAAAATTTGCTCGCCTGCAGGAAATAGTTCATTCACGAATAAGTTAAGAAGCATCCAACGAGCAAGGTGCGATGTTTAGAAAGAGATTGTTTTATTTATTTATTTATTATTTTTTAAATTAAAAAGAGAGATTGTTGATATGGAGGAATAAAAAAACTTCAAATTTTGTGAAAATGAACAGAATTATGCCATTTTTCGAGGAATTTCGTTTTCATGGTATTTATGGGATCCCAATCTTGTGCTCATGTGAGCGTCGAGACTCCATGCACTCGGGGTGAGGCGACCGTTCGATCGCGCGGGGTTCATATGAGCCGTCCGATGGAGCGTGCGCAACGAGGCTAGAGGAATTGCTGGCAGGTCCTCCGTCAGAAGCGTCAGAACCTGCAGAGGCTGGCAGACGAATTTGCAAAATGGTAACAGATTCATTTTGAATCCCGGATCGCACGCGAGCCCGCGGAAATTTCCCCGCGCCGCACCCCGACAGCTCTCCCCGCGCCCGACCGAACTCAGCTCCTCTCCCCGCGCCGGATCCACCCCCCTCCTCTTCCTCTTCGCTGCCGGCCACCGCTCTCCTCTCCCCGCGCCGGACCCACCCCCCCTCCTCTTCCTCCTAGCTGCCGACCACCGCTCTCCTCTCCCCGCGCTCGTCTCCCCGAACTCGGATTTTCTGCCACCAGTCTAGTCCGCGAAAAGAGGCAGCGCTTAGATGTGAGAGGGCGGAGCAGGGGAAGCAAGGGGCGAGTCTTCGTTTTCAGATCCGCCACAGGTTCGTTTTCTTCTCTCGAAGATCTTCGGTTTCCCATTTCTTAGATCGTGCTAGGATTTGTCTGAAAGATTCCATCGCGCACTGAAACATTCGCTGCTAATAAACTGCTCCCCCTCAGTTACCAACATTGTTTGATTGGAAATGCTTAATATTGTCCGTACACCTTTCAACGATTCCATTCACGTTGAGAGGATCCCATCAGTTACCATCTTATTTCTCAAATACCAGATTTTCCAGCAGATAATAATGCATATTGTTAGAGGTATATGATTAGTAACTTTTGCTAGCTTGAACAAAATCTCCCCCATACTTCTTTGAGGTCCAGAAATCTGCGGGTTAAAGATTGGAATCTGGAAACAGGTCGATGTCTTTTGAGCATTCTCGGAACCAATGCATATATCATTTTCCACGGAACCCTCCTGTTTGCATATTGGGCATCTGGGATCTCCACCTTGTGAAGGCTTCTGTATTTCTGGCTATCCAGGGGCTAGACCAGCTGGATGGGATGGACCGATGGACAGTGCTGACCAGAACTTAGCAGCCATGTTTCATGAATTGGGGAAGGACTTGCATT
>JAXCLR010000001.1:55523588-55549221 GCA_035584095.1 Annona squamosa
CCCATACAACTAACCTATCTATTTTAACTTTATTCTCTTTACTCCTCATTATTACTCCTATTATATCATATCACTTTTTGTTGATGTGACAACTTCTACTCCAAAAACTTTTCATCAAAAGTTTTACCTTCAACCAAACACACCCAGATTCTTCTAACAGAGAAAAAATTTGTCGTCGTCGTCATCATCTTTGTTTTATCCTTTCTTTCAACAAATCCTGTTGGCTTCTGGATTTTTGACTGGTAGAAGTTCTATACATGGTTGCACATGAGATTTTCACATCCTTGTTCTTTATAGAATGAGACTGTTTTCTGGCGTTGCTGATAGGTTGACAGGGTCCCACCAATGCTTAACCGCATCCTACTGTCATATTCCTGTACCAAAGATTGAGCAACCAAATGAGGGCCACAGAGCAGTTTCCCAGGCATACCAGTTACTAAAAGTTGCCATTTACTGCATTGAACCTACTGATTCATGAGCACCAAGACAACACATTTTTGCAGTTGGCCTCATACTCTGCTTTGAGAACAAGTGACTGGGAGCCCCAACTATGCTCAAGTATTCTTTTATATGCAAAGTGACTGATGTTTTAGGGACTGATCAAATGTGAAATTCAAAATGGCTTCTTAATTAGGTTTGTTCGGTTTGTAAGCACCCCTGAGGTCTTGGAGCGAGTGAATACCATAGAATCTGAGATCTTGCAGATTGATGAAGCAATTGTTAATCAAAGTATCGATAATCATGGGGTGAATTCTGTAAGTCATGCCCTTTGTTGCTCCAACTTAATTAATTTAGTTGTTCATGGTGACAAGAAACTTCAGTCTTTCTTGTGTATCAGGTGGAAGATCATCAACTGAGTTCCATGGAAATTATGGAAGGTATTGCCAAAATAAATATATACAAGAATGCTTGCATCTGCACTTTCATGCCTTAAATGAACTTGTGATGGTCTTCTTGATAACACTTTGATCCATCTGCCTTTTCCTCTTAGCCATACACTAAAGTTATCAAATCATACATCTACCATATTTGATTATTCTTCAACTTATCATTTTTTAAAGCATAATTCATGTTTATCTTAAAAGTGCTTTCTTTGACAAGTATCCCATCCAGTTGCATGTGGTCCAAATTTTCTGTGGGTGGTGGCTTAGGAGATTCATTTTTCTTGCCTTGGTTAATGGATTTTCCTATATTCTGTCTCCATACTGATTCTTTTGTTTCTGTTCGATTTTTGTACTCTGGAGTTGTTACATGCTGATGAGTTTTTGAGATAAATGATGATTGGGGAAATGCTTTCCTGACTATGGCAGGTCGCAAGCCCAGTGTTGATACTAATGGGGATAAAGCAATTGTTCTTTTTAAGGTATTGGCACAGATTCAGGATTGAAATTGATGGTCTTTTATGGAATCGACTCCTAAAGATTTTGCTTCAACTGGAATTTCATTACTTATGATTATCCCCACTAAGATTCCATAATGGAATGGTTAAAGTGGCCACCTCATTGTTGGCAAATCCATAAGTCAGGTTCCTGCTAGAGACATGCCAATTGGAATGTTCGATTTGTCTATTGGAATTCAATATTTATCTAAGGAACTTCCCCATGTATATAAGACTATTGGCATGATTCATTGATACAGGATTAAAGAAAATCATCAACTGCTAACCCTTGTTATTTTGGTATTAAAATTCCATAATGATGATGTGAGGACCAAGTGACCAATAGCAACTATTCTAAATGCAAGATTTTGCCATTTTTTGCAGCACGGGGTTCCTGCACCAGAATCAGATGGTTCAACTTCACAAGGGGGAAACTCAAAGTAAGAAGAAAATTTTACTCCATCTTTGCTGACTTTTTTCATTGTAGCTTATACACGGGTACAGCAACAATTTGTCCTGTCTAGACATTCAGTTTCTGGTTTGAACATTCAACTCAGTATGTTGGGCATCACTGGAAAGCATAACCACCTATAAAAGTCTGAGTCCCACAATTTTCACCCTTTATGGGTGTGGACAGATGCGTTGGTTTATAGATGACCTTTGCTGTCGAGTACATTGACTAGTCAATGATATAACCTTTATAATGTTTCATCATTGCTGAATCAGCAAATAGCATGGTCTCCAACATTATTATGGCCAAACTTATTGGCTCTTGAAGCAAGGAATATATTAGAAATGTACTGGACAACAGTTGTGATATCATTTGCATCAGCCAAAATACGTTAAATGTTGTCCATGGGCCAGTTTAAGTTTAACTGATGTTGGACAGATTGATCTAGATTAGGCAGAATAAAGATCTGTTTAACGGGGTGGCTGGTATTTGTTGTTTCAGCTAGGTTTTTAGAGGTCTAGGTTATGTTTATGCTTACTGAAGCTGCCATAATTAGTGCATAAGTTGGTGCATAAATCAAATGCTTGTCTAGAGCCAGCTGTTCCCATCTATATTTTGAGATCATAATCTTGCTGGTTCAAGATCTCTTGCCATTGATTTGGCCTTTCTTTAATTCGGCAATTTCCAGTAAGATGATGGGCATCATTGCATCATGCCCTTTTTCTGCTTCACTAAAAAACTGAAACCAGAAATACCAAAACTGCTCATGTTTTCATCTGACTAGCATCTATAGCAAGCCCATGTTTATGCATGTGCTTACAATATTCTATTAATAAATTTGCATCATGCTTGGACTACTTATTTTCTTTTCCTGTCACTTTCTTCTTTGGATTATTTTCAGGATGTATTCGGGAAGTGATAAAACTTTTGGTGTAAAATTTTTGAATTGGGAGAAAATGATATGATAGGGTAATAATCAGGAGTAAAGAGAATAAAGTAAAATAAATAAGTTAATCGTATGGGTAGTTGTATAAAAATGATTAAAAAGTATGGTAGTTATATAGAAAGATATGAAGAAATGATTAAAAAATATAGTTGTAGAGAGTGAAAAGTTTTGGTTTAAAATATTTTTTGTGATAACCAAACATGCCCTTAAATAATAAACAACTCTATCTTCAACTAATTAGTGTTTTACTTTCTTTCTTTAGAGCCCAGCTATTGAGAGTTCTCGAGACGCGAAGAACTGTTTTGCAAAAGGAACAGGGCATGGCCTTTGCACGTGCAGTAGCTGCTGGTTTTGACATGGATCAGATGGCACAGTTGATGTCTTTTGCTGAATGCTTTGGGGCAAAACGTTTGAGGTAAACTATAATGCTTCTCATTTTTAAGAGATTTTGGTCAAAGCTGCTTTATTGGTTTTTCTTTTCCCTTTTTCAAATTTAAGTGGTGTTGGTTTTCTTTTTATGCTTGCTCCTGATCATTCTTGTTTCTTGTGACAGGGAGGCTTGCCTAAGATACATGGACCTGTGGAGACAAAAGCATGAAACTGGACAGTGGCTGGAAATTGAAGCAGCTGATGCAATGTCAAGTCGATCTGATTTTGCTCCTATTAATGCTTCTGGCATCGTGCTCTCTGGCGATATCATAAAGCAGAAAGAATTAACATGGCCTGAATCTGTTGGCGAATTAGGCTTAGAAGGCAATGAGAAAAACAATGATGCGAATACAGGTTTGGCTCCATCTCCTTAATGTAGATCAAACTGCAGGTTCTTGTGAAAAAGAAAACTTCATCTTGTATCAAGCTTTGTCTAAAAACTGGGCACCTGAGTTTTAATCCCAGTTCCTGCAAATTTATCGTTTCTCATACAGCTTTGTATTTACAGATGCATCCTGTCCTGCAGAAACTTGGACTGCATAGTTGCTTCATAACATGAATTAATATTTGAGGGCTTGTTTGGCATTTCATGGTACTTGTTAATGTAAAACTTTTCACTCTCTACAATTACCCTATGTTCTAATCATTTCTTCACATCTTCAATGCAACTAGCTTACTTTTTCAATCATTTTTCCACAACTACCCATACAACTATTTTATCTATTTTAACCTTATTCTCTTTATTTGTTATCATTATTCTTATCATATCACATCGCTTCTCCTATTTAAAAAACTTTTACACTAAAAGTTCTCATTCAAAAGTTTTATCAAATATCAAACACACCCTGAGTAAGGTACCCATCATGTGGGAATGTTCCTCATCTGATAGAACAACTTCTGCTGCAGTATGTGCACGTACACTTTATGGGTATCTAACTATGTATATAGTTTATTAAAAGAATCAAACATACCAAACATCAGACACAACAGAGTACAATTGTGGTAGTTGTGTAAAATGAGAAAGAGAAGGAATTCTCTCTGGAGTGTAGAAAAGAAAGAATTAGGGAATGTTTAGAGAAAATTGGGAGAGAGTTATGGAAGAAGACAATCTTCTAATTTGATACCAATGTGCAGATGTGCAAATGATAGTGTGAGATTCAATCTAGGGAGATTCAACGAATGGTCTAGTTGGTAGATATTGTCTTACGGGAAAAAGCAGCAGACTGGTGCCAGAAATGTAACTTTTGTTGTACGAATGGTGGAGCATGCAGTTGATAGAGAATCGTTGCCAGATTTAGGGTGTATTTGATATCTGATAAAATATTTTACAGAAAATTTTTAAAATGGGAAAAATGACATGACAAGATAGGGGTAATGATGAAGAGTAAAGAAAATAAAATAAAAATAGATGGGGTAGTTGCATGAAAAGTTGTGAAGAAATGTTTGAGAAGTAGGATAGTTTTATAAAAAGATATGAAGAAATGATGAGAACATAAGATAGTTGTGGAGGGAAAAAATTTTAGATGGAAAAGTTTTTGTTTTGGTAAATACTAAATGCACTCTTAGTGTTTACTTTGTTTGTAATAGGAATATATTTTGGTGGTCTCAAAAAAGATGTTATTTCTTCTATCAAAAATAATAATGTTCCTATGGAGGGATTTTATGAAAAGCGAAAAGTAAAAAAAATTGTAAAATACAATAAAGATCTAGGATAATTAAGACAATGTAACTATGCATTTAAGCTAAAAATATTGACTACTTTTTTATAAGAAAATGTTGAGTACTTTAAATGCCCACGTTATTGAGCAATGAAGATACCTAGAACAATACAGACAACACTAACAAATTTAAGACCTTAAAACATGAAAGTTAAGTATGTAACTATATAAATGTATAACGTATGTGAACAACATGAATTTTAGTGATTTAGGGATATCATTCTAAAGAGTTTGAAAAAAATGGTCAAAAGGAGTTTTCAGGAAATAATTACTTTTATCATTAATTCCATCACTTGTACAGACTACTATTGCTTCTCTCCTGATTTATTGGTTTTTCTACTGTTCCACATTCTTCTTGAACTCAATCAAGTCATGATCTTAATATTTATTTTTCCTGTCCAGATCAGAGGTCTGTCAGTGATTCCCAGGTTCCTGGAGGCCCCCGTGAATATTTGCAAGGCAACTTTCAGCATCCTATGTATCCTCAGTGGCCTATGCATTCTTCGTCAGGTGTTCCCTTGTTCCCACCATATCCAATGCAAGGTATGCCCTATTATCAAAATTTTCCTGGCAATGGCCCCTATTTTCAGCCTCCATACCCGCCAGTAGAAGATCCTAGGTTCAATGTCACACAAAGAACAGTGCAAAAAAAGCATTCTGTAGGTAGTAAGGATAGTAACACTGAGTCAGAGAATGGAGAAATGGGGGCGGGCATGATGAAATTGCAAGATGCTGATGAAAACATGTCAGAGGAAGAGGGTGAAGATTTACGTATTCGAGTACCACTGAAAAAAGTTAGTAAATCAGGCAAGAAAAAAGCAGGCATGGTTGTTATACGAAACATCAATTACATTACTAAGGCAAAGCATAATTCATCAGGGAGTGAGAGCCAATCGAGCTCAGAATCTGATACAGGTGAAGACTTCAATGATTCACATGCATCCAAAAGGAGTCATAAGAACCATCATAGATCTTCAAAATCTAAAGGACATGAAACCAAGCTTCCCAATGCTCGGAATCCAGACGACAGTGATGATGTTGTTCATGGACAGGACACTGACGGTGGAAACTGGCACGCTTTCCAGAATTTTCTATTGCGAGACAATGAGAAACCAGATCTTGGGGACAGTGGCATGTTTTCAGTTGAAAAAGAGGTCACTCCAAATAGGAAACAAAGTAGAACTGCTGAAGATCCTATCCTTCATCCTGAAAGAGATCTTAACGCATTTCCAGAGAGGGGTATTTCAGAATTTGATATAATGAATGGCAAGACAGCCATGTTGAACAAACAGAGGGCATATAATGATGATTCTGCAATTTCACATGAAGGATTCCACTCTGATGGAGGATCAAGAGATGTCCAGCTTGGTATGCAGTTCAAAGAATTAGAGAATGAGGGTACAAAGTATAGAGGAGTAAGTGATGATTTCATGGTTTATCAGCAAGGAAGCAAGTCTGGCAAAATAAGCTCTATCCCTGATCCGGTTGCTGAAAATGAAAGTTGGAATGCTGAAAACCCCCGTATGAGCTCAAACAATGTCACAGATGAGTCATTCATAGTTCCTTTATGGTCAAATTCACAAGAACAAGTTGGAACCAGCAGGGGAACTACCATCGATATGGATTCTGAGTTTGTCTTGTCTCTTCAGAAAACAGAAGATTCTTCAAAAAGGCTTACAAGCCAACTCAGCTATGAACCTGATGACTTGAGTTTGATGCCAGAGCGTGGAACTGAAAGAGAATCCATTGGTTATGATCCAGCAATGGATTATGAAATGCAATTTCATTCTGAAGGCAACATTATGTTGGAGAGTGGAAGCCATGAAGATGCAGTGGGTGTCAAGGAAGAACCGAAGAAGTTGGAAAAGCAAAAGAAATCAAGAGTGCAAGATGCCTCAGATAAAAGGAAAGTGGAAACTGCAATGAGGAAAGGAAGACCAACAAAATCTAATCCTTTGGTTGAAGCAAAAGAACGCGCTGAAAGACTCCGTGCGTTCAAAGCTGATATACAGAAAATTAAGAAAGAAAAGGTATAGCCACCACTCATATGTTTCAAAAGAAATTTCTTTTATGCAATTTGAGAGGAAGAATCCCAGAGGAATGTTGTAATTTGAAGATGGCTTGGGTGATTCTCTCTCTATTTAATCTATCTATACCTCTTTATATATTTTTTTTCTGATTTTCAATAGAAAGCATGGAGAAAAAAATATTCATCATGGAATGTCAAATGTTACAAACCACAGAAATTCCTTTTTGCCTCAAGTACTGAAATAACATGTCAATGGGAATTGATGATGTCCATTTTTCCTTACGCTAAAATTAATTAGTTTGGTTGCACCTGTTAGTTTTTATTTGTTCTGGTGTCAAACTTGCTTCTATGTTCAGCTTTTAGTGGTTATTCACTATGGAATTTTCAGAATGAAATGGTAGATCCACTGATTGGGATATTTTTCTGTTTGGCTGCATCAATATTCTGTCAAATTTACTTTCATCAATTAATCAAAAATAAAATAAAATTTACTTTCATCAAAGGCCTTATACCAATGTTGTTTTTCTGATTTGGAACCATCTATAAGTAAATGCTACCTGATTAATTTAGGAAATCAAGTATTTTTTGGGGTCTTCTTTACCTTCTCCAAGAAATATGCATGCGCCATCCAATCCATTCATAAGATGAGTTGATATGAAAGGTCTAAACATTATTCTAATCAGAAAATTTGGTAGTCTAGAAGAAGGTTTAACATGTCCATCTCACTTACTGTTATGGATGGCCTCCATGAACTTTCTTTCTTTAACCATATTTTCCTAGGTTCTAACTCAAATGATGGAAAACCATCATAGTAATTAGCAAATATCTCATAAGAGACCAATATGATTGCTTCAAAAGTTATGAAGGTCTGAGAACCTTTTTTTTAATGATATTATAGATCTAAGTTGCATAGATGATGTAATCTTGAAGGAAAAATGGTGTCAAGTAATAACACAAATATGAAAATAAATCTGTTCTGTTCCATTACATTTCTTTGTGTAGTTTACGCAATAAAAATCTGAAAACTTATAAAAGATTCCTCGAAGTCTACTTCTCCCTATAAAATTCAATTTATTGGAATATTTCTCTTTTCTGGCTAGGTTTTTTATTTCAAAATCCATTAGGGTGTATTTTGTTGGGAGGTAAGAGGGAAACGCTCTTTAATAAAAGACATTTATCTACTTTTTCCAACCCCTCCTTTTCTATAGTTTTTTTTTTAATTAAAACTCCTTTTCTATAGTTGAACTGCTTTTTCCTGCATTAATTGTATCCTTTTTTCTCTCTTTCTTTCTTTATGTTTTTTTTTTTTTTTTCTCCAACAGAAATGTGTAGTTCCATCTAAGTCATTGTTTTGATCATGCCATTTTTACTTTTGCTAACGTCATCAATTATTTCTGCATAACTCCTGGATACCTCTTTCTTTTCTTTTCTTTCTACTGTTTTTTTTGTTTTTTTTTGTTTTTTGGTGTTGGTGGGGGGGAGGAATGAATATTGTTAATTGATGATATAATGCTGGTTGATGGTTATGGTCATCGGACTTCTCTGTGTTAACCTCTGCCTTTTCCAGTAACCTTTTCTTTTTACATCATGTTGACACTTTTGCTATTGCTACATGGTGGATTATCTTTCTTTTCTATATCGTTCCTTTTTCCCAACTTGGTTAACTTGGTACACCTAAAAATTTCTGAATTCTGATAATTTTCAGGAGGAGGAAGCAATAAAACGGATAGAAAATTTAAAGTTAGAGCGGCAAAAGAGAATTGCTGCTAGGGGTGGTTCTGTCACTACTCAATCGCCAGCAAGCTCTCAGCAATCCAGATCCCGGTTGCCACCAAAGCTTTCTCCAGGTTCAAACAAAGGTTCAAAGTCCAGTGAGTCAGAGCTTGCAGCTTCTTCATCTGCACATAAGCTTCCCAATGTAGGATCCAGTGGTTCACAGAAAACCCCAAGACCCAGCAGTAGATTAAATGTGGCACAACCATCTGCCAATGGGTTGACCAGATCACTATCATCATTAACAGACATCAAGGTAGACAATGATGGCTACAGGCCTGAAGACCCAGAAACAAAGGCAGCTGCAGTCCCAGCCAGAAGATTGTCAGACCCTAAAGGTGGCAGTAGCCATCAGGTTATTCTCAAGTCTGGAGGTGTTGATAGAGTACCTAAGACTAAAGCATCTAACGAGCCTGAAACCAAGAGAATATCTGCAGCTTCAGGCCTTGACCGATCTAGATCTGCAATAGTACCAGAGATAAAGCCTAGAACATCAAAAGGCAGTTCAGATGATAGTAAGTCAACAGCAAAGGAGGTAATGAAAAAAAGTAATAGTAGCAAATCGTCCATTGCTTCTAGTAGTGTTGAAATTGGGAAGAGTAATGTGAAGACATCAGACCAATTGGAAGATAACACTGTTATTGAGAAGACTGTTGTAATGCTTGAACATGAGATGCCTATCATTCCCATTGTGCAGTCATCTGAAGCAAAGACAAATGGTGAACCAGATGGTAACAATAATGAAGAGAAGACTGATGTTATATTGGAAAATACGGGGAATCATGCACTACCTTCTCCCATTATTACTGGTGAAGTCGAGCGAGGCCCTGGCCATGTCCAGCTTGATGATAAGCCCAAAACTTATGAGGTATGTTTGTGGAGAAAAGTACTTGGAGTGATTTTTTTGTTTATCTTTCTACCTATCTCATTGTTTGACATGTAACGCAACTATTTAGAGAATGGAGAGAGAATGGAGAAGTTGTCTATGCTGATATTGTCATCCTTCTTTTTTCTGTTTGGTGCAAAATGAAAAAAGGGGACTATCTTGGATAAAAATGGAGATAATTGTATTAAATTTCAACTTTCACTTGCTTGCGAAGGGGCTAGTCTCTTGATCTTATCTGATGATCAAGAAAGCACTTACATTTTGTATACTCTTCTTTCAGGATGGAGCAATTCAGTTTTAAAATATTTCAGTGCTCCCTTATTCTATTTATCCTATTATTTTCAGTGCACTGAAGAATTGTGATTATTTTGCTAGTACATAGGCTATGTTCATAAAAAATGTATCGTGATGTCACCCCAATGTTTGCTGCTTTAATGACATAACTTCAAGATATCTGGTGATGCCCCCACCTTTGTTAATAGTTTTGGTATTTTGCAATTAAAAAAAAATGTTTTGAATCTATATTCATCCCCTTAAATTCTCTCTCTCTCTCTCTCTGATTGTTTTCAAATTTTATATCATTCTTGTGGTCCTTCAATCTACTGTTACATTATCTGCATGGATTGGATTCTTTATTTGCTGATTCTTGTAATTCAACTCTCATTACAAGCAGGTGAAAGTAGATCACAATCAGTCCGAGATTTCAAAGGCTTCAGACATCAATGTTTCAGAAAATTTGTACCATGGTGATGCTCAAAACGCATTAATGGAAAATCCACATACTGACAACTCAGAATTCAGTAAAACAACGCTGATAAATTCTAAAACGATGACAAGCACCGGAACTGGTAATATGCATTTATCTGTTGATATGGACCTAAATTCGCAAGGAGAAAATATCAAAGAAGTGGAGAAGCATCATGGATCCTCAAAAGGGTTCAAACGATTCCTCAAGCTCGGAAGAAAGAACCATAGTTCAGCTACAATTGAGCATATTATAGGTTCAGATAACTTGAGCATTGACAATGCAGCTGTTGATGATCATATGGGAATAGCCTCCTCTTCTAGTGAAGGTAAATTTTCTGGTAGATTAAACCAACGAATTTGGCTTGAAAATGTCTGCTTTATTACTTGGAAGCCTGTTTGAGTTTTTGAAAAACATGACATCTGGATCTTATGATAGCAGAAAGTTGGACTTTATCAAGAAGTGTTCTGATATCAAACATTGAGGATTCTAGATCTTAGAATTGCTAATTCATCCAACATGACATTTGAATTCTATTAGTAGACCATAATCAACATTTTGAATTGTCCTTCTTTTTCCAAATGATAGGCTTAGACTACCTTTTTCTAGTTTGTCATACTTTTTTCTTTTCGTTTTTTTTTCCCTTTCCTCTTCTTCTTGTTTTTTTATTGTTGTTGTTGTTGTTGTTGTTGGTTATGATTCAAAACAGCTTGTTGTTTTGAATCATAACCCTACAACCTTTTATTTTCATATTAACGTGAAAATTAAATAAAATCCAATCTATTTAGGACATTTAACACTATTTAGTTAACCAGAAGGCATGGTAATATATTAATTAAAGACTCTTTATAATCATTAAATAATTTTAATGGCTGTATGTTGTCTGCTTTGACAACTTAAGCTATGCCTCCAGCACTGCAGGACTGGTCCCATCGAAATCCTTTCTCAGCTGATTATTTAATTGTTATATGTTTGCTATAACATGATTTCATTTTATGGCCTATCCAAGCCTCAACTAAAGTGATTTTTAGATTTAATTTAATAGCTTAAGGTAAGTATAATAAGACATTTTGATTATCTAACATATTGAAGTAATATGAAAATAAAAAGGTTGTCAGGTTATGATTCAAAATAACCAGCCATTTTGAATCTTAACCCTATTTTTTAGTATTTAACATTTGGCTGTTCCTTCTGCCTTAAACAGTTAAATATGCCTTAGATGTGAATTACCTGGAAGGTGGTTGTGCCTTGAAGTGAACTGTGCTGCCCATCAAGTCAAGTGTTTGGAAGATAACATTTGTGGGTTCCCTAACTCTTAGCCTACACAGGAAAACAGTTAAGACATGTAGGTCAAGAAACAGGAGACACTATGAGAGGATGCTCCAGGTGGGATTGGTCAATCACATCTGTGCATGCATTGAAAGTATGATCCCATTTGGAGCATGTGAGCATAAAAGAGGTCTTTCTGTGGCCATGTTAGGGCTTAGGAGCATGATCATCTTTTTTATAACTGTATCAGTAAGATTTGAAGTATCCCCTTGCCCAAAGCCAACTAAATGTAGCGTTGAAGAATAAAGGCCGTCTAATGTGGTCAATAAACCAACTAAAAGCAGGTTATGCCTACTTCAACTTCATTGATTATCTTGCAAATCACCAAATTCTTGGACCAGGGGTCCATGTCAAAATTTCAGTAAGTTTCAAAATCTTGTTGCAACACACCAAATTATCAAATTAGGGCTGAGTTGTATTACCTTTTCTGTGATTAGTTTATTCACTGAAGAATGTTATCCCCCAAGATGATTATCCCACTGGAAGTGCTGCTCAAAAAGGTCTCTCTCTCTCTCTCTCTCTCACACACACACACACACGCACGCACGCACACACGCACGCACGCACACACGCATGCACGCACGCGCACACGCACACAAACACCCACACCCCCACACACCTTTAGGGTAAATGTTTTTATGATGTCAGTTTCATAAAAAAGCATTTTAAAACCATTTTCCTTTATCACTAGTATTTTAACTAGAGTATTCAAAATAATCTTGGCTGGAGACTTTTGCAAGTTACTTTTTAAAAAAAAATTAAAAAAAAACCCAGTTGGTGCCCCCCGACCCACCCAGCTCACCAAACTACCAATAACTGCAGCTTGTGGGAGGGAAACAGCCTAACCAGGAATACAAGAAGAAGCATCTTTACAAAGATAACCTGAAATACAATCGGCGGGCTCATCCCACCACATCTTTACATCTCCAGCATACAAAAATGGCAAAGTTTGCAAGAGCATTTGCAGGCTGGTTTTCACTTACTAAGACAAGAAGCAATTGCAATTTACACTATTTTGAATACACACACACACACACACACACACGTATCTTTCTATATACGGCATGATCCGGTACTCTAGCACATGTAAATGTATGTAAGTTATGATACAGTTGGCTCAAAATGAGCTCCACATGATTCTAAAATATGATCCACTTATCCATTGTATTTATAATTATTTATTTATTGGCATATCAATTTTCATCCAAATTAGATATGTGTATGTGTCATCTGAAAACGGTATAAAATCAATGTAATAAAATAGTTTAATGTAAATAATAATTTTACAATTGGTTTTCTTTAACATGTGAACTATTGAAGATATAATTTATACATAGATAAATAATTATGTAAGGTATTAAACCATTTAATAGGGCCCATTTTGAGTTAAATATATCATAGTTTATGTCATATTTACATATATTGGATTATATATATAATCTAATACATGTAAGGAAGTGATTCAATGCAACCGAGTGCATTGAAACTTTAGTGCACTTCAATGCAAAATCTATTTTTTTTTATCAAACTATTAGTCTAAGTGTATTTAATATATGTATTAAATTTTATCTTTTTTGAATTTTAAAAATAAGGGAATTTTAGTCATTTTTTAAAAACTAAAATATTTCGATTTTTAAAAAACAAAAAATGTATATAAACATTTTCAAAATTGATAAAATATGGTTTATAAATTAAATACACATAAGTTAACAATTTCATAAAAAAATCCCAAAAAATTTTAAAAAATAGGTTTTGCATTTGGATACACTAAAGTTTCAATGCACCTTTTTCATGGAAGAAAAGGAGATTCTTTTAAACAACCAATTATGATAGGAAAGTCATATATCCTGAAATTAATTCATCAAGTTGATAAGATCGATGGACATTCCAGTGGACATTATGCACTGTTTACACAATAACCCCTTAAGAGGAAGGACTAAATAAGGTGGACTATGAGTAGGAGAAAAGGAGGTTTGGGCTCTAGAGTGATTTGGTATTACTCATATTTAACAAGAGGTGCTTTTTTTTTTACCTACTTAAGGCTTCGCTATATTTCGAATTCAAGAAATCTCTATTAGAATAGGTGCTATTAGAGAACAATTAGCTAATCTAGAGTTGTGGATTCTTATAGATCATTCATTGGTAGAATGAAAGCAATTAGGAGAAGAGGGGTCCTCTAGTGGGAATGAATTGGCAAATGGAAAAATTAAAAGAAGAAATTTTTTTTTGTTTAGACACATGGAATTAACTGAGCACTTTGTTTGAGCAAATGTAGAATCGGAACAGATGGTTTTGTTCCTATTACCTATTCTTGCTCCTGAGTTGAGACCAATCATTTAGATGAATATAATATTCTATATTTGAGGAATGATTTAAAACAAACATTTGTACAATGGGGGTGTACAAATTGTTGTTTTTTAATATCTTTTTAAGTTTTTTTTTTTTTTTTTGCATCTAAACCATTAAAATATAAATTAACAAGTATAAAGGATGTCAAAAATGACTTTGATTGAAATTATATATTATAAATACGTAACATCGTTTGAAGGTGAAAAATGAATTTGTCAAAATTTGTAAGTAAATATGTAGTATGAAAATAAAATTGTTAAAATTTGTAAGTAAATATGTAGCATGTAATTCAAAATATTTGATCTTTGGCATTGGAACTAAATATATAGATACAGATGAACATTATGAATGACTTAGACATTAAAAAATCTATTAACCTTATATATTTTATATTTTCTGTATTTTTCATTTTCATGTAAGCCCATATGTATTAGTTCATATACCAAATTTAACCTTTTTACACTTGTATATATATTTTAAAAAATTTCAATAATAAAAAATTTTCACCCATCACTATCATCTGCACATGAAAATTTGTAAAATTTTTCCCTTTTGAAATTTTGAAAAAAATACAAAAATTCAAAATTGACAAATTTTGGTATACAAACTGAATATACATGGGTCTATATAAAAATTAAAAAATTTTGGAAATATAAAAGTAATGAGTTTGTTTTTTAGCTAAGTTACAACCAGGCTTATATGATCACTATTAATATATATAGGGTAATGATTCAAAATATCTATTCGCTTTGAACTCCAAAATAACCGGTTGCTTTTTTGTATTTTACTATCATTATTTTTGTATCTAAACAATGTATAATATTAATCTATATGTTCATTGTTTTCATACCAAATTTTAGATAATTTGAAAACTTTAATATATTATATATTTATTTACAAATTTTGGTGGTTATGTATCCACTATTGATTGTTGTTAGGTATTTAAAATATAAAAAGTTTCTAATCTAACTGATTTTTTATCAAACATGAAAAAGTATAAAAAGCAACCACTTGTATACCACATTACTTTGAAGTTCAAAACAACTGGTTTTCCAATCATTGCCGATACATATAATGAATTTTGATTCTATAGAACCGCTACTTACCAAAATATTGGTGGAAGCCCCACAGATTGGCACACCTTACTGCTAGTATGTAATCCGTTCCACCAAATGCATTTATATTCATTTATTTGAGTAGAAAACCAACTTTCATCAATATAAAAATTTTGCATGGACCCCATTTAATAAGTGTAAAATCAATGTTATAAAGTTGTTAATTTATATATGAATTTAGAAGTTGTTATTTCAACATCAAAACACTTTGAAATTTTCTTCTTATGTTGATTAATGATCATATACATTATTATAACATTTTAATGTATCTGTTAATGGATCTAACTGCTTTTTAATAATTTACATATAATTCTATGTATTTTCAAACGGGTACAACCCACCCAAGATAGCAATAGAAATGATTTTTGGTCACATGGTACTCAACAATGTGACTGGTTGAATTATGATTTCATTATCAGCATGGGCCATTTCCAAAGAGGTTCCCTTGAAATTGTGGTCGAAACCTAGGTTTTACCAAACAGGGACCCATATGTAATTACGTATAAGATATGTATATGAGATTGATCGGCTCAAGAATTAAAATTTCATGAAATTCTATAGAATGATTCATCTAGGATGGAACAACATTTTGAAAAGTAAAATTTTTATTAAAAATTGTGGATCCATCAATAATAATGTTTTACGAGTTTATTTAATGATGTCAGATTTATGGTCTTTGTATGCCTTCTATTGGGATGATTTGGATGTTTTTATCTGACTAAGTAATAGTAAAACTTATGGTTGAATTGGATTTTTGTGATAAGGATAAAAGTATAATGAAAAGGTCATAGCAAAAAGGTATAATGAGAAGGTTTTGCAAATGCATATTGTGAAACTCATTGATGAAATCATTCCTAAGCATATACTTTTTTCTTTTCTTTTCTTTTTTTCCTGAAAGGAAATTCTGAGCACATACTTAAATACACAGTTACGGAGTAGATACATTACACGCAAGGATGCTGATGCATGCACGCTCCACGCAAAAGCAACCATGCAATTTCACACCTACATGCAATGTCACACCTACACGCAATTTATGTATATACATTAGGGTCTGCTTGGCCTTCAGGGTCGGATAGGATGGCAGTGCTTTTGAAACTTTCTTCTCATGTTTCGCCTTGCTACAGCAGCACATTCCATTATAGAAAATAAACGATTTTGCACGTTTGCTGGAAGTTACTTGGTGATGCTTCACCAAACAAGTTGCTTGTCGTGGCTTTTTCTTTATGTGAACAAGAGGTCAAACAGGCCCTTACTTTGAACTCGAACATATAATTTGACTTTTGTCATATTTTTAAAATTATTATAAACTTACGGAAATAATTTAAGTTTTACCAAAGATGTTAGATTATGTCTATACTGCTGCAAACAAAGCTGAAAAATAACAAGAATATAATCAAAATAGATATGAACTGGGGCAAGAGAGAGATGCAAAAGTGTGATGAAAAAACAGAGAGAGAGAGAGAGAGAGAGCCGCTAGTGATGGTTGGTAGCATGGTGTTTGCCTCGCATGATCTATTTTGTAGAATGATCCCCCCTCTTTCTCACTCATGTTCTAGAAATGGATTTACTGCTTTGTTTATCCAATCCATGTTTCAGTTTCTCGGCCCTTCTCTTTGCTATCGCCTTTCCGGACCAAGAACAATGACAAGAAGGCGTTGGCATGATGAAGTCCTTTTTTGTGAACGTTGGGAGCAAGAACGCTGGCAAAGAAGCTGCTGCTGCATGAGAGCCCGTCCCTGTCACATCAGAATGCTTTTGTCACTGGCTGTGTATTTGGGAATTGTGATTGATTGATGATGAGTTATTCATTTGTGTGTTTATAATCAGGTTTGTTGGTGTTGTTAACCATTTATATTATTGTTGTAAAAACTGCATTCTTCATATTCATTTGTCAATATTCATGTTACCAACAGAATGCTCTGTGCTCCTATTTTTTGTTTTTCTTTTTTCTTACAGCTTGAAATGTGTTATTTACCAGAAGTTCCTCCATTCCTCTTTTGCGCAGTATAAAATAAAAATAAAAATAAAAAACTCGTACAATCTGGAGCCTTTGTTTTTTCTGAACTGGTTGAGTGCTCCCTCTATATATATATATATATATATATATCTAAAATTATCTATTTAATTTCAATACTATTTCCATCATCCTTGTGAGGATCAAGTCACTTACAAAGGATAGAAGTACATGTGAAGTGCGAGCCCGTAATCATTCTCTAAAGTACTAGAGTAATATAAAATCTTATAAACTTATTATTTTAAATGATAGGCACTTTAAAATTTAGTGTTCGCTATGGTGGAGATCAGGCTGCATCTATTTAGGATCTGCCACAGTTTGGAATGCAAAAAACCGCATACACGGAAATACACTCGTACAACCCTAGATATCAACAACTAATGCAATAATTAGCCTACAGAAATAAAAACAACTTAAATCAGTTCATTTTTATCTTTTATAACTCAATTATCATAATCATTTATATATAGAAACAAGGCTACCATCCACGGT
Source organism: Annona squamosa (assembly GCA_035584095.1). Lineage (NCBI taxonomy): Eukaryota > Viridiplantae > Streptophyta > Magnoliopsida > Magnoliales > Annonaceae > Annona > Annona squamosa. Next base: position 55,541,246 of record JAXCLR010000001.1, read on the forward strand.
GGAAGTAAAATATACATTTATAAACTTTAAATATAAATAACAGAGCATCTCTAGGCTATGCAGTTATAAACCACAATCAAGTGTCTTGTATATATTCCATCACTCGAATACAATACACACATATACATAGCTCGTAAACCTCAAGAACTAATATACAGAAATTATACAACTCGTATCTGCCACAATTTGCAACAGCCTGAGATCAAACATAACCTAGCCCTTACATAGGCACCTGCAACATTAGTCTTGCTAAAAACATCGAAAATGTTGGCAAAATCAACAAGTAGGTTTGCTCGAAGAAAACAATGACGAACTTATGCCAACCTTGGGCTTTCATTAGTTTCACACAATTATGTCATGTCATACTATGTCACAAACATACATGTAACCCAACTATTCTCATGTCAATAAAGGATTATAAAGAATTATATCCTCATGTCATTCAATGACTATGAACAATTTTATTCTCATATTAATAAAGGATCATAAACAACCCTATAAAAACCATATACACATATCAAATGTGCCAGACGTATCATGCCCATGCCAAATCATGCACCGTCAATTTCTCAAAACTATGCCCAAATACATCACCAACACAACTAATCCATTTTAAAATGTCTCACCCTAAATCATAAAAATTATTATAAGACATGCAAAATCTATCACCTAATCATTTCGAAACTCAATCAATTATACAATCCACATCAATTCATTATCAATTCCAACATTCGTTCAGCCATATTCTCATGCACAAGTTTAAGCCCCCACTTCGAATTTATAAAAAAAAAAAAAAAGTTTAAACCCCCATTTCAAACCATACAATTTATATTCTTCAATCTCATCACAAGTTTCGTTTCAAATAACTTACCACCTCAGATGCCTTCAAGCATGTGGAACACATTATTGATATCATCAATGTTCTATATCTCTATTTATACGAGATTTCTACACATTAAGCTTCACTTAGATATTCCATCAAACATATTATAGACAACATTAAGAAAATATAGCAAATTTCATGTCGAATCCACAAATCTTTACCCAATACACATCAGTTTCATAAGAGATCACTCTCAATCCCTTTCATTTCATCACTTACGTGTTTTTTCACTAACATCCTCAATTTCCAACACCTGCATATTCTCTACATAAGCCCCATATTTCAAAATTGTCATAAATCATTCAACAAGAACCAGTGCTTGGAAATAAACATCAAACACATAATTTGTATTTCAAAATCATGATTATTTTGAAAGAAAATAACCTGCTTACCTCAAATTTCTTCAAAATCTCTTCAAATTCTAGCTTGAATCCATGCAATCAATACTTCTTAATCTTAGATGGGCCCTCCAAATTTGTTTTAAGGAGGTTTTAGAAGGTTTTCACGAGAGAAAAATGGAAGAGAAAAAGGAGAAAAACCTAGTGTGAAAATGCGCAAGACGAATGCTCTCTCACATATATATACTCATGACAATCACGTGGGATTGTGTGACCCTCTGCCCATGCCTTTTCTAGAAATTTGCACACCCCTATGTGATTCAGAGACAATCTGTTGCCCCCTTGTGATTGAGCTAGCCTAGATCATTTTGATTATAACTTTCTCTATACAATTTTGATCAAGACGATTCTTTTTTTGTTGGATTCTTAACTTTAAGTATTATTTCTTTACAAAATTTTAGCTCAAAGTTTTATCATCTCAAACTTTGAAATGTATTTTACTACATACCTTTATTAAAAATTCCACTCATTCATAACACATGTAACTATCTTATGGGACATTCGGGAAAGTGAAAGTTGTAAGAAATGCGGGATGGGGTGGGAGTAGAAAATTGAATATTTTGAAAATTATGTAATTGATATAAAATGATAAAGGTAAAGTTAGAATAAAATTTTTTTTTAAAAGGTAGTTAATAGAAAAAATTATTAGTGTATAAAGATAAAAGTGAAAAATATGATAATCTGTCGAGAAATGATGAACTTCGAAAACCGTGCTAATATAGTTTCCCACCCTACATTTCCTACATACGTTACCAAATGTGTCCTTATACAAAATGATCTCAAACATTAAACGAATTGTTCACACGCATCTCTTATCATCATAACGTTACATTTATTTTATTTATTTGTTTAACATTATATTTGTTTTATTTATTTGTTTAAAATGTCTCACACAAAATTTGAAATGTCAATTCAACTTTTTAATTGTTTTATTTCTACAACAAATCTCATCAGCCCAATCATATTTATCACTTGTGATAACCCTAAAATCATTGCTTAATGCATCACATATGCATTTGGAATCTCATCCATGCTAGAATCCACCATTTTTTTTAATCTCATTTTCAAAATTTCATCCATCAAATTCATTTCTTACCAAATTTTAACCATTAGCCACAAATAGTTCAATTCTCAAGTTCATCTTATAACTCCATGAGCATGTTTTAGTCTTGATTAGAATCACTCTCTTACGAATCATGACTTCCATTTATAATTATTGATCATTTTTACTATTTCAATTCTTTTAGGCCTAATTGCATATTTAGGCATATTTCCATAATTCTATTAAATATGTCATTCAAATCTTACTCATAGTCATCTATATGCATTCCAAACATATTAGGTGTCTTACTTATGCTTAAACACATTTTCAAGTTATACCCAAGATCAAAATTCACACGCAAGGGTCAAATCTCAAAATGTTCATCATTTAATTAAATCAAAGATTCCTACATATCCGAAATCATTTAACAAACTTGTGTAAACACATCTCAAGCTGGAGCCAATCCATTTATCAAAATTCATCCATCTAACTCTCAACAACTGGAATTTGATACGCCAATGATTTTAAAAAATAAAAATATTTTTAAATCTTCAAAATTCGTAAAATTCGATATACATGTTAAATACATTTAAATTAACAGCTGCATAAAAAAATTTAAAAAATATAAAACATAAAATGCACCAAAGCTAAGTGTACCCGGTGCACTAAATCTGAGCTTAATAATAATACTTAAAGTCTGACTTTCCAGGAATATTACCATTGAGTTTCATAATGACGAGACAAACAAAATATTAAAATTACTCAAATGTAAAACCAAGCACATTCAGACTTACCAAAAGCGTTTTTTTATTACAAGTAGAATCATGTTCGGAGTTAAGACTGGTATATTTATTAAAAAAAAAAAAAAAACATTAAGACTGGTATGATATAAGTTTTCTCAACAGGGTCACAGTCTCACAGACAGTTGGGTTGACCTGACCTGGCGAGACCCGACTCCATTCGCACCCTCGCTACGGGAACCCAACACAAATAACAAACCACAATGTCCTTCCTATTTCACGAAAATGCCACTTGCTCCTTCCGATATAAACCTGGCCCAAACGCCGGCCTGTAAAGCTCGCCGTCTGCTCTACTTCTTTTTGAGGACGGAGAGGGAGAGAGCGGCGCGATATGGAGGTAGTAGGGCTAGTAAGCGGCGGCAAGGACAGCTGCTATGCCATGATGAAATGCATCCAGTACGGTCACAAGGTTGCTGCTTTCTTCTGCTCTCTCCCTCATCTGTTCTACATTCCCGCATTTTCCACTTCTTATTTTTCATGCTTGATCTTTCCTGAATCATGCAGATTGTCGCACTGGCAAATTTGTTACCGGTTGACGATTCCATTGATGAACTGGATAGTTATATGTATCAAACTGTATGTAAAAATCCCTCCTTTGAGCTTCTCTTTTGTGTACTATTCCCTTCTCTTTGAAGAGAATCATTTGCTTTGGGGCAGACTGATCAGATTGAATAGGCTTATTCTGGTTTTCGTTGATGGTCGTTTGCGGGCCTTTGTCCTGAGCTGAGGTATCTTTAACTCTGCTACCAGGTGGGGCATCAGATTGTGGTTGGCTATGCAGAATGTATGGGGCTGCCATTATTTCGGAGGCGGATACAAGGATCTACAAGGTAAGCGCTTTGGCCTCGTTTTACGACAGTAGGTTTTCTGTTGTTCTTTTAGTCGTGACTAACTATATTGATGAGTACATCAGGTATGGGTATACTTCATGATGCGTTCATGATCATGATAAGCTGTTTTTTTTTTCTCTCTTTTGTTTTATTATACTACAAGCTGGTCTCGTGAACTGTACTTGTTTTACCTGAATGGTGGAGATGTGCATTTGCAGCTCGGTAACAAATATGATGTTAATCAAACCAAATGGAATATTCTATAGCAGAGTTGTTAGACCAGCTAAGCTTTGTGACACATGATATTCAGCACTTGCGATATCCTTCTCTAGTTTTATTAATCTGTAATTTTTGTTTGTCATTGTCTATTTCAATAGAAGCAGCTCCCTAACCTGTGACTTCGATGGCTTTATGTTATCTTGTTGCATCACCTTCAAATAATTTCTTTTTTTTCTATTTTCATGTCAACAAAAGTATCTATAGTCCCAGGCATTATCTTGACAAATGAAAAATAAACAGAATAATATGCCAGTGATAGAACGTAAGTGTGGATTTTACTAAGGCACATAGAGCTAGTGGGAATTTCCTGTGAGCTAAAGATGGGGTCAGTAACAATTAGCTAAAACAATAATCCAAAGATAATATTCTGTTTAACAAGAAAGAAATCATTCATTGAAGGGCTGGGATGATTGATGGAGGACTTTTATAATAATTGTTGGACGTTCAACAAGTGGAATTGTAGTGGGAGGTAGTGGTAGGGTCATGGCAAAATAGTGGTAATTTTAGGGTCATGGCAAAATAGTGGTAATTTTTAGTTCCTTTTGTACTCTTTAACCTTTTATGTTCTATTTTCAAAATTTTATGTAACCTTTGGTAATATGCAATGTGATGTGCATATCCAAAGCACTGTAAGGAACAGAGTGTTCTATTGAGAACTCCAGCTGAAAAAAATTTGATGTAAGGCTGAACATGAGAGGCGTGAAAAGTAGAGGGATCAAAAGAAGCAAAAGAAGTTAAGGAACAGAGTGAAAATCTAAAGAGAAATCGAGGTATCATTCAAAAATTGAATTGCATTCAACGTTATTAACTATGACGACAGATGTTAAGTGATTCTTTAAACATTGAAGTGTTGAAAATTTTTCAATAATGACATCAGACCAAAGCTGCTTATTAGGGATTTTTCTGCAATAGAAATGAAATCCAGGTAGGAGCATAACCCTGTAAGGCTTTGCTGTGGGTACAAGATCTATACAAATTAGCATGTGCTTCATATCACTGAGTTTCTCTCCAGGATAATGAGAGTCAAGAAATAGACCTTACATTTTCATCCCCTTTATGAGATTCACATTCATCTTAAATACTTGCAGTGCCTCAAACCTTTCATGGACATAATATCTTCACAGTAACAGCTACACAGTGGAGTAGAATCAATGCTTTTGGGTTATTTTGCACCGATTCCTACCTCTAGTTGTGGAAGCGGATTAGGGCAAGGCATGCTTTAATGCGTGTAGTTTATGGCCTTGCTCCTCCCACACCAGCAGAGGCCCCACTCTCTCCCCTCGAAAATCACGCCACTTGCTAACCGAGGAAGAGAAAGTTATTAATTGCTCCCACAAAGCATTTCATGTCCTGCCCCAATTCTCTTCCACCAATTGCTACTGAAAATTTGGGCCTCTTACAGGTTTTAGGGGTTGGAAATGTTTTTTCCACTGTAATTTATTTTAGGGAAGTGCAAAGAAAATGTGGTAAGGAATAAAAGGGTGTTTGTAAGGTCATCCGGTGGTTTTCTGAGTATGTAATTGTTATGGAACTCAACTCTATATCCAATTTGGTGCAACTACGGTTGGATTAGTTCACTTCTTTGGCAACATTATATTTTCTAAAAATCCTGAGGTTGATCCTATCCTATACATATCAAGACTTTGTCAATTAAGTTTGGTTTGAGTTAGTTCCTTGAAGCAATAGTTTAAAAGGAAAAAAGCTCAAAAGTTTAATGGACATAAAAAAGTCATTTATTTGTTGGTAGGTGAAACTTAGGTAGGGTACCTATGAGGCACTTATGAATCAATCTGCTTTTTAGTGTAGGTTTCATATGTTTTTTTAATCTATATGTCGGGTAAATTCAACTTTTATTAGCTATGCCAAAAATTAGGTAATGTCATGTCTCGTTGGCCATGAATTCGTTGAATAATTATTTATTTGATTAGATTTCTTTCGCTAAATTTTTTTCATATTTTATTATTTTAGGATTATATTTGTTATGGTAGGTTAATCAATTTCATCTTTGTGATTTTTGTAAATTAGTATGTGGAGTTAGTTTTCTTATATCTACTTTAAATTTCTAACTACTAATGTTGCTACAAGGAACTAATTTTTAGCCTAGATAGGAAGCAACCCAACCTTGACATGAGTGAGGCAAAGTCAATATGAACCAAAACAACCTATGAGTGAGGTAGGTTAATTTTTTTTAGAAATGGGATTGGGAAAAGGTACAGTAAGGACTAAACCAACCAAGTTTCATTCCTAATAAGAAAATGACAGATCATGACAAAAATAATGGTAATAACTAATATTGAGCAACTACTCAATGTATTCTATCATGCCCCTAGGGATATAAGAACTTCTATTACTCGATCATGCCATGACGTTACCCACCACTCAACTTCTAGGTTAGCCGCATAGACTTCAATGATAGGCTAGCTCTTTACCCAACTCTCCATGGGCTTCATGACTGAGCCTGGTCGACTACTTAGGCAGTTCCTTCAACACTTCAGCTTTAACATATTTGCATTTGCCTCCATTGAATTCCAAGATCAAGGATTTTGTTGGTTTTATAAATCACACTTCTCACCAATTTAGGTGATATGTTGAGCCAAGGACAATACTTGAATGTTGATTCAAGCTTAGGAGTGAAGTTTATAGAGGATTGGGCTAAAGATCTAGCCCAATATCAAAGTCTATGAAGGTTAAGTCAGAAGTTTAGCCATGGGTAATATCATGTCTATTTCTACTAATAGAAGCTCTCATATCCCCAGGAAGGTATAACATACAAGCTTAATGGGCTGATTATTAAGCCTAGCCCACTACTTAGGTACATTTCCTTTTGCCGAACACTTTATTGTTAATGCATTTATAGTAATTCTCATTTGAATCTAAGACCAAGGTTTTTAGTGGGTGACCTGATTTATAAAATCAACAAAAACTTTGGTTTGGGGTTCTAATGGAGGCCGCTACATACAGACGCACTGACACTAGAGTGCTAGTTAAAAGGACAATACTTGAATAATAAGTTAGGCTTAGTGGTGAAGCCCATAGAGAGTTGAAATAGAGAGTCATCTAAGTATTGAAGTCCATGAAGAGTTGAGTCACATGTTTATTCATGGGCAGTATTACGGCTAGACCAAGTAGTAAAAGCTCTCATATCCTTAGGATTATCACATATTCAATACCTATGTGATGTACACGTATCCATTTGCGTTAGTTCAGGTTACATAGGGCTTGAAACCTAACACATCCAAATTTCTAACATGGGCAATAAAAGGCAACCCATCCTGCGTTGTGGGTGGAAAATGTGGAACCCTAACCAAGTTTTGCCTTTATATAGAATGGCTCATATTATGCCCATCAAACTAGGTGGATGCTATTGTGAGCATAATGAAATTTTCAGCATAACTGGTACTATCAAACAAATAATCAGTATAGATAATTTGATAAAATATACATTTTCTTTTGTTACATTGCAAACTTTGCATTACAAGGAGACAATGCTCCCATTGGACTTTGAAGCCGGGGCCTCACACTTACACACCCGATATGATACCACTGGGCTAAGCCCTGGTTCACAAATATGTGCTTGACCAGGTGTATAAGGGTATAGACACAATTATGATGAGGATTGCCAAAACAATCTCATTTAGGGTGTGTTTGTTTAGGATATAAACATGTCAACCAAAACTTTTCCATCTAAAACTTTTCACTCTCCATAACTACTCTATTTTTTAATTATTTTTTCACATTTTCCTA
>JAXCLR010000001.1:55553605-55564652 GCA_035584095.1 Annona squamosa
TATATATATATATATATATATATATATATATGTGTGTGTGTGTGTGTGTGTGTGTGTGTGTGTGTGTGTGAGATATGATCCACTGCAAACGAACTGCATCATCATTACGGTGCAGTCCACTGCAAAATGGACTCCACATGTATTAAAATGTAATAATTCTATAGAAAAACATATTTTGAACGGTTTAAATGTTGAAAATACAACTTTAAGGTTGATATTTATAATAAAGTATTTTATTATGGTTATTTTGTACCATTTTAAGATGGAGGCCTATACACATGTCTGATTTGGATGAAAATCAATGCGCTATTAAAGTAAAGAATTGTAAATATAATGAGTGGGATAGATATTGATTTCATGATCAAATGGGACCCATTTGCCGTGGGCCTGCACTTGATCAAAATCCTATTTTATATATCAGTTGGTAAAAAATTCCTGCAGAAGAGGAGAATGTGTTGCAGGCTACCATTTGAGTTATAATATCTATTGATATAAAGAATTTATAAGTGACTTTTCGCAAGCAAAGGTGCAAATAAGTGAATAAGGGAGAAGCAGAGGATGGTGATCTAGCAATAGAAAAGGAGATGATGAACTTTGACCCAATTGCTCATGATGAAGGGTGTTTCCTCCAATGCAAAGGCCAAAGGACTTATGTATCATTTGAAGCTATTGTTTATAAAACACAGGCATACAGATTAAGCTGGACTTTGAGGGGACTATTTGCATATTTGAAATTTGATGTCACCTATGGAAATGCATGCTCTAAGTCTAGAGTACAGGCAATAATTATTACTTCTCTCCTTCAATCTCCTTTTCCATAGGTATAGGTGGGGACATCAAGATGTTCAAAGCAAGAATAACTATATATCGGTTTTGTTGATTTGGAAAAAATGTTCCTAGGTAGATGGTACAGAAAGTTTTGAAAAGGGGGGGGGGGGGGGGGGGGATATAGGATATTTGTACATGAGAGTTACATGCGCCAAATGGTGCTATAACTAATGTAAAGCCATGAGTAGAAAAAATGAGTTTCTGATTACAGTAAGCTACATCAAGTTTTGATTTTGTATGTTCATTACAGGGGATAATTTTAATAGATGAGACGAGAAGGCATAAATTTGAAATTGGATGGTGATATACTTTAGAATTATGGATTTTAGAGTTAATTGAAGAAAAATTAAATATATATAGTGTAACTTCAATGATAATAGGAAAATATAAAATGAAGAGTGATTTAGAATTGCATATTAGGTAGTTTTTATAAAATGACCATTTCAAGTATGCAAGCTAAAATACGACCAGGCACAAATCATACTTTTTTAAAAAAATCTTTTATAAACTTGTTAATATAGGTGTATATAATTCATAAATCAAGTTTTATAAATGTGTATTTTTTTCAAATTTTAAATATCAAGGTATTGTGATCTAGTATTGTGGTCATTTTCTATCTGAAAACATGAACATAAATACCCATGTCTAAAATTTTTTAAAAAGGGCAAATATCGCAGATTCTTATGAATTTTATCCCTTATTCCACTTTCAAATATATTCATGTATTTTGCTTAAAATTCCACTTATCGTTACATTGTTAAGAATCTGTTGGAGGACTTTGGGGTTGATTTGCTCAAAACTAGAAATTTGTATTGAAAAAATATATGATTTTATAGTTGCAGTAGTGCTGCTAAAAATTCCTTTGAATTCCATCAAAATAAAATTTTCATTTGGATGTGAATTTTTATCTATAAAATCATAAATGGGTATGGGCATATTTGTCATTTGGCTAGGAGTAAATGACCTTTTTAATGAATTCCTAACAACAATTGGGATAAGTGAAATTTTAGGTAAAATACATGGACATATTTAGAATTTTTGAAAGTTCATAGGTACAAGTAAAATTTAATAAAATTCGTGAGTATATGTGGATTTTTACCAATATATATATATATATACATTTTCCAAAAATGGTAGAACTTGGTGTACGGATTATATAAACCTAAATTAACAAGTTTATAAAAAAATTAAAATGAAATAAAAAGGAGTTTTGCAGCTAGTTGCAAATGATCAACCCCCTTTTTAAGTATTTAGGATCAATAGTTAGTGAGGTGAAGAAATTGAGGAGTTTTTATATAGAATTCAAACAGAGTGGAAAAAATGATATATGCTTTTGGAATTTTATGTAATTGTCTATTGCCAATTTTCATAAAGAAACTGGAAGTCCATCTATACTTTAGGGTAGAATGTTCGGTTGTTAAATAATAATGTATAAATACAATGTATGTCGCTAATGAGGAATTCACCAATTAGGAAGAATGAATTTTTGAAGTAAAAGGCTTTAGGAGAACACATTATGATTAGGACAACAACTCTTTTAGGAATGGGTTAAGTCACTTGGGGAGATTTTTTTTTCTGAATTTGAATCACGTTATATTCAATCTGAAAGGTTGCTGAAGGTCTGTATTATTGACTTAAATGATGTCCTGCAAATCTAATGGTGAGGGCAGTTGTTTATTATGAGGATGAGGTGATCTGTTATGGAACATGAACAGTTCTAGCAGTTGGCCTGTGTTAGGTATTTTATGCTTCTTTGTTACTTTATTATGGTTGTTCAGATCTACATTTGAGCAATTATTGATCTTTACCACTTTACACTCATTTCTTTTTCACATCAAGGTCTCTATTTAGAACTCAATCCTTCTTCTATTTTATTGGCAAATGAAACCATAAAAACCATGAATGAAAGAATTTGAAAAAAAATATATGTAGTTAATTCTGTAACTCAGGAATGTATATTAGATGCTGATTGAAGAGGTCTTACCTGTTCGTTTACTCATTAGGTGGTTTTTAAAAAGCAGTTCCTGGTGTATCCTACTCATTTGCTTTGGGTGGGAATATGGTCCAATTCTCATACAATCATCATCAAAGCCTTACACCACTTGAATGTTCAGAACTATTCCTTCAGATGGAATGGGATGTAATTTTCCATTCTAGAAAAGTAATTTTCTCATTCTAGATATTACTTTTTTCATTTCCCATACAATTTTATTTCTCAATGCATAAGAACCCTACTTATCATGTTCCCTTTACTACTCTCATTCCCCATACAATTTCTTATTTCTCAATACACAAAACCCCTCCTCATTCAATCCCTTCATCCAAATCCAATTCCATTGGATGCTTCCGAATAGCCCTTGGTTCGACTGCATAGACCATGCCACTTGGATACCACGGGCCATTTCCACATTTAAATGATGGTCCTAAAAAGTGTATTCATCTCAGTCCTGGAATTCCTATGTCATCCAGGACCAGTAAGTGAATTAACTTGCAATCCATGTTTCAAGTTTTTTGTGTCCAAAATCCTGCTGAGTTATATTTCTTTGTATTGTTGGAGTATCCAATGCTTCATGAAGTAACTATGTGTTGTTATTTAGATTGCAAATGAAGTAGGCTATCATAATTTATTAACACCGTCAGCAATGCTCATATTTGTCAATACATTTCAGGGCACTTGTTGAAATAAAACCTGTCCTTCATGTTCCAGAGGACATGGAGAATGTAGCTGAAACTGAAGATCGGGAACATTTCTCTGCAGAGAAATCTTACTGGGGTTTTGAGCATGAAGAATGGCATGACTCTTGTTGCCAGAAATATGTCATTCCTGGAAAGTTATGTTCATTGATGGCGTCTGTTTCAAATGAATCTGCAAGTAAGATCTGTTCAGAAAGTGATCAGGGCCCTCCAGTTTCCCAATGTTTTGGCACTGAGGCTCAAATGAAAAGAGTAGCAAGGTTCTGCATTTATCTTCTTGATGGAATTCTAATGGAGAATAATTTCTCTTGGGGTGATTTGATGGTTAGTTTCTTCCCTCTACTGATCACTTCTAAAACTACCCTATACCAATCACCGTTCTGATTTGTACATCACTTAAAGAATTATGGTTATCTGTTCTTTTGCTTAGTTACGAAACTGAAATTCTGGACACACTGCAAATGGAAAGAAAAGTTCCCTTAATTTAGCGCTTCAAGTAATGAGATTCTGCATTCTAGCCTTCTAGGCACTTTAAAGAATGATGGGAGTTTGAGAACTCTCATCATTGTTCCAGGAGTATTGCTTAATTCCTTAGAGACCTTGTGTGTTGCAACATTTGATCCTTACACAGTCTCTTTCTTGGACCTGAGAAGTACATCTGACCACATCTTCTCTTTCTTTTTGTGCCTTTCTCTGGCAGAATTTGAGGATTTATTTTGCAACTAGCCTCTGCTTGGCTGCTGATGTGCTTTCACTTGCATTTGCTGAGGCGTTTAAGGAATTTGCAGAAATGAATGGGAGAATGGAGTTGAGCAACGTGCCATTTTTCAACCTTGTTCCTGTCTTGGGTTCTGGTAGATCTGCATCAATGAGTGACCTGATCACTTGTGAATTATTTGCTTCAAAGCTTTGAACTTCGAAGGACACTTCCACTTCGTTTAAGGCTAGGTCGATATTTATTGTGGCGTCGATATTTATTGTGGCAATTATTTCTTCAGAGGTATCTACAAGCACAACATTTTTATATAACAAAGATCCAATGTTTTACTACCCTTTTGTATTTAGGTGTAGGTTATTCAACTTAGAGGGAAAAGGTTTATTTCAGATACTGGGAAGAAGAGTTTTTCCTTGGGTTTTCTTCCATGTGTAAGCTACTGTACAAATTTGACAGAGCAATTTTTGAACGGCATGCTTCTGGAAATGTATGTGTTTTTCTAGATAACATGATTTTTCTAAAATCCTATTTGGTTTGTAAGGTTTGGGCTCCACTTCTATATAACTTGGTTATATAGAAGAAGAGATTTCATGTAACCCCTTTAATTTTAATATGTTAGTAATTAATGCAAAATTCATTTATTATATTTAACATTATAAATATATTTATTTATTTAGCTAGTGGTTCAAGTTTCATCTAAATCAAATATTTGCATAGGTTATATTTGTATAGATATTTATGTGTAAATTAAGGAACTTGCTTAGATCTTTTTATATACACATAGAGAGAGAGAGAGTTGTTTTTTTGCAATGGAGTTGCATGGGAATAGCGGTACATTTGTCCAAAATAGGTCTCGCATATATTAGCATGCAATGAAATTTTATACAATCATTTATCTATATAAAAAAATTATAGCAAATGATTTACATGTTAAAAAAATTATTTTAAAATTGTTATTTACATTAAATTATTTTATTGCGTCGAATTTGTACCATTTTCATATAGAGTCCATACATATCTGATTTGAATGAAAATTGGTATAGTAATATAATACATTATTTTAAATACAATTAGTGAAGTAGATTATAATTTTATGATCATGTGAGGCGTATTTTGGCAGTGCAGTTGGGCTACACTTGAATATTGAATATTTCACACACATATATATATGCACTTAAAGAATGTTTTATAGAATCTTTTCTTCACATAAAAGTAATAATATTATAAGTAGTTTAGATGCCGGAAATACTACTTTGAACTTAATAATTTGTATTAAATTATGTTATTATGCTGACTTTATACATTTGTACATGATACCATCAACATTGATATTAGTAAAATAAATAGGTTTTTGTGATAATATAAATTATGTTAAATATAATCCTGTTAATTATCAAATATTAAAAGCAAAGGGGGGTTTACATGGAGGAGGGCTTTAATAGAAGTAAAGCCCGATCTATACAAGTCATTTTTCGGCTTAAAAGATGTTGAGGCCCAAATTAAAATGCCCCGCTTCTGCAACACTATTACCCAGCGGAAATGTCACAGAACCAACGGGCTCCTAAAAGCTAGATCGCATAGATGAAATGCGTGGAAATGATATCAGCGAAGTACAGAGATTAAATAAATAATTTTTTTGAAAAAAAAAAATCGATGATGAAATTGATGATTAAAAAGGTGGTAAATTACGGGGAAAGTGGAGCGACTAATATGGGCTCTCTTTTCAAATAAAATGGAACGGAAGTGAGCTCTCCTCACCCGTTTCATCTATTTAAACAGCCTGCAAACTAAAAAAGAAAAATGGAAAAATACCATGATAACCAGCATCGCTATTTCCAAAGTGCAAACAGGAGAAAGACGTGCTTGATTAAGAAATTTTAAAATTTTCTGATCGACTTACTTGGGGGCGCGTACTGAACATGAGTACTCGTACTAGAACAACAGGACCTCCACAGAACTATTGGCTTGCAAGGAGCACATGCCATTACCCAAGTTTTAAAGCATCACACCCTACTTCTACTTCTCATTTAGTAGCTTCTATTTCATGAAACTATCCTGATCTTTTTGTCGTCCACCATTCGCATCGGCGGTTCCGTTGAATATTAACTCATCAAAGTTTTCTAGCCAATTATTTCTGTTCTACTTCACATCCAGAATGTACGGGACTAACTGAAGCCATTAATTTTGTGGTTTTAAAATGTCTCGTTCTTTTTTATGTGAAAGACAGACGCCTACCCATGACCGGATGAAAGACAAAATATCATAGCGCTGGGACACTCAAGGGATTGTGGAAGTGGACTGATGAGGATGCGACGCATTTGTACGGATATCCATACCTTCTACCTATAACATGCTTCTGCCCATGGTTCTGCCAGCAACCATAAAGACCGCAAATAATCACTTAGCACGACGGCCACTGTCAAAGGTGATATCATTGCACCTTTTATTCATCACAAGCCAATCTGGGGATCAACCGCATTAAACCGCCCTTCTCAGCCGTCAAAGCTATTATTTTAGCATGACCCTAAGAGTCGAGGTGAGTAATCTTGTGATATGGACAACATTACCAGGTCTTTTAAAAGATTTGACCATTAGACAAAACACGGAACTGCAGCATATCGCTGCCTGGCATTGTGACAGGCAAACTTAGGCTCTTTAGTAGCCCCACAGCTACGCTTGTAATGGCCTGTTAATGGAACTTATGCTGCGAAATCAATTAAGTAAATTATGACAATTGATAAATGAACATTTCCATCTCAAGGTTTCACAATTTCTAGGTAAATCTCAAACAGGATTTAAAAAAACACAAGCTTAAAAGGTGACATCTAATCTCACTCTGCAAGTCTAAGTCTAAAGAACGTTGGAATGGAACGACAGCATCAAAACTGCAACCACCATAAACTCAACATACACCCAGATAATCTTAAGATGCAGCTTGCTGCTTCTTGAGCTTTGCAAGCTCTTGTCTGATGGCACCACCCCGCTGCACAAACAAAGATTCAAAGTCAATTAGCATGGTTTGCAAACAACACTGCATTTTGGTATGAGAGGATGAAATACTGAGGAAATGTGGAAACTATTTTAGCATTCACTTAATTAAGGGTGTGTTTGGTTAGAGGTAAAACTTTTGATGAAAAGTTTTTGGAGTAGAAGTTGTCAAATGAATAGAAAGTGATGTGATATAATAGGAGTAATGATGAGGAGTAAAGAGAATAAAGTTAAAATAGATAGGTTAGTCGTATGGGTAGTTGTGTAGAAATGATTGAAAAGTAGGGTAGTTTGTATAGAAAAATGTGAAAAAATAATTAAAAAATAAAATAATTATGGAGAATGAAAAGTTTTAGATTGAAAAGTTTTAGTTGACACTTTTTTGCACTAAACAAACACACCCTAAAACGTGAAAAGTACATTCAGTTCAGATTAGCCAACACATTCAAAATTAACACTGTCGCGGTGGACCACATCCTCATGTAGAAGTAGGTAAGGTATCAATTTCAATCTTCAACATCCTAAGGTTCAACCAAAAACGCCCCCACCAAAAAAATAACAAAAAGACAAAAACAGAAGCCATGAAAAGCATGCTCTGTCGACTATTCATGCTCCAACATCATTCTCAGATACTGAAATGGTTGAATTCTTCAGACCATAAGATAAGCATTGAAAAATACTTTTTTAAAAGACCCATCTCAGTAATTTGCTCCTAAAAAATTTTCCTACTTCACTGTTTAAATCAAAGGCAAAATCAGGAGGTTGAAATGTTCTTGATTGCAATGCCAGGCCAGTGTAACTCATTCATGAACAAGCTCAAAACAGGAATCAATTAAGGTGAGGTCAATCACCCTCAATGATCCAAAACCAAAGAGAAGCATTTGATTGCTGATTTCTCTGCTAGCAGCTTGGTTATCCCCACAGTTTTCTATGTAGGTCTGACTTGCACAGGTCATTAGTTTTCAATTTCATTAGCACCCTAGCAATTCCATTTCTATTTTTCAAACACTTGCCCCAATATTTGGACAACAATGGAAAGTTGGAAACAACAGGAATTTTTTATTCCAAAATTTCCAAGGATAAATGATTCATTGACCAAATAGAACTTTATTGCATTACAAGAAATACCAGTCAACTACAATGCTATCCCAGAAGAATTTACACATGCTCTCACAAACTATTCATATCTCAGTTCCCAGTCATTTGACTTTACAGACCCTTATCCATCATCTCCCATGCATTTAAAAAGTACTAAAACAACAGCAAAATGCAAAGTATATGGTGAAAGGCATAGTAAAAAACCTTGACTTTAGCCAACATGACCTTGAACCTATCAAAATCATTAAGAGAAGCCCTCTTCTTCTGCACAATCAGCTTTCGGCCCCATGAGCTCTGTTCCCACTTATTCTTAACATCTGCCAGCACAGCCAATTCTTAATGGGGTTGTAAAATAGACACAAGGAAGCCTAGTCTGATGGAAAATATGAAGAACATTTAATTTCCCTTCTTTTTTCTGAGACAACAGTGTTACCTGCAGCATCCATGGCAGTTATAAGAGATTTCTTATTCGGAATTCTTGGAATGTCAACCTTGATATCAGTAAGTGACAGCCTCTTGAAATTCATCTGGCCTCTCACCATATCAGGAGCATCAACAAGAGCCTGCCAAGCATAAATGGCACATTGAGGCTCAACATTTCGAGTTATCTTTAATGTTGAACTAGCAATCAAAGAGACTTGATGACGGGGCATGATAAACATTTAAACAAGAAGAGAGACCAATTACTCAAACATGTAACTGGGTATAGCAAGGACCCATCTTAGAGTGCCGAGCTTCCAAACCTCAGTTACATGCCATGTAGGTTTCTAACTGGAAAAAAAAAAAAAAAAAGAGAAAAAGAAAATGCTTCGTATTCCAAAGTCATTGCTTCTATTAGGCAGTTCCTATTAAAATATAGGCTTTGGTGTCGTTTTAATGTTTAGGAACAAGCAACCCATAAAATAAACTAAAATCCACCTTATAAGCAGAAGGTTCATGAACCAAATTCTGGCATGTGATTCTGAACTATTACTTTCTAAACTGAAAGAAACATGCACCAGCCTTGTGACAAGTGTGTCTGATTTTCCCACAACCCAGGGTAGGAACAGCCAACAGTGCCAATCAAAGGAGAGTATTTTTAAGCAAGCACATTTAACAGTCATTCAAGGGATTGATCTGATTCGACCAACCAGGTCCGCGATGCTGCAAAATAGCCTTCAAAATAAACAAGATCCACCTACAAAATCTTAAGTCCGCTGCCACCACAGAATCAGAATTTGTTCAAATTCGAATTATGCATTTTCAAACAACACCACTGTGAGGCACAAATTCTTCAGTTGGACAAACAACTGAGCGAATCCCAGAGACCAGATCTAATTCCCGCTCATGCATCAATATCCATGTTAAGCATTTCAGCCCGTTAATCCCGATCATAGCCATTTCGACAAAATCCCATTTGAAAACCAATGCTCACGTTATCATGGATGGACCACAGCACAGAACTTATGCAAACAACAATAAAGCTCAAGGACAACATTCACTAGCACCTAGCTTCAAGATAAGGCTCGAGAAAAACACAATCTTAAAAAACTGTTTATTGCAACAAGAAAAGCAATAGAGGTATTCGTGCATGAAAAGGCTGTCAGTTACCCGATTTTGATCAATGACATCAACGATAACAACGAGCTTTCCGTAATCCTTCCCGTAGTTTACGAGCGCCACCCTCCCGATCTCGACGTATCGCTTGAACGGCTGAGAATCACCACCACACCATATCAATCAGGGGGATAAAAAAACAGCGAACAACAAACGAAAGATCTAAATGACGCAACTAACAATACTCGAGAAAAGAATCCAGTGAAAGAAGTCACACACACACCATGGCTGCAGATCCTGAGAGGGCAAGAAAGGGTTTACGGTTTTTTCCGTTCTTCGGGAGGAAAGTGGGAGGGAAGGAGGGAACTAGGGTTTGTCTCCCGTTCTTATTTCAAGCCCTTGGATAGATGATTTCCAGCCGTCCGATATAGGGCTAGGCGGCTAGCATTTGGTACTAAACCGTTGGGCTACAAGCCAGAATGGGCCTGGCCTTCAATGCAAGAAGCGTATCCGGAGTAGCGCTTCGCTGGGCCCATAAGTAGTGAAATTGAAATCCAAGAAAGTAATTGTCCGTTTTGGAGTTGCAGTAGCCATGGTAAGAAATGAATCAAATTTTGCAAAAGAATAGTGACTAATAATTAATTTCTTGCTGGGGCATGTTCATATATTCATCAAAGTTTTGTTGATTTCGCTCTTTTTGACTTGTAATCGTTTTAATTCTAATTTTCTAATACTATGAAATTCGCTATGCCGTAGGATTATACAACAAAATGCTCCTTAATTTTTATATGGACGCTTTTTTTAGAATAATTATTTTGTTCCCTAAGACAACCTTTTACAAATGTAGATTTTCTGCTTATTATATTGAGAAAAATAAGAATGTGGTGTAAAATGATATGAGTAATAATTTATGAATAAAGAAAGATAAAACATACATGTTAATTGTATGAAAATGTTGACACCCCACCCCCGGGGACCAAAGATGGATAAATCAAAGTGGATTTCAAGCCCAACCAAAAAGGAAATTCAAGCAATTAAGCGGGTCATCCAGCACTCAGCCCACACGGAGCGAAGCTCCACCAAGCCTCGAAGCAGGCTCTTCAACATTCGACCCACAAAGAGCGAAGCTCCGGCCACCTCAACGGGTCCCTACAACGGCCCACCCAAAAGTCATGGGCTAAACCAAGC
>JAXCLR010000001.1:55564752-55585855 GCA_035584095.1 Annona squamosa
AACGCCCCGTCTTAGCCGTCATGCCACCAAAATCCCGAGAAAGCGCCCATATGCCCATTTTTCTAAAAACTATGAGGTCTAACTCATTTTGCCCCGTGTGAATGCAGGAAATCTAAGCTCACGTTGCCATTCAATACGATCCACATCTCCAAGGTCCGGAAAACCCATTCCGAGCCCATCGTAGCGCTCCCGGCGGGTGCTACAGAAAAGATCTGACAAATAAGTACGATGTAAAATAATAATGAGAAAGTATGATAATTTAAGTAGTTAAGACATCAAAACATGTTAAAAGATATAAGTATAGCTACCTTTATGCCACGTGGCAACTAAATCCTCACACGCACCTATGTTTTATGTTGACTCATTCTAAAACCATGTTAACTACTTCCTCAAAACCAACTAATCTATATCCACTGTGCACTAAAATATCCTTAATATATTGGTCATATTAATAAACAACCACACTTCTTTCTAATTCAAATGAGCTCATTCATGTAAGATAGCTTATTCTTATTATGTATAAAGAGGGGATAAGAGTTATATCTTTAAAAAAATCTCATTAGAGATATAGCTCTATCACTACTAAAACTCTATCTATAATGCACCTCCTGTGCAGGGCGCCGACACTGCCTGCTCTCAGGTGCACACATCTATTTTTTTATTTTTTTGAAATTTTTTTTCTAAAAATGTTAATATAGGTGTATTTAACATGTGTATAAATTTTTACCATTTTTTGAGTATTTTAGATATTTATTTTTTATTTTTGAAAATCAATGGCATTTTAGGTAATTTTAAATTACTAAAATGCTACTGATTTTTAAAAATCAAAAGTAAATATCTAAAAATCTCCAAAAATGGTAAAAATTTATACACATGTTAAATACACTTGGGCCAACAAGTCTATGAATTTTTTTTTTTTTAAAAAGGTGTATGCGCCCGGAAGTAAGCGACGCTGCCTGCTCCAGGGTGTAGGAGATCAGCGCTCTCCTGTGCATACCCCATAAATAAAACCCTATGCACACTCTTGCATTTTTAATAAAGATTTTTTATTTTTACAAATCCAAATAGACCATTTTGTAGGTAATTGTATTTTGATTATAGGAAAGTTTGGAAAGATGAGGAAGGGGAAATTTTTTTTTACTTTTCTATATGATTATTCTATTTATTTTAATTATATTATTTTATTACATTAGCAGAATTTCTAACACATGGAACCAAATGAGCCATGCTCAGGGCAACAATTATAGTTTTTTTTATTCACAACAATTACCCTTTTCATAAATAATGCTTTTTCAAAGTTTTACCAATTTCACTTTTTTGTATTTACTTTTCATTAGTCATTACTGTAATAGAAAATAATATTTCATGTTAACCAAACATGTGCTTGTGTTGCAATTGTCTTTGTCGAATAATGTAAATTTGGCGAAATACATTCAATTTGGAGGGGATTAATCCATAATTTCAAAAGGTTCCTTCCTAGACAATCTCATTTATCCATAGGTAATAATTTGTAAGATTGCTAAAGATTGTGTGGGTCAAAAGATTATTGCCAATGCAAGTAGGTGGTGCAAACCACTGGAAGAGTTTATTGAGTTCAATGTTGATGCTAGTTTGAATGTGCTGCTAAGAATTTGGGGGGGGGGGGTTAACTAAATTATGGCATATAAATAATCTACTTGATCCTTAATTGGTTAAACCTAAGGCACTTTTCTTTGGACTAGAATGATTAACTTTGCCCCCATTGATTCATGTTGAAAGTAATTTTCTTATTTTAATCAATCTAATCCCAATAAGGGGCTAGTTGATCTAACATGAATCATGAAGTGGAGAAGATGCGACGGTGTGCTACCAAGTTTTATCCTTGCTCTCTCTCATGTTCTCATAAGTAAAAATTTTGTGGCTCATTGTCTTATGAAACATACTATCACTTGTATTGAATCATCATCCATGTGGTGGGATGAACCACCCACATGTTTTAATGGTTTATTAATTATTATACCATGACCCTGATATTAATGAACTTCATCAAACTACCCATCCCACTCATCTTCTTATAAAGGAAAGGGATTGGACTTAAGGGTGAGCCAAATGAGGCCCCTTTCAATTAAAAAAAGAACATTTATGTTAGTTAATGGGCATACTTAAAGGTCTATGCCTATGTAACTGGTAAGGGTGCAAGTAGTTTGGGTTTCTTTGTAATCCAATGAAACTTGAGTCTTGCATAATTTTAGCTTAAACTTGACCTTACATGCAATAATGTTGACCTTCTTGAGTCAAAATTTTGGATTTATTTTGAAAGCAATAAAATTTTTGTATAAAAATTTTTGGAATGAAAAAAATAATGTAATATAATAGAAGGTAATAATGAAAAGTAAACAAAATAAATTTAAAATAGATAAATTAGTTATATTTATAATTATATAGTAAGATGTGAAAAAATGACTAAAAAATAAAAGATTAGTAAAGCACGAAAAATTTTAAATTGAAAATTTTTATTATTAAACGAATATGCCCTTTACTGTCACATATTCTTAAAAAGACAATGATGACTATTCCATAAAATGGGAAATATTTTTTATGGAGCCTTTAATATGAGGGAGAAGTTAAAAATTTGAAGGTCATTTAATGGCAAGGGTAGTGAAGAGATTAGAAGTTAATTTTTTTGAAAAGCTCAAGATTGATGTGATATGATATGGGTAAAATAAGTGCAAATATGGTAGTTGTGAGATAAAATAATTGAAATAGAAATATAAAATTAAAAATGAAAAAAGAATGTAATTTTTTGATGGAAAAAATAATGTAATTGAGTAGTTAAAATGTTAATTATTTTTTGAAATGTGTGTATGAAGATTAGAGAATTTTGCTTTCCTCCCGACCCTCTAAACGGTGCCTTATTGGTATTCATTTTTGATTTTTGCTTTATAATTTGGCATATTGAGTACTATATTTTTTAATTATTGTGTATCTACTTTAATTATTTTTTATGTCTTCTCAAATTACTAACTTTGTTTATTCCTATTTTATTTTCACTTTATTTCTATCTTTTCTTTTTATATTTACAAATTTATCCAATCTCTATAAATTTAGAAGATGCAAAAAATAGAAGGCACCAATAAGAAAAATTTAAACTAGTAAGAGAATAACGCCATGTGATAAAAGGTAATAATTAAGAGTAAAAAAATAAAGTTAAAATAAGTAAAGTTGTTATATAGGAATATATGAAAAATTTGAAATATAAAGGTAAAAAATAAAATAGTTAGATAATTAAAATGTTACATTATATATTAAAAAGTATAAAAAGTGTAGTTTTTCCCTTTTACATGTTTTAAAGCCTATATGTAAACAGAATAATTATATAAAAATATGAAAATAATTAGAATATGATAATAAAATAAAAAAATCTTAAAAATTAAATAGTCATGATATCAATCCAGATTATTATTTTTTTATTTAAAAAAGACATTAACGGCTTCTTCCTACTTCCCCCCGCGTCCTCAACGCGCTACCAGAACGCTCATTGCCAGTAGGCACGGGACGACTCACGACAATATAATAATGCCTACAGACTCAAGACGTATATCGCAAGCACAAGCGGAATCTGCGGGGCTTGCATCATTGAGATTGAGAGAGAGAGAGAGAGTGAGAGAGCGCATTTGGCGTGATCATCGCTTCCGATCCCGGGCTTCCTCAATCCTATATCTCTGCAGCCGCCAGAACCAGATTCTCTTCATTTCAATATCCGTCTTCTACTCCCATTCTCCGCTGGAATTGCATTCGCTTCTCTTGTCTCCTTCGATTTTCAGTATCTGCTTCTGCTAGTTCATTCCCCACTTCAATTGCATCGCATCGCCCCACGCCCTATTCTTTCTTCTACCAAACTACGGACGTCTGTTTTCCGAATTGACTTCGGCATTTATTTCTATCTCGCGCCTCCAGAGTCCGTTCCTCTTTGTGTTCTACTGCTAATTTCGCCGGTATGTTTCAGATCTCTAGAATTTTTGATTTGAGCTCTTGATTTTGGTGCTTTCTGACCCGTTTTAGGCGAGCGAGGTTCGATCTTTGAAATACTTTGATCCGTTGTTTGTTTGTTTGTTTGTTTGTTTGTTTTTTTTTTTTTTTTTTGATTTTCTGCGTGAGGAAAGAACTGGTTTGCGTTGCTAGATATTTTCTGAATTGGTAAAAAGCTAATACTGGAAACGCATGGATCTGAGTTCCTCAGACAGTTCTTCACAACACCCCCCCTTCCCCTCCCCCAAGGTTTCATTTTCCATCCGGTGTTTATCTACCTAAACTTTTTGCTGGGTGTCCATTTGTTGATTTTTATGATCATGTTGCAAACGGCGAACAAGTGCTTGCGAGGAATTGGGCTTAGGAGCTGCTGGATATAGTCTGAATAACCGATACTCCATGTTACTTGTTTGAAGAAGAAGGTTATTACCTTCTATGGCTGTTTCGCTATCACATTATTTGCAACAGTTTGTGTGTTTTGATGTTCTTAAAGTCTCATTGTTAGTTTGAATGGTTAGTTTCATCACTATCTCGTTGTGCTTCTCTCCTGCTTTGGCTGTGTTTAGCTCATATATCTACAAATTTTAATGATTTATTTGGACTTCCAGCGAATCATAGTGTTCGCAGTTCATTATGGCAGTCTTTGATTCGGCTTCTTTCTTTCAAAATTTAGCTTTTTTCACAAAGAAGCTTTTCTTTGAGGAATATGATGCAGGCAATCAGCTAAGATCTTAATGCAGATAGTCTCATCTTTGAAGCTGAATTGAGGGTAAAAATTGCATACTTAGTTGAAATCAGGACAATTGGTTGTTTGTTGAAGCATCGGCAGCACAATTTGTTACATACCCTCAAGTTCATTTGACCAAATATAAAACAATGTGTCTGAGTTTTTCTTCCTGCTGTTTATGGTGGGTTGTATCCGTATGCTTCAGTTCCTGTTCTCATGAGAACATGTTTACTTGTCTGCTTTTGTTTTTCTTGTTATTTCTTGTTATTTTTTGTTTTTTTTTTTTTTTGGGTTTCAGATATTGGTGTGTTTTCATATTCTCATATAGCGGAGTTTTTGACAAGCTTGCAAGGTCAGGGATTGATCATTGATTCTCATTTCTTTAGGGGAAAAACATCTGTGAATTTAAATGGAGGGGACTGTATTTAGCCCTTCTCTGGAAGGAATGAAGTTTGTTAAGTCTGATGATGGGGAAATGCTGGCCAAGCCATTTTTGGATGTGTGCAAACAAGTGCTTCCAGTCATAGGTATGGTTTTTCTTTTTTAGCAATTTGGGATTTTTTAAATTTCTATGAACTTGCATTCTAGGTATTACTTAAGTCTTTCAATTGGAATTAAGTTGCTTTTAATTGCTTGATAATTCCTTCCATTTAACTGGTACTGTTATGTTTCTTTGGTTTCAATACACTGCTGAATGAACGGATTACCTGTCTTTTGTGCTTAATATCCAACGTCTTTCTTTCTTCCTCATTTTTTGTTGGATGATTGGTGCACAATTTAAGACAAATGTAGGTTTTTGTGATATTTTCAGTAAACATGTCTTGTTT
The DNA here is from genome assembly GCA_035584095.1 of Annona squamosa. Lineage (NCBI taxonomy): Eukaryota > Viridiplantae > Streptophyta > Magnoliopsida > Magnoliales > Annonaceae > Annona > Annona squamosa. Next base: position 55,570,315 of record JAXCLR010000001.1, read on the forward strand.
TAGACATGGAAATTTCCATGAAACTTTTTTGTTTTGGGTTCCGAAGGATTATTGGATCAAATCCAATCTGGCTTATGTGGTCAAAATGCCCTTTAGCTAGGATTGTAAATATCATTTAAAGAAAAATTAGTAGGCCATAACACTAAAATCATTTGAGAATTAATATGCACCCTTTAAAATATATACTTTTAGATTGTTTTAGTTTTATGGCCTACCAAAATTTTTTTAATCTAATGTTTACATTTTTAGCTAAGGCAGTGTTTATTTACACCAAAACATTTCAAACTAAAATTTTTCACTTTCCACAATTACCCTATTTTTTAATTAATTTTTTCACTACCCTACTTTTCAATCATTTCTGCACAACTGCCCATACATCTAACTTATCTATTTTAAATTTATTCTCTTTACTCCTTATAATCATCCTTATCATATTACATCATTTTTTATCATTTCAAAAACTTTTATTACAAAAATTTTTCATCCAAAGTTTTATCACTTTCCAAACACACCCTAATGATGCATTGTAAAACATGGTAGGATGCTTGCATTTGGTCTAATCATCCCAAACCTAAAATGAAGAAGTTTTGAGGAAATTAATTGCATCGAATTACTTTCCTTATTGCTTTAGTTTTCTATGCTTCTTACCCAACTAGTTCCTGATTTGGATTTCCTTTAGTCTGCGGCTTCTACTCCTGACCTTTTAGTGTCCATTATCCACCTTCGAAAATATTTCAAGATAGATGCTTCCCATCCTTCTATCATGATGTTTTAATGCTGCCGCCAGTTTGGTTTAAATTTCATGCTTAGGTTCTCTACCATCCTTGTTTGCCTTGAGTTGGTAAAAGAAAAAAGAACCCGTGTTTTGTAATAGAGATCAAAGGAAAACTTTGTTACACCCCTGGTGATTTTCTAAATTTTCTGGCAGGTTCATTTCTGCCTCCCTTAACTATAATACGCAAGGACTAGTACTTTATAATGGGAAGACAACCTTGTTGTAATTTGCAGCACTTCATTTTAACTTTCTGCTCATGAAATTCTTTCATGAATATTGAACCACGAATTCATCATGACATGAGACTGCTTTGTGCGCTTGAAATGTTCTGGATTTTCCCGCAGCTTGATTTCTACCATTGGTCAGTTTGAACGTGTTTTTTGGCCCTTTGGAAAATGTTTATTGTCATTTCTTATTTGGAGTGTAGATGAAAGTAAAACGATTCAATGGTTGGGAGAGATATTGAAACATTGGTCACATATGTTATCCTGAATTGCTTTCTGAAAATTTGGCCTTTCTAAGTAGTGTGTCTGGGAGAAGTGGATATATGCTATTCCTAGTGAATGGGCAAAGATTCATTGATGGTGGGGTTCTTTTTAGTTTGTACCCTAGGGTGCTGAAAATCTGGTTCTTTTTTGTTGATGAAGAATTCATCAGAGACCAGAGGCAGAATAAATGCCCTTTGCATTTGTTATTGTCAAAAACTGTGATACAATTCACCTTGCGTGTAGGTAAAACAATGGAAATACAAAAGAAGACCACTTCATTGGGTTGATCTTGACAGTTATTCCTTCCATTCTTTTGAAAGGTTTCTACACAGCTAATCACATTAGTTTTGAGCAGGAGAAAGGTACACAGAACATCAATTGACAAAAAGTTTGACAAGAGGCTCTAAATTCAGCAAAAACTGTTAGTCAGGAGCAAGGTAGATATGAAGGTGTAAAGATGCATGGGAGGCCTACAATATTAAGATTAAGAGTGAACTCATCAAGAAGCAGAATAGGAAGAGCTTTAATTGGGCTTTGTTTGGCCCAGTTAGATATTCGACTTCTGTGAGTGAATTAGGGTTTTATACCTAAGCATAATTTAAAAGATTCTGACTAAACAGAGGTTTTGATGTCTTCCGTCAACTACACACAAGTGCTTGCTCAAACCAGACAACCTTTTCATAGAAGCGTGATTCTATCAAATCTATGATTTCCTCCGCCAAACTTGCAAGAGCCTGAGATGGTTCTTCCCATTCACTTCCAAAGAATAACTTTGACTTGGTTATAGGGCCTTGAAGAGGGAAAATTGAGCCAGTTGAAGATAGTGATAAAGATGCCTGCTTTATGGGGTGGGTTCATAGGAATGAATGATTGGCAAAGAGTGGGTTTGTACACTTGACACTTAAAAGCTGAACCAATATTTAGTGATGATGATTTGAAATGAAAAAGGCTTACTTTCTGTTTAGCTATCATATGGTCGCTATATGGAACTAATCCGATTTTTTTCAGTGTTTATTTGAGTCTTCCTACATTATTGAAAGGTTTTAAACATGCTTGTTGTTTGCATTCCATTATCCATTGAACTTTCAAAAATTCTAGTGCTGAACTACCTGTTTGTTATTTAGGAGAAAATCCCATTTTCTTCTTTTGTCATGCCTAACTGCCTATGATCTTACTTTTTTTTATTATTACTTATATTTTTAATGATCATTTGTTATATTATATCTAGAAAGTTTGTATCTTTGATCTCATTCACCTTATTTTTGATGATTATCTCCAATCTTGTCACATCAACTTCTTCTTTTTCTCTTTTTTCAGATATTCCCTTTCTCCTTCTGTTCTCATTATCAAATAAGCTGTAAGTCTAAAACGTCTGAGTTATAGGCTTATAGCTGACCTGATATCAAAGCATCTTGATGTGCTAGATTTGTCTGCACCCATACATAAAAATATGCATATAGTGATATAGACATATATTTGGAGTTGGGACCATGAGTAGTTTCTGTCACCAACTCCATGGGTTGAGTGGTATGTTCTTATTTTTTTATGCAAATGTGCACGTGTTTTGTTCATCCAGGGCTCAAGTTTGTTAGTGTTAGCTTTGTTTTAAATTTAGAATGAGATGCTAGAATAATCGCCGCTTTTTTCAGTTTTTTCTTTCCTTAAAAAGCTATGTAGCTCAGCTTCCATGGTATTGATTTTATTTCCTTTGTGTATTGTACCGCCAGATAAATTTGGTGCTGCCATGGCATTGGTGAAATCAGATATTGGAGGCAATATATCAGTAGGTGTTATTTACTTCTATTTCCTTTCAATGATTTTTCTTTTAGTTCTTTGCAGTTGCCTTTCTCATGCTGCACTTAACACATATAGATTTTTAGTGAGTATTTTAGTATGTAAGATTTGTATGTTTTGTTAAGATCATCGTGAGCTATATAACAAAGTGCAATACCAATCATTTATTGGGTATATGAGAAAGACAACAAAGCAAGTAATTAGTGAGCATGTCCTTTCTCCTTTGCATGGTAATTGGTAAGTATTCCCTCGACGTCTTCTTTGCATGGTGATTGGTACGTATGCCCTTGATGTCTTCTTGGCATGGTGATCGGTAAGTACGCACAAGTGTTTCTTTTATCATTTTTATGTTAAAAAGAAAGTTCCTCTTAAGTTGTTGCTTATGTTCATTTTGTTAATTCTTGAGAAAAGAGGTTGGAGTCCAAATATTCCTCCAATCCTTCAGAATTTAATCACTTGTACAATATGGTACGGGCTGAGATTGAGGCTAAAACAGCGAAAGCTTCCTCAAGCTGTACAAATGGTCTTCTGTGGCTAACTAGGTACAACATTTTCTCTATTTACTTGTACAAAATCATCGCTTGTGCGCTTTTGCAAATAAATTTTGCCATAAACTTATGGTAGAGTATTTTTTTTTTGTTAATGGGCGAAGTTCTTACATGTGCTTTGAAAGTCATGTTATCATCTATTCAGGGCCATGGACTTCTTGGTTGAACTTTTCCGCAACTTACTGGAGCATCCCGAGTGGACTATGTCAGAAGTTTGCTCTGACTCCTACAGCAAGACTTTGAAGAAGTTTCATGGCTGGCTCGCCAGTTCCAGCTTCTCTGTAAGGCCTCTCAATCCTGCTGCAACACATTATAATTGAGTTTGGCACTTGGGAGGCATGATATCTTAAGTTCTTTTCTAGTTCCTCAAGTTCTCGATCTCCAACTAATAGTCTTGGACTGATGCAAGATCGGTTAACCTCTGGGGAACTTTTCAATTCTATTCCTTTTTAATGGAAATAAATTTCCGTGAAATACAATAATATTTAATGAATAATGCTCTCAAAACTGGTTGCAAAGCATGACCATTCAATTTTTTTCCTCTAAATCCAAGCCACGCATTACATTCTTCTCCATAAATATTCTTGCCGTAAAAAATCATTTTACTTTATCAACCAATTTCAGTTTTGGGTCATCTCAAATGGGATCCAAATTTATGAAAATCTACATTTTTAGTTACTTCCCTAGCATTATCTCGTTGTGCTTTCAAGAAGTTTGGATCTGCATTAATTGTTGTAGGATTATCTCTTCATCTCATTGCAACAGAATGGACATTTGGCAATAGAATTGGTCATCAATGCCATTGCTGATGCCCTGTTGCTGACTGCCTTAATAACATCATGCACAGTTGCAGATGAGCATTAGCAACGGCTCAGGCAAATAATGGTTGCTAATACTTATCAAATTTGTTGCATTTTCTGGTTGTATCCAGATTCTAGCCAATGTATAGTAGGATAAACTGGAGAACTTGGAGTATGATGAAACTTTTGATGCTAGTTTTTCTGCCTAAACATTACCGAAGTTCACTTGAAATACCTTTTGTTATTGTTGTTTTCTTTTTTGTTTCTTTTGTTTTTTCCTTTGATATCTTTGGTTTGCTCTGAATGGTCTGCTGGAATTTCAGCTTGCAATGAAACTTGCTCCAGATAGGAAGAAATTCATGGAAGTTATTGGGGGTTCCGGAGATATTAATGCAGACATTGAGAAGTTCTGTACGACATTCTCTCCCCTTCTTGAAGAAAACCACAAATTCTTGGTAAGGTTCTACTCTATTGTTTAGAATATCATTCAAAGATCTCCCTGTTCCAGTCTGTCAAGATTTGATTCCTTTGGCAATTCAGTGATGCTGATATTAGTTGTATAAAAACAAATCAGTGGGCTAAAATAAGATGCCAGAGAACTATCTAAATGATGAAACTGAATGCAAACTCGTAGAGGCTAAAGTGAGCTCACACTTCCCATAGCCTTTGTGGCCAATGGCAGGTACCATGAAATTAGTTGACTTAGACAGATGATACCGTCCTTTTTTACTTATCTTCAAGCAAAAGATTTTGGTATTAATTTTAATATCTTAAACTGTCTACTGTAAATGCGGCCGGGTGGATCGGACCCCCCATGCGTCTAGACATGGGACACCCCCCCCCCCAAGATATCTGAGAGCTGTTATGGTGCAGCACAACTGAACTGGAACAACGGTACATTTGATCAAAAGTGGGCCCCACGCATATTAGAATGCAATGAAACTTTATACAATCATTTATCCATATATAAATTTTATAGCAAATGGTTTCCATGTTGAAAAAACCATTTTAAAGTTGTTATTTACGTCAAATTGTTTTGTTATATTGAATTTGTATCATTTTCAAATGGGCCCATATACATATCTGATTGGAATGAAAGTTGGTATGGTAATAGAATATATTATTCTAAATACAATGGGTGGAGTAGATTATGATTTAATGATCATGTAGGGCCCATTTCAGCGATGCTACATTTGAATATTTCTGTATGTGTGTGTATGTATATATATATATAAACATGTAGCGCTAGGTATATTTAACCTACAAAACCAATTTTTACAATTTTTGGATGCTTTAAGTATTTTTTTAATTTTTAAACACAGTTCATAATTTCTGACTTAAAAATTTACGAAAACGTCATTGTGTTTAAAAATAAAAAAAATACTTAAAAGCATTCAAAAATGTTAAAAATTGGTTTATAGGTTAAATATACCCAGCTTTACACATTTATGAAAAAAAAAATGGGTCCCATGCACCCGGCCGCATGGGATCACATCTCATTGTTGATTTACTCGATAAAAAAATTAACGAAATTGAGTACTTTTTATTGCTGTGATTTATATCATTTTTATTAGTTCGTCATTTTTTGAACTCCTCTCATCTGTCATTTATAGCCTTTTATCCATCCTTATTTCACCACTAAGTTTCTCTATTTATGGATTTACCATTTTTATGTAGTCCTGAAGTACTTTATTCAACTCTTTGAATGTGTGCTGCCATTTCATTCCACATTAATTCAACTTCTTTTTCATCCCATTTTCCATCATAAGCAACATAATGACTGCATTCTTTACTAAAAATACATTTTTGAACATAATGAATGGTTCAGATCTCATAAACTGGTCATTTGAACCATTAAGCCAAGAGATTATTCCTTTGGGTCAGTTTTTATTTATCAAAACCTTAACAAAAACTATCATTGATTATAAAAGAGGCCCCACGATGCCTCTGGAACTTTTATTGCTTTTCTCAAACCACAAAAATAGGATGCTCTGTGGAATTTAAGTGTAGCAATGAATAATTTAAAACAAGCAGAAATGGTTTGTTTGTTAGTCATAGTCCTGAGGATTCATGTTGAGGATTTGGGTTGAGTTGTTCATGCATAAATGTCTGTTGGACTGCAGAGGTATAAATATCTAAAGCAACGTTTGTGATTCACTTCTGCAAATCAAGCCTACTGATGTTTTAAGGATGAGCTAATGTTGAACTCTTCCTTGCAGGCTACTGTTGGTCTGGATGATCTGAAGGCATCTTGAAAGAGCTGATATGAGATGGTTCTCCTCCAATTCCGATCAGGTCTCCTTCACTTCAACTTCTGAGGATCAATTGTGTTGAGACTGTAAAAATTGAAGCAGACTATTGTTTTCAATAACCAATCTCATCTGCGAGCAAATTGTAAGACAGCTAATGACATAATCTATATACATGGGCTGTGTATGACTAAAATTTCTCTCTACGTACCTATAGTTTGTTCGAGAAACATGATTTACATCAACCGTTTGTTATTTTTTATAACTTATATTGGATTCTTCTTGGTCAGCAGATGGCACATGTTTACTAATTTCCTCAAAGAGCCAATGATAAAGATCCATCATTCAATCAGTTCCAATAGGATGATAAATCAATGTACAAAGCCAATCAGGGATCCAATTTTTCTGATTGTACCATGGAAAAGAAATCAAAGCTGATGATGTTACTGCATTTTAACATCTGCATCATGGATACAGTGCCTAAATTCTAGATGGTTTCGATGATAAGGAGAATAAGGAACAAAGAATAGAAAAGCGTCAAATCTACCCGTTTCTTCCGTGGTCAGGGCAATGATCGTACCACTTGGAGCAATAATCTGATCGTCGGAGGAGGCTTACCGAGAGGGAGAAGGCAAATCTTAGCTTTGAAAAGCTTATATTGCTGCAGCTTGCTAGATCTTGACAGGATGGAAAATTGGGATGGAAAATTGAGAAAATGTGAGTAGAAGGGGTTTCCAATTTCTTGGGATTTTTGCAGCGATATTTTAGGGAGCACGGATGTTCATTCTGGGATGAAATCTCAGGCATTGTGGACAGAAAGGAACTTGAACCTTGGGCATTTTTACAATTTCGGAAGAAAAAAAAAAAAATTCGACCAAGATCAATGCTTTTCAGCCGCTCGGCTCCTGATCATGGCACTGGCACCACGTCCAGGCGTGCTCCCGCCCGTGCCGACGCTAGTGCCACGTTGGCTTCCACTGAATTATCGGCCACGCCATTGTTTTGTATCACTAGCCAGCGATAATATTTTTAATCTTTATTACACTTTAAAGATAAATTCCAGTTAATTAATCTAATTACCAGCCGTGAGTTTTTGTTTAGCTAACCATGCTAATATTTTCTGTTATTTTTAGATTATTACGCTAAAAGGATAAGTTGCACTTATCAACTGGAAGTACACGTCAAGAGATATTAATATTTTTCATTTTTATAAGAATAAACCAATCATTACATAACACTAAAAGACGGAGAAGTATGGGGTAATATACTATAAAGTTGGGAAATAAGTAAAGGGTTAATATCATAATTAGAAATTTGATATATATATATATATTTTTTCTGATGTAATCTGATCAGCAAGGTCGACCAGGCGGATCCAATCCGCACCGTTGATTCTTCTTCGATTCATACATGTTATATATTATATACATTATTTTCAGATAGTTTCCTTCTGATTCTATTAATTTTTAACAAGTGGAAGCCTAAGCTTCATTGCACCTCAATCAAAGTGTGTTGTTGGATATGAAATATTATTTTTCTTCCAACCCGATCGAGGATCGAGTGGCACGTTCCGTTCTTCATGCAGCCGGGGGACTGCACGATCATTTGTCCCACATCGCTGCAGAAGTCATTTTTCTGCTTGTTTATATTAAGAGCGTTGCGGGGTAGGGGCGTCTCTTCGGAGACATCCGATAAAATTGGAACGATACAGAGAAGATTAGCATGGCCCCTGCGCAAGGATGACACGCACAAATCGAGAAATGGTCCAAATTTTTTTTTTTTCTCATTTTTCCGGCTACCCAGTTCCGCTCTCTGTTCATTTTTCCGGCAAAGGTATCTGCTCTCTCTGTTCATTTTTCCGGCTTCCTAGTTCTGCTCTCCGTTCATTTTTCTGGCTAAGGTATCTGCTCTTTCTGCTCGTTTTTCCGGCTTCATTATCTTAGTTCTGCTCTTCTAAGACTAGGTAATTACTTTACGTCTAAGGTATCTGCTCTCTCTGCTAATTTTTCCGGCTTCCTAGTTCTCCTCTCGGCTCATTTTTCCGGCTAAGATATCTGCTCTTTCTGCTCATTTTTCCGGCTTGATTATCTTAGTTCTGCTCTTCAAAGACTAGGTAATTACCCTCGCCCAAAACAGATTGGGTTGATTATCTTAGTTCTGCTCTTTTAAGACTAGGTAATTAGTTTCAGATCATCCAGATTTTTCTAGCTTGATTGTCTTAGTTCTTCTCTTTCTGCTCTTTTTAGACTACGTATTTACCTCTTCAAAGAAAAAAAGGCCCAAAACAGATTGGATTGATTATCTTAATTCTGCTCTTTTAAGACTAGGTAATTAGTTTCAGATCATCCTGATTTTTCCAGCTTGATTATCTTAGTTCTGCTCTTTCTGCTCTTTTAAGACCAGGTAATTACCCCTTCAAAAAGAAAGGCCCAAAACAGATTGACTTGATTATCTTAGTTCTGCTCTTTTAAGACTTGGTAATTTGTTTCAGATCATCCTGATTTTTCCGATTTGATCATCTTAGTTCTGCTCATTCTGCCCTTTTAAGACCAGGCAATTACCCCCTCAGAGAAAAAAGATTAGAAAATTAGTTTCAGCTCATTCAGTCCTAATTTTTGTAAGCCCAAAACAGATTGGCTTTTTTTTTTTTTTTTTATATATATCTTAGTTCTGCTCTTTTAAGACTAGCCAATTAGTTTCAGATCATCCAGACAAACACCAGCTTGCATCAAGAGTTCCACATCAGTTGATCCTTGAATCATCACATCTCTAGGCTTGATTTGCACAAGAGAATCATAAACAATCAATTTTGTACATTAAGGAAGCGGCCTCAACCACCCTAGTTATGTGCATTGCTCCTCCGTAGATAGTTTAGAAGGACATGAATGCACGAACGACTCAATCCAAATCCTTAACATAATGAACACTCAAGGAATCTGTACGACAAACAAATCATTTAATTTTAGCTTTCTATTCTATTAACGACTGCTACAGCTTAATTCCAGAGCACATCCAACTTATTACAGTATACTAAATTTCAGAAATTGCTACAATTCAACTCCAAAGCACATACCAACTTAGTGTAATAAAGTAATTCTCAGAAACTGCTACAATTCAATTCCAAAGCACATTTAATGCAAAAAAATTTCAGAAGTCATCATGAGGTATATAGCTTTGTTACTTCCAAATCAATTCATCAGTACTAACTCAAAATCTTCATCTTTTTTTAATCTAGTAACCTAACAATTGTTGGGACAAAGAAGCTAGTCAAAAGCTCAAGATGGTATTAAAATGAATACAACAATGGAGGTCTTACTTGGAGACAAGTGAAAAAAAAGTGAGGTATCATCCATCCTATATGACTTAAGTCTCCCAGTTTCGCAGCATCTTCCATTTGACTCCAAAGGCAAAAGAAGGTGAGATCTCTTTAGCCGCTACTTAATCTTCTAGTTTGTTTTTACAAAACCGATTTCAGCATCGCTTCACTGCCAAGGCCATCAAATTTTGCCAGCTTGGAAGAGAGTACTTGCAAACAATAGACTATGAACTTGAATTACTGAGAACTAATGGTTTCCTTCAAGAAGGGAAGAGAATATTGCACACAAGTCCTCAATTTCTGCATTAATAAACATCTGCATGGTCCTTTCCTGTCCAAAGCGAGTTTCATTGCAATCTGGAATTCTAGTACAGACCTATCTATAGTTCACATCAAAGCAAAGATAGCCAAAAGAAAACAAAAAAAAAAAAAAAAAAGCAAAAGAAAAAAATAAATAAAAGTGAACATTAATTGGTGACTTTTGGCAGATAAACAGAAGAAACAATTGGGGATGTCCAAAAAACTTCAAAATATATTCATGCCTCCCAAGTGCCAAACTTAAGGACCAGTAATCAAAATGATTATCAGCTATCCGAATTACACATCATGCACTGTTGTTGGTCTTGACAATGGATATTCCATCCCCCAATGTTTTATCTAACTTGTCCCGATTAAAAATTTAAGAGATGACAATTTCGGCTAATATTATTTAAGAAAGATACAAGAGCCTAGAATCGATTGAGAATTTGCGGGGGAGAATCGGTCTGCACAGAGAATGTTGCTATTGTTGAAGCAAAAGATTGATGCAAGTGTCACACTTCTGTCGTAATGTGGATTCATGAGTAATCAAAATGGCCTTGTTTTTTAAAAAAGTGGCCTTGTATCTGAAATTCAAGAATGAAAACTGGGTATACAGAAAATCTTTTCCAGGTAAAAAAAGGATAGAAATGAATAACTCACTAGAGGTTAACAGATTGACTATAGGCAAAATCTTTAAAAAAGCCCCCCCCCCAAGAAAAAAAAAAAAAAAAAAAAAAAAAAAATTCTGATGTTCCAAGTAAACATTAGTTGACTTTTGCAGACAAACAGAAGAAGCAATTAAGGATGTCAAGAGAACTTCAAAATATATTCATGCCTCCCATGTGCCAAACTCAAGGGCCAGTCATCAGAATGACCATCAGCTGGCTGAATTACACATCATTCGTAGTTGTTGGTTCCGAAAATATTGGATATTTCATCCCCCAATGTTCTATCAAACTTGTCCTAGTTAAAATTTTAGACATGCCAATTTCGGCTAACATGATTTAAAGAAAAAACAAGAGCCTAAAATCATTGACGATTTGCAGGGGAAACTGGTCTGCACAGAGAATGTTGCTATGGTAGGAAAAGATTGATTCAAGTGGCACACTTTCGTCGTAACGTGTATCCTTGAGTCACAAAATGGCATTGTGCCTGAAATTCAATAACAAAAACTGGGTATTAAATATTAATTGTGTTTAATATACGGGAATTTTTTTTCCTAGGGGAAAAAGGGTAGACATGAATTTTTCACCAGAGGTTAACACTTAACAGACAGTGACTTTCAGCTTCATTTGGCGTTGCATCATAAGAGACGCTTTTGCGTCTGATAATCTAGTCGAGCACTTGCTTGAGAAGCAAGATTTTAAGGCTTCTTAATTGAGTACCTCTTGAAGCCAGGCGGTTGACACTACTGTGCATAAGTGCATATATGTTTGAGGTTGAGGTTCGAACTTAAACTATGGCAATAGCCTGAAAAGATTAGAAAAAAAAAAAAAGAACAAAAAGAAACTAGAATTAGCAGTAGCAGTAAAAACTGCGCCAAACTTGGCAATGCCAGGCTGGGAATTCTATTTTCCATGTTTAATTTCCTGTAAGTGGATATGCTCCAGCAGAAAGCTTCCCTAGACGAGGCCTTACGTGTAATCGGGGAAGATCAATGACAGATGGGCCAGGGATCAAAGAGTGTTTATACTGGTTCTACCTGAGGAGCAAGAACATGCTTCAGGGGAGAAGGAATCAACCACGATGATGCATAGAATTTTAAGATCTGTCTTTGAGTATTCGACTGATTATTTTATAAAGAAGTTCAAAATATTATATATAACCAGCTTAACTTTCGAATAAGGAATGCATCACTTGATTTTTCTTAATTGAATCCAAGCCGATTGTCATGCTTATGCTCATCTATCGATCCAAGAATAACTTTCATATCTTACGGAAAAATATTTTGTTTATTGATATTAAAATATTTTTCAGACAAGCTCTTAAGATGTTATCTGTTGCAGCCAACTTAAAATTTCAATCAGTTGAGTTGCATTGCCTCTTTTTTTTTTTTTGATGAAAGCATTGCCTCTTTAAAGCGTTAAAGAAAAACGTAAATTTTTATACTGATATGAGTTACGCTATCCATATTTTCTTAAATAAAATATGTAGACTTTCTTAATGCGACCCACCTCATCTTGTTAATCGCTTTCCATTTTAAAAGAAGTGATTTACTTTAATATCCGCATAATAACTTCAGTTTCGACCTTATTAACTCTCTCCAGTCTCCACACGTTGCCTTAGCCACGTACTTAAAGAACTGTCTTTGGTTTTTTTTTTTTTTTTTTTTGATGAAAAGAAATGTCTTTTGGTCTTGGCTTCTTCTCTTCTCATTAATATTCAGAAGAGTACCATACCAATTTTTCTTTTAAAACTCTAAATTGAGAATAAATTTCTATTCTAATCAATTCATTACAATTCAAGTCCCTTACACAGTCCAAAAATTAGTGTGCAATATCAATTTTTTGATTTTCAAGAAAAAAAGGTTATGGGCAAAATTCTATTTTTGATTTTTAGTTAGAAAATAATTATAATAAGATATTTGGAAATAATTGGCGATAAAATATTAAAAAATAGCGACTAAGGTGGTTTAGTCATGTTAAATGGAGGTTTAAAATGACACTCCTCAGGAAAATTAAGTTTAATTAAATAGAAAGTGGAAAGCGAAGGAAAGAAAACTAAAAAAAATTGAATGGAATAAGATATGAAAATATTTAAAATTACTGAAAATCTATTTTTTTTTTAAAGGGAAAAGGGATGCCACAGTTAGACCCGTCTAAACCTGTCTAATCAAAATTAGATGATACTAAAATGAAGCTCATATCTCTGAAAAATATTTTTTTATTCTAAAAAAATAATAACATATTTTGTTAAAATTTCTAAAACAACTTTTCCCAATCATATTACACCTTTTTCCATTTGGAATGCACTTTCATTTTTAAATCCGCATTCCGTCCTCCAACCATCCAAATTCTTAAGAGGCCCGCCGCAGATCCCACTGGTACATGACTTATGATAATGATGATTTAGAAATTAATACCAAATGAGATTAACTGATTAAGCACTAATTAAATATCAAAGCAAAATAATCCTTTATACCACCGACACCTCGGACCATAAAAATTCGAAACCCGGATTCAAAAGTTCACCAATAATCATCCAGCAATTCCCCGCCAAATGAAAAATGATGTTAGCATCTTTTAGAAGAATCAACGGTGCGGATCGATCAACAACGAAGCCCCGACGGCAGAAACTCAACGCGAAACGCGAATGCGCGGGCTTCCCCCAGCAATGCCCGCAGATGGCACAGCGGTCGTTTCTCCAACTACATTTTGAAAAATTTTGACCATTTCGTCCCGCCATTTTGGCATCGCCAACGTTTGCTGGAATTTCTAAAATTTCAGCTCCTTCTCCGCTCTGCCCTTCGTTTCTTCACCTAATTTTTAAAATCCAGCTTTCAACGGTTTCTGGAACCTTATTCTTCTGCATCCTTCAAACCCCATGTTTCTTGATGGAACAGAGCAGAGTCCATGAATTAGGGCATCTCCGGTGTTCATTTTCTTTTTTCTAATTCTTCTTGCTTTTTGCTTTTACTGTTTGTTTAATGTCCAAGACGGCCTACAGAGCAATAAGGAGACGGACGAAGAGGCCTCTATAGATGAGCAAGGCCATGGATCCATGTGGCTTTGGCACGGATCACCAAGGTGAAGTCTTCTGTCACTATAAATACTAAATAAATTCCAAAACTATTAAATTTTACAAAAAGAAAATTTTAAACATGAGCCATTGGTCATTTGTATTTATAACGAAAATAAGTTTTTTTTAAAGCTGCCCTTATTGTACTTGTATAATGTAATACCTAGACCTTCATTAGGTGGGTGTGTCTGATAATCGATAAAACTTTTGGATGAATGGGAGAAAATAATGTAATAAGATAAGGGTAATAATGAAAGTAAAGAGAATAAAGTTAAAATATATAAATTTTTTTAATGAGTAATTACGTAGAAATGATTGAAAGAAAAGATATCTATATCAAAAAATGATTAAATAATATAGTAATTATGGATAGTGAAAAGTGTCAAGATTAAAGAGTTTTTATATGGCATTTTATTCTAGTTCGTAAAAATATGGTTTCTTAACTTAGGTGGTATTTATTTACTTTAAAGACTTTTCAATTTAAAACTTTTTACTTTTCATAATTATTCTATTTTTTAATTAGTTCTTCACTTCTTATTATATAAGGGTGTGTTTGGTTGGAGGTAAAACTTTTGATGAAAAGTTTTTGGAGTAGAAGTTGTCAAATCAATAGAAGATGATGTGATATAATAGGAGTAATGATGAGGAGTAAAGAGAATAAAGTTAAAATAAATAGGTTAGTTGTATGGGTAGTTGTGTAGAAATGATTGAAAAGTATGGTAGTTTGTGTAGAAAAATATGAAAAAATAATTAAAAAATAGAGTAATTATGGAGAGTGAAAAGTTTTAGATTAAAAAGTTTTGGTTGACATTTTTGTATGCTAAACAAACGCACCTTAAGTGTCTTACTTTTTAATTATTTTTATACAAATACCTATACATTTAACCTATCTATTTTAATGTTATTCTCTTTACTCCATATCATTATCCTTTATCATATCACATTGTTTTCTTCCGTTCCAAAACTTTTATAACAAAATGTTTCATGTGAAATTTTATCATTTTCCAAACACACTCTTAGCTTTTTAAGAACTTTTTTATTCAGAATTATCAGCAATATATCCCATGCATCACTGAGGGAATACGTTTGGAATGGATGAAAAAAAGTGGAACAAAGAAATACAAAAAACTAGGGGTGGGAATCGAGGTGGGTCAACCCGTGACCCGCCCCGCCCCGACCCTATTTTATATCGGGGCGGGCCAAGAGGTGAGATTTTTTTACAAAGTGCGGGTCGGGGCGGACCTGCTAGATGCCGACCCACTTATATGAAGCAACTGTATAAATATTAAATAATTCATCCCATAACAGACAAACGGAGCTTAGCTCAGTTGGTTGAGCGGACTGCACATGAGTCGTTGGTTGCTTAGGTCGCTGGTTCGATTCTCATGGTTCGAATTTTCGGCTTTTTCTGAAATAATGTTTTTCTCAATACCACGTCAATACCACTTCCACCACCACCAACACAGAATTGCTATGAATATATTTATTTTATTTTTCTTGCAAAGGAAAATTAGGATCAAGCCATCCAAAACA
>JAXCLR010000001.1:55591552-55605649 GCA_035584095.1 Annona squamosa
CCTTATTATTGATTAAAAAATCTTTTTTAGCAAGGAAAATTCTATGTATGTATATAAAAGAAAAATTCTCTTACTTATGATGATATTTTTATAGGTAAACAAAATTCTCTTATTTACCATGTTATTCGCTTGTTGACTTTAATACTACTAAGAATTTTTTTTTTTTAATTCAAAGTGAAAGTTGGTTCGGCAAACCTTATTGTTGATTAAAAAATCTATCTTAGCAAGAAAAATATATATGCATATATATAAGAAAAATTCTCTTACTTATGATGATATTTTTATAGGTAAACAAAGTTGTCTTATTTTTGATGTTATTCTCATATACAAGGATAAATTTACTTGTTCAAGATATTACTTTTTACAACAAAAATAAAATTTAGTTGCCTAAGTATAAAAAATGAATTATTGATAATTAAATTTTTTATTAATAGTTAATATATGACATGTAAATACTAAAGTTACCAACTATTATTGACAACTAAAATTTTATTTAACAATCAATTTCTAATTTTTGCCATAAAATTTTGGTTTCCAAAAACTAAAATGTTTGTAGTCTAACAAATGGTGACTTCCACAAATTAAAGGTATGTTTATTTTTCAATAAAACTTTTTAATTAAAGACTTGTTAGTTTACATAACTTCATTTTTTAATTATTTTTGAAACCTTCTCGTATAAACTTTCATACTACTAATTTATATATTTTAATTTTAATTTTTTATTATTGCTTCTATCCTATCAAATCATTTTCTTTCATTTAAAAAATATTTATGTTAAAAATTTTTCATCCAAATATGAATTTAACACGAGAGAGAGGGTGAGCTCTCTTGATGCAAGAGCGATCATGTAGAAACCAACTGAACTGCTTAGGGGAGACTCGACACATGAGGGTGAGCTCTCTTGATTTACGAAATACATAGACTTGTTTTAATTTAATATTATATACGTTTTCTTTTTCTCTTTCCGCTTGTAAATTTGTAAGCGATTTGATTCAACGAGAGATAGCAAAGAGAAATAGCAAATGAGTGCAAAGGAGTGCCCCTTTCAGCATTGCATTCCAATGTGTTAGTCTGTTAGATAGCCGAAGATGGTCCTTGCCACCGCTCACTGACAAAATTCTGCCAGCCTTAGTGCTCACATATTCTTATCTCCCAATACATTTAAAGCCATTTTTTACAAATTGCTCAATATTTCCTAAAGATGAAAAATTGCATAAGGACTTGTTGGTCAGATTGTGAGTCGTACAAGGCTTCATTCGGGGGAGAGAGAGAGAGAAGATATTAATGAGGAATCTTTTGATGCGTTAGCAGAGCGATCCTTGTTCCAGGAAGTTGAAGAGACTTCTGGTGGGGAGATGAAATGCAAAATGCATGACTGGGTTCATGATTTGTCCGAATTCGTTGGAAGAGATGAAATTTATACCTTCGTTGCTAGTAGCGGTGACGTTGGAGAGTCGAGTCAATGTCCTGGGGCTTGTATTAATGCTAATATCCGCCATGCAATTTTACGTCCTTCTGCAACTCTTGACGACATGTCTATTTTTTTCGATGGAGCAAAAAAGTTGCGGACTCTACTTTTTGCTGCCGATGGAACCGAGAACGCCATTTTCAGTTTATTCCATCAAGCAAAATTTCCTCAGGGCATTATTTTTTCCGTTGTTCTACAAATTTTCCAGAGAATATTTTAAAGCTGAAGCACTTGAGACATTCGAATATTAGCAGTTTAGAAATGGAAAAATTGTCAGAGGCAATTGGGGAGATGAAGCAGTTGATGTATTTGGACTTGTCTAAGTTGCCAGAATCAGCCGTTCATCTCCACGATTTGCACACCCTGAATCTTAATCAGTATTTTTAATAGGCTAGTTAAGCCATTTCTACGCTGTCGGTGATAAAATAGAGATAAAAAGCTTTCAATTTTTGTTTTGTGAGGCTTTTCCATTAAAGGAAGAAGCCCTTCAAAAATAGGCGTATGCCGCTGATGCGTGACGAGCACACGGTATTCTTTAGTAAAAGGCGAAAGAATAGTTCGCTCTGTGCTCATCAAACGGCTCCGTGCTTGATTTCGTCGAGCAGCTGAACTCTTTATACCGGGGTTTTGCTTTCTGATATCTCTAAGCTTTGCAATGTGGGACACTCGTTCTCGAGTAGATGCTAATCTCTGATATCTATTCTATTTTAGTAATAACGTGTAATCAGTAATGAAAGAGTACTTGCAAATGCTCATGTTATATAAGTCAGTTCCCAAGCCGATTTTTACTTGTTAAACTCGCTTTATTAATTTTGATTTATGAGTTGGACTTTTTATAAGTCTTGACTGAGAAAAAAAAAATCTTCTTCTTTTTCCCATTCAAGATAATTCGACTTAGTTTTGTTTAATTTGACCGAACTGAGAACACTGGAAAATTTTCACAACTGACAAGTGATAACGGAAGTCTTTATACATAATTCATTTTGAGCCCCCATCTGGAACACTTTTAAAGTGCGTAACAATTTTTTCAAAATTTTTTGAAATTTATATGTCGGCATAAGCATGAGTCATATAGTTTCTCTAATTTTTCATGTTTTAAATATTTTATGTTGAACTTAAAAATAAAAAGGCATTTTTCAGGTGTGTTCGATTGAGGGTAAAATTTCTGAATGATGTGATATAATAGAAATAATGATGACGAGTAAAGAGAATAAAACTAAAATATATAGGTTAGTTATATGGGTAGTTATTTAGAAATCATTAAAAATATGGTAGTTTATATAGAAAATTGTAAAAAAAATTAAAAAATAAAATAATTATAAAGATTGAAAAGTTTTGATTGACACTTTTTTGCCCCAAACAAACAAACCCTTGATGTTCCAGCACATGAGAAATGCCTTATTTCTTTAATTTTAAAATTCAAAATAAAATATTAAAAATAACCAAAAACATATGAAAATTATATATATGGGACATTCATGCCAGGGCCACATAAATATATAAAAGATTTTAAAAATACAAATAAATTCTGTATTACACTGAGTGCACTGAATCCTTTCTGATCAATTTTAATGTTTTGAATTGAAAGGCTATTTTGTCAAGGCCAAATCGTCATTTCCTCTCTCAAAATTTCAGCTGATGTTATTGTGCGTTTCATAAAGTGTAAATAAAATTCTAAATAAAAATACATATATAGAAATTAGAAGATAGATAATTCAATATAGATTGGCTACATAGAGACTCTGTCATTTTTTTATTTTAAAATTTTAAAATTTTAAAATATTTATTTTGTTCATCTCCAATCATTTTATAGGACTACTAATTTCATTGGAACTTTATATTTTATAAAGAACTAGCATATTCCGAGAGTGAAAGTATAATTAGTATTTTTTAGAAAAAAAACGCTTAGCGCATATATGTAATATAAACGTCTTAAATACTCGCGACTTTTGGAATCATAAATAAATACAATTATAAACATGATAAATGATTCAAATTTAAGAAAAAAGTATTTTAAAATAACACTCGATCCAACACTGGTCTATGACACGCAAAATAAAAGTACAGAAGTGCAATTGAAATCCAACCAAATTCGAAGTCCCCTAATTCTTCCATCTACCTTCTCCAATCTTCCCAAACTCCCTAAACGATTCTCTCTCTCTTCCCACTTCATACGGCATCCACGTACCCTCTCCCTGAAACAGGATTAAAATGGTGTTCGGCCGTATTTTTAAGAAATTTAAGGAATCCCTTTATTATTTAACTTGCAAAATTTTCGAACGTGGATGAAAAATAAAATATTGAGGTCAGGGTTTTACCCCCAAAGAGTAAGATGGCATGAAAGAAAGAACCCAAGAAAGTGCACACGGAGTAGTTTTTGTTACCAGTTCTGTAAGGCTCTTCCTGGGAAAAGAAGAGGCCCTTCAAAAATAAGCGTATGCCGTTGCAAGTGGCGAGCGCACGGTATTCTTTAGTAAAAGGCGAAAGAATAGTTCGCTTTGTGCTCACCACACGGCTCCGTACTTCTACTCAACCCACTCTTCACCCTCTAGTAGCCGAGTTTGGGTTGGAGTTCACCCGACTGCTTCCGATGTGGGAAGAGACTTATAATCTCCGCAGCTTGCTCGCATGCAGCAATGGCCCCATAGCTTACAATATTTCAGTAAATTAATTAGTTACCAGACAATTAGAAGCGGAGATAATATTGATCATGAGAAGTTGCAAATGCTCATGTTCTTTTGGCTAATGATGTAGGTCTACATGTAATAAAATCCTATATGGCATCAGACACTGTTCTTTTAATCTTCGATTTGGCACTTGTAATCCAATTTTGAGGATTAATATTGATTTAGTAGGTTGAGGCAGCATGGTTCCTATTTCAGGTTCAGCCGCAGTGTTTCTTTGACCAATGAAATTGAATGCCCACATGCATGCATTAGAAACCAAACAAGCAAGGGAACTCATACTTGGTTTATACATTAGCTTGATGGCAGGAGGTCTTTATTAGAATAATCTAATGCAATAATAATTTTAAAAAAAGAAAGACGCAGCAAAACTCATACTTCATATATACATAACCCTAGATGTCGTAGAACCCATGCAACAAACATCGGACTCCGATTGTATGCTCCCAGTAGCATGCAAGCGCATACAGCTTTTTTAAAACAAATTTTTTTTTTCTAATATTGTTAATTTATATGTATTTAATATGTGTATAAATTTTTACCATTTTTTGAGTATTTTAGATCTTTATTTTTTATTTTTGAAAATCAGTGGCATTTTAGGTAATTTAAAATTATTAAAATGTTATTGATTTTTAAAAATAACAAATAAATATTTAAAATACTCTAAAAATGATAAAAATTAACTTATAGGTTAAATACATTTAGATTAACAATCTTATAAAAAATTTGAAAAAAATAAAAAAATATGTATATGCGCCTAGGAGCGATGCTCCTAAGAGTATAGGATCAGGCTCGGATAAATTCATAGTGCTCAAATGCATAGGAGTGAAGTGGTTTCATGTAAGTTTACAGGCCTATTTATTTTTCAAACCTTTATGACTGACATGATTTTATATATTGCAGAAATATGTTCAAATCTATTCCTATATACACTGAATATAATAATTAATACATCATAATCATAATAAAACAATTCAAACCCCGGCTAAACTTGACCCGAAAACAAAAACCGTTCAAGTCATGTTTCAATTTTAACAACAATCACTTTTCATGCTTTTTGAATAATCTAAGTTTCCTTTTAGAATGTATGTACGTTCGATGCCTCTACCATTTTGTTGCCCTACAACTAGCTTACAGCCAAAAATATCAATAAATTCATGATAGGCACATTACACCTTCTGTGCTCTCCTTACCTACTTTACCTACTTTTTTCAATTTTCACTAAAAACAATTCTGGTTAAGTTCTTTAATTATTGTTGTGACGTATATGGAAGCCATTTTGAAACGTGATATTATTGTAATATTTTTTAAGATTTTCAAAAAAAATTTCAAATGGTCTGACCGGTTTTCCTCTCAAATACGATAACTACGGAAACCGACGACAAACCAAACCGTCCATTAAAAAAAAAAAAAAAGGAACAATCCGAACCGTCATTTACACGCTTCATGGTTCGACCCCTAAGATCATACGATTTCTCACACTGATATTTAAAATATATAATTTTTCAGTCAAAATAATTTGTGACATCAATAACATACACATGTTAATTTAAATGTTTCATAGTTTAGTTGTAATTTTTTCAAAAAAGATCATTTACATGTACCATTGCATGGAATATTTGCAGCAAATCACTCTGGTGGTACGCGATGTGGGCAGCAAGGGGCCTTGGCATTGTTTGAAATCAGCTTGGGTGTAATTTCCTCCTCGATGTGGAGGTTTTGCAAGATCTTCCCAAATTGTAGAGATTTCTCAAAATAGTGGGGTTTTATTTGATTTCCTTCATAGTATGAGGATTGTGCAAGTACTTGATTATAATATCAACTATCATTTGTGTATATAATAATAATAAAAAACTATTTACAGCGAAATCAAGACTCAACTTAAAAAACACCAAAGGCATTTACATGGGTTGTCGCTAAAGTTACTTGTTTGCAATCTCATCACAAGTGCATGGGTTGTAGATTGTAGTATATAAATTATTGATCCACAAAGAATTCATGACTATAAACTTTATTTTTAAACGCTTTTGTGTTGAATATGTAGAAATTACAATAAATAAAATAGAGAAGTAGGAAGAAAATATACTAAATAAAATAGAAAAGTAGGAATAAAATATACTAAATAAAATGAAAAGAGAAAATTGTAAATTAGAATAAGTAGAGAAAACGAGAGTGTAAGTACCTAGGGTTTAGGATATAGCATACATACAATGTAGCGTGGTATGAGTTTTTAATTTATCTATGGTGGATATTATTGTTAATTTAATATATTTTTTTACGAGTATTTTTTTTCCGAGTTGGCTTCTCATTTCACAATTCACAACACATTAACGTGAAAATCATGTGCAAAACAATATCTCCGGACGGAGACCATGATTCGAGCCTTCGAAATTGGCTTGTTCCTGGATTGCACAAAACGGATTTCAATGCATTAGACATAGCCTCACTGGTGTTCGCATGATGGGGACCCTTCTTGCACGATCTGGTCCGTTCATTTGATCAGATACTTGAAAATCTCAATGTTGGTTAGTTTCCACAGAAAACGTTGCACTGGTGCAACCGTCGAAGGTGGTTTACATTGGATAACCAAGAACTGGTGGCTTTCCATTTTCCGAGTGGTTTCTCATCTGGCCGAACTAATTATACAGCCAATCAAGGGAAATCATCAAATACATCCGGACCTTTAATTTTTATTTAGAACATTTTTTTCAGATGTAAACCATTCGCTCATTGATAAAAAAAAAAAATTTATTATTAAAAATTAATTTCATTAGAAAATTATATTTTGTAAAAATATTATCATTTTTGAGAATGAATATAATCTTTTTTTTAAAAAAGTATAGGATATATAAAAGTTTTGCTATGCGTGTGTTTTTGGATATAAATATGAATAAATCATCTGGATTTTAGAAAAACATTTGGGAAAAAAAAAAAAGGTTGCAGGGACATCTTCATGCAGCCTTTTGAATCATTGCTCGACCATTAATGCAGAATTTTTGTCAATTACATTTCTCAATGCCTACAAATTATCGAAGCTATCTTGTTATACTTGGTTGATACCACAGTCATCGAATGCCAAATTTACGTGTCACCTGCATTTTGCACATGCGTTTAGAATTTGGTCTGTCTGTACTCTGTAGGCATCCTTTCAGCATTTTCCGTGCCACGATTTCCTTACTCAACTAGAATTGAAACCAAATAGGGTCCCTTTGTAAGATGCACAAACAAACTTTCTCACTCATTTCAACGCGCCAATTGATATATAAATACTTAACTACTTTATTTTTTATTATTATCTTTTACGTTTTACTCAATTTTACACTTTTTTACAAATCGACTTATCTATTTTACTTTATTCTTAATGATTACCTTCATTATCTCACATCGCTATCTTATTTTTTTTTTTCAAAAAAATTAAATAATTTTTCATCTTAGTGGGAGGACCCTAAATAAATTCATGATTCTCCATTCAACTCCATTTTCATAGACCATCTTATTAGCTATCTCTGCCCACTTTACCAACTTTTTTGTCCCTAGCATTTATCTACTAAGCCAATGTATACAGTTAGTTGCATTCAATTAACACCATTTGAAATCTTTAAATGATGGACATTATGATTTTTATTATGCTATGACTATATCAGACATTGACTTATTTCAAATTTCATACATATATAAATATGGTGAGATTGTTTATTCAGAAATCGCTGACTAATTATTTTTTGTATTGCGAATGAAAATGTTGAAAATGATGATAAGAGATGGGAGAAAACTAAAAATAAAAGCAAATGTAAAGATATAGTTCTCATGCACACTTTTTATTTATTTATATATATATTACAATGATCTCAACTGATATTACAATAAAGTTCTAAAATATTCTTACAATCTCTTAACAACAATCTTACAGCCATCTAATTAATAATCTAAAATTTTCTTATAGTATTCTCTAAAATATATCCCAGCAGGTGAACATAGGTGGATGCTCCACAACTAGCCGAGAGAAATAAGGCCGCCTTCAATGCACTGTCACCACACCATACAGTTGCCAATCCATGCAGAAATGCATTTGCCGGAGCTTGAACCGAAGACATTTAACTGCCGGGGCACGTCATTTCCTCAGTGGCCTCATGCGCACTTTATGCATGCAAGTTCATCGATTTATCTTAGCGCTCTGAGACAAGTTTTGATCAAATCACTTACTTTGATATTCCATTTTGCTTTGTTCAAACCAAGTTGGTTAGAGCACCTGTTTTGTATAGTTTTACATATTAAAATTTGACTATATAAATAACTAAAAAATGCCTTGTTATGTAAACTTATTATCAAACTACCATATATTTGAAGGTTAAATTTCTTTTTCGAACGCTCATTAAGGTGTGATGGTGTAATATGTTGTAATCATTTTCAACTTGTATCATTACTACTACATTCTAACAAATGAAATATAACAAAGTGAATATATTTGGAATTTTGGTCCAATTTTATACATGTATTTGACATTTTAAAGAATGAATTAGTAGATTTATATCTTCGGTCAATGCCATGGATATGTTTGGGAGGTCAATGCCATGGATATATTTGGGATAGACTTATTTTGTAGTACAAAATGTCATTTTGACATTTCCCAAGTATCTTACTTTCTTGTTATCAATTTTATATTTCAATCATTTTTGCATATTTTAATACAGTTATCTTATCTATTTTAACCTATCGTATTATTTGCTCGCTTTTTAAAATTATTTTTCCGTTCACAGTTTTCCACTTTTGCTTTTACTTCTTCCCGCAGAAGTGTTGTTGCTCACGCCCATAAGCAGCTGACAAAAAAAGCAGATATTAAGCTCCAAGCACTGATATTGGCAATCAATGTTACAGCTAAAAATTAAAAAAAATCATGTTTCAGTGCTTGAAAAATAAATAAAAATGGGCTAGTGCATCAGGTGCATTGAATCATTACTCGATAAAAAAGTAGCATTGAAAATGTACACAATAAGGTTGTTATATGGGAAAAATAAGAGATTATATTGAAAACTAAGAAAGTGTTTTAAGAATGAAAAATCATGTTGCATTGTGATCCCATGTCAGTAGTCGTAAGGCAGATGTTGCGTTTTAGCCTTCTTGCAACTAGAATCCGAGAAATCGATTTTTAAGTAGGGTTAAAAGTAAAGTTTAAGCAAACATGAGCACGATTTCCATTTTATAATTAATATAAATTATAGTATATACATAATATGTAAAAAATATTTTTTATATTTATTTTTGAATACTTGTCATATTGAAATTATATAATTATATATTACTATATATTTTTTAAAAATTAGTTAGGCTATGCATTATTTTTTTGCATACATAATTTGTTGTTGTAGTATATTTATATGAGATTCTAAACTTGTAACTTTTGAATCAAATAAAAATTTATTAGCTCGAGACTCAAAATTCAACTTTGAATCTGATTTTCACATGTAAGGTTGGAATTTAAGTTTTATAAATAGTGTTAGAGTTATAATTCAAGTTAAGATTTCAATTTTATAAATATGATTACAGTTAAGGTTGAAACAAACTCATGTTTCATAAGCCTTTATTGCACCCTTACATTTTTATTGACAAAACACAAGTACGGGTGTTAACAGATTAGGTTGGATGAGTTAGAGTCTAATTTTAATTTTAAACCATTTAAAATATTTCAACCTTAATTCTTTTATTAATTCATTTGAAAAACCAATCATAACCCATTTACAACTAATTTAATAAATAGGTTGACGTGTTGTTAATGAGTTGTATAGCGAACGACTTAAAGGCTTAGACTTTGGTATATAATGATTTCGTGGGGAAAGGTGAGAGAGTACTTTTATATTAGAAAAATAATAATATGGCAGCAACAGAAAAATGAAATTGGAGCAACAGTGGAAAAATAAAAATTAGGTGAAGGAAAAAGACGTAGCGAGTGAGAATAACTAAGAGGTTTATATTAATATATGTAACTTTAATGAGTTAAACAAGTTGAACGGGTTATATGTGTTAAACAGGTTATTAAACGGATTGATATATTATAAAATCTCAACCCTAATCCATTTATTTAATTAAATGGTTAAATTCTATCAAAAAATTTAAATGGTTGAACGAGTTGACATATCATAATTCATTTATTTAAAAATCTCAACTCAAACTCATTTATTAATGAGTGGACGCAAGATATGGATCCCAACCACCGCGACCACTAGCTCTCTACGATCATCGATCGTATGGCCTACGATGACATGTCTGGTGAGCCCCACATTACATAGTATGTATTGTCGAGATCACAAACAGTATATGGTTGGAAGCATGCAATCAATGAGCAGTTGCACAACTAACACCACCACAATGCATTGCATGTGCATTAACAGCTGTCGAAGAAGAGTGGGTACGTATTATTCGGATGTATATGGTTGCCCACATTTACCTAATCATTGAGTCCGAATACCTCCCTACCTCATTAATTTTGGGCCATGTCCTTCGATCAGATGAGATATCAGTAAGTTATTATGTTGCCATACACTAATCTGTTTTAAATATTATTACTCAATCAATGTGATTTCGGTAACATGTGCTTATTGCATTCCATTTTTTTTATTGGACATTGAATTAAAAGTGAGCATCTCTGATTGGATTGTTTTGTACTTGAGAGGCTCCAAGATAATGCACAGTTTAGGTGGAGAAAGTAGGAAATGTAAAAAGTAGATATCCAAAATCTCTGACTCTTGAAGAGCACGTGTGATCTGAAATATTTGAATTGCAACTCACATCGATTCTTCATCATAGTTTTCCAAAAATATCCCAATAACAGATGAGAAGAAAATTAATAGTTTCCAACTATTGCTATGGGGTCCACATTCCAATGGTATAGTTTCGTAATCATTTTTACGATTCCAGTTGTCACATTTCAAACAGTTATGTTAGAGACTTTCGATTATCTAATAATTCTATCTGTCACTATTATTATATTTTTAATCATCGTTGTTATCCATTTTTGATTATATATTTTGTCTGTGTTTAAATAATTTATTCAAATCATTAAATATCAAGTATACCCTCATTTTTTTTTTATTTTTATTTTTTCAGTTTTTTGCTTTCTCACTTCTAACCTCTGTTCTTGAACGAAGTATCAACGGTTGATTCACTATCCTTAATCTATCGATACATTGTTCTTTGGATTGGAGCCTTGAGCTATGGGACATACCACCAGCTTAACCCAACCCAGTAGAGGGTTTGATCTGGGGCAACTGATTAACAAAGCCAGTTGAGTGTAACCAGTGATTTAATCAAATGGGTTGGGTATTCCCAACTAACAAATAAACGAACCCAGCCCATATAACCGATAAACCATATAACCCTTATAGCCCACCTAGTTGAGTAAATATGACAACGCTGTCAATTACGCGCATGTATTTCTACAAAAATATCCTTTTTAAAAACCTAACTGTTTCTTCTTTTCTTAGATAAAGAATCTAAATATTGTATCTTGGATGATTAGACAACTAATGGAGGACAACTCTAAGAGAAAAGTAATGAAGTAAATGTTTCTGCACCTCTCAATCTACACACTCTCAACTTATTCAGGTTAGCCAATTGATCATCCAAATGAAGACATCTGTATTTAGGTTTTTAGCAATGATATCTTGGTAAAAGTATATGAGCAAAACTAATGATGATGCCTCGCTTTAGTGTAAAATGAGTTTTAGCAAATTTTTTCATGTAATTTGATGGATGGTGTCTATTTTGATGATAAAATAACAAATAGACCATTCACATTGTTAAAAATCATTAATTTTATTATGGAACTACATTTCATGCTGTTCAGATGGTTGGGTTCCTAAATTTGCTTTAAAATATATATTCTTATATAAATTATGAAAATACTTAGATTTATTCCAAGATGCATTAGAATTCTAATGTTTTAAGTATTTTAGGCATTGAAATTCATATTTAAAATTGATGCATGAATCAACCGGGCCCATAATTATGCATGTCTTTAATTTGGATGAAACAAGCATAATTCTAAATAGAGTAATTTGCAAATATACCCGCAAAGTTTGATCACAATTGTAGATGTGCCCACATAATTTCAGAAATTGTAAAATTCCTATAAATTTGTTTGAAATTAATCACAATCGTGATTGAAAAAACTTTAAAAAAAATCAAAACTATTTGAAGAGTCAAATTCACAATGTGTTAGCTTGATTTCTAATTTCGCCAGCAGCAAATTATTGAACTTAATGTTGCTAACAATGAGGAGATGAGATTACTTTTGGGTGATTTTTGGTAGTAGATTGATTGAGCACAATTTTTCTTTTACTTTAATTGTAATTGTTGGGGAAGATTTAGGAGCTCCAATGCCATTTCGTCATCACCAATGGTTCAATAGGTTTGTATTTTCTTATTGATAGTTGCCAAAAGTCCATATGAAATGGCATCCATGGTAGTGCAAAATGAAGGTGATGGAGCACCATTTTTGGCTCTCCAACGGTGAAATAAAATCTATATTATTCAAGCATATTATGTGATGCCAGCTATCATATAAAAATAAAAAAATTTAATATTACTACTGGTAAACAATAAGGACATTTTTGTTAATTAAAAAATGTGTACATATCATATTAACAACAGTTGATGTTTACATTACGGAAAAGGGTAATCATGGGTACACTCACAATTAGTATTAAACTATATGGGGGTCATTTGTAATTTTTAAAACTATGTAGATGTATTTGCAAATTATCCTTCTAAACGCACTGAGAAGAATAGATTTCCTATCTTCATCGTCAACAGAAATTAAAATAAAATAAAATAATTTTATTTAGCCGAATTAGATAGAAAATGGTGCTGTTTTGGAAATAGAGTGAAAATGTACGGTCATATTTGCATTTTTATAAATGTGATCATATTTGAAAATGGGAATAAAATTAGAAGTCATATTTCAAATTAATCCTAAAAATAATAATGATTGTAATTATCCTGTTGCACACTCCTTCCCAGCTACTACAAGTCCAACATATACTGTTAATTTTGTTTGTCGTTACTTACATTTATAATTATTTTTTATTATTCTTATTAGCCACATAAGTTATCCGACATCATCGATCCTTCTTTTGTATTCAATGATATCATTTTCTTTGCCATCCTTTTCATCCGTCTCATCCCACGAGTCGCGCTTGTCCGCTTAGCCGATCAGCAGGAAAAGGAACAAACGGACCCCATTATTTTAAAATATAAGCCATTATGGGTGAGCCACCTGAATAGTTCTGGTACACACCAGAACCCATGAGCTCTAAATCAGCGGTCCAAATGGCAGAAAAAGCTCAACCGTTCCATTCTCTCTTCCGGGTTGTTTATCAGCAGCAGATATAAATGCATGTGAGAGAAAAAAAGAAAAAATAGCAGGAAAGAGAAAGGGGGAGAAAAAATCGGAGAAAGGAGAGAAAGAGTAGATGGAAAAGAGCAGTCTTCCATCTTGTCTCTCTTTCCGACTCACCTCTTTCTCTTTCTCTCTCTTCTAGTCTCTTTAATGGCGGAAATGGTCGTCTTTTCTCACCTCTAGATCTGGGCTCCTCCTCCTTTCTCACGAAACGCATTTTTTGGTTCTTCCTCCCCATTCCCATCAAAACCCATCTTGTATTTTCCACCCACTTCCACCTACGATCTCCTTTTCTTCTCCATCTCTTGTCAAAACTGCCTATAATTTTATTTTCCCATGAACTGGGAATTTCCATAGCTGGAAATTTCAATTGCTTCCATCTTCCGATCTGGGCTTCCCCCCCCCGCACGTAGAAGAAACGCTCGCATATTCCCTCCTGAATCGATCTTACATTTTCAGATATATCTGCGCCAGAGTGAGTGATTTGGGTGTTGCAGTTTGCTGGATGGAAGTGAGGAGGACCACGCTGCTGGATCAGATGGCAGTCATGC
>JAXCLR010000001.1:55621815-55636829 GCA_035584095.1 Annona squamosa
CCAAAGTTGGCACTTTTAGAAAATTAATATATAGGTCCAGATGAAAATTACAGAGTTTTAAAAAGATGGGGGGAAAATGCAAATAGCGCCAGAAAAACTACCCTCAGAGTGAAAATCATCCCAATCCATGGTCAGGTGGTCCACTTTGAAGACGATGCTAAAACAGATGACGCTATGCGTGTGGGGCCTAATCTTGTTTACAAATTGCAATTAGCTTCTGTTTTTCGTCTTTTTCCAATCGGCCAGCCTTATCCGCGTATGGTTGACTAGAGTCCCATCCCACGGACAGCTCTTATCCATTTGTGTGCTTGGACAGTTGCTTTTATCCATTTGTGTGCAACTTCATGGCAGCACAAGTATTGTACTTATCTCAAAAAAGGCCCCATGTGATCATAATGCACTTGAATCACACCACAATTATAATATAATTATCTCAAAATAAGCCTCGCATGATCATAAAATTAAAATCTACTGTACCTATTATATTTAAAATTATATATTTTATTACCATACTAATTTTCATCCAAATTGGATATGCGTATGGACTCCATCTGAAAATAGTATAAATTTAATGTAATAAAATAGTTTGATATAAATAACAACTTTAAAGTTACTTTTTCAGCATGTAAACCATTTATTATAAACTTTATATATCAATAAATGATTGTATAAATAATCAATACATTTCAGTATATGTAAAGCTCATTTTGGGTCAATGCATTGTTAATTATAGTGCAACTTTACGGCATAAAAAAAGTTCTTATAGATATATACACAAACATTTTAATTATCATGATAGCAGTAGTTTTTCTTCTTCCTTTTCTTATTGCTGTACAAAAATCATAAGTGTATGCGATGTGTCAAGATAAGCTTTTCATCCTTCTTTATTGGATTCCATTTCAATCATAGTTACCATAATTGTTTTCGTCGAAATCTTCACAATTTAGATGAGATGAGCATGAGATAAGAATAGGAGATCAAAAAATAATATTATGTATTAAGAATGAAAAAATGTGTATTGGAATTGTAAAAAAGTTATATTGAAATAAAAAAGAAAAATGAGATACTACTCTTCATCCTAATCTGAAGATCATCTTATTGCAAATGTGAACAACAGGGCACATTGTGACAACAAAATTAAAATTATAATAATTCATATTGTTCAAGATTATTTATTTTTTACATGTTTAAAATACATAATTATATATTTCATGAAAAACACGTGTACCCATTCACACGTGCATTAAAATATTGTAACAATTAACATACTAATTTATCCACAAAATAGAAATATTTTCGAAAATTTAGACATCAAATTTTATTATATTAATTTTGCACATTTATCAAATCAGAGCATGCACATCTCCTAATTGATAAAATTTGGTTTCTTAATTAACTAAGCAAATGATTGCAAATGAAATGTGCATGAGTGCATTTCACATCATCACTAATATAGACCATGTTTGAATCATGGAACCTTTTTTATATTTGCTAACACTAGTTTCACATCTTCATTAAGATGAACCAAGTTTGAACCAGTAAATTACACTTTTCAACTATTAAACATATCTAGTGTAGAAGAATCCCCATTTTTATCTTTATAATATAGGCATTCTTTTCATTTTTCCCACAGTCAATTCATTGTTATTCTATAAAATCTCCCTTTTCTATATCTTATTTTTGTAAGGGGAAACTTTTTAAATTTTATTCTAATTTCTTTTGTTGAATCCGAACTAAGAATTATATTTAGCAATATGTTGAATCCAAACTAGAAAATACGAATGCATATTGATAAATATAACTACTGGTTTAGATTCAATAAAAATAAATTAAAAGGGACCCATTGTAATCAGGTGGGTTGAACGGGAGCATGACCCTGAAATTGGATTAAACTCCAATGAAAAGCGATGATCTATATCGTCCATGGAATTTTATTTTTTTTCCAAAAATAATAAATTCTCGCGGTGCCATATTAGAAAACATTTTACCCTCCCCCAGGCCCCAGGAGATATGACCAACATCGTCCATATAATTGAGAGTTGAGGGTCGCAATTTATAAATTGAAATTTCTGTAATTGGATTCCATCAGACATGCGAGCAGTAGCGTAGATTTGTTGTCTAATAATATAATAATATAATACATCTTAGTCGTCCAATAAATCAACTCTAGCATGATTTGTTGGCTAACCTTGACATGCACATCATCACATCAAATCAGTCACGTGGCTTGAGGTGTCGAGCACGCAACGTAGATGAAGGAATGAGGTTGTTCTTATCATTATTACATGGTCTAAGCTCTAAAGACTCTAAATCTTTTTTGCTTTTATGATTTTATCCAAACAACATTTTAATACATAAATTTCTTCAACTAAAAATATCACAAGTATCCCAATCATATATATATCAGAAGTTTAGTGGGACCAATGGCAGAATGTGTTCCGCACAAAGTTTATCACTCGCCGTGTGGCGAACAATATCATTAGACATTAAGTAATTAAAAGCGAACCCTAATTGGTGCATTGATTGGTCCTGCTTAGTACGGTTACAAATCATAACAAATTCTTAAATTTAATCTAAATTGCTTTTCTCGAGACCATTTCTCAATTTCTAGGATAGTTTTTTTTTAATTTCCAACACACTTTATTTACTTTTTTTATATAATTTTACTCATTCTTAATTAAACTTATATCTCCATCTCAATATAATTTTTCAATTTCCAGGATATTTTTTTAAATTTTCAATATAACTTTTTACATTTCTAATATGACTTTTCTTATTCTCAGTACATATTACTACATTCTCATCTTTTCTAAGGATTGCTTTCAAAAATCTTGTATGGTTTGAAACTAACCCTTAACTATTTAGTCAAACTACCTAGTTTGGACCATTACAATTTTTTACTTTATTAACTATTTTTATATGCCTATTTGATAAATTTAAAGATTTTAATATAGAATTTATTTCTTAAATGATTCTAAGCTTAATAGACGAATTAGATCTATTATTTTAATTGAAACACACGAAGATTTTTATGTATACATAATATATATGTCGAGTACTAAGCAAACTATCAAAATGCCATTAAGCAGAATGCCGGGTATACGAATGAATAGCTGGCTGGCGCCAATGGGACTGGACTGTACCAGTTCGACTGGCCGGTCTGATCCAGTTCGCATAATAATGGTTGCTGGAAGATTCCTTTTTGCTGCGTTCAACATATTTTGCTAAGAGCTTAGGTGGGTTAGGAAAATAATAGAATTTCTGATAAAAAGTTTTTAACATAAAAAATTTCAAAATAATATGATATAATAATGATAATGACGAGGAATAAAGAGAATCAAGTTAAAAAAGACACTTAGTTGTATAAAAAGTTAGGTAGAAATAATTACAAAGTAACGTAGTAGTATGAAAAGAAGCGAAAAATAATTAAAAATTAAAATAGTTGTATGAGAAAAATTAAAAATAAGACAGTTATAAAGAGTGAAAAGTTTTAGATTAAAAATTTTAATTTAAAATATTTTTGATGTAAACAAACAACAATTAATTTTTATTACGAAGAGCCGAAGACAAATAGCCTTACATGCAGTAATTATTTTAGCTGCATATGAATTTAGCTTCCCATAAGGGTGCAACTCAGGTTCACTTCAATCGGGTTCATTTCAATCCAAAGTAACTATAACTCTACTTATAAAACATTAACTTTAATCTTAGTTCTAACCCTAAAAACCTAAATCCTAATCCTACTTTTAAAAATTAGGTTCTGATTGAGCTTTGAGTTGAAATTTAAGTTGATGCATTTATATTTTATTTAAGAATGATAAATTTAGAATTTCATATAAATATATAATAACAACAAATCATATAAGTGAAAATAAAAATATATAATCAAACTACAAGTTTTTAAAACATATAGCAATATAAAGGATATTTCTAGAAGAAATTTTAACAGGAAAATAAGATAAAGGAAACAAATTAAAAGACATAAAAGTAAATGAGAGAAATAAAAGATAAATATAAATGATATACTTTATCCATAATATAATTACAATATGCCAAACATGTTTTCAAATTTCAAATATAACTATAAATAACATAAAATACACAAAATATAAAGAAATATTATTTAGATATTATGTATATAAAATATATTTTATAACAAATATAAAAGAAAAATCGGGCTCAAGTTCACTCGAATCCTAACCCTATCATATTTATAAATCAGGTTACTTAAGCTCGAGTTGTAAAAAAATAAGTTCTAATACCGTTAGTAATCAATTGGGTTTGGCTTAACCTAACCTAAGTTGCATTCCTAGCTTCATCGATCCTATGCGGCGATTGTTATTTATTTGTTAAAATTTTTTATATAACAAGAACAGACACCGGACCTCATGTGAAACTTGCAATTGTTATAATTTTTAAGTCTTCACCATCCCATGCTAATTTTTTACTTTTTAAAAAAAATTAAAAAAAAATTAATTTTCATAGGATTGCAATCTAGGTGCGGTTGCACATTTCTATAAAAATAAATTTTTTTTGTTCACCCGTGAATCTACCCCCTTTATGGTTAGAAAAAAGATTATATACACAATGATATATTTTAGACTAAAATACAACATTTATTTTATTTTATTTTATTTTTATTTAATTTCTTTTCCATAAACATATTTTTCTAAGGGTATTTAGTTTAAATACTAAGATTTTTCATTTTAGAATGTTTTAAATGTTTATTTTTTATTTTTAAAAATATCAATTTAAAGGGCATTTAAGTGATTTTCACCCCTTAAAAAACTTGATTAATAAAAAATAAAAATATAAAAATATTGTAAAATGTCAAAACTTAGCATATAGATTGAATATACTAAGGAAAACATGTTTACGAAAAAAATAAAAAATATAACTAATTGTAAAAATAATAATTGTTATATTTTAACCTCAAATACATCATAATGTATATAATCAAGCTCTTTACGGTTACAGGTGGCTGTACAAGATCGTGACACAAAATAAATTAATGCTCAATTCCCTACTTAATTAATAATAGAAGCATATGAATAACTACAGAAAAATTTATTTTTAAAATTCGCAACTTATGATGTTATTTGCAGCCGAAACAATTACCTTATATAATATTTAATGCGGTCGTATATTTGGTTGAAAATAATATTAAAGTTTATTTCAAATTAAAATGCTTAATATATATGTAACTAAATTTATCTTTATAGAAAAACCAAATTGGTCAACTTCATTTTTTTTTTTTTTTAGTATTTTTGCAGTCGAAAAAAATCAGTCATCATACATGTTTGCATATATGCCCCGACATTTTATAATACGGAGGTTGCTTGAGATGTTTCTTAAGAGCTGATTCTTTATTTGAAATATCCAAGCATGAAATGTGATGGGGTGTATGTTGTTTATTGAAGAATGCTCAGTATTCGTGAGACATGTCCAAAATTGTTATCATGTGGTTGTGGGTCCAACCATAAAAATCATGACAATTGACAACTAACAAAGCAATTGGAATCCATGCATGCATATACGCTCATGATATGAGCTGTAGTGGGTCTCCAGATTCTGGTGGTCATTATTATCAATACTTGGGGTTGTTTTTAGTGACATTTATCAAGACACCGCTTTTAGTGCCATTCGGCTAACCTGTCACCTTTCCATATAACCATGTTAACCACTTGGTACTGTTGTCTTCCTCATCCTTTTCATAGAGTGCGCCGTGTGGTTAACCTGTCATCGTAGTACATTATTTTTTACATTATTTTTGGCGCGTTGTGATTGGCTGACAAGCTGGCCTAAAAATATAAAATATGCACACTGCAAAATGTTAAAAAAAATAAAAATAAAAATAAATATGAACTAAGTTGAAAAGTAAATATGCATATGCAAGAGATCAAAAAAATAAATATGACGCCAGGTATAGGAAGTTTAAATATGCAATGCGAGTTAACGGATTAGCTAGTTAGATATGATGCGAATTAAATATATAAATTAAACATGGAAATAAAAAGATAAAAAATGTAGAAAAGGGGTTCAAGATTAGAAATGAAAAAAAATATAAAAGGCGTATATACGGAGGTTAAAGAAAAGAAACGCAGACGTTAAAACTTTTAGATAACGTAACTATTAAGGTTTTTTATAGGATGCAAAATTAGTTAAACAAATGTATCAATTAGTCACGGAGAGAAATTAGTAAAATACATTAAGGAAACATGCAAACTAAAAAGTAAAAAAGACGTAGAAAAGGGGTTCAAGATTAGAGACATGAATAAAGAGAAAATATACAGACATAGAGGTTAAAGAAGGGAGATGCAAATATTAAAGCTTTTAGACAATGCAAGTTTTTAGAGATTTTTAAATGATGCGAGATATTCACACACGAACATGTGTATTAGTTATGCACAATTAGTAGTTAGTAAAAAGCATGCAAATGCAGATACACATAGTAAATTGAAAGCAAAATTCATATATTAATTTTTCTTTGGAGTCGCCACTAATCAAATAACGATGGTTAGTCCGTATACAATAAGACACTAAATATAAAAATTATCTGGGTGAACTCACAACTAGGAAGAAATACAAATTTATTTTTCCTCTAGTACGTTGGTTCTTGGAGTGCTGAAAAATTAACATACATCTTATACATAAAGCCTTAGGAGGGTTGGTGCGAGAATTTATTCCTTAGGCTTTTTATGAGGCTCTAACTCAATCCATAAGTGAGTATGAGAATTTCATTCTCGTCGCGCAGGGTGAGATTTTATCTCAAGATTAATGGATATGAGAATTTAATTTTGTAAGTTTTTTCTTGATTTTTAGATAATTACCTTAAAAATTTTACGCAAATAAAACAACAACAAAGTTTACCCTTTTTTATAAAGAAAATCATGCATAATTTAGATAGAATATGATAGAGCAAATTTTTTTTAATAATAGCTTTTGTAAAATTTTTTCTTTGAAGATGATAATAATTTTTTAAGAGATGACTACAAAGGAATAGTGCATTGACTTTAATCACGTTAAAGCAAAAAAACAAGTTATGATAGCTAACGTTGGTGATGAGAAATGTTAACCATTAAAGTTTTCATAGACTGCTGATAATTTGTTCGATCCACACTATTCATCAGGTCGCTTCCGTTCCATTTGGCTTGAGAGAAATATTTTTGTTTTGTCAAAAGTATAGACTGCTCTTGTTTATTGATGAGGATTTGGAACCGTTGCTTTCGAAAATAGGCTTATGAGCATTAGGAGCACATTTATCAAATAGTACCTATACACATTGGGCTTACACAAATATGAGTTAAAATTCAAATATAAATCAACAAAAAAGTCCATTACTTTCTAAATAGGTGGGCCTAATGGTAGGAAGCTCATTTAAAATTTAATTCTCGAATTTAAGTGGAGTGTCAACGGTCACCTTTTCGTGATTTCTATTAGAAATGGTCCACCTCATGCATGGATTATCTGATCCCTAAGAATCATGTTGTGTTTCTAAATATCTTTCTCTTGCATATCCTCAAAAGGCTTTCCTTTCTAATCCCAACTTATAGTGTAGGGTCAAGTTTCCCATCCAACAAGTGCAACAATAAGAGACCAATATTTAAACTTTTTTATAGCGACATTCACACTTGGGAATACCATCTAAGAGAGTAAGGCCATAAACCTATTTGTGTTTAGATGTAGAATTACAAATTTTTTTTCTTTGTTTTTTTCTTAAGTTGATGTGACTATGTGACCAACTTTTAGCAAAACTTGCATTTCAAAGCATATTATGACAACCATATTGAAAAGGTAAGAGAGTTTTTGAGAATTTATAAATGGGTTTGACACAGTATGATTGAGTTGTTAAGCCAAAAAGGATAATATTACATAGTAAATCCATAGTCCATGGGTCCAGGATCTTTTTTTGAGTCTATGTGTTACAAGTCGTATAAGAGCAGGTACCCTTTAGTAAATGTGGTTTGAAGAATTGAAGAGTTAGAAAGTTGAGCCAAAACCAAGATCGTAAGTAAAAGCTTAGGATTCAATTGTGGTTTAAGGATAAATCAAGCAAAAGCTAAAATGATGTGACTGCACTATTAGGCCAAAGTGGATAATATTACAAAAGATAGTCCATTTTTTCTTAACCTGTACGTTATATTAGCATTTTAAACCTTTTAAGATTTCGTTCTTTGCATTTTAAGCCTTCTAACTATATGTTAGACAAATGCTCTTGAACAAGGTTCAAGCAAGATATTATTATATTGTTAATAAAATTAATTTGTTTAATTTATGAATCACTCACATTGATCACACAAAAGGCCATAAAAGGATTCAAGAGTCATAAAAAAAAGATCATAAAAGGATTTCGAGCCATAAAGATATTGCTATGTGTTTACATGCAATGGAAAAACAGTATCATAAAAGGCATCTTTTTTGTATATTTTTTTAAAAATAATTTGATATCTTAACTATTATTAGCAATTTTGGTTTCTCATTGTATAACATTTTCCACAGGCATAGAAACTTCTTCCAAATTAAGCAATGAGCATTTTGGGAAGACTAAAGAAATTATTTAAGACATGTTTCAATATCGGAACAATATCTATTATAGTTTGGCTTGTGTATAATATTTGATGTAAATTTTGTACTTTTTGAAAGATTAAATATTTTAAAAATTTGTTGATTTGGCAGTATCAATCGAGGACAGCCTAGATTAAGGGTTTATTTTAAAGGAATTAAGAAATTTGATCGGATGTGAATGAGATCATACTTATCACTCACAATAAAGCATTTTCAATTTCTAATAGAATTTATATTTACAACTTTTTATATTTTTAATACTTCTTTTCCTCATTGTCAATACAGGCGATTAAATTCTTATTTTGTTTCTCCATCTCATTCAAGCCCCTTACATGCAGCCAAACAACTCCTAACGGGAAAAGTTTGAACTGACCAATATATAAGAAAAGTTAATTAAAATAACTTAAAGTTAACGAACGTAAAAAAATTTAATTATTTGGATTGAGAAACTTACGAAAATGCAATTAAACTATTTTGATCAGTTTTATAGTATTACGTCTTATCTCAAATAATATTATAAATCAAGCTCAAAGATACTTACATTTTATCTAATTTGCATATTATAAATTAGCCTAAATATCCTTACAATTGTTTCTTATTATAAACAAGGGAGAAGACCAAACTCTTCCGGCATGGAAGACAACAACTCCCACTGCAGAAGAGAAGAGCTCCCTCCTCAGTGACAGGCCCGGTTCCCAGGACCAGCGGCTCCATTGCTGCACGCTGGTAGCAAAAGCAGACTAGGCCGGTTGCAATTAAAGTAGTAGTCGTAGACGGTAGTTGACCTGATAATAATTACTAGCATGTGGCCTAGGCCGTGGACCACCTGTTGGACCCTCTGCCATGTGCCGCATTACTCCCTTACACTGTTACGTTTTTAAAGCATTGATGCATCGATGCTTGGAGGAGGCAACTTCTAATTTATGTGGGACCTTTTATATTGCAGTATAATATTTTCATTTTCTAATCGTATCCTCAAAAACAGGCCCATCAGTTTTTGCTGGCCTTATGTGCCAGACACAAGTCTCGTAAATGAGGAAAATTTTGGCGAAAAAATGTGCTGGGAAGATTGAGGTGTACAATTTGAGTGATAACAGATAAGAGTTTTTTTTTTTTTTTTTTTTTTGACGTTATGATGTGGTTAAACTGTTGTAGGTGTGTTCAAAATAAATGTCCCTATTTTGCAGGGAGCAAATTTGGAGGAGCTAGTTTATCATGTGTCATGGCATGGCACAGTATGATACGCCTCTTGAAATAAATGAGGCATGCAAGGGAAGTATGCGGGCGTGGCCCACCATCATCAATGCTGGCTTTCTGTGGCCCATGGAAACATATTTCGTCATCCGCGTGCGTGTTGCAGCAATGGTACGTCCATGATTCTTCTGAAACAGAGGCTGCGGCTTTTAATGGCGGTGTTGTCCAGTGGGAAGGCAGCAAGGGGCCCAGTCTATGAGAAAACGCTTGGAAACAATATTGTGGCGGACACGTTTAGATCAAGACCACTCATCAGGTGGGCCCTGTTAATTTACGGAGTGCTGGGAAATTTCACGTTCAGGGATATTAGCAAAAGTACATGCTTGGAACTCGCATAATTGTCAATTAGCGGGTGTTTTCGACACAGACCCTCCAGCTTCCAAAATGTTACAAAATAAAACCTAGTATATATATATATATATATTTATCAACATGAATATTACAATTAAGCACGTTCATTTTTTGGAAGATCATAAGCTCCTGCGTAAACTTACAGGAGACAAGAGCTCCCCGTACAATCGCACCCCACCAGCGGGGGACTTGAAACCCTCCGTGCTGTGTAGGCGGCCACAAGGTCAAATCATTCGGCTAGATGAGTGGTATTACCTAGTTATTTTTTTCACTTGGCGTATATAACTCCAACCACAAGTCGAACTCGCACGTATGGGAGTGCTAACGGATCAGATTAGAGGGTACAAGCTCAATCCTAACTCATTTAAAATATTACAATTTTAATTTATTATTAACCTATTTAAAAATTTTCAATCATAGTCTCTTTAACCCTTTTACAAATCATTTAATAAATAGGTTTGCGAGTTGTTTACGAATTGTATAACAAACCGGCTAAAAGCTTAAACTTCAATAGATTTGCGGGGAAGAGGTGATTGAATAATTTTTGACGCAAAAGAAATAAAAATAGAGCAATAGTTGAAAATATTAATTAAGACAGTAGTGAGAAAATGAAATTCATATTGCGAGAAAAAGACTTAGTAGGAAAAATAACTAAAATGTTTATATTTATATATAAAATTTTAATGGGTTAAACTAGTTAAATGGTTTAAATAGGTTAAACGAATTAAATATGTTATATAAGTTAAATAAATTAATAAAAGAGTTGATATGTTATAAAATCTTAATTATAATTTATTTATTTAATTAAATGGTTGAACGAGTTAGCGGATCGTAACATATTTATTCGAAAATCTCAACTCAAACACATTTATAGATTGGTAGAACGAGCAGGATGATGGGTTAACCATGACCATTAACACCTCTACTTACATGAGAAATGCATATTAATTGATGAAATTGTTTGCATACAAACAAATATTAAAAAATACGAAAACTCAAAATAATTTGAAAAGTCACATTTGACAGCAGAATTGGATAAAAAGGAACACATTTTTGAGTCTAGGGATCCAAAAACCCTAAGATGGGCTCCGGTCGTGAGTGGCGATACGATGTACAAATAAATAATTTTCTAAATAATCAGACTCATTAAATAAATATACATCTTTCTTTAAATTTTATGAGCATTCTCCAAAATATAGTTAGAAAACGTTCATCCAGTAACACTTTAACATAACAATAAGATACCCGGAGTAAGATTTTATGTGACATGTGGCATGTAACCTCAACTTGCGACATGCCTCGTTTGCCGTTGGATGAGAACCAGATGAATCCATACCGTCTCCTACGCATTTAATAGCAAAATGAGGCAACAGACGGTGCATTAAATGCAAAATTCCCCGAACAGACAGCTATAGGCTGACGTGGCGAGGGTAATCAACAGGCGAGGAGAGAAGACGACCTGGTTTCTTCCGTCTCTTCGAAAGGTTTTCGTAGCTGGACCTTCAGCAGAGACAAGACAACAATGGGGAAATGAATTCATGCAGTTCACAATAATGAGTTAGTTGAGGTTGTACATGTTCTATGCGATTTCTATTTTTTAATTCTACATATTGCGGGCTTCTGTGGGGAAGAGGGAAGGGGGAGGACCTTCTTCTAATTTTTATTAATATAATTTGATTAGTTCTAAAAAAAAATCATAACATAGTTTTGTATTTTTTTTTATGTGAACATTTCTGAAAGTAGTTGTGATGGTCTATCACATACATGAACATCCTCGAAATTCATCTTTCCACTTTTGAAAAACCTCGCCCTTGCATAAAAATTGGTTGAATAGGCACAGTACGAAAAGAAAAAGGCGAGCCCAAAATTGACGCCACCGATTATTCCTCTCTTGATTCCCGTCTTCATTGGACCTTCGCATTTCTTTTCATAGAGTTCCATAACTTTCTATTCAGCTCCGGCGCAGAAAGAAGCCA
Source organism: Annona squamosa (assembly GCA_035584095.1). NCBI lineage: Eukaryota > Viridiplantae > Streptophyta > Magnoliopsida > Magnoliales > Annonaceae > Annona > Annona squamosa. The sequence goes on from JAXCLR010000001.1 coordinate 55,633,962, forward strand.
TTGTTCTTATACGTTCAACTGCGTCATTAGCAAATTGTCTGGCTTCCTCAATGCCATTATTGCACTAGATTCCAAGAGAAAAAATTAAAATAGAAGAAAAAATAAGGCCAAAAAAATTCAAGCTTTTTGTGGCACTGCCAGCCGAAAACAATCAAAAGAAAAAAAAAAGAAATCTAAAAGGGTATACCTACCTACGAAGATGCGTCACCACAGCTTCTCCCTTTCGTTCGGCATCGACGTTACTGTCTCGACGCCAGGTTCAGCCCCAAAAATCGCTCCAATAGAGGGAAGAAACCAGGCTGTCTCTCCACGCCTAGCTCTCTGTTCAGGCATTTTGCATTTAATGCATCGTCTATTTCTTCACTTCGTTATTGAATGCGTAGGAGACGGTATGGATTCATCCGATTCTCAACCAACGGTGGACAAGGCATGTCGCAAAATGAGGTTACATGCGACATGTCCCATAAAATCAAACTCCAAGATACTTTAACTTAACATCAGCATTTCCCGTCAATATTTTGGCTCTGTCAATAGAAATATAAGGAGATTAATAGATAAGAGTTTTCAAAGTAAAAAATGTGAAACTTGTTTTTTTTTTTTTTTATAGTTACATTTTGGAAACTCAATCATATGAAATACCTGTTTTTTTTCATTTTGACACAGAGAAATTTTACTGATTATTACTTGCAGAAGATTACACTCATGAAATGTGAGACAAAGCTCCCCTGACCGGATACGTAACCATCGGATTAGAATGAAACCCAAACCGAGCTCCAGTTGAGTTAAAGCCCTAGGCTCGAAACTTCAATGTAATTTTACAAAAATTCTATCCAAAGTAAACGCTTTTTAAGTTTTCTGTCTTTATCTTTGCATTTTAAACTTCAATTATCACTCTTATTTGGGCTCGTTTAGCTAATTGAGGCTATTTCTTAACTGCGCCGATTTAGTGCACACGTTTGTTTTTATTTTTAAGCATACATGACAAGCTATCTGATATTTATTTATTTTTATATATCGATACGGGCCCAACCAAGATGTTTCCGAATACGTAGTATGGCCTTTTTTATTAAATTTATTCCAAATTTTAAAAATAAACTTTGAAAAGTTAAAAATATCGAATTGCATATTTGGAAACATCTTGCTTGGCCGCACATGAATATCTGAAAAAATTCAAAAGAACGGGTCATGCAAAAAGAGTGCACCGTCCAGGCTCTTTCTTTAATATCCTGAAACTTAGACGGTCTAATATGCAAACACATAAAACAGATCAATTAATTGACAATTATTCAAAGATACCAGATCCATTTTGCAAATAACCCTTTATGGCTTTTGGCCTTTTTCGTCTAATGCATGCATGTGCGGATGGCCTACCCCGCCAGAAGAAATGCTGCAAAGGTGGAATTATATGCAGAGACACAGTTCACAAACTTGATTTCTGCTCCAAACACATCATCAGTGCTTATTTGGGTCAAATTCAATCAACTGGAAAATTAAAAAAGGTGGCGGTCAATGATTTTGAGTTTCTTAGGGGGGGGGGAACAGAATTGCGGGGAAGATGAGGCGTTTGGTTGAACAGATTGGAAAAGGAACATGATGCATGTTTATTTAAAAATAAAACTTTAAAAAATTTTCACTCTTAATAATTATCTTATTTTTTAATTATTTTTTTATATCTTCTTATATAATTATCTTAATTTTCAATCAAAAGAATGTTTCAATGAAACTTTATGCATTGAAATTTTAACTTTATCCCCTTTACTTTCTATCATCCTAATGATATTACATTATTTTTTCTATTTTTAAAAACTAATATGCTAAAGCTTTTTCATTAGAAGTTTTATTATTTTCAACGGCAAAGACTGATCTGAATAAAGTTTACTGCTGCGAACTCTTCTATATATATATTTATTGCTTATATTCTCATTCGTTATTCATGATGCATTACTATTGTGGGTCCCGCTGATTGAAGCATTTTATGTTACACCGTAAATTGGGCTTATTTTAATAACACAGTGAAAATCCAAACAATCATACTGTTAACATCATTTGTTTTCCATGGTATGAAAAATATTCAAATATTCTCAACTCGAGCCTTGGTTGGCAGCATTTACTTTATATGTACGTATATACAATCATTTATGGAGAGCTGTTCCGGTGTAGCACAACTGCACCGTAACAACACCGGAACAACGGTACATTTGATTAAAAGTGAGCCCTACGTATACTAGAATGCAATGAAACTTTATACAATCATTTATACATATATAAATTTTATAGCAAATGGTTTACATGTTGAAAAAATCACTTTAAAGTTATTATTTGCATCAAACTAATTTATTACGTTGAATTTGTACCATTTTCAGATGGGGCCCATATACATATCTGATTAGGATGAAAGTTAGTATGATAATAGAATATATTATTTTAAATACAATGGGTGGAGTAGATTATGATTTAATGATCACGTGGAGCCCATTTTAGCAATGTTGCACCTGAATATTTCTGATATATATATATATATATGATAGCTGTTTCAGTGCAGCTTGCAGTTGCCCAAAAAATAGGCTCCACACATATTACAATGCAATGACACTTTATATAATCATTTATCTATATATAAATTATACCTTAGATGGTTTAGATATTGAAAAAATCACTTTAAAGTTATTATTTATATCAAACTATTTTATTACGTTGAATTTGTATTATTTTCAAATGGGGCCCATATACATATCTGATTAGGATGAAAATTGGTATGATAATAGAATATATTATTCTAAGGGTGTATTTAGAAAGTTGTAAAACTTTTGATGAAAAGTTTTTTATGTAAAAGTTGTCAAATTAGTAGAAAATGATGTGATATTGTAG
>JAXCLR010000001.1:55668919-55680182 GCA_035584095.1 Annona squamosa
CATAAAGCTTCACGATGTTACGGTGACGGATCTCTGTTAACGACTGAATCTCGCGTCTAAAGCTCCTCATCTGTTCACTATCACCTCCCACTTGAAAAATCCTCTTCACAGCCACTACCTGACCTGTCGCCAAGCTTGCTCTGTACACTCTTCCATAACCTCCCTCTCCGATGCAGTATTTATCATCGAAGTCCTCTGTTGTTGCAATGACATCCTCATAGGCTAGCCTGCCATCAAGGTTCCATACTGCAAATACATTTAGACCTCTCTCTTCTGCCTTTCTTTCATCTCCAAAGTTAATTTTAACTCTGGCATGTGAAAGACGAATGAGATAAAAGGCAAACAATACAATTAGCAGTGCCACAAAGACGACCATTGTAGGGATGACAATGATGAGAAACTTAAAATGTTTCTTTCCAATGTGGGATTGTCCTGAGGATGAATTGCAAAGTTTCATCATACCTTTTACTTCCTTACTGCACAAGTTTTTATTCTCAGTGAATGCCTCAAATGGAGCCAACTTGAAGGCTTTGCTGTCTGGAAGAGGACCTTCCAAGTCATTGTACGAGAAATCGATGGACGATAGGCTGAACATATCCTCGAAGGAAGATGGAATGGAACCATTGAGAAAATTATGAGAGAGGTTCAGGTTTTCAAGCGCATGCAATTTGCTCAGAAGTTCCGGTATCTCCCCTGAGAGCTTGTTGTGACTGAGGTCCAATGCACCTTGTAGGTTTTCTAAATTACTAATCTCAATTGGAATACTTCCATTCAAATGATTCTCGCTCAAGCTCAAATATTGTAGTTTGTAGCAGTCACCTATTTCCGTAGGGATGGGTCCACTCAGCCTGTTCTTTGATAAGTCGAGAATCCGCAAATCAGAGAGCTTTCCTATTTCTGCAGGCACAGAACCATGGAGCTGATTATCTTTCAAAGCTAAGTGGTGGATCTTGTATGACCTCCTCAAGCTTCTAGGAATCTCTCCTTGAAGTTGATTGAAAGAAAGGTCAAGCTTATTCAACTGATTTAATTGCCCAATTTCATGTGGGATCTGTCCAGAAATGTTATTGTGAGAGATGTTTAACATCGTCAAGCTTCGCCATGCACCCAAACTAGGAGGAAGTTCACCATATAATCTATTGTAACTCAAATCAATGAAATCCAAATCGGGGTAGACTCCGAGAGCCTGAGATATATTTCCAGTGAGCTGGTTGTGTTGAAGTCGAACTCTTCTGAAATTTGTACAATTTTGGAAGCCTGCTGGAATTGGTCCGCTAAAATGGTTGTAACCAGCTGTAAATCTCCAAAGAAATTTGCTTCGAAAAATGTCAGGAAAATTACCTGTGAAGCTATTATTGATTAATTGAAGTTGAGTTAAACTAGTGAGATTCCCGAGTTCTAAAGGCACTCTACCAGACAACTGATTGTGAGACAGAGCGAGATTCTCCAAGCGACTCAAGTTTCCCAGCGTAGAAGGAATAGATCCCACGAGACGGTTTGTACTCAAATGAAGGTTAGTCAAATAAACTAGATTTCCTAATTCTTGTGGTATTGGACCGGACAACTGATTTGAATAGAAAGAAAGAGAAGTTAGGTGGCTGAGGTTTCCAAGAGTGAGAGGAATGGGTCCAGTTAAACTATTCTCTTTTAAAAGAAGAAAAGCTAAATTGCCAAGATTTCCAAGTTCCAAAGGCACTTGCCCAGACAACTGATTGTCAAAGAGATTGAGTTCAACCAAGCGACTCAAGTTTCTCAGCGCGGAAGGAATGGATCCCATGAGACGGTTCTCGCTCAAATCAAGGGTAGTCAAATGAGCTAGATTTCCTAATTCTTGTGGTACTGGACCCGACAACTGATTTAGAAAGAGAGAAAGAGTAGTTAGGTGGCTAAGGTTTCCAAGAGTAGGAGGAATGGATCCAGTTAGAATGTTATTACTTAAATTAAAAAGAGTTAAATTGGCAAGATTTCCTAGTTCTAAAGGCAAGGAGCTAGAGAAGTTATTAGAAGAAAGATCAAGCCAGGTGAGGTTGGAGAGAATACTTATTTGGGTTGGAATGGAACCATGAAATGAATTTAGGCTAAGGTTGAAGACAACAAGATTAGGAAAGGAAAAGAAATTGAAGGCATCAAGTGTACCTTTCAAGCTGAAGTTGCTCAGATTTATTTCCACCACGTGAGTCTCGACATCATTGCACTTGATTCCAATCCAATTACATGGGAGGGAAGAAGCATTGGTAGTAGTTGTCCATGAACGGAGGGCATGTGGTGGTGGTGAGACATGGAGACTAGCTTTCCAACTAAGAAGAGATTCGGCTTCTCCTTTGGATGCTATTGAGAATGTGGGTATTAAGAGGAGTAAGAAGATGAGGAAACACACAAAAACAACTGATTTTTGTGATGCTATAGCCATATTTAGACTCGACTGACTCAAGTACATCACTTGGTTGTGATTCCTTGCCTTGCTGAATTGTTTTATAGGTAGAATGAAGGGTGTTAGAACCATTAGATTCTAAATGCAGAGACCACGTTGCTTTCTCTTTTGATAAGGACTTGTCCCTCGCTATCCCAAATTTGTTGTTTTTTTTCGAAGACTTGCGGTCATTACAAGGCATTGATAGTAACATTCTAATTACAGAGATCAAGTTGTTTTTTTTTTTTTGATAAGGACTTGTCCCTCGCTATCCCAACTTTGTTGTTTATTTCCGAAGACTCGTGGTCATCACAGGGCACTGACGGTCATATTCTAATTGCAGAGACCAAGTTGTTTTCTCTTTTGATAAGAATTCGTCCCTGGCTATCACAAATTTTTTGTTTATTTCCAAAGACTCCTGGTCATTGCGAGGCATTAATAGTCATATTGTGTATGCTTCCATCATTGGGTTAGCAGCTTCGTTGAGTTCTGTGGTATCACTTTTGCACCCGTTCGAATCTGTTGAGGCCAAGTTGAAAAATGCTGAGGCAAATTTTCCAATGCAAAGACTCATGCCTTTTTGGACTCCAAGTCAAGTCAAGCACAGATTAACAAAAAAGTATGCATCACGTTGTAATCTGTTACGTGGCAGATGGACAAGTCAAAATCAGTGACAGACAAAGGCATCAAATCCATTGATAGCAGTTGTTTATGTGTAAATGGAAATCCTTTTTCGCGTGAGTGGAAATCGTTTCTTTGTAAGATGCAGGCTGGATGACTTTAGCTCTGTTTTGCCGACAGGTCAAAGGCTCCTATGGCATTTATATTCAACAATCGTGGATTTCTCCATTGACAAAAGTGCACGAGTGTTTAGACGAGGCAATAAATTACGATAGGAAATCACAACAATCTCATATAAGCACTCATTCCAAGCGTCCCTACATCATGGAACCTCATCCCAATTAACATAAATTAAAACACAAACAAAAGCACCCTCAGAAAAAAATATTAAAATTCTAAAACCTTATCACATCTGACCTCTTGCGCATTTTCTGTCTTTTTTCTTGTGTCCTTCAGTGAATCTACAATCCATCATTTTCTTCGTGAAAAGCTAAAATAAACATTATCTTTATCCAAAAAAAAAAAAGAAAATCTAGAAGATGTGCATATTTTTTAATTTCTTTCTATCAAAAATTACATTAAAATATCCCGTGGTTAAAAGATTAGCATAATCTATTTGTGCTCCTCGAAGAACTAGACATTAAATTCTTAGATTTTAGTTTTAGTGATTACATCAATAAAGTATAATTATATATTATTATTTAAACGAGGTTAATAATATAAGGTTTTCTCATTAGCTTAATTAAGACAAAAAATAAATAATTTAAAATTTTCTATTTTGTTCAACCCTTAATAATTTTTAAATTAATGTGTTTCACTAGGATGAAAAACTAGTCAATTTAAAATTTTTCACTCTCTACAAATATCTTATTTTTAAATCATTTTTCATATTTTCTATATAATTATCCTACTTTTCAATCATTTTTACACAATTACCTAGAAAACTAACTATCTATTTTAACTTTATCTTTTTTACTCCTTATCATTTTTCATATCGTATCACATCATTTTCTCACATTTTAAAAACTTTTCTTTATAAATTTTATCACTTCCTAAACACACTATAAACTTTTTTTTATCAAATTCCTTTACATACTTATATTAAGTCAACTAACATATAAAGAGGTTTTAACACCTTAAGTCCTATATTAAGTCAACTAACACCTTATAATAATATAAAGAAAGTGGTCTAAGTCAACTAACATATTTTAACAAAAGTTTTAATTCAAAAAAATTATGCATATAGTTACTATAAAGAGGTTATATTATAAAAAATCATAAGTTTATTTTATAAGTCATTTAAAATTACTTGAGATTTAGATTTTCAACCTACGTAAAAGTAATAGTTTGAAGAAATAAATATTTAACTACTCATTTATAAAATTTAAAATTTATAAAAAGGTATCCTCTTGTTTTCAATAACAATTTACTTATTTCATTGATATGTGATAAAAATATTTTATTAGTGAAATATTGCTACTTATCAACATGGAATCTGTTAGAAATATATTTTTTAATCCTTTTAGTCATTTTACATGTTTCTAGAGTAAAATATTTCTCAATTTTTTGTAATCCCACTTTTTATAAAAATTTTATTTATAATCATACTTTTTTAGAAAGCTAAATTTAATGGCTCGACTTGATAGAGCCTTTGTCTTATTGTGTAAGTCATGCAAAAGACTCCTATTTCTTTATGTCCAACCAACCGTGCACGTCAAATCAAGCAGAAAAAGTATTCACAGCATATTTACAAACAACTATGAAATTTATTTTGCTAAGCATTGCAACTTATGGGGTATACGAGCACACACATAAGGGTCTATTTCATTAAAACTCCAGTTTATTCAACACAAGTTGCACTAAGCAGATCAACATACAAGATCCACACCAAACTACAACTTAGACACAAAATAAAAATCCTAGCTAGCTAGCATCACCCTCTAGTGCAGAAATTTAGCAAATAAAAATGCAAAAACAACAAGTATGAGTGCAACCGCAGTTGAACTGTACTAGGCCCAAACTTTAATTTTAGAATTTTAATTTATTTATTTATAATTTATATGTGAATATATTTATATAATCGATAATATCTTTGTTTTTTTTTTATAAAAGTTAGTTTTCTATTTAAAAGATAATACTGAGTAGAATAAATGTAATGAATTTATCATCACTGTTCAAGGTAAAAAAAATAAATGAGATTATATAAAATCACTATTTAAACAATTTTAATAAAAATGAGACTTATATATTTTGTAGTTAATTGATATGTATATAATCGGGATACTTCTACGAAGCCGGTTTTCATGGAAGTGATTTCATGAAACTCTTTTCATTTTAAAATGTTAATCTTTGATGAAAATTCAAGTCATTCATTGTACTTTCATCATTTATTTAGCTAGGAGTTATATATATATATATATATATATATATATATATCCAAATCTAATATGTGGATAGGTCATATTTGCTAAAAAATAAGCGCATTCATGTGTAAATTATAAAAAAATACTTAGATCCATTTATACATGTATTAGAATGTAACAATACTTTATAAGATAATTTATCTGCATATTATTCATACTTTAGATGGTTTATATGTTGAAAGAATTACTTTAAAATTGATATTTAATATTGAATCATTTTATTACGTTGATTTTACAAATTTAAAGATAGGACTCATAGATAGTGAAATTAAAAAGTAAAAGAGTTTCTAGGGTTTCTAGGATACTATAAATGATGCCAAATACAATGGATTAAGTGAATTTTCTATCAATCATCAAAATTTTAAAGATGGATAGGGTTTCATAGAAAAAAATTTTCATAGAAGCATCCCCGGTATATAATAATTTTAAAGAGTTGATATATTTCTAATTATTTACAAATGAAGTTGATAAATGCAGTAGATTTAACTTTTTTAAGATAAATGTAGATGACATTTAGGTTTTGGAATAAAAATATACAATTTACTTAAGTTATGATTACATGGAAGAATTTTTATTACAGTTATTACTAAAATGCTTAATGCATAAACTAATATAATTCATTTAATAAATTAGGACGGGATATTAAGTTTGATCCAAGTTGGATTTTGGTACCGGGTTGATATAAACCCGGTATTGGCTTTGTGTTACAACTTGCAAAATTGAGGGAACGTTTGGGAAGTAATAAAATTTTTGGATGAAAAGTTTTTGAATTAAAAGAAAACGATGTAATATAATAGAGCTTTTCTTTTGCGATGAGTTTAATGTTGTAAGCTTATTATACGATCCAACGAGGGCTTTTATTTTATAACTTGCTAAACTCATTTCAATATTAGCATTTTATTCACCAATAAGATTCCTATTGAAAATCAAAAATGGAGTTCTATTATTGATAAAAAAAAAAATAGAGTTCTATTAATACACATCTCGAGAGATATAGTTAATCAAATGTTGATGATAGTTAGTAATGCAAAATCTTTAGATTTTTTTTTTTTATCATGTTACTCTCTTAGATGACTAGACAACGGGATGATAACTCTGGAGAATTTTTTCGAATTTTTTAAAATCAATGGCATTTTAGTAATTTAAGTTACTAAAATCTCATTGATTTTAAAAAATTCAAAAAAATATTTAAAAATTTCAAAAATGGTAAAATCGATATGCATGTTAAATACACTTAGATGAATAATTTATAAAAATTTTCAAAAAAATAAAAATAAATTAAATACAACCTGGTGCACATGATCACGTTCGAATCTTGTAACCGTCTTTGTTGTAGGCAACGCACGTGTCCAGTAGAACCGGTCAACCAACCGATTATTGCGGTTTAGCCGGTTATAAATGGAAAACTGGATGGTTGGACCGGCAACTGCGGTCCGAGTCCCCTGAAACAAGTCGTGCGAAGATGCGATAAGTTGGGAGCAGACGAAGACCGGCGGCTCGACACGGACAGTTTGGTCAAGCTTCTTTGGCCACATTTGCAGAATAAGTAGCTGTGAGGAGTGACAACTAGCAATGCGATTTGGAAACGAAAAGTCTACACACAAGTTTCTTTGAAAGACCCTAACAATGAAAAACAACGTCATGCGCCATTTATTTTGTTTCGTTTTCTTGGGAGATTTGCTCAATACTCGCATTTTGTTTGATCATAATTCCAAAAATATACAAACGTAATTTTAAAAGCAGCATATTACTCTCGTAATTTGTAACATCATCATACGAAATTCTGTTGAGGAATCATCAGAAATAACTTTTTTAGATTTTTAAATTGTTCATATTTTCTTCCATGCAATATTTAACTAGATAATCCATGTCATTAATCTACTAATTCTCTTTATTTGAACTAATGTTTTCTTATTTTCAAATGCCATAACATTAAATTATTTAATCTACTCTTAACTTGATTTCTTCCCTTTCAAATAAAATTTCATGCATTTGTAGTGACAATTTTTAAATACTTCCACTTGTTTGTATTTGTTATTGATGATGTAGATAATAGTTTAAACTAATAATATTCAAGGTAATCTAATATATCAAGTTAGAAATGTTCATGATTGCTACATTGAAACTTTTTTAACATAATGGACAATTTCAAGATCTTAATTATTTTTGAGAAAGATTTATGATAAAAGTTTATTTTCTGGTATGCTTGCAAATAGTTGCAAAATGTGGATTAAGTTGCTATTTTAAAACTATAGAGGTATAACTGCAAAATGCACTTTTATTTCAATTATGAAATAATAATAATAATTTAACTATATAAATCACTCAGTTTACTCAACATATTTTTATTACTTTACGCTTAGGAATCATAAAACATAAAAAGAAAAAAGACTTCAAGTGTATGTAATATAGAGTTTCTTTGCAAATGTATCTACATAGTTTCATCAATTTGCAAGTGTAATCCTCTTGTTTCATCATTCATGAGATTATAAATAACCTTGTAAAGTTAGCTTGAATTTGCAAGCATTTCCTTTCCATATTTATTAGTTAAAAAAAAATTTATTGTCTAAAATGTTCTTTTCTTCTTGCTTTGAAAGCCTAACCATTTCTTCTCTTTGGCACCCATTCCTTGATGATCAACCCAGTACAATCCATGTTCACTAAACTCCTCATTGAAATCACTTTTTTGAAACCAAATAAATGTTGTTAGATAGTGTGACTAGTTGGATTTTGATATAATGAATGAAAAGCAATCCCGTTAGTTCATATTAAGTAATGACTTACTTAGCTCAATTCAAGAAGTTATTTAAAAAATTTTTTTTTAATTATTTTTCAATAAACTTGTTAACATAAACGTCTTTAACATATAAATTAAATTTTATCATTTTTAGATATGCATATATTTTTTTTATAATTTTAAACATAGGGGTATTTTAGCCATTTTTATACCATTGAAAATGACTAAAATATCTAATATTTGAAAACCTTTAAAAAATATATCCACATTTCCAAAATAGTGAAATTTGATTTATATATTAAATACGTTGGGATAAATAAGTGGACAAATAAAAAATTAATAAATTTTTGAGGTGGGCTAAGTCATTACTTAACCTGGGCTGTCATTACTTAGCGTAGGCTAATGAGATCATTTCTGATCATAAATTTCACACATATAAAGTGGGGACCCAACCCATGGGAAAGCCTTCCCATGAGGGGAAAAAAAGAAGAACTAGGGGCATTGTTGTAAATTAATTGTATGAGTATATTTGTTTGAAAATGTGAAATTTTTTATTTTTGATAAAATTTTTATTAAAGGTACATAAAATCTCAATCTATTCCATTCATTTGGTAGATTAATCATTTATATATATGCAGACATTTTTTTTTTATTATTTGACATTTGTAAAAATATTTGTGTCGAGAATATTATTTTTTTTACTGAGATTTCATTATGCTTCATATAGTTAGAAAATATATTTTATGTAAGAAATTATTTATATTATTTAAAGTTCATATAAATAAGGTACTCTAAGAGAAAGTAATTTTAATATTTATTTCTAAATTTTTTAAAGATTTTTCTTTCAGAGATGCTGATCTTTCTTATTCAAAGCTAAAAAGCAACTCAAATGTATAAAATCATAGAAAAGCATGTTTCTTTGAGCTTGGGCTAAGTAGTAGTTACTTAGCTCACACTAATAAACCTTTTGTCAATTATTTTTTATTTTTAAATAAGTTTTTTAAAGTAGATTAAATAAGTCATTACTTAGTCCGAGTTCACAAGGTTATACATCAATCACAAAAGCTGTTGGGAACAGTTACAAGAGAAACCAACTATGCTCGGATATATGCCAAACATTTCACAAATTAGCATATACGCAACGAATTTGAAACCGTTAGCATGTCCACACAAAAAGATAAAGAAAGAAAAATATTTTTAGGCAAGAGACAGAGAGTGTTATGTGTAAATGGATGTCTTGCTCTTAGTTTTGAAGGGCGCTGTAAGAATTCCAAATGAGCGTAGCGAAGTCTGGTCGCTGGCTGATGGCGTTGGAGGCAGCCGTGAGTCGTGACTGTCGAAGGAGGGTTTTTCGCAGGTAAACTCTCTAACTGTGGCCAATTGCATCTCCAATCTTGAAGTTTGGCTGTTTATATTTTAAACCCAGCAAACTTTCATCTTTTGCTTTTTGAACGCCCTGGCGTAACTGCGTCTCAAGACACGCGTATTCTAATCTATCTCAAGCTCATTTTTTTGAAGTTGACAAAAATAACTTTGTAAATAATCTTATATCAAATCCTCCCCATGTCATACTCGCCTATTTTGGAACACCGAACAATAATGCACCACTGGAGCACCATTTCTGATGCTCCACCATCTTCAATCCTGCGCACTCTTCCTCTAAATCGAAGACAACCATGGTTCCCATCTTCTTAATCTCCAACAAGCCATCCAAAAATCGAAACCCAACAAAACCGGCAACACGTCTTCTCCACGCCAAGCAAACAATCATCAACGAGCAAGTCATGGAGTTCCCTACTTTCAAACCCATTTTCTCTTCTTCACCGTCCAACAACCAAGCCTTCAATTTAATTCGTATCTGGTATTCAGATTGCATCCAACAGGCAGCCTCCGATTTTTCCCTTTCTCGATCAAATCCAGCATCACCGCACCTGCATCCAGCCATGGTAGCAACCCAAAAAGCTTGCCGTCAACCCATTAATATGGGCATAAAAAATCCCAAAATCAACCAGTCATAGCCTCTTTCCAGCACCGATTTCATCTGCGGGGCCTATCAATTGCAACACCAAAATCACGAATTAAAGCTGGCAACCTCTATTCCCAAACACCCATTTGCCAAGCACCAAGTGGAACAGAGCACACCTCCCATAGCAACCAATGGCAACACCGGCAGCTCATTGATCCAGCTAGCGATAATTGGGCAAACTTTCCAAACAAAGCAGATCATCTCCAAGCCTCAAGCATCCAAGCTTGATTTCGGCAGTCCATCAAACCCAATTTACATCTGCCCGAAATTTCGATTCAAAAGTCTGCATCACCCTTTCTTTGTTTTCGACAGACAGAAAACAAATCCCCAACCAGCTACTGCTCCATTATTTCTGTAGTGAAAGTGGGCAGCACTGACTAGCTTCCATCTCCTTCTCCACGTCATGAGCAAAAATTGAAGACAAGCTCCATTAAAACATGGCAGCAACATTTTAAATTCTTTTGCCTCCATCTAAGCATAAAAGCAAAGATTTTTCAGTTAGAGGAAAGATTGATGGACGCCGCATCTTTGTCCGGCCACCACGTTCTCTGCACTAGTCATTTCCGTCGCTAAGGTTTCTGCATCTATGTGTCGTGGTGCTTTCCATTTGCACGCGAGGATATTTTAGATATTTTACACATTTTAACGGTGCTTTTCAACGCCGTTACGCCGTGGGGTTCAAAAAGCAAAAGACGAAAGTTCCTTAGGTTTAAAATGCAAATAGCCAAACTTCAGGTTTGTCAATGCAATTGGCCAAAGTTAGAGGGTTTAACACGCAAAAAACGCAGAAGGGAAATTTTGGATACAGTGAGTCAGCTGTGCACCCGTTTCGTGAACGTGCTGCGGTCTTATGTTTCTGCCGGGTTTTTTCTATCCATTCATAGCTCTTTCAATTTTTGAAATATAATAATACATCAGGAAAAAAAAAAAAGGAAATATAACGGAACCCGTTAGTGCTGTGATGACTGATGAATGAACTTAATTCAGATAAACGTTGGCAGGAAATTAGGAATGAAAAACTTTTAGACTACTTGGCATTAATGAAA
>JAXCLR010000001.1:55680282-55695825 GCA_035584095.1 Annona squamosa
CAGGGGTATTTAAGTCATTTTAAGAATATTTAAAATGACTTAAATACCCTTGTATTTAAAAATCCAAAATAAATATACATACATATCTAAAAAAGATAATATTTGGTTTATAGATTAAATATAATTAGATTAATATGTTTATAAAAATATTTTCAAAAAAAAAAGTAAAAAATATATTTTTTGACCGGTCGGAAATCTGAAAATCTGGTGATTTCCGACCCGTCGTGAAAGATCCATACTCTCCCAAAATATACATACATAATTTTAAATGCAGCATATTACTCTCATAATCTGTGCCATCGTCATATGAAATTCTGTTGAGGAATCATCAGAAACAACTTTTGTAGATTTTTAAATTGTTCATATTTTCTTCCATGCAATACTTAACTAGATACTCCATGTCATTAATCTACTAATTCTTTTTATTTGAAATAATTTTTTCTTATTTTCAAATGCCATAACATTAAATTATTTAATCTACTCTTAACTTTATTTCTTTCCTTTGGAATAAAATATCATGTATTTACAGTGAAAATTTTTAAATATTTTCAATTGTTTGTATTTGTTATTGATGATGGATGTAATAGTTTAAACTAATAATATTCAAGGTAATATAATATATCAAGTTAGAAATGTTCATGATTACCACATTGAAACTTTTTTAACATAATGGGGGCAATTTCAAGATTTTAATTGTTTTTTAGAAAGATTTTTTTATAAAAGTTTATTTCATGGGTATGCTTGCAAATAGTTGCAAAATGTGGAGTAATTTGCTATTTTTAAAACTATAGAGGTATAACTACAAAATGCACTTTTATTTCGATTATGAAATAATAATAATAATTTAAGTATATAAATTGCTCAGTTTACTCAACATATTTTTATTACTTTACACTTAGGAATCATAAACCAAAAGAAGAAAAAGTACTTCAATTATATTTAATATAGATTTTTTTTTTTTGCAAATATATCTACATAGTTTTATCAATTTGCAAGTGTATATTCTCTTGTTTCATCATTCACGAGATTATAAATAACCTTGTGAAGTTGGCTCGAATTTGCAAGCATTTCCTTTCCATATTCGTTGGTTAAAAAAAAAAATTATTGTCTAAAATGTTCTCTTCTTCTTGCTTTGAAAGCCTGACCATTTCTTCTCTTTGGCACCTGTTCCTTGATGACCAATCCAGTACAATCCATGTTCACGGAACTCCTCATTGAAATCACTTTTTTGAAACCATGATAAAATAAATGTTGTTAGATAATGTGACTAGTTGGATCTTGATATAATGAATGAAAAGTGATCCTCTTAGCCCATGTTAAGTAATAACTTTGCTCAATTCAAAAAAGTGTCATTAATTTTTTTCATATTTTTAAAAATTAGTAACATTTTAGTAATTTTAAACCACTAAAAGTACCACTAATTTTTTAAAATTCAAAAAATATATAAAAAATCCAAAAAATGGTAAAATTAATACACGTGTTATATATACTTAGATTAATAATTTTATAAAAAATTTGAAAAAGTTTAAGAATAGATTAGATGTATCCAATAATGATAACAAGGTTGTGCGCCATGTACCCGACTGCATACTCCAATTCATTAATTTACTAATTCTCTTCATTTAAAATATTTTTTTATTTTCAATTGCCATAAAATTAAATTATTTAAGCTACTCATAACTTGATTTCTGCCCTTTAAAACAGAATATAATGCATTTATAGTGAAAAATTTTTAAATACTTTCACTTGTTTGTATTTGTTATTGATGATGTAGATAATAGTTTAAGCTAATAATATTCAAGATAATATAACATATCTAGTTAGAAATGTTCATGATTACCATATTGATATTTTTAAAAGAATGGGGGCAATTTCAAGACCTTAATTATTTTTTTAGGAAGGTTTATGATAAAAGTTGATTCCATGGGCATGCTTGCAAATAGTTGCAAGATGCGGAGTAATTTGCTATTTTTAAGATTATGGAGCAATATCTCTAAAATGGATTTTATTTCAGTCATGAAAAAATAATAAAAATTTAACTGTACAAATTGCTTAGTTTACTCAACATATTTTTGTTACTTTACACTTAGGGAGCATAAACCACCATAAGAAGAAAAAAGATTTCAATTATGTTTAATATAGTTTTTTTTTCAAATTTATATACGTAGTTTCATCATTTTGCAAGTGTATATCCTCTTGTTTCATCATTCATGAGATTATAAATAACCTTGTAAAGTTAGCCAGAATTTGCAAGCATTTCCTTTCCATGTTTGTTGGTTTAAGAAAATTTAATGTCTAAAATGTTCCTTTCTTCTTCCTTTGAAAGGCTGACCGTTTCTTCTCTTTAGCACCCATTCCTTGATGATCAGTAAAACCCATGCACACTACGCACACCAAACTCCTCATTGAAATGACTTTTCCGAACCAATAAAATAAATGCTGTTAAATAATGCGACTAGTTATATCTTGACATCGTGGATTTCACACATATAAAATATTGACAAAATCACCTAAATTGACCTAAAATACTAATCTGCGAAGGAAAATACTAACGTGATCATGATTGTAACCGAAAATTACCTAAAATTCTTCGGTTAGGCCTTAAATATTTTATTTTTTCTTTTCAAGGTCTTTTCATTGTACCAAAGAAGGATATGAAATTACCTATATTTTATTTTCAAGAAATGAAACAACTTCACCTTAAACTCTTGCCCATCATTAGTTGCACCTATTGCATTGCAACTTGCAAATCGAGGGAGTATTTGGGAAATAATAAAATTTTTGGAAGAAAAGTTCTTGAATTAAAAAAAAAATGATGTAGGATAATAGAGGTAATAATAAGAAGTAAAGAAAATAATGTTAAAATAGATAAGTTCGTTGCATAAGTAGTTGCGTAGAAATGATTGAATAGTAGAGTGGTTGTATAAAAAATATAAAAAAATAAGATAGTTATGGATATTAAAAAGTTTTATATTAAAAAGTTTTAATTTTATTTTTTAGGGCCTTTTCATGTTACCCTTATAGATGACTAGACAACTTATGGATAACAACTCTAGATAATTTTTTAGGATTTTTTAAAATCAATGGCATTCTAATAATTTAAAGTTATTAAAATATCATTGATTTTAAAAAATTCAAAAAAAAATTAAAAATCTCAAAAATGGTAAATTCGATACGTATGTTAAATATACTTAGATTAATAATTTATAAAAATTTTCAAAGAATAAAAAATAAGTTAAATATACCCAGGTGCACATGATTACGTTCCAATCTTATAGTCATCTTTGTTGTAGGCAACACAAGTTGAATATGAAACAGATGCGTGAGAATTGATTTCTTTGTAATTGATGAATATCTTAGTTGGTGGCTTAATGAATGAACTTGCAAGATTCAAGTCATGATTCATTACATTTAAGGGTGAGTATTTATCTACTTATCAAAAAAAAGAGTAAGTATTTACCTACGAATATTTAAACAAATATTTTAAATATAATTAACGATTTAGATAATTAAGCCATCAAATCAAAAGATTCCTGTCCTTTCCCCCAGAAAAAATAAAATTTCCCTTCCTCGTCTATATGGTTTCGAGTGGAAAATTCCTTGCAATTAGTTCCTAATCAGGAAAATGACGTTAGTCGTGAACACTGAACACAACCGATTAGACTATTCGTCGTGTGGGTCCAACGAATCTTACTCAATCTGACCGGGGTTGAACGGGTCAACCGACCGATTATTGCGGTATGGCCGGCTATAAATGGGAAAACTGAACGGTTGGACCGGCCACTCCGGCCCGAGTCCCCTAAACACTTCGGCAAACAAGGCATGCGAAGATGCGATAAGTTGGGAGGCAGACGAAGACCACCGGCTCGACATGGACAGTTGGTCAAGCTTCTTTGGCCACATTCGCTGAATAATCAGCCGTGAGGCGCGGCAGCTAGCAACGCGACTTGGAAACGAAAAGTCTGCACAAAAGTTTCTTTGAAAGACCCAAAAGATGAAAACAACGTTATGCGCCATTTATTTTGTTTCGTTTTCTAGGGAGATTTGCTCGATTCTCGCATTTTGTTTGATCATAATCCCGAAATATAAATACATCATATTACTGTCATAATTTGTACCATCATCATATGAAATTCTGTTGAGGAATCATCAGAAATAACTTTCTTAGATTTTTAAATTGTTCATATTTTCTTCCATGCAATACTTAACTAGATACTCCTTGTCATTAATCTACGAATTCTCTTTGTTCGAACAAATTTTTCCTTATTTTCAAATACTATAAAATTAAATAATACTTAAATATAAAATAAATGACATGAAACACAAAGATTTCAAATTGAACGTTGCTATGGATGAAACTAAGACTAAGAGACGATTGCTAGAAAAAAACGGAATTAAAATATTAAGTAATGTCATAAAATGATTGCAACCAAAAATTACCTAAAATTCTTCAGTTATGCTTAAATATTTTATTTTTTACTTTCAACCTCTTCTCATTGTACAAAAGAATGATATGAGATTACCTATATTTTATTTTCAATAAATGAAACAACTTCACCTTAAACTCTTGAGCATCATTTTTTTTTGGATGAGTATTCATACATTACAATCTCAACTGGTATTACAATTAAATTCTGAAATATTCTTACAATTTACTAACAATTATCTACTATTTCTAAACTTTCCCACCAGTGGACGGCTCCCACAAACTTAGGGAGACTTACAACGCCACCACTTCAGAAATGGTGCTGGGGAGATTTGAACCCAGGACCACCTACTTGTGAGGTCATGTCCTGCACCACTGAGGCACAACCTCAGTGGCCTCTTGCGCATCATTAGGTGCACCGACTATGTTGCAACTTGCAAATTGAAGGAGCGTTTGGGAAGTAATAAAATTTTTGAATGAAAAGTTTTTAAATTAAAAGAAAATGATGAAGTATAATAGAGGAACTAATGAGAAGTAAAAAGAATAAAGTGAAAATAGATAAGTTAGTTGTATAAGTAGTTGCGTAGAAATGATTGAATAATATGGTAAATAATTTAAAAAATAAGATAGTTATAGACAGTAAAAAATTTTATATTAAAAAGTTTCAATTTTACATTTTCTTTTGCAACAAGTTGAATATTGTAACCTGTAACATAATTATACAACATGACAAGAGTCTTTCTTTTGCTATGAGTTCAATGTTGTAACTTGTAAGCTTATTATACAATCCAACGAGGGCCTTTATTTTATAACTAGCTAAACTCATTTCAATATTAGCATCTTATTCGCCAATAAGATTTATATCGAAAATCAAAAAAGGAGTTCTATTATTGATAAAAAAAAAAAGGATTCTATTAATACACATCTCGAGATATATAGTTAATCAAATGCTAATGATGGTTAGTAATGCAAAATTCTTTAGATTTTAAATTTTTTTATCATGTTACCCTCGTAGATGATTGGACAACTTACGGATAACAACTTTAGAGAATTTTTTTGGATCTGTTAAAGTCAATGGTATTTTAGTAATTTAAAGTTACTAAAATGTCATTATTTTGAAAAATTCAAAAAAATCTAAAAATCTCAAAAATGGTAAAATCGATGCACATGTTAAATACACTTAATTTAATAGTTTATAAAAAATTTCAAAAAATAAAAAATAAATTAAATACACCCGAGTGCACATGATCACGTTCCAATTTTGTAGTCATCTTTGTTGTAGGCAACGCAAGTGTCCAGTTGAATATGAAATAGGTACGTGAGAATTGATTTCTTTGAAACTGATGAATATCTTAGTTTGATGGCTTATTGAATGAACTGGTAAGATTCAAGTCATGATTCATTAAATTTAAGAGTGAGTATTTACCTAATTATCAAAAAAAAAAAAAGAGTACGGATCTACCTAAGAATATTTAAACTTGTTAACGTAATATTTAAACTTTTTAATCATTTCTCAATAATCTTGTATACGTCTTTAACATATAAAATAAGTTTTACCATTTTTAAATGTGCCTATATTTTTTTATAATTTAACATATGGGTATTTTAGCCATTTTTAGCCATTGAAAATGACTAAAATATCCAATATTTAAAAATCTTTAAAAAATATATCCGCATATCCAAAAATGGTGAGATTTGATTTATATATAAAATATGTTGGGATAATAAGTGGATGAAGAAAAAAATTAATATATTTTTAAGGTGGGCTAAGTCATTAGTTAGTGTAGGCTAATGGGATTATTTTTTATCATAAATTTCACACATGTAAAGTGGGGACCTAAGAGGAAAAAAAAGAACTAGGGGCATTACGGTAATTTGACAGTATGGTATATTTGTTTGAAAATGTGAATATTTTTATTTTTGATAAAATTTGTATTAAAGGTACTTAAAATCTCAATCTATTCCATTCATTTGGTAAATTAATTACTAAAATATATGTGGACATATTTTTTCATTATTTAATATTTTTAAAAATATTTGTATAGAAAATATTATTTTTTTACTGAGATTTTATTATGCTTGGTATAGTTAGAAAATATATTTTATCTAAGAAATTATTTTGTATTATTTAAAGTTCATATAAATAAGGTACTCTCAGGGATAACAATTTTAATATTTATTTCTAAATTTTTAAAATTTAATAATACTTTTATTGTTCAAATATAATAGAATCTGATCGCATCTAACAGCATCTTACTAGATCGAACTTTTGATATTAATAAGTTAATCCTAGTTTAACACCTATGATAGAATCTTAGGCCACTGATAAGGTCATTTATACCTTAGTTACATAAATTAAAACTCAAATAATAGAATTTAATAAAATCACTTAAATCTAACTGCATCTAATCAGATCTTACAACATCTAATCGTATTTAACAACGTTTAACCGGATTTGCCTTTTGATCTTAATAAATTAATCCTAATTTAACACTCATAATACGATCCTAAGCTCCTTATAAGGTCATTTATATCTTAATTATAGAAATTAAAACTCAGATAATAGGATTTAATGAAATCATCTAAATCTAGCGGCATCTAACAATATCTAATAGCATTTAACCGTATCTAACTTTTGATTAATAAGTAATTCTAATTTAACACCTGTAATATAATCTTAAATCTCTTATAAAGTCATTTATACCTTAATTATGGAAATTAAAACTCGAATAATAGAATTTAATGAAATTCACTAAAATCTAACCGCATCTAACTGCATTTAAACACATCTAACCAGATTTAACTAGATCTAACTGTATCTAACTGTATTTAACTATATTTAACCGGATCTAAATTTTGATATTAATAAGTTAATTCTAGTTTAACGCATGTAATATGATCATAAGCCCCTTATAAAATCATTTATACTTTAATTATGAAAATTAAAACTCACATAACAAGATATAATGAAATTCACCTAAATCTAATGACATCTAACAGCATCTAACTGCATCTATCCGCATCTACGTACATCTAATTATATTTAACCGGTCTAACTTTTGATATTAATAAGCTAATCCTAATTTAACACCTGTAATATGTTCTTCAGCTCTTTATATAGTCATTTATATCTTAATTATAAAAATTAAAACTCAGATAATAAAATTTAATAAAATCACCTAAATCTAACTATACTAACTATATCTAACCGGATCTAACTAGATCTAACTATATTTATCCAGATCTAATTGCATTTAATTATATCTAACTAAATCTAACTTTTAATATTAATAAGTTAATCCCAATTTAATAGCTATGATATAATCCTAAACCCCTTATAAAGTCGTTTATACCTTAATTACATAAATTAAAACTCAGAAAATATGATTTAATAAAATCTATCTAAATACAATATTATCTAATGGCATCTAACTACATTTAACCATATCTAACCACACCTAATTAGATTTAACTACATCTAACGACATCTAGTTTTAATATTTTAAAATTATTTTAAATAAATTTATGCATTTTACAAAAGATAAATACTTAATAATTCGCAATAGAACTATGCAAACCTTATTTTGTATTAAATAATTTAGCAATTAAATAAATATATGATGCTAAAATTTGAAAAAAATTATTAATTTAAACCAAATGAAATAAAAATTTAAATAAATATATATAATTATAATAATTACTACATAAGACTTTTTAACAATAAAATTATAATAAATTATATCTATTTAAATTATATATAATTACAATTTAGGTTAAATAATATAATTATATATGAATTTTTTGGACTAGTTTAATAATTAAGTATTTTTAGATGTTTAATTAACAAAATATTTGTTTAAACTAAATAAATGCATATGAATTTTTAGGAATAGTTTAATTATATATTCCAAAATTGTAATTTAAACAGTCTTGAAACTTAAATTGGTAGAAAATACTTAATTTTAATAATTATTTAATTATATTTCCAAATTTCTATAGTTAAGTATAATAGAGGTTTAATTATATGTCCCAAAATTGTAATTTAGATTTAATAATCTAATTATTTACAAATTTTTGGGACTAATTTAATAATGATTAAACAATAATTTAGATTTAAATAAATGGAATAAATATATCTTTTTGGTACTGGTTTAATAAATAAGTATTTTTGGATTAGTTTTTCTCAAGTTGTTGGATATAACTATTTTTATTCACTTAGTTTGTGTTTACTTTAACCTTTCTTATGAAAATTAATATAAATGATTAACAAAATAAAAATAAATATTTTTAATTAAGTTTATATCAAGAGTAATATAATAATTATATTATTTTATTTACATTTAAATAAAAATATATGCACTATTTTAATTGCCCACATAATTATTTCTATTTATAATTTAACAAGCTGAATTTGTCCAATCCGAACCGTCTATACGATTCAAAGCATGTCAAAACATAAAAATTAATTCTTGAATGATCCAAATTGGTATTAGATCTAAATAAAGAAAAATCTGCCGAAATTCATTCTAAATTTCTATCTATCGCGCCGGATGACGCACAGTGCGTCACTGTCCACAATTCCCATCGAACCCTAGCCACCGTCGTTACTAATTCAAACCCACTTGCCACAGGCTATTGGATCACCAATCGGAATCAGCCAATGACTCGTCACCAGCCTTCTAACTCCAATTCCCAACTCTCCAAACCAGATTTGTTTTCTAATCGCTTGAATCGAAAAAAATTACTGCCGCGGATTTTTTTCTTCATTTTCAGTCGGCGTTGCCAACTGCCGCTCACAACCCACAGGTTTCATTGCTCCGGTCACCCTCTGCCGGCTGCCCGCTTCTATTTACAGAGAGAAGAAAATCCACGAGCCTCTTGCCCAGATTCTTCTTCCTTGCTATTGCCATCACCACTCACCAATCGCAGTCGTGCACTCGCTGAACAGGGCGGAAGAAATCGGCATCGGAGAAAGAGGAGAGTGCAGGCGACAAAAGGCAGCTCCTAGCCGGTGTCATCGGCAGCTAAGGTAGGAATGTAGGAGAGGGAGGGAGAGAGAGAGAAAGGGTGACTGAAATGTGCTTCCTATCAATGCCTCCTACATTATATTTCGTTTTTGAAAATGCCCCATATAATCCCAACCGTCCAACGAAACTAGATAGCGGAGATGAAGGTTTACATGAGAGAATTATGGGAACCCCTTCCTATGGGTTGGCGTCCTATAAATTGTTGACAAAATCACCTAAATTGACCCTGATACCAAATTGCCAAAGGATATGCTAACATGATCATGATTATTGACAAAAATTACCTTAGATTCTTCAATTGTGCCTTAAATATTCTTTTTTTAAGGTCTTTCCATTTAAGTAAAGAATGATATGAAATTACCTATATTTTATTTTCAAGAAATGAATAAAGTTGTCCTTAAACTCTGGAGCATTGCTACGTGCACTCATTGTGTTGCAACTTGAAGCTTGCAAGCTAATTATACTACCCTATGAGGTCCTTTCTTTTGCAATGAGTTTCATGTTGCAACTCGTAAGCTAATTATAGAATCCAAAGAGCGCCTTTTTTTGCAACAAGTTTAATGGTGCAACTTGCAAGCTAATTATACAACCTAGCATGGGCGTTTCTTTAATTTTGCTACTAGTTAAACTCTTTTCAATATTAACATCTTTTTTGCCAATAAGATTCATATTGAAAATCAAGAATGGAGGTGGATTAATACACATGCTCGAGATATATAGTCAATCAATTAATAATGCTTAGTAATGCAAAATTTTTTAGACTTTTAATTTTTTTATGATGTCACCTTTATGACTAAATAACTGACGAAGGATAACTCCAATGACGGGGGTAAATGAAGCAAGTGTGTTTGTATCCCACTTCGAACCTTGACCTCTTACCTTACACATGCTTATGTCAACCACTTGGTCATTTAAGTGATTGATCATTTAAGTGGTAGGAAGATTTCAACTATTCCCTTTTATATTGTAATTATTAGTGCTTTCATATTAAGAAATACCCTTAATGACACATGCAATTTTAGCAATCAACGCAACAATGTCAACAATAAGTCAACAAGGATGAGTTGGAGATCAAAAGCCACAAATTTTGTTTTATATAACTAGTTTTTTAATCTAATGTAACATATATTTGAATGCATTGGATACTTAGTTATTTTTGAGTGATGACGTTTGATTAAATTTAGTTTTTTTCACATTAAATGCAACTAAAAGTAATTTTTAATAAGCCCACACACTTAGAGCAAGTGGTGCTAGGTGCTAGCCTGTCATGCCAAATTTCCCAATTATGATCTGAGTGGGGAGAGCTTTATCTCTCATTTTCATAAATGGTGCCTTCTTTAGATTTATAACTTGGAAAAAAGTAAGTTAACAATTGTGTTGTAAAATAGGAGATCGAAAATAGTAACTTTTAATGTAGCTGTTGAAATTTAGTCATAAATAATAATGAAACTTTGTCTAGAATTAATATTTGATTTAAGTGATTGGATAATAAATGTAGCCAAATTAAGGAGGTGTCCTAAAGGATCCCACAATCTTGAATGGAATGTGAGTGGTATAAGATTTGTTAGTCCCATGTGATAAGTACTCAAAGAATTTTAGTAAAATGAGTGAATCAAGCAAAAAAAAAAAAAAAAACCCACAGTAATAAAATCGAACAACAAAGACAAGAACATGTATAATGATTTAGATTTGTCTATGCTACTCCACTCTCCAAACATGACGACTTGGGTTCTACTAATCAACTTTAACATACAAGTTACAATGATACAGTTTGTTTAACTGTCTTATA
This sequence comes from Annona squamosa, assembly GCA_035584095.1. Classification (NCBI taxonomy): domain Eukaryota; kingdom Viridiplantae; phylum Streptophyta; class Magnoliopsida; order Magnoliales; family Annonaceae; genus Annona; species Annona squamosa. The sequence continues at coordinate 55,691,525 of JAXCLR010000001.1, forward strand.
GATTGGTACTTAGCTTCAAGTGGGCTCATAAAATAATTAACACTTTGATTTACTTACTCTTTGTTTTATCATCATCAACACCAAAGCAATATAAATAACAAAACTTTAAATGAAAAGCTAACTAGTTTAGCACATTTGCAAGAGCAACGGTTCTTTAATTGATCAACATTTTGTACCTTCAAATGCTCAGCAACAATATCTTTAAGAATTTGCAACTTCAACTTTAGCTTTGAACATCCACAGAAAGCTATCTCAGGATAAAGTACTTTGAAGTATCTCAAATTTGCACTTTAGTATTTTTCTTCAATTTTTGGATGCCTTCTAGCTCTTCCAAGTTCTCCTTTTATAGCCTCTTGATCACTTGCAACGTGGCCTAGATGATAATTCAAGAGGTTTCCATATATATTCAAACTTCTTAATTTTGTGTTTTTGCCGTTCATAAAAGGTTGACCTTTTCTGCCCAAAAAGTCCAATTTTTGCTTACTCTAGTTGAGACAACATGTGAACAAAATCAAAATGTCGACCTTTTCTCCTATTTTTGCAAAATACGAATTTAAAAAAAAAGTTCTGCTTCAATTATGTTAATTCACTTAAGATAATCAAAAATGAATAAATCGATTTTAATTTGATATTAAGCACATCGCAAAGAGTATTTTCCATGATTATTCCAAGTGAAGTTTTGAGCATATTTCAAGATTATTCCAAACATTCCAACAAGCATTTTATTTTCAAGTTATCCATTTATTCTAAGTTCAATTTTATCACAATTAGTATTATGAACTCAAAAATGATAATTCCACAAACACACTACACTTTTCAAAATCTCATTTCAAATTCCTAAAACACAATTTCATAATATCAAAATTAATAGCACAAAAAGCATATCTTTTGTCATAATCAAAATCAATCAAAAGGAAATTTTCACGGAAGTTCACAAGATTTGCCATTTTCAAGAAAAGTTTTTTGATTTTCAATATAAATTTTAAATTTTTTAATATAATATTTTTCGTCCTCGATACACATTATTACATTATTATCTCATTTCTCCATCCCATTCAAGACTTATTTATCCTTCAAAATAGACCCTAACATTTAGATTGTATTAGGCAAAGGTGAGATATTTTTTCTTTTTTCCATACAATTTCTATATAATTGCTTTCAATTTTCTCACATTTTTACGTGCAATTAAGTTACCTGTTCCATCTTTTTCTTTTTACTCTTAATTATTATCCCTATTATATTACATCTTATCCTATTTATTTTTTAAAAATTTATGAAATTTTTCCATCTTTCCAAACACAACCTGAACATAAAAAAAATGGCTATTGTTGTAGTCATGCATGCTCTAAACAGAGAATTTAGATGAACAGTTTTTGTGTAAATTTTTTTTAAATAGGAAAAAATTATGTTATGTGATAGAGGTAATGATGAAGAGTAAATAAAATAAAGTTAAGATAAATATGTTAAATTTATGAGTAGCTATATAAAAATGATTGAAAAGTAAATTAGTTATATAGAAAGTTGTGAAAAATAATTAAAAAGGGATAATTTTAGAGAATGATAAGTTTAGTAAAAAAAGTTCTCAAGGTTAACCCGTAGGAACAACATTAGTTAGTTTATGTAAAGCTGATAATTTAGCTTCCCACAAATACCAAAATTCTACTTTTTATCTTCTTGTTTTTAGCCCCCAACATGAAAATATAAATCCACCAAACACCTCGTAAAATACCTACGAGAACACTTCTATGTAACCGGTTACATATAAGTGATTTTGTGTAACCCCCTTCATTTTTAAGATTTTGATGTTCGATAGAAAATTTAATCCATTAATTGTATTTAACATTACTTGTTTAGCTTAGAGATAAAGTTTCATCCAAATTTAATATGTGCATAGGTCACATTTGCTCAAAATAAGTACATTCATATGTAAATTATGAAAAATGTTTAAATTCATTCAAATATGTATTAGAATGTAGTAAAACTTTATAGAATTATTAATCCACATATTTATGACATTTTAAGTTGTTTAGATATTGAAAATACTATTTTTAGTTGATATTTTAACTTTAAACTATTTTATTATGTTGATTTTATACATTAATAGACGACACCCATTTACAATGAAATTAAATAAATGAGAGAGTTTCTATGATAATATAAATGATGTTAAATATAATAAATTTAGTAAATTTTTCATCAATCATCTAGATGTTAAAAATAAAAGGGATTATCCTACAAAGGATGCAACAACAAGCAACCAGCTAGACAAGCTCATCCACATGCAAAGTCTAATCAAAACAAAGCATACATTGGCAGACACACATGCCAAACCAACATTGGTTGGTTCAGGGAAAGGGGAGGTGCAATAGCCAACAATCAGCAATGCATGTCAATGCATACAGGAAACCTTTCCTGAAAAGAATTAAATTAGGTGTGTTTGGCAATTGATAAAAAATGTAAAGTTAAAATTTTTAATTTAAAACTTTTCACTTTCCACAACTATCATATTCTTTAATTATTTTTTTCACATTTTCCTACACAACTACCCTACTTTTTAATTATTTCTACACAACTATCCATACAACTAATCTATCTATTTTAACTTTATCTTAGTTATTACTCATTATTACCCTTATCATATCATATCATTTGATAATTTTTGCTCTCCAAAACTTTTCATCAAAAGTTTTATTTATTTAACAACTTTTACCAAAACTTTTCATCAAAAGTTTCAATAATATAGATCCTCTTACAGTGCACCCAGGCGCATTCAATCCATTTTTTTAATTTTTTTAAAATTTGTTTATAAAAGTATTAATTTAAGTGTATTTAACGTAAAATTATTAAAATGACACAGATTTTCAAAAATCAAAATAAATATCTAAAATATTCAAAAAATGGTAAAAATTGATACACATATTAAATATACTTAGATTAACAGTTGTATAAAAAAATTTCAAAAAAAAAGGGGTGAAAGTACCCGGGTGTGCGGTACCAAGGTCCATTCAATATACTCTCGTACGTAACAATGAAGTCATCTCCCAATACACCTTCCAACAAAACCATTAAGAAGCTTAGATTTCCACAACAGTATCAAACACGGAGACCTCATAAATTTGTTAGATCAATATAAGTGATGAATGTTTGTGAAACCTTCTTTTCCGAGTTGTCCAAGAATTATAATCAAGGAACCCACCCAAAAGTCTTGAACAAAAGGAGTACAAACAAAATAAGCAGTGCAATATTATAGATCTGAAAATAGGAGAAAAGGACTCCAAGCCCATTCTCCACACATCTAACAACAATCGAATAAAGCAACATAATTCATATAAATGTATGAGACAGAAAACATCTGTTTCCGTATCTGTTCTCGACGCATCTTGCAATAATGGAACAAAGAAACATAACTCCCATAAATAGATGAGGCAAAATCAAACTAAAGCCCAAAAAATTGGCATCTCAGAAATCAGAAAAGGAGAAAGCATCACGCAAATACCTGTCCACCACTGAACCTGAAAGTCGATCAGTCAAAACAACCAAACTTCTAAAGAAAGAGAGAAAAAATAATAAAATAAGAAGTGAAGCAACAACCGATGCCCATTAAGCCGTATCCACCAGCCTGTTAGTTGTCAAATTATATAAATACTAACCAATCAAAAATAATAATAAAAGCGGTTATGCAGAGGTGAGGGCTTATCGAAGCCCTCCCGAAATACCTAACGGGGCTTTTCGTTTGCCGAGCTCGCAGCTAAACGAGGCTATCTCGTTTGGCTGGGCTCCATTGTTCAAAACCAGCCCAGAGACCCACGATTTTCCGGAGAGGAGCTTCCTGCTGGTAACAATTTTCGAGGCCGATTTCCATGCGATGTACTGGCTAAAACCAACGCAGGCCCGGACACGTGTGCATGGTGCGCCTAGTCTGAACCGGATAGTTCAGAAACCTGAACAGTAATGGGCCTCGATCCGGAGCAATCGGTGCCTATTCCCAAAGACTACCTCGCCTCGCCGCCTCTTCACAGCGACTGCCTCGCCTCTCCCCGCCCGTTGCCACTTGGTTTCCCGTGACCTCCCTCCACCTCGTAGGTTGGGTTGTGTTTAATTGCAAGTAAAACTTTTAAAAATGTTACAGGGGTAGAAGTTGTTAAATTAATAGAAAATAATGTGATATAATAGGGATAATGATGAAGAATAAAGAGAATAAAGTTAAAATAGATAGGTTAGTTGTACGGGTAGTTGTGTAGAAATGATTGAAAAGTATGGTAGTTTGTATAGAAAAATGTGAGAAAATAATTAAAAAATAA
>JAXCLR010000001.1:55705246-55723424 GCA_035584095.1 Annona squamosa
TTTCTATTTGGTATACTTGAGTCATTTTCATTAGCTATTAAATAGAAATGACCAACTAGTCATAAAACTAACTAATTCGTCATTTATTTGTGTCTATGGGGTGCTCAAAATTTGCTTGCAGAGTTCATTCAAAGAATATTGCAGAATTCAGCATAATGTTGCAGAATTCTTTAAAAGTATGTTGCAGAATTCAGCGTGAGGCTTGACTTCATAATCACATGCATATATATTTCAATAATTTTCTTTTAGATTACAACTGAATTTGGAAAAAATAGTTTATTAGTAACCCGAAACCAAACCAAAACCAATGCGAGCCCGGCCCGAACCCGAATTACATTCTTAGGGTTTGGGTTTACTCCAACCCGGTTGGTTTAGGGTTTGGGTTCACTCCAACTCAGTATAACCTGACCTAAGTTGCACCCTTAATGATGGGGTGGTTGGCTTTGTAGCCTATGCGATGGCTTCGGGTGATGCTTCTATTTTGTGTGTTTGAGGGCCATGGAGGCCATATGCATATGTATTTTTGTGTTATAAGCATCGCGTTGGCCATAATTGGTAGTATAAGCAAAATGACATGTTTAGTTGCATGCTTATGTAATGAAACTGAGGTGGTGATATTTTGGATTACCCATGTTTTGGCTTGGTAATTAGCACGGGCATGCACATTTTGGATCTGTTTGGCAATTTACAAAAGTTGTCAAGTTAAAATTTTTCAATCTAAAACTTGTCACTCTCCGTAACTACTCTTTTTTAAATTATTTTTTACACATTTTTCTATACAACAACCCTACTTTTCAATCATTTTTACACAACTACTAATACAATTAACCTATTTATTTTAAATTTATTTTTTTATTCATCATTATTACACCTACAATATCACATCATTTTTACTAATTTGATAACTTTTACATAAAAAAATTTCTTATCAAAAGCTTTACAACTTCCCAAACACAACCTTTGTGTATTGTGAAGTGTGTAAATGATTGGATCGACGTTGAGAGGTGTTGTTGGAGGAGGATAGTTAGCAACTTGATATGTATTGCCAAAAAGGAGTCATATAGCCATGTTTGGCACCTGATGGAGTATTAATTGGATTAGTTGGAATGTGTTAAACATCTACTGATCTTTAAAAGAGTAATCGAGATGTTATTCAAGTGTTAATTGAAGCATTAAAGTTAGGAGAAGCAATATAGAGGGAGAGAGAAAAGCTCCAATACAAGCGATTGTAATGTACAATTGGTTGTATTTTTTATTTTTTATTTTTATCTTTGTCCAGGCCATCCATCATATTTTACTCCATTTATATATGCATGGCATGAAAATTCATGTTATTTGGATTTATATGTAATATACAACAAGTGTAAATGCAAAGATTATTTATAATTATATTTTTTAAGATTATTAATTATAAAAGTTTTTAATTCACTTGATTTTTGATATATAGGCTAAATAATAATTTTCAATAAATGCATGGATTGTATATTGAAAAAAATAAAAATTTCAACAATTTGTACTTTATAGCTAATTGTATTAAAGCATATCTCATATTATATTATATGAAAGGGAAGGCATATATATTTATTCGGTGAAGCTTTTATAAAACTTTCTTTCTATGTAACTCTCTTCGTGTTCAACATCTAGATGGTTGATGAAAAATTCACTCGACGTATTATACTCAGCATCACTTATATTATTATGGAAGTCATTTCATTTATCTGACATCACTGTATATGGGTCCCATCTACACCATATAAATTTAACGTAATAAAATAATGTAATACGAAATATTAACTTTTAAGTAGTATTTTTAACATCTAAACTATTTAAAATATAACTACTACATGGATAAACGATTCTATGAAGTATTACTACATTCTACTACATATGTGAATTGATCTCAGTATTTTTTTTAAATTTACACATGAATGTACTTATTTTTGAGAAAATGTGGCCTATACACATATTTGATTTAGATGAAACTTGTTTTATAACTAGGCAAATATTGTTAAACAAAAAAAGTGTATTAGACTTTCCATCAAGCATTAAAATCTTAAACTTTGAGGGATCACATGGAATCGTTTTTGTATAACCCGATTATATAGAAGCAGAATCGCTATATATATAATAACTTCAGTAAAAGTTGGCATATCAATTTATTTGTGTAGGAGGGTATAGTTTGGGCCTTATTTTGATTTTTTTTCAAATTCAATTTATTCATTGTTTCTAATACTGCTTGTTTTACTTAGATACCAAAAATCATATCAATGGATTCATATATTAGGTACATCTTCTAAAATTATATAAAAAAAACGTACAAATTTAGAAAATTGTTTGGACCCATGCACTATAGTTTTAAAATGATATGAAATTAGAATCATTATTTCAAGTAGGATACATATTTTTTAGATGGTTTAAGTGTTAATAAACAAATTATCTTCAATGGGTCTAAAATTACTCTTGAGTATTTTTAATTTTGAAAATGATACAAGTCATGATTAAGATGATTTTTAATATCTAAGTAAAAAAAATTAATATTAAATATAAGGAATGGTTTGAATTTAACAAAATGATCGAGATGAAGTCGAAATTAAACTGTCCTACCAAAGTAAATTGGTGGGACAAGATGTATTAAAGTTATCCATATATAGGGAGAGATGATCCAGTGCACCATAAGTGACCCAAATTTTACTTAAATGTAGTAATACTTTATATAATCATATATTTATGTATAATTTATCTCTTAATAGTTTACATGTTGAAAAATAATGTAAATTTTTTTATTTACATTAAACTATTTTATTACATTGATTTTATACCATTCAAATGGAGCTCGTACACATATCTAATTTGTATGGAAATTAAAATTGATGTACCAATAAAATAAATAATTCTAAATATAGTGCATAGTGTAAATAATATTTTATAATCACTTAGGGCCAATTTTAATCCAACTTCACCGTAATTTACAATATTTTAAAAGCACCGGATCATACATATATGAGTTTTGTTTCAATGCAATCAGTTGCATTAGAATTTTAGCACAATCGGTTGCAAAATTGAATTTTATTCTTTTTTGAAAATTTTTTATAAGATAGTTGATCTATGTGTATTAATTTATAAATTAAATTTTACTAGTTTTGAGATATTTACATATATTTTTTTAATTTTAACAATGAGAGTATATATACACATGTTTTGACTTTTAAATGACTAAAATTCCCCAATTTTTTAAATTAAAAATATATGAATATCTTTAAAAAAGATAAAAACTTAAAGGCATAATTATGTTAACCTGGGCTAAATAATGGGTTACTTAGCCCACGAAAGTAAACTTATTTTTACTTTTTTACTTTTTCCATGAACTTATTGATCAAAATGTATTATATAAACCAAGTTTTATCATTTTTAGAGATACATATTTATTTTTTAAGATTTTTAAACACTAGAGTATTTAAGCCATTTTAATGATTAACAATGACTAAATCTAAATATATATGTATATATGCGCATCTTCAAAAATATTAAAATTTAATTTATATATTAAATATACCTAGAATAACAAATTTATAAAAAAAAATAAATTAATTTTTTTAAAATAAGTCTTTTACCCTAGGGTAGTGGGGTCACGACTCAAAAACTTAATACAAAAGTTAAATACACAAAATTAATAGTCTTATAAAAATTACAAAAAAAAAAAAAGTTTTACACCAGTTGCACTAAAGTTTCAATGCAATTGGATGCATTGAAAAGGGAATATGTATTACGGTCCCGCTTCTATATAACCAGGTTATATAGAAGCAAATTCATTTACCCTTTTAAGATCTAAGATTTCAATCCTTAATGGAAAATTCAATTCATTCATTGTATTTAACATCATTTTTTTATTTAAAAGACCAAATTTTATCCCAATCAAATATGTTTATAGGTCATACTTATTCAAAAATATATTTATTCATATATAAATTATAAAAAATGCTTAGATCTATTTACACATGTATTAAAATGTAATAATACTTTATAAAATCATTTATTCACATAGAAATGATATTTTAAAAGGTTTAGATATCGAAAATACTTCTTTAAAATTGATGTTTTAACATTTTTCATAATTTACACATGAATATATATATTTTCTAATAAATACGGAATGAAACTTGATCAACTAGATAAACAAATTATGTTAATTACAATAAATGAATTAAATTTTCCATCAAATATCAAAATTTTAAATTTTAAAGGAGTTATATGGGTCCGCTTCCCGTTACATAGAAGCAAAGCCCTGTATATTAATATATATGAAGTGTCGTGATTCCATAAAACCGGATGTATTGGAGTAATATACATCTTAGGTATATTTAATCTACTTGTCAAATTTTACTACTTCTAAATCTGCGTATATATATTGAATTAAATATAGAAGTATTTTAGAAATTTTTAAATGACTAAAATATCGTTAGATTTGAAATTAAAAATTATATATACATGTTTAAATGGTAAAAAATAGACTTGTAATAAAAGTCTTATGGTAAAAATTTTTTTTTGAAATAAATATGTTTTTGTGCTTATGCATAGTTGCTCCCACTCATTCATGCATAAAATCATCCCTCATATATGAATACAAAAAATGGCAGAAAGGGGCCACCAGAGCCTACATTGGTAGTAACACCTACAGGCATGTTTGCCATTCACGGTGTTCAATTCTCCTTCCCCTAGAGTGGGGTTTTAACAATTTCCCTTAGTGGAGGGTTTTTACAAGTTTACCCCTAGTATTAGGGACATTTATCGAGAAATTTCTTTTCATGGTATGAAGATTATGAATAAGCTTAATTGTAATATTAGTTGTCGTGATGTATAAATAGCAAATAAAAAATGATAGAAAAGGAAAGGGAGTTGTCTTGTCGATTGCAGGGTTGCATTTTAAGTTATCAAGCCGCATTTGCTTCCATCCATTTTTCTTTTTCTTTTCTTTCCTTTATGCCCCTGTGAGAAGCATCAATTGAGGACTTGAGTGGATGTTTGGTACGGTGAAAATTTGTGAGATTGCAGAAAATTGTGGAAAATAGAAAAAAGAATATTTTGAAAAATATGAGATTGATAGGAAATGATAAAGGTATAATTAAAATAAATAAATTTGTTATATATAATTTGTAGGAAAAATAATTAAAACACAGGGTTAAAAGTGAAAAAGAAATAGTATAATTGATAAATTAATTATTGGCCCCAGGAAAGATACCACCATTTGCCTCCGTTTCCCACATATGCCCGTTCTCGAACATGGCCCAGAACTCTTCAAAACAGGGACCTGACCTTGGATCGTCCTCAAGTCTTAGAATTTTTTCTTGATACTAAAACCTTGGAATTGAGTAGATGCAACTATTGGAACTTGATAGGAATTTGAGAAAAATTGGTGTTGGAGCAATATAAGTAATATTCTTTAATTTTCTTTGCTATTCTTCTCCCTGGGTGGTGATCGTGTAAATGCGCTTTTATGTGTTGAAAACCCTAGTGAGAAGGCGAATGGTATTTTAATGGTAGTTTGGGATTCGGTTAGCTATGGTGCAAACGCGAGAGTGAATTGAAGGAATGGGTGACGAATTTGACTGTTGCAGCTAGGGTTTGAATGAGGTTGGATTTGAGGGGCTCGGAGTTAGGGTTAAGAAAGCCCTCCCCTTGGAGCCTATGGGGGTGATGTTTGATGAAATTTTGTGTGTTGAAATATGTGGGGTGTTATGATTAAGGCCATGGCCCTATAATTATGTTTAATTGCTCTCTTGATTTCGGGTGTTTCTTCTTGTGATGTTGTAGTTTAATTTTGACGTTTATATGTTAATTACGTGTAATATGTTCATGCACATCGTTTATTGATGTTGTTTTATTATGTCGCATTCATTTGATGCATGGATGCTTGTGGAGATGGAGTCATGCATGTCTCTGGCGATATTATAGCCTAAGTGGCTAATTATAGAGTTATGGCCTCTTTAAAAGGCCTTTGGTATCTCAAGAGAAAGGAGTACCCGAGTCATTTAGAGTCAAATCGCTAATTACGGAGGTGTGATATTCAATTGGCTTTTAGCATCATTGAGAGAAGTGTGCTCGAGTCACGTATAGCTACCGTAGCTCAATACGGTTTTATAGCCCAAGTGGCTAGTATTTACCAGGAGTTATCATGTGACCTACGTGATACACTTTTATAATTTGACTCAAGTGGCACATATTATGGTGATGAGAGAAGGGATTGTTGCGTGCTTGAATGTGGTGAGTGCATATATATTCATACATGATTTATGTGATGTATGGTGTGTGTGGTAGCATTGTTTTCTAACCAAATTGATTTGAAAATGAATTAATCGGTTTATACGCTATTTACTAAGATTGCTCAGGCTCATTGCGTTGTTTTACTAATTTCACTTGACTAGAAGGTAAGTGTAGAGGAGGGGAATCTTCTTGATGACCCATCGAAACATCATGACAGATTTGGGTTTTAAGTGTGAGAGATTATATAATGAGGAATCGATGTACATTTATTTCTCTGGCATGTAATGTATTTTGGTAGTTTGGGAATTATACTGGCATGTATATTTATGTTGGGTGGTGATTTAGAGGCGACGTATACGATCATTTGGATCGATGTTTTTTCTTCTTTTTTTTTTTTCTGATAGAAAGGCTTGCAGAGAATTTAGGATCTTCAACTCCTTTCCCCCAAAACAAATCCCAAGCAGGAAAGGAGAGAGAGCCCAAATAAAAAAAAAATACAGTTTTGGATATCTTTACAAACATAAGGTTGAATGTTGCTGATCGCTCCATATTATATCTTTACATCTGAATTCCGTTGCCATCTTACCAATACAATGGGCCACTTTGTTTCCCCGTCTAAGAACATGGCAGAATTTGATACATTGGAAGGAAGCACTTAGATTTTTGATTTCATCAATGAGCACTCCACAGCTAGATCTAACATCCTGCCCATTCAGAATCCAGTTAATAATTACCTGGGAATCCGATTCAACCACTACCTTTCTTATCTCCAGTTCCCCCAGCCATTTCAACACACGAACAAATAATGATCATGTGGATCGATGTATTTTAAGATTTATTTTTGGTTGCCCATTTTATGCGGTTGTATGGTTCTATATATTTCCTCTCAATTGATATATAGTATTTACGTGTTTGTATAAAGACCCCTTGAAATAACAGGAGGGATTGCTGAAATTTTTACATAATTCTTCATGTCTAATTATACCAGGATTATGTGATTATACAGTTTACTTGCATTTCCGACCTCTGAAAGAATAGATCTTAGTGATCATATGATTGCTTAAATGATTAGGATGTCAAATCATATTAGAAATTGCGAAAGCAAGAAAATGAACCTTTCGTTTCACTTCATGTGTCGGGCTGACTTACGCAACCGAAAATAATTTCGTCGCTAACAATAGATTTATGCAGGACCTTGGCATAATCATCCAATTGGATGGATGCCTTTCCTGTATCAGTGACCGGTTTGGTTGATTTCCAAATGGAACTCATGTTTCGGTAAAAATATAATTCAATCCCAAATGTTATATACCAACATGCTAAGTGTTAATATGAAGTAATATTTATCATGTCCAAATTGTTCGCATTAGCCTTTCAAATTTCAATAATATATCACACACGTACAAGGGTCATACAAAGTCCATTGCAGAGTGCAAGCGTCATTTTTATGGGTGATGCCAACTCTTTATCAAATCGCATCTGACACCTTCGTCAATGGGCATTAAGGATAAAAAAATAAATTGACTACATGCCTTCCCAAAATAAACAAGTCTTTAACATTATAAAATTCAGATTGAAAGTATAAACTAAAATTTTTGTTAGTCTTTGCACGACGAGTATTCAAATTTTTATATTTATTCATTCACTTTTCATCAAATGCACGTCGACGCTCAATAGTCAAGACGACGACCACACAGACCTTCCGTTTGTTGCTGCGGCTCAGGTACATCCCAACCAGAGAGTGAGGGCCAACTCCGACCCAACTCCATATTGTGAATTTGTTTTCTAAAATAATAATAATAATAATAATAATAACAGTAATTTCTGTGAGCAGGTACTGACAGATTTAATGGGAACCAAGAAATTGAGATACGGATTTAATAGAAACATTACTCATATCGATACATCCACCCAGTGTAAAAGAGCTTAGCATAGACGCACGATCGGCACACTGCCATCGACCTGTCCAAATTGTTAGGAGGAATGGATGATGATTAGAGATGCCACACATCAGGCCGAACCAACAAAATAACATTGGGATTGAGGAAAAGGATGAAGAAGATAGAAGAGTGCCAAAATACAACTTACGCGATGATCATTAGCAGTAAGTGATTAAAGAAAACATAGTTAAGCCTTTTTATATGAAAAGATGTAAAAGAATGACAAGATAAAATAAGAAGTTTAGTTATTTATTTTGGAAAAATTGTGTATAGATAATTTTTTGCCAATGAAATACCAAGACAGTTCATCCCCTCCCCATCTGCCGACTTTTAGGTAGGGAGGGGTTGAGGATAGATTCTCTCTTCATCGAAATTAAAAAATAAAAATAAAAAAAATGTAGAAAGATGCTTAGTAAGTTAAGATGTAGAATAACGTCAAGAGGTGTAAAGAAAGGATGAAAAATTAATCCCTCTCATTAGTCATTACCAACCACGCCAACATAGCATTGCTCAAAACCCGAACATGCATAAAAACACCACAGACACAGACAGCAATTACCAACCTACCATACTTTCTGAATACACTACACCCCAATATCTAGAGAAAATTTTAGTGGCAGAGAAATTATATAAGAGAGCTCTGACAGAGATAATTATGGAAAGCAACCTCAATAAACCAGTTTATCAAAATCCTATGGAATCAAACACTGGAGTCCTCTATTCCATATAGTGATCCCCACCCAACTTTCACCCAACTTTCTATACAAGAAGACAGACCTAGTCTTTACTAAATTAAAAGCACACAGCAGTACTCCATTCCTCTCTAGAGTGCACGAAAATCAAGCCACAAGGCAGCAACCACCAGTCTGGTGCAGCATTGCATCAATTTCATCCCCATCCTCCATTTCGAGCTGTTACAGTCACCAAACAACAAAGAAAATTACGAGTCAGATAGAATCCCCCTTTACACAAAAATCCCTGGGAACAATTCTGCATAGCATAAATTTAAGAGAGCAGTGAAACAATGATTATTTGGTCAAATATGCATGGGATCCAAATTTCCAGCTTACTTTTGCATGTGTAATAGTAATGGTGTAACAGAGAGGGTATGCCAGAAAAGTTTACTAGGTGATGACGTCGACAAAATGGTAAGGATAGTGGTGGTGAAGGTAGGGAGTAGGATGGTTAAAGTGATCAGGCGCAGTTAAAAGGTGTTGCCTCACTCTCGAAAGTTGCGGTAAAGAGAGGAATTATTACTCTCCGTTCTTATTACATGCCCAGACAAATAGAGTTGTACACCTCTTTTCCATCTCATGCATCAGCACAGTGTGGATATGCATTCCCATCAAAGCTATATAGACACTGTAATACATTATTACAAAATAAAAAACAATGACAATGCCTCTTAAATAGAAGAAAGATAATTACTTCATCCGGGGTCTGCTCTCCACGCAGCCTACGTCCATCAAATAAAAATGCAATAGAGTTGATGTCCACAGATTGACGGTCACAGTAAGCATTCATGAGCTTCCTAAGCTGGGTGCTACGCTTAATCCTGAAAAACACCTCGTTGCCATCCTAAAACCCAACAAAAATAAGAATATATATATTATTAGTGCTAATTCCAAGCTTACAAATTAAAAGCTGCCATCCACAGAAGTTGGCAATTCACCAACAAACATACCATTCTCCTAGGCATTAATACATAAAGGCAACAAGAAATATCTCCAGGATGCTGAATGAAAAACACTAGGTCCATATCAAACGTCTGCAGCTGTTGCCATCTAGTAAAACATGTGGCCAACAACACTGAAAGTCAAGCTAAGCTGCAGAAAGTGCTGGCCCATCTCAGTTGACCATTCAATGCAAGATCACATAAATACATTATAATGCAAAAAACTATACACAGACCAGACACAGACAAATGACCAGCCTACTTTTCTTCCTTGGAAGTAGGGTTATTTGAATGCAGATAATCTCCAGATAGGAGCCAGCTACTTGGAACTACGGTGATGAAAATATTGGTGATTCACCAGACCAGAAAACATGTAAAAAGTACCAACAAATAAAGATGTGCCTTAAAATTCACAACTTTTTCTTCATAAAGCCTCCTCCATTATACACATCTTGTTGGAGTAAAGAAAAATACATTCATAGGAAGATAAAATTGCTCATTCACCTAATTTTGATAAGACATTGATCTAGTTCCTAAATACAACCACAATAACAGATACTGATAGTGGAGACACATTTGATACAAATTTCATGCTGAAAAGCATAAAACCACTACCTAATGTGCTATGCATAAATACTTTTCCAGGCCCTGAACACAAACAAAAATTAGTATTTTATTGCTCTTGCAAGAGATTGCATGTGTGATATTCTATGATGAAATCAGATATGCTCATTTTTACCACTCACATAAACAGGGAAATAGTTCTGCCAGGTCAACCTAATTTTAGTATTTTACATAAAGTTGAGTTTATCAAGGATGGAATATGTAATTTACCTGCATTATTGCTGAAATAGATGTCATGTAGATGATTTTAAAAAATAGGCAGCAATTACAACAATTATAATCCTATATCATCAATTCCAAAATTAGATATAAAAAATCTTTTAGTTATACCTTTCATTAGAAAAATCAAGGATTTCAAATTCAAGCATATACATCCCGTACTAGAAGAGAAATTAGTTATTCTTCCTATGAGAATAAACACGGATCCTTAACCTTTCATCATATAACAAAAAACAAAATATCACCAAGTCATTGCAATCGTCAAATCCGCATCAAGGGTTGAAGCTGACATGGAAGCTCGTTATTGGTAGCACCAGTAGTTTACTGGTGCACATGTATAGTGGATCTGGAGTCCGTATTCTATATGAAATTCATGGATTTAATTAATTTACTGGACAATAAATCCTCAAAAGATCTTCATATCAAGTACATGCCAAGATTGAACCATCTTAATTGGCCTACATGACTAATCAATGAAAACATCAAGTCCATGCAAATATACAACCAAAAGTTAAAGAGAAAGACTACATCTGACTTATGAAATGCATGAACCACCCCACGCACTATTATTAGTATTAATAATACAATGTTTCATTTACTTGCACAGCCACCATAGTTGAATGACATTCACATGTTCATATTAATGTTATTAAAACTGGACTGGACTAGCTTATTGGACCAATAGCAGTTCCAGTTTGATCCAGCCTGGTCTGGTCCAGAGGCAAAAAACTGGAAGAACTGGCAGGGATCCGGTTCAACCACCCAACATGCTGTTCAACCTGCCACACCGACCCAAGGTTGTTTGCCTCCCATGGTTGTTTCTCCCATCCATTTCAACTGCCCAACCACCGTCCACATCAAGGTTGTTTCTCCCCTTTCATATTTTTATTTTTGATGGATCAAGGCCATCATCAGTGGGTTTAAAACCCACCTACACCAAAATCTGCAAGAAGAAAGAGTTGAGTTTGGTTTTTTGATTACTGGAATATTTTACCAGTCTGCTCAGCTTCTGTCATTGCAAAAAAAAAAAAAAACCACTTCTTTGAAAAAATTACAGAAGAGTACATGCAGTTGTAGCAAAATCACCTTGATATTTAGTTAAACAGTCTAACTGGTTCAAACCAGACCACTTTACCATTTGATTCTCATAACATTGATGCATATAAATATATTGCATGTAAAAAAAAGGGAATTTCATCACAAAGTAAACCCTACAGTTGAATCGCTGAGCAACTACACTTGATTACTCTATTCATCATGAGACTTCTCACATCATAACAGAGACCAGATTAATCTATTCATCATAAGACTTCTCACATGATAACAGAGACCAGATTAATTATCTAAGGCCTCGTTTTTCCCTGCATTTTCTGCATGATTTCCACGCTAATATGAAACATAACATAATATGTTCAAATTGCCATTTGACATGGTAGTCCTGCTTTTGCGGTTGCGCTAGGCCTTCTGTGGGAAGTGAGTAATGAACTTACCAGAAGCAAAAGCCACCGATATTAAGCAATGCCAAAACAAACCTAAATTTCACGAAGTCAAAAGATGGTTAATTGATTAACTAGCCTGACTATAATAGATTGGCTTATGATACATTAAGGGAGAAACCCCTTAAGTTCGTTGCCCGCACATGCTCCTACTGTGATCAAAACCCAACTCAACACAATGCATCAGCAACATTAAGACATCATAATCAGAACAACTATCTAACCAATGCTCTTTTTGCAAGAGGCAGCTTTCCATGCCCATCACTTTCTACAACCATAATCAGTACGGAGCGAGTAATTTGCAAGGCACAAAAAAAAAATGTGATTAAGAGATTATGTAAATCCGGAAAAACCGAACTTTAGCCACAACGCAGATATCCTTCGAATCAGAACAGAGAACTCGGGCAGCTCTTGCAGCACATGCCCTACCGCAATCGAATTTTCAACCATAGCCAGAATCTGTTGATATTGGCACTATCAGCGCCTTCCCATCAGCCGCACAACGACAAGGACAGATAAAAGAAAACCACACACGCATCGTCGTAATAGATCGGATTCTCCACGAAACAAAACGCTGCAAAAATCCAGCAAAATCGAAAACCGGAAAAATGAACAGAGGAAAACCCCAACCTGGCCTTTGACCTTGAGATTGATGTGCGCCGATTGATCCATCGGCTTCTTGTCTTCCTCCTGAGCACCGCCAGTCCCAGCAGCCCCACCAGCTCCCGACATTTTTCTAGGGTTTCGAGTTTTCTAGGGTTTTTTCTTTCTTTTCTTTTTTTTTTTTCCCCCCTACCCTTTTTACTCTTCGTTCTCTGCAGAGCAGGCGGAGAACGGAGACCAAACTACAGAGAGGGTGGCGGAGGGCAAGGCAAGGCAACGGTGGCGGAGTTGACGCGAGCTCGCTTTAAATTACGCACGAAACCGCTCTGTAGTTCGCGGTACGCTGGAAATCGTAGTCCTCTCCTCTCTTTGCACGTGCCGAGGTTGGACGCGCGTGTCGCTCCTTTCCATCTGATAGGCCTATTTTGCACGTGTGGGACACTGGTGAAAAGGAAGTCTGCGCGCGACTGGTGGATGTGTCGTGAGGTTCTTTTTCTTTTCTGACCGTCCATTGGGCGAGGCATGAGAGATTGTCAGTGCGCCACTTAAGAATATCATTGCCTGATATAGCTACATCAATTTCGGGTAAAATGCAGCTGATAAATGGACCCGATTTTGGATTCCCCATTCTAGTCAGGTGTAGTTGGCAACTTTCTGTGGCACGTGCCAATTTCCCGAGGGCGTCGCAGCGGTCTCTTTCCTTCCACCTCGGTGTATGGTTCGGATAAATGGACCCCATTTTGGATTCCCCAAGTAGGGAATGCGGGACTCAGATACACTGCACTCGGGTGCTTTAACTTTATACATATATATATGTATATATATATATATATAACTGTTAATCTAAATATTTTTAACATATATATATTAATTTTTACTATTTTTTGAAGTATTTTTTGTTTTGAAAATTAATGGCATTTTAGTAATAAAATATCTAAAATGTCACTGATTTTTAAAAATCGATATCTAAAATACTTCAAAATTAGTAAAAATTGATATGCATGTTAAATACATTTAGATTAATGGTTATATAAAAAATTTTCAAAAAATAAAAACAAGTTAAATGCACTCGGGTGCACTTTAGCCTTAACCCATGAAAATGTGTGTTCAGAAGTAGCGAATGTGTATGATTATGAATAAATGATGATACTTTTGTGAAATCCCCTTTTATGTAATCTTTTCATTTCAACATTTAATCATCTAAATGGTTGATGAAAAATTCATTTTATCTATCATGTTTAGCATTACTTATATTATTATAGAAATCTTTTCATTTATCTCATATCACTGTATATGGTCTTCATCTACAAACATTTAAAATCAACATAATAAAATAATTTAATACAAAATATCAATTTTTAAATAATATTTTCAATATCTAAACCATTTAAAATATCATTATTAATCGATGAATAATTCTATAAAGTATTACCACATTCTAATATGTATACGTGAATGAATCTAACCATTTTCCTAATTTGCACACGAACATACCTAATTTTTTAGCAAATATAGCTTATGCACATATTGAATTTTAATAAAACTTGGTTTCATAATTAAATAAATGATGTTAGATATAATAAATAGATTAAATTTTCATTAAGCATCAAAATCTTAAATTTTGAGAGGGTTACATAAAACCGCTTTTATATAACATCGCTACATAGAAGCGAGCCTCATGAACAAATATAAAATATTAATTAAGTAAAGTTTTTTAATTTATACATAATTTAAGAACCAGGTATTCAATACCTAAACAGTCTTAAGTACGTGGAAAAATAACTTATAAATTGAAATATGCTTACAAAGTTCCATCGACATTACATTCATGTCTCCAAGTTTTCAAATATTGCAAATATAGCTACAAAGTTACCCACAACTTGCAAGCATATCCCCTTTTGCCGGTTTGCCAAAACGTTGTGAGCTGATTATTTTTCTATAATACAAAATTACCCCTACTCAAATGATAATTTTTCATTTTCATATTTAGAGTCATCTAAGGAGAGGCATAATTTTGAGATTATTTTAGTGTCATGTGAATAATGTACTTAGATGTATTATGGTTTTTTGTATTTTCGGGGGATATCATCATTTTAGTAAAGGGGTAATTTTGTAATATAGAAAATTTATTTACTATTCAGCTCACGATGTTTTAGCAAACCGTCAAAAGGAGATACACTTGCAATTTATGCATAACTTTATAGGCATATTTGTAATATTTGAAAACTTGATGACACAGATGCAATATTGGTAAAACTTTGTAGACATATTTGCAAAAATTTCTTATGAATTATTACAATATTTTTGTACACCCAAATGGATAATGGGCAATGATTCAATACAACATCAAAGAGGTACCTACTTACTACTATTTTACGGGCTTATTTACATAAATTTTAACATATATTACCCTTGAAGTCTAAAATATTGTTACAAATTTTTGAAGACACATAAGTCCACTTAAGAAATTTGAAAAAATAACTCCACCTAAGTATTAGGGAGACATAGCTCCCAATTTAATAAAAGGAGACCAAACTATTCCTACAATAATTTAATTAAAATCCCACTTGCCTGGGATTCGAACCCAAAACCCCTAATAACCACAATCCTCAAGTGCCTTGGGGCGACCAACTAAGTTGAGCATGGTTGGTACCTATTAATTACTTGGATTGTAAGAGAATGGGACCCGGACGTGGATGAAATAATTATTGTTATCTGTTGAAAGTGAAAACTTGTATAAAAGATAAAAAAAATATATATTGTTGTTTTTAAGAATAAGAAAAATATTTTTAAAAATAAAAAATTTGGAGCATGCTTTTATGTAACCAAATAACACAACAGTGATTTCATATAAACCCTCCATTTCTTAACTATTGATTATTGATGCAAAATTCAATCTATTCCTTGTTTATAACATCATTTGTTTAGTTGGGAGACCAATTTTCATCTAAATCTAATATGTGTATTGCTCACATTTACTCAAAATAAGTATATCCATGTGTAAATTAATAAAAATACTTAAATTTATTCTTATATGTATTTGAATATAATAATACTTTATAGTACCATTTATCATCTTAGTAATGATATTTCAAATGGTTTAGATGTTGAAAATACAATTTAAAATTGATATTTAGTATTAAATCATTTTATTATGTTAATTTTACACATGTATAGATGAAGCCCATGTATAGTAGAGGAACCAACCTATTAACTCCGTCGTAAGCGAATGGTTCGCTTAGCCTACCTTAAAAATCTCATTTACAATGTTTTTTTTGTTTTTTTCTACATATACTTATTTATATAAGTGTATTTAATATATAAACTAAGTTTTGACATTTTTCTATATGTGTATATATTTTTTTTACATTTCACATCTATGTATATATATGTGTTCAAGATATCTTTATCTTTAAAAATCTTTAAAAAATATATACACATCCAAAAATAATAAAACTTAGTTTATATTTTAAATACACTTACATAAATAAGTATATGAAGAAAAACAAAAAATATTATCGATGAATTTTTTCAGATGAACTGAGCAAAGCATTTGTTTAGCACAAGCTAACAAAATTAATTCTTCATCTAAGAATACTAGACGAAAAAAGATTTCGGTGATAATATTAACGATGCTGTTTATAACGGATAAAGTAGATTCTCAGACAAAATAGAGTGGCTACTTAGAAGAAGGGTTTTGCAGAACTGGGCCCCAAAAAATTTCATAGTATTCTTAGCTCATCTATGTTTTTTCTAAGTTGTGATATATGCTTACAAATATTATCGTTTTTTATTTGAATCCATTTTGTTGATTAAATTAAATTTCAATTCACTCATTGCAATTAAAATTATTTGTTTAACTAAAATATTAATATTTATACCAATCAAATATGTTCATGGGTCCCATTTAATAAATGTCTGAAATAATATAATAAAATTGTTTGATTTATACATTGAATTTAAAATTGTTAATTCAACAGCAAACTGATCTAAAACATCATTTCTGTATAAAAGAATGCTTGTATAAAATATTATAACATTTGGATACATGTATGAATGGATCTAAATGTTTTTTAGGTTCTCCCACCTAAAATTCATTATGGAATGATTTTTGAGGCCATGATAAACCAAATGACGTAAATCGAAATAAGTGGATTTCATATCGATTTGATTATCCAAATGTAAGAAAATAATGCTTTAGTGTTGCTGATCATCAAACCAACCTAAATCATCATTCCTGTGTAAATGAATACTTCTGTAAAATGCACCTTCCTTCTGTTAAAAACCTTCTTTTACGTAACCTCATCAATTTTTACACTCTCCATGATGGATTTGAAATTCATTTCCCGTATTTTATTTAGCATTATTTATATTATCATAAAAATTATTGTATTTATTTAATATTATTGTGCACGACCTTCATTTATAAATATATAAAATCAATATATTAAAATAGTTTAATGCTATTTACTAAATTTAAGGTTGTATTTTCAACATCTCAACCATGAAACACATAGCTTTTATATGAATAGTTTTTATATGAGTAAATGATTTTATAAAGTATTTTTACATTTTTATGCATGTGTGAATGGACATAAGTATTTTCATAATTTAGACATGAATATATATTTTAGAGAGAATGTAGCTCATGCATATCGTTGATTTTTATGAAATTTAGTCTCTTAGCTAAATAAATTATGTTAAATATGATGAATAAAGTAAATTTTTATTAATCATCAAAATATTAAAAATGAAAAGGGTTATATGAAACTGCTATATATAACTTAGTTATCAAGAAGCTGAGTCCAAATAAAATATCATAGCATTTTAATACGTATTAATTGATCTAAATATATTTCATATTTCAGACATCTTTATACACTTTAATAGGTTCAGTTTATCCAAAACTTCGAACAAAATGATTTTTAGGACATAATAAAAAATAAATTCGTTTTATATTGATTTAACTAAATTAGAGCGAAGTAATATATTAGTGTCGGGGATGTGTCTAAATAAAATAATACTATTTAGATGTAAGTTAAGATGGCCCAACATAAAGAACATAATGCAATTTTAATAAGATGTAGTTCTCTTATAATTAAGAATCCAAATTAGCATAATTTGTACAGTAACAAAGTCATTTCCCCTCCCACACGGACCGCAATTCAGTGCACCCGGGTGCACTCAGCCTCAACGCACCCGGGTGCACTGCACTTATTTTTTTTTATTTTTTTTTGAAAACTTTTTCATGAAGCTGTTAATATAGGTTTATTTAACCTATGTATAAATTTTTACTATTTTTGGAGATTTTTAGATATTTTTTTTAGATTTTTTAAAATCAGTGGCATTTTTCGTAATTTTAA
>JAXCLR010000001.1:55729436-55743317 GCA_035584095.1 Annona squamosa
CATAAAGGTTACATATGTACAATTTTTTTATTAATTCTTATATTGTTTTATGAATAAATTGATTTTTCTATTGTTGATTATAAAAAATAAGAATTTTGAAAGAAAATAATAATAATATTTAAACATAGACTTATAAATTTTAATAAATTAATATATGCTGGGTGGATCGGACTCTTTCGGTTAGGATATTACCAACCCACTCTGACCCTATTTTTGAATTCAAGTGAAAATTTGACTCATCCTTATATCAAGTCAAAAATTTATTAGTTTTATTTGGCCAAAAACTGTTCGGGTCAAAACTGAGTTACGGGTCGACCCGCCTCACTTCGCGCTCTACTAAAAAGGCATGTTTGAACCGCCGAACGTGCGCGTGGGCAAAGGGATCTGCATGATATCCAACCTGTGCGATGCTCGCACACAAACTACAGCTAGGCGCCTTTCATGCTTTTAAAAAGATGTACGGTAAGTTTGACAATGGTAAAAAATGTCAAAAGTTAAAAATTTTCAATTTAAAATTTTTTCATTCAAAATTATTATATTTTTCATTATTTCTATATAGTTTTCTATATAATTATTCTACTTTTCAATCATTTCTACATAACTATCTATACAACTAATTTATTTATTTTAAGTTTATTCTCTTTACTTATCATCAATACTTCTATCATATCACATCATTTTACAACTTTTACTCTCCAAAGTTTTGCATCAAAAATTTTATTCATTCCTAAATAGACCCTCAGAGTGTATCTATGGAGTGGTAAAATTTTTGGACAAAAAAATTTTAATATAAGTTGTTAAAGTGGTAGAAAAAATGTGAAATGATAGGGATATGTTAGTTGTATGAATTGTTGTGTAGAAATAATCAAAAGATAAGATAGTCGTACATGAAGATGTGAAGAAATAACTTTAAAATATGATAATTATGAAGAGTAAAAAGTTTTAATTTGAAATTTTTTTATTAAAAACAAACATGCCCTTATTAAAATTTAAACCATTTCTTCATAAAAAAGTCTAGACCATTTATTACATAAGTTAAAGTATACATATTCATAGTACAAAAAATCATTTTGGTTAGCAAATTTTCCATTCTAAACATTTTGAATTTTGGAAATTTTAATATGCACACATGTAAAGATTAGAATTTTGAAAATAAATAAAAAATTTACATGTAAGAGTCTTCAAAATGTGCCATTTTAACCTTATGACTAGATACATCCTAATTTGTATTCTAAATGGTTTAGATTTTAAAATTATTTTAAAAGACATGATTTTCATGAAAAATATAACCCATCGTATAAGATCATGACACTATTCTTTTTTTATGATAGATTTATATTTTTTTACAATATCATTTATATATGGAAGAATTCTCTTTGCACCCATAACATTTGTCTATTATTCCTTCCGCACATATGACATTTTAGAAATTTTTCGATACCCATAACATTTCACCCTTAATTCCTCGTATACCTATGTCATTACTTTCAGCCAAAACTAATATTAACTATATATGGAAATATCAAATTTGCCTCCACATTATTATGTAAAAAAATGAAATTTATAAATTCGTACTTTATTTTTATTATAATTTAAACACGAATACATCAAATCAATTTTACAAAAAATATGATAAGAATTCCATTTAAAATCTTTTCTACAAATAGCTTGGAGGGCAAAATCAACATTTACGCATGTAGTTAAGGTTTGCTTGTCGCCAAGAGTAATGATATGGGCGTATCGAGAATTAGAGGTAAAATATTTTGTGTATGAAGAGAATAACAACCAAATATTATAAGAATGATGAGAATTTTCTCTTTATATTTTGTTACATATAATGGTCCTAGCGAGGATTAAAAACCAACAAACCAGGATTTTTAGCAACCTGACTATGCGCATGCTGGCATCATAACATTAGTCATTATTTTTTATTTTTTTAAAAAAGTTATGGACACGTATTACTTTCTTTTTTCCTGTTTCTTATTATTAGCTTACCTTCTATTATGTTATTATTTTCACTTTTCCGGGTTATGCAAATTTACTTTTTCGTCATGTTTTTTATTTCGATTCCCAGGAGCTGCCTTTAAGATACATTTGACCACCTTTGGTGAGGTGCATCTTGTATTTGGGAGCAATATGTCCCTCTAAAAATAAAATGAAAGCTGTGTCTATTCAAAAATTCGATGAGAGTAATGTATTTCTCTTGAAAATTTGTAAGAATATTTTAAGGCCTCAATATAATAGATACTGACATGTTTGTAAATATATACATAAAAAAAAAATACATTCGATAACCAAGTAAACGTGGAAAAACTAAAGATATAAATAAAGGGCATGCTTGTTTATAACTAAAACTTTTTAATTTAAATTTTTTATTTTCTGTAGTTATCATATTTTAAAATTAATTTTTTCATATTTTCAATTATTTCTACATGACTACTTCTACAACAAACCTATCTATTTTAACTTTCTATTAATTTAAAACTTTTACGAGAAAATTATTCATTGAAAAGTTTTATTACTTCCAAACACATTACAAAAAAAAAAAAAAAAAAGACGTTGTGAACGATTGGCATAATGCAATGTACTAGTTAACATATATTGAGTGAATAAAAAATCTTTTTAATTCATATCAAATTAAAAATATAAATAATAATGAAGAAATTAGAGTTAGTTAGCTAAATAAAAATAAATAAATTGCCATGAAATAAAATATAGCGAAAATGATATAACAGTTTTCTACATTTTTATTAATAAACACCGCAATATTGTCCTATCATGTATTGCCAATTCACCTTGCTGGTGTGCATGCACGACTAAGTGCTTTCCTTTAATAATCTTGCTGTATATTTTCCAATTATTTGGCTTTTCCAACTGACGTCATTTTCCCTTACTAGAGCATTCACACAGTTATGTAGTTTAAGATGATTGAGATTACTGTTTGTTGCCCCCGAGCATCACTTTCATCTGAATCCCTATAAATAGTTTTTTTTCGCCTTCCCAATCCATTCACAAGTTCCACATTGATTGCAGTCAAAATTTTATTATTTTTGCAGTTTGACATTATTACTATTTGCAGTTGAATTTTACTACCTACCTTAAACATTACCTTTTAGACATTTAGCTACATTTTTTTATTTATTTATGATATATACATTATGATATCCGATATTACAATCAAGCACATTCATATTTATAACTCTCATCTTTAAAGGGACATCTTACAAATACCCTCACATATCCGAGAACAAATTGTAAATACCTCCCAAACTAAGGGACAAATATTTGACTTCTACAATAGGAGATAAGTTTCAAACCCCTGACATATTAGAAATAAGTCATTGGAGTTACACATATTAGAAACAAGTCATTGGAGTTACACATATTAGAAACAAGTCATTGGAGTTACCCCAGCCCACATGGTCGGTGGTACTTTTAGCTACATTTGCTTTTACGAGAAGATGGGTCATATTTAACCAAATGTATCACTCCAAAACAATAAGATATTTATGGTTAAATAATCAATTGTAGCAAAATATATCTCATCTAGCACAATATATGTTTGCAATGAATAATGTTAGAAAAATAAGCTTTTTGATTAAAATCGGAGATGATTGAAGGCAGTCAAGAAGCTGATATATAAACAATCTACATGTGCCATGAGAAAATTTTCTTCAGGAAAGTGCATAGATAAGCTTGAGCAACTAAGGTTATGTTTGGCACTTTGGCAATGATAAAAAATATAAAATTAAAATTTTTCACTTTCCATAATTACCCTATTTTTAATTATTCTTCTATATTTTCATGTACAACTACCCTACTTTTAATAATTTCTACACAATTACTTATACAACTAACTTTGAAGAAAATTCATAGATAAGCTTGAGCAACTAAGGTTGTGTTTGGCACTTTGGCAATGATAAAAAATATAAAATTAAAATTTTTCACTTTCCATAATTACCCTATTTTTAATTATTCTTTTATATTTTCATGTACAACTACCCTATTTTTAATAATTTCTACACAATTACTTATACAACTAACTTATCTATTTTAATTTTATTTTCTTTAGTCTTCGTGATTATCTCTATCATATTATATCATTTTCTTTCAATTTAACAACTTTTATATAAAAACCTTTCATTCAAAAATTTTATCACTTCTTAAATACACCATAAAATGAAAACTGCGTTTGAGATGTGATATAACTTTTGGATAAAGTATAAAATTTTTTTAAATGAGAAAAAATAATATAATAAGATAGGAGTAATAATGAAAAATAAAAAAAATAATATTAAAATAAATAAGTTAGTTGTATTAGTAATTGTATAGAAAGATACGAAAAAATAATTAAAAATAAGGTAATTGTAGAAAGTGAAAAATTTTAGATTGAAAAATATTTTTTCAGTTGAAAAGTTTTGTAAAAAACAAACGCTCTGTTAACTTGATAAACTATTACCATGCTATATAGATCTTGTTGCGCCCTTTTTGCTGATTTTTTAAGCTATGTTCTCAAAATGTAAATAATATATGTTCCTTCCCTTTTCAGCACACGGTTTGAACCTTTTTTTTTTTTTTTTTATCACACAGTTTGAACTTTGAACCAACGAAATGATTGAAGCGCTGCAGAAAACCAATGAAGAATTTGATTTTAATAAACTCTTTTTTTATTGAAATTTTAATAAACTCTAGAAACCCACAGAGAAATGCCGAGGGAAAAACCCACAAATAAAACATGCACAGACACAAGAATTTGCATGATTTTTCGCATTTACACTCATGCAATATACAGTCCAGGCAGAGGTTGCCTTCTCTTCACATCTCATTCTACGAAAGATTTTTTTTCTTCTTTAAAAAAAAAAAAAAAAAAACACAGGATATGCACTTACATATCACCGCAAGGCGCTGTACAAAATTCACATCTACTAAATCCAGCGTAAGGCAACCATCTTTATTTGCAAAAATGACACTCCTCAAGTTCTTCAGAATCGCTGTCATCCCAATCCAACTGAAAATGTCACCAAGTTTTAGTTCATCTACTAAAAGCAATCAGTTTAAGGATTCAGATCAAAATCTCAACTAAAGATGCATATCCAGGCCACCCACGAAGCAAAAATAGGGATTAGCATTGGTGAGAGCACGCCTGATGCATGGTAAACGTTTCCAGCAAAGCCATGAATAACAAGAGATGAATAAAGCAGTACCCGGTTAAGTTCACGTTGTTTCAAATAAAACAACAGATGGACTGACAAAAATGATGCTTTTCAAGTATCCAGGGCCAAACTTTAAGGTACTACTGAACAATCAAAACCTTAATTTTGAGCAAATGAAGCACACGTGAGATCCTAAACTTTCATCATTTGTGCAACATCGTTTATAGGCCACCCAGAAGAGAAGAATGAAAGAAAAGAGAGACAAAAGGTTATCCCAGTTAATGGTGGGTTTTTGCCCATTTAACACTAGCAACTTGTCAGACCATGAACTCACACAGCCCAACAAATCATTACCATTAAATATGTCTTCCAATATGGTGACCAGGAAGCAAGTCATTTTGCCATCATAGTTCAACAGAAGGATCTATGGGTGGAAGTTGTTCATCACAAATGCAGACAATGCGTATGAGGTATCTGACACTAGCCTTGAAAAGATACATTACCAAGCGTTGGTACTGCAACATCCTTTGTCGTCTCTCACATGAGCATGCATATGGAGCTAAACAGAGTAGCCGGTAGAGTCGTCGAAAGAATGCTGTCACATGGTTGTATATGCTGCATTCAAACCACATAAAATGGAGTAAATGAAAACAAAGCCCAAAGAGGAAAATTGTTTGCGCCAAAACTTGAGCCTCCATGCAAATTAATGTGTCACATTGAGAGGGTATCTGAAAATGCATCAACATAACCTTGTCTATATAAACAAGTTAAAATTAACTGATTGGTCTATAGGGTTGGTGGCACCTGGTCCATGGGGCTAGAAGAAAGAACTGATGACACGCACTCAAAATGCAGGTAAATGCCATATGCTACTGCAAAAAAGCATGATTCTTCCGCTGGTCCATTTTGGCAAAAGAGACGACCCGATGCAAGGCCAACTGCCAGGCAAACTGAAGAAGACCACTTTATTTTACAATGAAAAACCACCCATATATACAAGCTTCTTGACTCTTTTGAGGAGCGACTCAATTTTTATAAGTTCCAGCCCAAGACATTTCATTCCGATGAAAGGACTATTTTGGCATCTTGTCAATAAAGAAAGGACCCATGCATGTACAGACAAGGGTCATTGTTCATCATTCAGCACAACACATTATTGACTGAAAATTATAACATTTATCATTCCACACCACCTGAGGTCCTGAACTGATAGTTGATGCAACAAAAGTGGTGACAATGGATCATTCTATAAACCACTTAATTAGAGATAGTACTTCATCACATACAAAACTCCCTCATTGATGTCCTACGAAATTGCAAGGGGCTGGCAACAGGATGCCAAAAAATCCATAATGAGGTCCCCAGTCATGCCAATTATTGCTATTCATTAATTCAGAGGTGCATACCCAAACTGACTCGGGTCGAGGTGGATCAGGTTGGGATCTAATAACCTGATCTGGAATTTGGTTGAGACAGGAAGAATTTGTTTTGACTAGTATGACCCAACCCAAACCAAACTCAACTTCATCAAAAAACTCACCTGTGTAGATGTCCCCTTAAACACTTATACAAAGCCTAGAAAAGAAGAATTCTTCTCACTGCAACTGCTGCAGCGGCATCTTGTGCATCTATACCATGCACAAATGGTTGGGATTGTACTAATTAAAGTGGAATATTTCTTGCATCATCTAGTCACCCTTGGATTCAATAATTCCTCATTATTTAGTCAACTTGGAATTAACTTATGATGAAATCAATATTTCTCTTCAATCAATTAATAGTTGCTTAATTTAAAACATTGCAAGTTTTCCACATCTTTCAATCCTCGTTGGGTTTCTACCAACCACAACGAACACTTTTCCTTTAATCTCATCATATAGGCCGGTAAATTTCTGGTGCTTTCAACTGTCATATTGATTCCCACGTAAACCTGAAATATTAAAGCTCCTATTGTTATGCTCTCACTGGTAGAAAATCTTCAAATGAGGTTACAGCAAGAATAGAAGATTGTCGTAGAAAGAGGAGCTAATTTTCCATGAATGCACAAAGAGAAGCTTAGATTCCATGCACACTTTCATTTTTTCCGGTTGATTTTTCTAAGTTTGACCCACAAACACCAGCTAACTTTTGTTACATTTCAGCAGCAGGCACAGTAGAAGATTTGCATATATCTGTTTTTTTTTTTTTTGTCACTCAGTTAATATAATTTCTTTTTTTCATTTTGCTGTCTATGATTTGTTTTTGGATCTTATATATTTAGTTTCAATATTAACATATCAACATTCAAATATTATATAAACATGTTTATTGCAATTGATTAATGAGTCGAAGAGATCAATATATTTATATTTTTTTTATTAATAAGAGATCAATATATTTTCTTCAACATTAATATATCAGAATTCTAATATTATATAAACAGCCTATTGCAATTGATTAATGTGCTAAAGAGAACAAAATATAAATGCATGAAAAGTATTAACCTGAATTTTCAACCCAAGCCAAACCCAAATCTCACTGGGTTTGGGTTAAACCTTAGCCCAAACAAACCTACAAAAAGCAGTAGTGACATAGGCTTTGGACAACCCAACCTGATTTGCATCCCTAATCATTGTTATATCATCTAACACCAAATTCCACATGAAAAATACAACTAAATATATGAGAATGGATCGAGAAATGATTTTTGATTTCTCAGAAGTGTCCCAATTCACTTACCTTAACCTATGCCTATTGCAAGATGAAAAGAACGCGATAAAACCATTAATGATGCTTCGAATTGCTCGAAAGACCTGAAAGTTCACCAAGATGTCAGTTTTTTCATGTGACACAGGAGCCATGTTGGGGATGATAAAAGATGCAAGCAATATGGGACTTTCAAGAAAAATTTGAGGTTGGTATCAAGGAACATGGTGGGGCTGCATCACATTATTCTCATCTTTTCCTGGGCCAGCAAATCCTTCTATTTGCAACTTGTGGGATTCACCGAATGAGTCCACAAAAAGCACATTGCCTCCAGCCCAGAGCAAATAACATCTAAAGTGAAGAGCACATGGACCCTAGACCAACACATTGATTGGGAAAAAAGAAAAAGAAAAAGAAAAAAACAATGTACAAAAGATCAATAATGCTATGAACCTGTGATAAGAGATCTTTCCAAATAGATCGTCCACCAGGCTTTGGCCCTGAAAGAAGCTGCATGACACCACTAGTGGGCTTCCAAACATTTCTGAGCATGAAACCAATGTTTAAGGCTAAAGAGACAGCATAATTTGCCAAGAGAAGGCTGAATCGAATGGGCAGGAGCATTAATTCCCATATGGAATGAAATACCGGACAAACTGATTCCACTGTTTGGAGAAACAGAAGATCAAGACAAAAGTCAGCTATTAATTGTAGCATTCATGCAAAAACATAATGTAATATTTGATAGAGAATCTGTTTGTTTAGCCCCCAAAAAAGAATCACATATGCATTACCAAATTTCCAGTGATCCAACAAATTATTCATGTGATTGGCTATCTTGTACAGCATACGAGTCAGAATGTCATCCATGTGGTCTTTAAAAAGCCAAATGGCCCTCATAGAATTCACAACTTTTTGTTTTAATCTTCCCCATTACCGAATTCCCACATCACCTGAATTGAGAGATTGGGGCCCATCTACCTCTAGCATGGAGCTGATAAGCTAGGTTTCTGAAACGGCAAACTTTGCAACAATCCCAGGTCAAGGAAAAATGATGGTGCTAATTTTCTTAAGGACTTTTGTTTAATGCTACAGCAGTACAACTGGTTAGTTTTCTGCATAGATTCATCATATTTCATGATCTCATGGATCACCACATAAAAGTGGTTAATCATGAATTGAGATTTTCTGATATTTGGCAGAACAAATACACCCTAGGAGAAAATGGAACAACCACTGCATGACAAGTCAAGCATATGAGAGATTGAATAGGTAATGGAACTTACCCATTGTCCAAACATAGGAGTAAAGAAGCCCAATGGGAGACAGTAGAACCTTAGTCAAGAATAAGATTGTTCTGTATACTGACACCACTGCAAACTGGACTGTGGAGAAATACAGCTCTATGGTCTCGGCGAACATGCTCCAAACAGGCCAGATGAACTCAAAAACCTCCATTACTGGATCTGTCAAAGGTTTTGTTATAAGCAATATTGCAGGTTTGACCACACGACCTAAAATCAGGAACCACCGCACAGCTTTCTCAAAATTTTGAAGGAATAACATTGTGCCAAGATATCTAAGTCTAGACACCATCTCCCAAGCTTCAATCCAGTTAAATAGAGGGCCACAAATACTTGCTGCGGTTGCTTTCAAAAGAGGCACATTCTTATACAAATCATAGAACCCAATGATGACAGTCACAAGTGAAATCAAAATATATAGACTTCTAACAAACAGCCGCATCCATGGGCGGTATAATTTGCTCAGTATGGGATAAGATTGAAGGAAAATAACCCACGAAGGAAGTCCTGATTCAAGCAAAGTAAGAAGCCTGAGATCTGATGTGATTATCTGCCTTAATCTGAAAGGAAGGTTGCCATCATTGAATCGAAATAAAAGCAACGTATCCATGTACAAAATGGATTTGATACTAGATTTCTCCTTCATGTCTCTGTCTTTTACTGACTGCTTTTGCTCACAAGGGCTTGACATAGATTCTGAATCACAGCCTAGTTGCTTGCTGGCGTCTGGGCAAAACTGTGGGTGACAGGCATCATTACTTGATTGTTGATCATCACCACAATCATTTGCTTCTTCAAGGCACTCTTGAGTATTAAAAAATGTGTCTTCAGAAGAAGATTCAAGCTGAGACGTATCTTGAGAGAACTTATTGGCTAGAAGAGCAACAAGCTGTGAACCAGTGGCAAGGGATCCCATATTGGATATGTAATTTAGAGTGACCAAGAGTGATTTAGTTTCATAGACAGAGCCTGAGAACCATGAATTTAAGCAACTTAATGAGTGGTCAATGCTGTTAAACTCCCATTTTCTCATGCTTTTCACTTCCAAGGCAACAGCCGTGTCTGTCTGCAAGGAATACAGAGAATTTTGAATACGAGGGATCATGAAAATCAATCACAATAGACATCCAATGCATGACAAAGATTTGTTGTTTGCATAGGAGGTTTTGGAAACCTGAATAAGGAAAGTGAAAACCCAGGATATGATTCAATAAGTATACAGATGATGTTGGCAATAAAATTACAAAAAGACAATAAATGAGAGTTTCAGAAAGAATGAGAGGTTAATGACTGAAAATATAGGTTTGAACATGAAAAGAAAGTATGGTTATCAAGCATAAGGGTGGCTAGATGTCTCAACAGATAAACGAGGGTTGGGAAATCCTGGATCTTGGAACCTTTGAACTAAACACTAGATAAGAACATCAAAGGTAACAAAACTCATTAACCAGAATTTGTACATGAAGGGCTGAGGTCTGACAATTCAATGCAAAATCTTTAACACAAGTACTTCAATATGGAACAACAAAGTTCTTCCATTTGGGAAATTTCCAAAAGTAATGATGCTACCAGCCGCTGTTGGTTTAACAGTCTTGATCACACTCATGCATGGTTTATTACTAGAGTTCATACCCCTGAAATTGTGATTCTACATTGGGTTTTGGATGAATGTTCATGGATGTATACCTGAAGCTCATTCAAGTAATTAATGCCACGCACGTCCTTCCAAGTAACTTCAAACACTATGAAACCATGCAAGTATTTGGACAAATCCATGAGAGGAAACAGTGACTTTTCTTGCCATTTTTTTGCATCTATAACAGAGAACCACTTTGCTACTTTTCTTTGCTTACTACTGTTGGATTTTCGAAGGCGATTCCTTGGGCTGTTGTTCCCAGAATTCTGATTCATATGCTGCACCCCGGTAGTTATAAAAGGAGACATTCTGTACTGGAGAGAACATGGGTTTAAAGCATGTCAGCAGGTTCAAACAATTCTAAGAAATGTTGAGGACATAAAATCAAGGGTTTTCTCCATGCATATCCACCTATGGACCAATATGGCAATATCCTGCAAATTCTGGCATCTTCTAGGTATGGCCCTCTCTATTGATCTATCTGGTGCCCAGGTAACTGAGAAGTTTGCATTGGAATGGAATATCAGTCATTCAACAAACAGTGGGCCCTAAACTTGTGGCAGTCATGGAATGGGTGAATCCCCAACTTGTATCTAATTGACATCCACTGAACAAATATTTTGGATTCCCCATATGCACAAGATGGGTTTATACTTTATAGGCACATCATTCTATTTCCTTCAGCACTTTTTAATGATAAAAGAGACTGAATGTACCTTGGTGACCACCATTTGCCATAATCTTGCTGATCTTGAGTGCTCATTCATCAACCATGGTCGGTTATCGACAAGAATGAGAACTTTATTGCTCGTGGAAGCAAAATGCAGGAATATTCGTGATAGATAAGACTGTATATCCCTACAGGGACATGCCTTAAAATTCAGCCAACATATAATGCCACCCATTAAGCGAAGAAGTAAAATTATATAAAAATGTATGTGAAGACTTATTATTCAATGCACGAATCTCTTAATTCAGGGAATTATCAATGTCACATGTCCGGAGTGCATAACTTTCAAAAGGTCAGACAATGCTCCAATCTGAATAACTACCAGAGTCTCATTTGCTACTTTATTTGTCAAGCCTGCAATCATCAGGTTCATCATGAAGTCATACAAATCAGAGACCTAAGACCACTTACCCTATTTGCAGACTAGTCAATTGATAGGCATCAGGCAGATTCACCATTTTCCTGACAGAAAGCTCCTTAAGCCCCTTATTCTCTTCTACCTATAAAGGAATTCCCAAATGGACATATGAAAAATGAACGATTTTCCCAAATGAACAAATTAAAAAACATAAATAAGGAAAAGGAAATTTATTTATCAAAATTAGACAAAAAATGAAAAGGCAAAGTATATTTAAAATAAGGAGTCGTGATCCCATGCAACCGGTATCTTTTTATTTTAAAAAGGATTTTAAAAGTCCAATCTGTTCACAATATTTATTAATAGGAAATTTTCATGATTCTAACAACCATTTTGATTCAAATAATATGTTTTAAAAAATTGAAATCATTTGAGAGTGAATATGTAATCACTAGACACTGAAAATGAATGTATAGCATATAATAGTTGCATATTTACCCTCAAATGATTTTGAATTTTTTTTTTTTAACACATTAGTTTCTAATATGTGTGACTTCAGAATCATAAATAAATATCGGTTTCACTGAACAATTAAAAAGTGAAATAGAATTTTATGACACCAAAATACTTGTGCTGTCGTGCATGTAGCACTTCAAGAAGCATGCACCTATTACAGAATATATATATATAATGCCTAGATGCGGAAATGTAAAATGCAAAATGCAAAGACATTTGCAGGGATCAGTTCAGTTTCGCGTAATCATAACCAAAAAGAGATGGATGAAAAGAACCAGGCTGTAATGCCGACAGACCTATTATACTTTTTCTTATTTAATGATCATGAAATTTACTGAAGATTAAAATTCTTTATCTGAATGAAAATATTACTTTTTTTCGATAGGTTATCAACATGAATGATTGACTCATTCCATACTAGAAAATATTTTTTAAAAAAAATCATTTGAAAAAGCTGATTCCTGATTTTCAACAATAGCCCGTAATAGAGATAATCAGCTGAATCCTGCGCAACTTAAGTTTTAGATGCAGACAAACCTCCTACAAACTCCTCTCCCACAATTTGGAAAATCTAGATTTAAAGAAGCATCGGGCCATTTATACACCTCAGGATTGTATGTTTATGTGATACCACACAGACCACATGCAAGCATTCACATATCTATAGAAGATAATAAGTATAGACATGCAGACACAGATATTGTACTTATGTTCATGTATAATTCTTCGACGAACTGAAAAGAAAATAACTCAATTTCAGAATCCTTCACAGCCTACGCAATTTCGCAATTCGTGTGACTTGGTTTACATTGATTTTATGAAAGAAAACCCGGACAAATGGACAATAATCCCCGTTCAGCATAGAAAATGAAGTAACTGAAGCTTTTCAAACCGGGATAAAGAAAGACTTCTTCAAAAAGAAAATCTTTTCAATGCTTCCGGTGAGTGCGAGGGTGAAGGCATCTTGCCTGCCCTTTGTTTTTTTTAAATTAAAATATTTCTTAAACAATCTAAATTATTTACCATGCTTATATATTTTTTTATTTGTAATTCTAAAATTACATGCATAATATATCATACTATAAACTTTTCTAAAAAATTAGTAGTTATACATCCATTGTTGAAAGATGCCATTTTTTTAAAGGATATAAGTTTCGAATAAAAACTGTTTTTATTAGCAGAATAAAGTAAGATATATTAAACATAATAAATAATCTACACTCTACAAATATTATTTAATAAGTATCGATTTATGACCCTTCTAAAATATGCTAAAAAACATAGCCACTTTCCATGAAGGGTTTTGTTCCTGTTAGCCTCATAAAATGTTGATTTTTTAAGACGAAAAAGCTACATATAAAAAATTTGATATATTAAGTAAATATATTTGAAACGTTATTATAATAGAGGCCTGATCTTTTACGACCGGTCAAAAAATATATTTTTTTTTATTTTTTTTTGAAAAATAATTTTATAAACATGTTAATCTAGTTATATTT
>JAXCLR010000001.1:55747284-55763691 GCA_035584095.1 Annona squamosa
TTATTTTTGTTGAAGGTAAACAACAAAAGACATGGAATGAGTTCAAACTATTAGTGGTTCAATATTCAAATTGCGAACAGAATTTTGAACGAGGTATGTTTCATTAACTTGTTCTTATATAGATGAATAAATATTCATGTTTTATTTAAGTATTTATGTTTTGCTTTGTCTTATTAGTAATAGATTGAAACATATAGTTGTTAAATTTAATATAAATTTCCCTTTATATTTGATAGGTTCATAAATTCTAAAAAATTTCTTACTTGATCCGTATTTTTTACCCGACCCGTCGTCCCGAAACCGACCCGTTCCCGACCCGAATTTTGTCCCAATACCTAGTAAAAAAAAGCAAGGATCAAACCAACCTTGTCCCGACCCGAAAAAAAATAAGGGTCAAACCAATTTTTTGAAAAGGTAGGGTCAAGGTCCCACCCTGACCCGTCCCGACCCGCCCCGATTCCCACCCCTAGCTCCTAACATGAGAAACCACTTCTGCCGCACACCCACGAGAGGTGAAACACCGACGAGGAGCGAATGAAGGTTCAAACTATCAACACACTGCATCCCAGTTGACGCCGCAAACAATCAAGATAAGCTCTGTTAGTTTTTTAATTTTAAACACAAGGACATTTGATAATTTTCCAGTGTTAAAATGATCACAATACCCTTGTATTTAAAAATAAAAAATAAAAACATTAAAATTAGTAAAAAATTGAATTATAAATTAAATTTACCTAAATGACACATGTTTATAAAAAAATAATAAATAAAGAAAAGGTGAAACGACCAAGCACGATTAGTAGCTAACTAAAGCCGGTCACACCAGATCACCTCTTTTTAAAATTTACAGTTTATAACTCATAAATTTTAAATTAGCAAATCACAAAAAAGTTGAACTGGCAAATATTTCTTTGCAAAACACAACCCTTCCATAAAATTACAATATTGGCCCAAAACATCTCTTACACGCCTTTTATAATACATTACAAAATATACTTATTATATTTGACTCTAATTTTAATTAGAAACGCTTCTAGACAATCGGATTTTATAAAAGTGATTTCATAAAATCTCCTTCATTTATGACATGTTAATGATTAATATAAAATTTAATTCATTTATCGTATTTAACATTATTTATTTAGTAAAAAGATTAAGTTTCATCCAAATTTAGTATATCAGCGTATTTGCTAAAAAAATGTACATTTATATATAAATTAAAGAAAATACTTAGATCTATTTACATATACGTTAAAATATAACAATATTTTATAAGATCATTTTATTTATATAGTAGTGATGTTTTAAATGTTGAAAATATTATTTTAAAATTGATATTTAGCATTAAATTATTTTATTATATTAATTTTATTAGTTTGTAAATGAAACCTATGTATAGTGATATTAGACAAATAAAATAATTTACATGATAATATAAATAATACTAAGTATAATACACGAAGTAGATTTTTTATCGAGAATCTAGATATTAAAATCAGAAAGAATACGATAGCAGAGAGGTTTTATAAGAGTATTCTTAAATATGCTTGCCATATTTTCAAATTTTAAAAATACATTTTCTGTATTTGCATTTAATTATAAAAAAACTTATTATGGAAGAACGTTAGGTAAGTTACTAGTGGTGAGGTGCGCTTGTTAAATATTGGTAAAATTTCATAAATAGTTAAATACCCGAAATATCCCTAATATAAAACAATGAAAGATAAATAAAAAATGGACGGAAAATGGGTTGGAGATCTCCGGGTTTATAATTCTTGTGCAGTCAGGGAACCGGGCGGCCGGACCGGTCCAGATTCCAGTTCGTTTTCGTGACCCTTAAAACCCCGGCCGGACAGGTGTCAACGTCGAACTCAGGTGAGGCCGGTTCGGCTTTAAGAAAAAACCTATAAAAGGCAGCCGACCGGCAGCCTTCCCAAATCAGCGTCCCGCCACCCAGCACCTAGCTACCGGTTTTCGTCACCGTCCTCCGATCGTCGGCGAGGTCGACGGCGTCGCCCTTCTCCTTCTCCGTTCCCGGAAACCGCCCAGCAGCCTCTTCGTCTGGCACTTTCTTCGCCCAGCAGCCTCCGGCCAGCATTGCTCCTGCCGTCTTCTTCCTCTCCGGCCAGCAGCCAATTCGTCCAGCCTACATGTCAGCAAACAGCACATGCTAGCATTATCTTCTTCGTCCGGCAGCCTTCCTCCTCCAGCGACCTCTCACAGCCCCTGCTCCAGCTGCCGGCGCCACTGCCTCCCAGGTCACAGCTCCTCATCAGCAAATTCTTCGACCGCCCGCTGCCCTCGCTAGTCACCGATCGTCGGGAATTCTCACGGCCTCCCTGCTTACGATTCCCTGTTCAAGTGAGTCTAAGATAATTCCACCTGTATTTCTGTATAACTCAATCTTTCTTTGTTAAGTCATTTTTTATACTGCATCAGTTGTGGACATATACATGGATGTGAACGGATTTGCAGTAAAATATAATATTGTGTTATTGCTTTAGATTTGGTGGTATTCTTAATTGAAATTGCGTTGTCATGGGAATGTAAATGTTTGAACCATACTAATGCAACTAGCTTATTTCGCTATGAATTTGAAAGCATAAATAAAGATAATTTATTCGTGCCTCACCTCAAAGAGGAGTACAACAGTATAAACATTCGTAGTCGGTAGCTTGGTGGCAGCGGCAGCTGTCTTGGTTGGTGTTGTCTTGTTGAGCTCATCCCAAGCTTCAATTCATGTACCAATGGCATCTGCAAGCCTGCTGAAATTTAGAACCGTTGATAAATTGATTGGTATTGTTCCATTGCTTGCATTGTTGTAGTTGATTCATCTGTGCATTTGTGCTCTTCCTGCAGAAGTGTGGATTGCGTGATTTAATTACTCTGTACATTGTGTTATTGTATTGCATGATTTGAAAATTTCTATGGATTTTTTTTGACATGTTTTATTGTGATGATTAGATTCTAATATATAGGTTTAGGAGTTATGATTATATAATTTTACCAATATATAATTAATTAAAAATAATTAAATAGTTACAACATCATAAGTATGTCATGCTGACATCGCCTGTTCAAACCAGTACGCTTAACTAGTCAAACCAGTTTAAACCAGACTAGTTCTTTCATCAGTTTAGTTTTGACAATATTATTCTAAAATGAGTAGGGTGGGTTTTAAGTAATTAAAAAAAATAAAAAATTGATTCAATTAGGATCTGGTAGGTTTTAAGTAAAAAAAAAACTCAGTTTAATTAGGATAGGGTAGGTTCTAAGGTCTGGGTACTAGGAATCGATCCAAATTATTATGATATATTTAATATATATTTTATAAAATATTTTTTACAATGAAAGGAAAAAGATATTCTTTAAAGATATAAAAACTTGTTTAAATTTTCTATTTATTTAGTAAATTTAATAAATATATTTTAAAATTATATTATTATTATCTTGATTATAGATTTTAAGTAACACTTGTAACAAAATTATAGTTTTCAAATATAATGTAAAGATTATTTTAATGATTAGATATTCTTTAATTAATTGAAATCGGAACTGATCAAACCTTAAAAAATAGGATGGGGTAGACTTAGAACCGATCTGACTTAAAATAGGGTGGGGTAGGAGTTGTTGAGAATGAGGTAAGGGTAGGATTGACCAAAATCAGACCTAGCCAATCAAGTTGCATCCCTAGTCACAGCAAAAGCTATTTTTTAAGGTGGTTTTTACTGCTTTCCCTCACCATTTCATCAATGCCTGAATCTCTGATGGATGTTCTGCAACATCGCTTCTTTTCCATTGGACGTTTCTCCACATATAGCCTACAATCTGTTTGTTTGAATGCCTCAGCAAGCAATGGACTCCAGCAGTTCAAATCTCGAGGAGAGATTGAAATCCTTTGTTGCCCAGCTACGGATTGAGCTGGGAATTCTTGATAGGATTGTCTACAAGGGGAAGAATCAGCACAGACACTGCTTGTATTTCAAGTATCTTTTGAAGGTCAGTCTTCCACTACAGCACCTTGGCCTTAACCTGGGTTGGTAGATTTAGAAAAAATGCATCTTGTTTGGACACTGATTAACTTGGTGTGTTTGTAGGTGAGAAGGGATGCCAAGCTGCTTCTATCTGCTAACTTGGAGGACATTTTTAGCTTCCTCTTTCAAGTAGTTGATGGAAAGAAACCGGCCAAAAAGGTTTCCCATTTAGAGAGGTAGGAGTCTCTGATTACAATTTGTTGTCTGCCTTTCATAAGGATGCAGTTTTTTTTGCATTATGTATGGAGCACATTGAACTAGTAGACGCATTTTCCATACAATCCACTTCCTCATTGTAATTTGTTAAATTAGTTATGCTACATCAGGGAGGCTGCATTTTTTCTTATGGAGGAATTCAATTTTGCAGAAGAAAAAAAATGTACATTGAAGCTCAAAATTAGGATTATCAGGAGCTTCATGTGTATGCGTTTCCCGTTTGTGCAAAAAATTAGCAATTTATGGTCCATGCATGCATTTTAGCTTGAAGTTACTGAGTAGATGTGCAAGCTAATGAATGCAATATTCTCTTGGAAGTGAGGAAAATCGGAAATGCCAATTTCTTTGGCTTTATGTCTACTCTACATCAAATCGTCTTTCATGTTAATCTCTGGTTCCATATTCCAAGAAATAAAGGCAACAAAGAATCAACAATGAGAAAATAGTTATTAAAAAAAATAATCAAAGTTATAATGATTCCTTTAGCAGGACACAATGCAATTCAATTAGCTGATGTGCATCTCAGATGATTCTTTGTCGTCTGGTAGTAGTTTGTTGTAATTTGTAAACATATTGAACAAGTGCCGGAATTTATTGATGGGGACATATAGCAGTTTTTAGGAGCTTTTTAGTTGGGCTCTTGTTAGATGAATTCAATGTCAAAATTTTGTCAGTTCCCACTCTTTGTATTTGAAATAGATGTAGATATTCAGAGAGCTTCTTAATTATATTTCAATCTGAGGGTAAAATCTTCTTATTATATTTCACGTAGCTATGTTGACTACAATGATACCTTTGTTGAATATGCAGTCTGAAAAAACATCACAACAAAGATCACAATTTTCTGGACAGACTTTTGGGGGTTGCACGCTTATTGTCCCAGGTACAATTGAGTTGTTGCTCTCTTTGTTATTTCATGGTATTGGCTGTTATTTCCATTGTCAAAAGTAAGCCAAATTTGCATGGCGCTTACCACTTGCAGACTGCTGGGGCAAGAATATGTTGTGTAAAATCCAAGTTGAACCACATGCAGATTTTATACGTGCACTGAGTTGTACCCAAATTGACCAAGATATCATCTGGGTATTTTTTTCTGGCCGATAATCACACATGCTAATCTGATGCCTATCTGCATGATCAGAGAATCACTTTTTTGAATGGTCGATGTATAATTTTAACTCTGGATGTACCAGCTTGTAATTTTTCTTTTTTTGGTACCATATGCATGATGCTTTTGTTGTGAACGAATAGTTTGGGAGTTAATACATCTCACCATCAAAATGTGGGAATAATTCATATGAAAATGTTGATGTGGTGTCAACATTTTTTTTTATTTCTGTGCTCTTCATCTAACTTACACCATGTGCATGGAATCTTTTTCAATCCTCTGTGCTAAACCTGGCAGCTTTTCTTCACGTTGGATTTTCCTTTATGTTGTCTCTGTTGTCATAAATTTCCTGTAACCGGTTTCTTGGTGAAATACCTCACTTTTTATGTACCTTGATATTTTAATGAGTTAAAGTTATATGAAAACCTAAAGAGTCTCTCAATCAAGTTATTTGAAATCCTAAAGGCTTTCATGGTGAAACCAGTTATAGTGAAGAAATGCCCATGATTTTAATGAAGCTAATATTACCTCTTATTATTGCAGATGGTAGAACCTATACTGAAGGCAGCAATGTATCCTTTGGTATTTCATTTGTGTACAATTTTGAACTTCCACCACTCTTTTGCTTCCTGCTGTAGACCATACAAATTTTAAGATCTGTTGCCCATTTTACTCTTTTTTATAGTGGATTTCCGAAGACATTTTTTAGCTGTACTTCCTCTCATTTATACCTTTTTAGTCATTGTCTCTTATCTTTTCTTTGATATCTCTGTGTTCTGCTCATACCTTTGTTTCGTCATTATTGTACCTTTTCATAATAC
Source organism: Annona squamosa (assembly GCA_035584095.1). NCBI lineage: Eukaryota > Viridiplantae > Streptophyta > Magnoliopsida > Magnoliales > Annonaceae > Annona > Annona squamosa. The sequence continues at coordinate 55,753,464 of JAXCLR010000001.1, forward strand.
GAGTAAACAATTTTCTACTACTCATTCATCATTCAATTTATCTTCTCTATATTACATCCAATTTTTATTGCACATAACCTGTTCTATTCTCTGTTGAACCTATCCATGAAAGGTCCTCAACATGGACCTTGATTCTAAAGATGGGATGCATGTTATCTTTTGTCACTGCATTGAGATCCTATGGTCCTACCATGTTTCCAAAGACAGCATTGTCCATTTTTAACCCTGCTTTTTTTTTTTTTTTTTTTGTTTTTTTCTCCAAAAAGAGGTTGAGAAACAGTGTATATATATGTATGTATGTATGTATTTTTGGTTTCTTTTCATTCTAGTATGTGGCGTTGATTTTACTTTATCGAAAATATTTTTCTTACACCAAATTAACTCTTATAGATTTTCCATTTTAGAACATCTTACTTGATTAGTTACCGTCAAAATGTATTTCTACACCTAAGCTACTCCATTACTCTCCACAGTCAGATATCTTCTTTGCTTGCGCAGTCATTTTTCATGACATTTTCTCTCACAAATCTAGCCATTCTTGCCCGCCTCCGTGTGCTGGCTCAACAAGTAAGTGCAAGTACCATTTCAAGAAATATAAATTTTACTTTTGTTACATAACAAGGAGACAACGCTCCCTTCTGGACTCGATACCGGGATCTTAACATGCATGCACAGTGTGATGTCACTGGGCTATGCCCTGGTTCACCAAGAAATATGATTTTGACTCACCCCCTTGCATTGAAAGGTCTCTACAGATGTATATTTTGGATTCAGCTTCACTTGCTGACCATATGTTAAGATCCAAGAGTGTGTTCCTTGGTTCAGAAAAAGCTAACCAATTCATCGTTTTGATGGAGTGGATATATGTATATATATATATATGCCAGCTAAAGTTCTTGAAATTCTCTCTTCTTTGCTCACATGCATTTGTGATGTTGCAATCTGTGGGATTGCAGTATGTGGTCATGTAAATGAGGATTATTGCTAGTCACCTTACAAATAATTGTTTGCCAATCAAACACCACAGGTTTCTAAATTCCATTTGGTTGACTATTATGCCATTGTCTGGTTTTTCTGTTTGGTAGTGGTGATCTAGCTGGTCCTGGTGACCTTTTTTGGTTTTCAAATTGCATGGAGAAATATGTTGTCTGACACTTTTTCTCTCTTTTGGATTTTTCTTAAGGCCTCCACAAAGTCTGATCGTTATCATTGACCATTTCTGATCTCCAATTAAAATTGATTAGGTCATGTCGTTGACTTCATTTGATCTAAATTTACAAAGAAACGGCACCCTACATGGTGATCTTTCTTGCCCTACATATTGGAGAATTTGTTTCTTGAATCCAGAATCAGTTGAATATTTTGTCTAATGTTCAACTTCCTCTTTGATTTGGCAGTTGTAAAATGCTACAATGTATGTTTGCTGAGTGTCTTTCCATGGTTTGCAGTTTCTCCCAATGTATATTTCACGGCGGAGGGCATTTATTTTGACTGACAAGCTGGAATGCAAACCTTGACTGGATCATGATGACATAATCTTGCCTTCTTGTTTTTCACACGTGACTGGCGTTATCTTTATGTAGGATTCTTTTATGACCTTTAGTTTTCCATCAAATAATTTGATTCGCCTTTTTCTTTCAAACAGATGTTGCTTGATGTTGTTACATTATTCAACAAGGTTTCATCTATCTCTCAGGAGGAACAGTCGGTTAAACTTTCACATGAAGGAATTGAGGTCTGTGTTGTCAATTTGTTGTATGCTTGGAAAAGTGGTACATAGTTTACTTGATAGTCATGCCCCAAGGTGGAAAGTTTTCTTAATTTTTTAGTTTTGGTAGTTATTAGGATTTGACTTACAGCTTGTGATATTCTAAGAACAAGATAGCATTTCCTTTTGAACACAAATCTATATTTGTCATCTTTGGGTTTAGGCAATACACGATGTATCTTGTAAATCTGACACAATTTATGGTGTTATAATATTGAATCTCTCAAGTTTCATAACATATTACCTGGGAATGATTTTTCAGACGCGCGAAAATTTTTCACATCTTTCCTTAATTATTCTTTTTTCTAAGAATTTCCTTAATTATCTTAGTCAGCTATAGTTTAAGCCTCAGTAGAATGAGGACCTGGAGCCTTTTCTGTATGTGATATTTCTCAATGCGTAAATATAATGTCTTCATTATTTGTTGCTGTTGCATTTGAAAATTAAAATCTTTACACATATTTCTCCAATGATTGTTTAGTTGGCAATTTAATGTTGATATCGAAAATATTGATACTTATTTCTACGCCCCTTTGCAGCAGAGCTTGTAATGATATCCATAGTGGGAATACTGACTTTAGGGCCTTTTTAGCAATCATGAAAACTTGTTGACCTAAAACTTTTCACTCTTCACCAACTACCTTTTTTTGTTAATGATTTCTCCGCATCTTCCTATACAATTACCCTACTTTTCAATCATTTCACCGCAACTACTCATACAACTGTCCTATCTATTTTAAGTTTATTATTTTTACTCCTCATCATTACCCCTATTATATTACATCACTTCTCCCATTTCAACAAGTTTTGCACCAAAAACTTTTCTTTCAGAAGTTTTATCAAATGCCAAACACACCCTTAGTTTGTACAAATTATAAAAATCTATACGTGACAAAATGTTGCAAATTGCTGGGCTTTAGGACAGCATTTGACATTTCTGTAACTGCTGTAGGTCAAATGCCAAATACACCCTCAGTTTATACAAATTATAAAAATCTATACGTTACAAAATGTTGCAAATTGCTTGGCTTTAGGACAGCATTTGACATTTCTGTAACTGCTGTAGGTCATCAGGGAGTATCGTCCCCCAGTTGGAGATTTTCTTTACCTAGAATGCCAGTGGAAGGAAGACATGTTTGTATTGCATGAAAGGGTCAGCAAAAGTAAGAGAAACTTCCAAAGCATGGATATCGAAGAAGGTGAATCCATTCCTCCAGAAACCATACAGTATGAGAGAATTGAACTTTCAAATGAAGGCAAGTCATTTCACATTGTTTTCTTTCTGATAAGAAGATATATGTTTGACTTTTGCCTTATCCTGTCACCTCACGAGGCATGAGTGGACATGGCTGTGAATTGCTTAGGCTAGCCACCAGCCAAAAGTCAATCCATTGGCCAAATTTCTAGCAGGGTTAGGAACTGTTCTTGAGTTTATAATCTACTTTATCAGAGAGTACCGGTTCGATTGAACCAGTTGGATTGAAACAGTTGGATTTAATATTTTGGTTTCTTCTATCAGTACTATCCAAGAGCTAGCAGCATTATTGGTTCCAGTGTACAGTTTATCTATATAAGATATCTTTGATGATACTTTTTGAGAGGTGGCTGCTGATTGATCTCAAAGAAAACCAATATGGTTATCTATTCTGGATTTTTATTGTGATGTTATTGATACAGTCAAAGATATTATTATCTCCAGTTTATCAAAATATCAGAGATGTTACCATTTCTTCCCTTAATTTCTTCTCAAACAACTGTAATAACCTTCCTAAATCATTAAAAACTCAAGGGCAATGATTAAATGGAAATGTTTCCCACTTTATAGGGAAGTCATTTGGTTTGGGCCCCACTAAGGTATTTTTGTGAAATCCAAACCAACTAGCATGTGTAATATATCATATTTAATCAGGAAACGAAAAAAATTTCACCATTCCCATCTCGAAAATAATAAAAAAATTTCACCATAAAATAATTGTGATATCAATAAAAAACAATCATTGGACAATATATAGAAACAAATATTTCTATGGAATTGCTCCCCATAAATCAATATATACTTAATCCTCATATGTTAAAGTTCTACGAAAGTTCATTGGAGTTGTATTATGGAATATTTCCATGGTCATCGAATGTCGTTATTAAATCCTTTGTCTCTTTCTTTTTCTTTTTTTTTTTTTTTGGCTCAGATAGTTTAGATGTATGTCTATTTTTTTACTTTATCATGGACTTATTATTATTATTATTATTGAAATGGACTTGTTACTTCTTAAAAAGTTTTTTTAATAATTAAACTTTGTTATTTCTGATAAAGATTCCTGTGAAAATGATATTATCTCCGACAAAAGCAATTATTGCTTTTTCTGGGAAATCCATCCTTAATTACCATTTACCAGCAAAGTGAAACTGCTTTTTTGTATACTCTTACATTGTCCAGGCGATGAGTTAGTGTGTGAAGACCACATGGGCGCAGTGGACATAACCACACATCCAGCGGAAGCAATTCCAATCCAACCTGTTGAGATTGTGAGTGGTCAGATGACCAATGACGGTGAAGAGGGAAATGAGATAGATGGCCGAAGGTCTCCAAAGGATTCAACTGCAGCAAGCTTAAACTCACTGACAAGCACTGATCTTCAGAAATCCCGAACTCAAGATATGAAGAAGGTGGCCTTTGTTGCTGTAAGGAAATCAGATCCTTCTGAACCTGATGAAACTGGGCCAAACAAGAAGTTTAAGATTGATGGAGGTACAAGTGATTCTAATGACGTAAGAGATTTTTTCAGTCTTCTCACTGGTGGAGGCATGAAAGACAGCCTTTTTTAAACAAGATGATGGGTGTGTTTGGGAATGGGTAAAACTTTTGATGAAAAGTTTTGAAGAGTAAAAGTTATCAAATGATATGATATAATAGGGGTAATGATGAGTAGCAAAGATGATAAAGTTAAAATAAATAGGTTAGTTGTGTGGGTAGCTGTGTGGAAATGATAAAAAAGTAGAGTAGTTGTATAGGAAAATATGAAAAAATAATTAAAATATATGATAGTTGTGGAAAGTGAAAAGTTTTAGATTGAAAAGTTTTAACTTGATATTTTTTAACCATTGCCAAATATACCCGATATTGACCACTAGCAAATTTTGCACAGCATGTTATCCTTCTCACGCAGCTAAAGGTGAAAGGAAACTATGCTGAAACCGTATATTCTTTATTTTACGTAGTGGTTGGGTGGAGGTGTGCAGGTTTTACTTTGAGCAAGGATTGCCGACAACTTTTACACAAATTAGATTTTTGCTTTGTGAGAAATTAACGTTGAAAGAATAAAACTTAGACGCTGTTACAATTTTCACATTACGTGTAAAGGTAATGCTTCATTCTTCTTCTTCTGTGTTTTGTCTGCCTTTCTCATTTCTCTTGAATTTATCTTAGCGGCTGTGGTTAGGAATGCTGTGGCAATGCAGCGTACATAACTGGTTCAGAGTTCAAAATTCTTGAGTTCCTAAGATGCTTGCTGAAAATTTGTTTATTATATTTTCTGCTGACCAAATGTTAATATCTTGGTCGATGTTCTAGCAGTGATAAATGCGGTTGGCAGATTGCAGAATGATAATTCATTTTGTCTTGATGAGTTTCAGGTGCCCTTGTCGTTAGCTATCCTGAATTTCTGATCCATATGGACCTCGGTACTTTTGCAGAGTGATCCATCATTTGAAAATAGGTCTTGCTTATTTAAAACAAATTTCTTACAAATGAATTACTGCAATTTTTCTGATGACGTCCGCAATCTGATTTGGTCATTTTGTTTTACGTCATTTTTATCACATTATATCATAAATCATTTTATTTATCTATTTTGAAATATATAATCATATGTAAAATGTGAAAACACTTACATCCATTCACATGTGCAAATATAATGTTATAATAATTTATAGAATCATTTATCTATATGAGAACATTTCAAGGCCTATTCGAGAGGAATGATACTGTTAGCTTTGGTTAAATAAATGTTTTGCTTAGCTCACTTTAAAATACTCGTTTACAATATTTTTTTTTTTTTGCTTTTCCTTCATGTACTTGTTTATTTAAGTATATTTAACATATAAATTAAATTTTATCATTTTTTGGATATATTTAAAGATAAGGGTATTTTAAATATACATATAAATATAAACATATTAAAAAATGGTAAATTTTAATTTATATATTAAATACATTTAAATAGACACATATATGAAAAAAGAGTAAAGAAAAATTTATTGTCAATGAATTTTTTGAGGTGAATTAAGTAGAACATTTGTTTAGCCCGAACTAATAGAATCACTTGCATATAATTATGCGTAAATTAAGAAAATACTTGCATCCATTCATGGGTGCAAATATAATTTTATAATAATTTATAGAATTATTTACCCGTATGAGAACATTTTAGAGCCTAATTATTTTAATTTAACAACTTCAAATTAGCGACATAAATCAAATTGATGTTGAATTTAATGCCTAATCAAACAATTTTATTATGATGATTTTATACTTCCGTCAAGATGAAATTCAGTTTAAATAAATAATCCTCACTGCAGTATGGTGTAGATTTCAAATAATGTGGACTAAATTGAAGACGTTTCATGAATTCATTTTGATAAAACTGGTTCCGTAGACGCAAAACCCCTTGAAAATCTGTCCACATTAAGTTCTACTTAGGTGAAAAGCAAAGCAAATTGGGCACTCTCGAAAAGTATAATTCCCTAACGACAATTGTGATGGTTGCAATGTTTTTGCATGCAAATTGTATCATGATTTCAGTTACATTCCTAAAGAAAAACCTGTATGAACAGGAAAACACAATAAATGACAGAAAAAATACTCGCTAGAGTTTAAATACTTCTTTATATATTACTTAAAGAAAACCCTCAATAGTATTTCCGGCATTAATCAAATGTGCATTTTTATCTTCAATATTTGTGGCGACAAAGAGTCGCTAAAGATTAAATTGCAAGGTCCGCAACAAAAATTCAATGGACTCTCTTTATCAATTAATTTGTTTGTCCATCACCTACTGCACTTTTTCAAGCCATCCTTCTCTCTCCCTTCACCCCCCGTTTTTTTTGGCAAAAATAGAAAGTTGACAGAAAGGCATGGAGTCATAACTTTGGCAATCCATGTTATAAGTACACATCAAAGAACTCCAAAGAACGGGTTCACAATGGCAGAATTCAGCTCCGAACCAGCCGTATGCAGAAGCGGCATGTCCACCTTGTCTTGGGGTAGATATAGGAACTCCCCTCCATCAACGTTCTGGAACCCGCATAGCTCAAGAAATTCAATTCCTCCTCTCAAGCTGCCAACTCTATCCTGTAAACACCATTCTCACAAAATTAGATTCATTGCCAATAACGAGAAGTCAGACAACAGCACCTTCTGGTATACGGTTTCCTAGTGCCATAAAGCAACTTCTGGGAAAGCTATAAAAACCTCAATTTCTTTTCTAGGAAATATGAAACAATAAAGCGTTCCAAGAAGTTATAATCAAAATGGCTTCATGCACTTGACCAGATCATGGGGAATAATATAAGTCAACTGAGTATATCAAGCACCAAAGGTTGTGATGAGGTAAAGTGTATTTGGGTGCTATCATGCTTCACTGGATATCCTCTCAGATTGGATGCCCCATAGAAGCTGATGATCAATTTACCTGAAATGATGGGTTGTTGAGTCGTATCTTCCTGAATTTTTCCTCATCAGGATTCTTTGCGACATTGCCTACATATGCCAAGAGCGTTTGGAATGCCCTCTTTACTTTGGCGTCATCATCCTACCCAAACAAGTGACAACAAATGAGAATATAAACTGTTAACTGTAACAGTAGATATTGCTGGAGTGATACAAAGAGAGTCGATATCAGAAGACTGGGATTCGTGGCCAGCAATGGCTGTTCTAATGGATCTCCTCCCAAATGATTTTCCAGTGAGATGGCCCTAAATCATAATCAATACTAAACCAGAATGATGACTTAGAAAACGACATTGCGATTGTGCAACAACCCAGACTTGATAGAATAAAGTAAAAGAAGACTAGTTTTCCCTGCTGATAACAATCCAATTTATAGCTATTATATAACATCACTTTCTCACCTTTCAAAATTCATTCCATTCCCACCAATTACCAATTCCCAGATGCTCAAAATTTTTTATAGAACCACCATGCAATCGGTTGTTCTTTACGGAGTGGAGTGTTGGAAAACTAAAGAACAACTCATTAATAATATATTGCAAACAAAATGAAGACATTGAGGTAGATTAGTAGCATAATTCAACATGACTAAAATGTATCGCCAACAGGTGATAGAATGTAGGGAATGAACTTTGTTGGTTTGGTCATGTGCAACGAAAAACATCAAAACTGCACTGAATTGAGTAAAGAACCATAGGAAAACAAGCAGAGAGCAAAAAAAACTACATACTCAAGGGTATTTAGGAAAGATCCGTAAGCATTTAGGCTTATTGTGGATGTAAACCATGACCAATAGGGTTCCGTGCAGCAAACCTCCAGTATATGGAACTTAGTTTATCATCACAATAATGACTAGTTTAGTTTATCATCACAATAATGACTAGTTTAGTTTATCATCACAATAATGACTAGTTTATCATCGCAATGATGACTAGAAGTTCCCATGAAATTTTAAGAAACTATCCAAAGACCACCCCCAGTCCTACCAACACATGAACCCCACCATGCGCACATATTACAAAGACCACAAGACGCAAGATACCAACATGGTACCAAGTTCTAAGCTGACTCTCCAACCAAAATCAAAACTAAACAATTTCAAAACAACAATAAAAATAATTTTAGCAGCATGCACCAGGAATGGAAGACCACCTACCTTGTGATTCTGCTTCAGAGACCGCAAACAGCCTCGCATCCTTTCTGCCTTTGTGGCAGGCTTGATAGGCAATGCGCTCTGTAATTCCAACAAGTTAAAGAGTAACGCATGCTCATGATGATGATATGTTATTAGGGTAAGCTCCAACTTTCTATGTACTGTACAGACTAGTGAAATGCTTCAGAATCTAAATACCTTCTTTTCCTGCACAGCAGGTGCTGCAGCTGTTGGGGTGGGATCTTCTGTCGGCAATCCAAGCTTCCTCCTCCTTTCTGCCTGTGAAATTTATGTTTTAGCAAATGGAGACAGACAACTGAGTTTTAATTCTATATATAGAGGGGGTGTTTGGCGATAACAAAAACTTTTCACCTAAAATTTTTCAATCTAAAACTTTTCATTCTCTACAACTTTTCTATTTTTTAATTATTTTTTTACATCTTCCAACACAAACTACCCTACTTTTCAATCATTTCTACACAATTACCTATACAACTAACCTATTATTTTAACTTTATCCTCTTTACTCCTCATCATTACCCTTATCATATCGCATCATTTGACAACTTTTATTCTTCAAAACTTTTCACCAAAAGTTTTATTCATTCCGAAACACACCCATAATATAGAGGAATATTCAGGTGTAGCGCAACTGCACCGTGTAGAATCATGTATTCTATTATCATACCAATTTTCACCCTAATCGAATATGTTTATGGACCCCATTTGAAAATGGTACAAATTCAACGTAATAAAATAGCTTGATATAAATAATAATTTTAAAGTGATATTTTCAACATGTAAACCATTTGCTATAAAATTTATATAAGGACAAATGATTGTATAAAGTTTCATTGCATTCTAATGTGTGGGGCCCATTTTTTGGCAAATGTACCACTGTTCCGGTGCAGTTGCATTGCACCTGAATATTCCTTTACACACACACGGTCCCGCTTCTATGTAACCGGGCTACACAGAAGTGGACTCTGTAACCCCTTCAAAATCTAAAATTTTGATCCTTAATGGAAAATTCAATCCATTCATTATTTAACATCATTGTTTATCTAGGGACAAGTTTTATCCCAATCAAGTATGTTTATAGGTCGCATTTGTTCAAAAATATATATATATATATTCATGTGTAAATTATGAAAAATGCTAAAATATCAATTTTAAAGTAGCATTTTCGACATCTAAACCATCCAAAATATTATTTCTATGTAAATAAATGATTCTATAAAGTTCTAACAAATGTGACCCATAAACATACTTGATTGGGATGAAACTTGATCCTCCAGATAAACAAATAATGTTAAATACAATGAATGAATTAAATTTTCCATCAAAGATCATCATCATCATCATCATCATAAGCCATTTCCCACCTATGTGGGGTCGGCTGCATGGATTCTGTTACACCATTCTTGGCGATTTAAGACTAAATTTTCAGTAATATATAATATTTTTAAATCTTGTTGAATTACTTCCATCCATGTTTTTTTGGATCTTCCTCTCATTCTTCTACCACCTTCTACTTGGATAAACTCTGTTTTCCTAACCGGTGCTACTTCAGGCCTCCTTT
>JAXCLR010000001.1:55763807-55781338 GCA_035584095.1 Annona squamosa
TTGACTGGAACTCGACGGTCATATAAAATTCCTGACGCACTTCTCCATTTCTTCCATCCTGCTTGAATTCTATGTATATTGAAGGATACATTGAAGGATCAAAATCTTAAATTTTGAAGGAGTTAAATGATACATTGAAGGATCAAAATCTACTCTACCTATTATATTTAGAATAATGTATTCTATCATCATATTAATTTTCATCCCAATCGGATATGTGCATGAACTTCATCAGCAAATGATACAAATTCGACATAATAAAATAGTTTAATATAAACAACAACTTTAAAGAAGTTTTTTCAACATCTAAACCATCTAAAATATGATTTATAAATGGATAAATGATGTAGAAAGTTTCATTATATTTTAACGTGTAGAGTACATTTTTTAGACAACTGCTCCAGTGTAGTTGCACTGCACCGTAATCTCTCTCTCTCTCTCTCTCTCTCTCTCTCTCTCTCTCTCTATATATATATATATATATATATAGGAGTATTCAATGGCACTGAAAAGGGCCCAACCTGATGATAAAATTATAATCTACTCTACCCGTTGTATTTAGAATAATTTATTCTATTACCATATTAATTTTCATCCCGATCGGATATGTATGGACCCCATCTGAAAAATGGTAAAAATTCAACGTAATAAAATAGTTTGATATAAATAACAACTTTAAAATGGTTTTTTCAACGTGTAACTATTTGCTATAAAATGTGTTGCACTAAAACAACGGTTCATTTGTCCATTTTTGAGCCTCACACATATTAGAATGCAATGAAACTTTATACAATTATTTATCAATATATGAATTTTCCAGCAAATAGTTTACATGTTAAAAAAACCATTTTAAAGTTGTTATTTACATCAAACTATTTTCTTACGTTGAATTTGTACCATTTTCAGATGGGGTCCATGCACATCCGATCAGGATGAAAATTGATATGGTCATATAATACATTATTCTAAATGTAATGGGTGAAGTAGTTTATAATTTTATCATCAGGTGAGGCCCATTTCAGCGCCAATGCACCGTAATTACGTTACAGTGGCGCTGCACTTGAATACTCCTCATACTTACATACATATACACACACGCATACATACATACATACATACATACATACATATATATATATATATATATATATATATATATAGCAACCAGGGAACTGAAGACAGAGATAACCACCAACATTATGCAACACCGTTATGCAACTTGAACATTGATAACAATATGCACTAGAAAATTTCGCTGATCCAAGAATGCTGTGGACGCCTTACATATGGCCCAACAACAGGTTCAAAAATGCTGGAGAGGCCATGAAAGGACAAAAGCAATGCACAGGACAAAGACAGGGATACCATACTGATGGAAATTTATCTGGTGGTGTCCACCATTGATGAACTCGAGGGCCCTAGCAAACAGGATTAGTGCCCGACCTCACATGGTTTAGTAGTTTCCCTTGTAATGGCTACTTGCCAGTTTGGTTAACTTCTGAAACTCTTAACCCACTATCAAACTGGCAGTCTGAGACTCTGAGGGCTTGCTTCATGTCATGACTCAAAAGAAGATCATCATGCAGTCCAGAACCAGATATACTTTAGTAATTGAATACATGTTCCAAATATGTAATTTTTCAACACTATATCAATGAACATGCATTGAAGCAAGATAATAATAATCATCATCATCATCATCATCATGAAAACCTTATCCCCTCTTATTCAGATCAGTAATGTCACTTCTGCCATGGTTCTTGCTTATCGTTGCCAATTTGTTCACAAGAATAAGGGATGAGAAGATGCTGCCACAGAGTGAGATCTCCTAACAGCATTGCAAAAAGAATTTATTAAAAAAAAAAAAAAACTCGTAAGGAAGACCTGGCACGGAAGTTTCAGAGAAGAACATATATCAATGTGCTAAGCTAACTCATATAAACATAAATATGCAGGAAAGCATGAGGCAGAGACGATAATCAGAATAAGTCCACTGTGACCATGTAAACTACATAAAAATACATGAAAGCATAACAAATAGAAAAAATCATCCATATGTCACTCTTAGAACAAGTATATGATGCATATGTAATGGGCTAATGTAGACCTTATCCTCCTCAAGTTTCTGACGGATTTTCTCCCTTGCTCTTTTCTCTTCTTCTTTCTCAGCTTTCCTCAAGGCTAAAATACTGTAAAGAAGCCACTTGTAAGTTCCAGGGTGATAAGAATAGTTCAAAATCTGTGTATGGAATATCCAAACTGTAAAATCCTACAAGGGTGAGAGTTCACAGCTGTCTCCCTTCTGAGGTATGAAACAAAAAGGTTTAAAAAAAGGCTCTAAAGCTTCCATTCTGCTCCCTAACATTTTCTAATAAAATAAATTATATAAAATATAAAAGAAATTATCAAAAAGTATGAAATACAGAAATATAGAAATGGAATATACAAAATAAATGAACTTCACTAGGTTATCAGTTGACATGGAGGCTTTACAAGATACAAATTATAAAAATGAAATTATTGAGCATTATTTTGATAACCTATAAAATTTTATCAGTTTCTTTGTGCTTTCATCCTATCTATTATCATATTCATATAAGTGTGTAAAATGAAACACCAAATCTGAAAGAATAATTATATTATCATAATATTAAATTTTTATTAAGAACGCAAAAAGTACTTATATCACAAAATAGATCATATGGAAAATACTGTTACATAAGTTTTTGGTAATTCTCCATAAACAAAACATTTTCACATTTTTAAAGCCGAACTCCAAGCACCTTGCAGATGCCATGGGAAAACAAAAAAATTTTCACCTATGTCAATTTTTACAAAAACAGTTTAACCAGATAGTCCATAACCAATCAACACCCAACTTGAGAAAGCCAAACATACAATTTGTCTTTCATGTGCCAATGTATACAGGGTGTGGTGGTTATGGCATACACATTACGAATCTATAATGGTGTCTTAACAGAATTATTCCTTGCCAAGCACAGAAAAGGTAATTACATTTCAGAACATTGTATCATTAAAAAAATACCAATAAAGCAATGCATGATTGCAGCTTCCAAGGAAGCTTAGTCTTGCAAATGTTTTAGGTTTTCTAGCTTTGAGGGAAGCTCGAAGTAAGATTCACAAAACATGGTGAAATCCGAGAAAAAGGAGAGGTTGCTTCCCTGGTTGGACACAAGCTTCCTAAGATGAGGAAGCCCCACAAAGTATGGCTAATTTAACAGAAAATTAGTCCAAAAAGAATTGAGAAAGCTTCAGATACGTTTTCTGAGATTCCGTTTCATCAATTGGATCCAGGATATAAAATTATCTAGATCTCAATGGATAGTCAGATCTGGAAGGTCACAACCACCATGCACAAGAAGATCAATTTTGAGTCTTCTGACAGACCGTTTTCTTTCATTCTCTTCCTCAATTCGCTTTGCTTCCATGAGTTCCTTGCCAGACCGAATTCTCTCCTGCAATAGGATTTAGTGATTGGCTATAAGTAAGAAATGGAATTTCAGCATACAAAAACAAGAATACATATCTGGGGTAAAAAAAGGGAACTTGGACAAGCACAAAAGCTGAAGTTGTGAAAGTGACACCAAATATGCACATAAAAACCTCCGGGTACCTTGCATGGGGAAAACATAGAATACAAGAATTAAAAGATTCCAGGGAAGCAACAAAACAAGTTCGTAAATCCAGATAAACTTCAGCTTTGGAACAAATAGGTTAAACTAGCGTTCGCTAACATGACAATGGTTCAGCATTCTTAATCCCTTTTCTGGCCAACTTCTGAGATCAAATTCACTGCAAATTAGATGCCAACACATCATCATCATCATCATAAGCCATTTCCCACCTATGTGGGGTCGGCTGCATGGATTCTGTTACGCCATTCTTGGCGATTTAAGACTAAATCGCATTGAATTATGAAAAAAAATTTATCTTTTATTGTCTTGGACCTCAAAGGATTTTATCAAAAAATGGCTCGGTCATCGTGACAAGGAAAAAAGTGTAATGCATGACTCCAGACATAATGCACTTTTGCCACATGAGTATGCCATAACTAAATTAACAGTGCCTGTTATACCTTCTCTCTTTCCCTTTCCGTTCTCCTCTCTTCCTCTTCTTTCTTTTTACGTGCTCGCTCCCTGGAAGGAAAAGAGAACCCCCAAGAGGCATCAAAACCATAAGCTGAGGATAAGAAACTACAATGCATCTTCTTATGCCAATTGCAGACTCGATAACATTTTCTTTTTCATGACCACATCTATACAGACCCAAAGAGAAACTTAAGCACGCAGTGCAGATGACTGTAGAATTGACCATATGATAAGTGATTCTGCACCATTCAAACCATGAACAAGGGAAATTCGGTGATTTGGCCTTTGGATCAGAGAGGATGAAAATGAGGTGGGCGACACAACTTCTCCCCTCTGCCCCTAAAAACATACATGCACAGTAAGCATGATGAGACCCGATGAAAACCGTATAAGTTAAAATCAATATCCATGTTTCATTACTTTGATAGCACCTCAGACTTCAACTCCTGCATCTGCTCTTAGATTTGCAGTGTCTGTAGGGATAGAAACCTTCCCGTTTATTTAATATGATATCTACCTACTTTTCCAATCCCGCCCTTCTATTCAAAGTTCAAACTGTCATTATTTCCTTCCAGATTCTAGGTTTGGAAATCCACTTCCTTACTCCTTAGCTAAACACATCTCAAACACAGTTAAAAATGGAGAGAACTTTTATAAGAATCTTACTGGTTGAGTGTGCTCACAAGGGAGTAAAGTTGGCCTAAAAAAAACCTAGGCTACTAGATCTTGATGCTAAACCGACTATAAATAAACCAAGCCAGGCATGGGTTGCAGCACACTTATAATTTCTAGAGCATCTTGCTTCAATTCTATGTTTCCCATTTGCCTTGTTCAGCAAGCAAGCAAGCTATCAATTCTAACCATTTGTTACTTGTTAAGCACGTGAGACAGTGACAGAGCCAAACCGAAGTTCTTGTGCCTTTCTTTTCACTTCCTCTGGAGTCAATGAAGACTTGGCATCCTCAATATTGATGTTAACAGGAACCTGACACCAAGCAGGCAAGATCACGAACAGCCATGAAGTAGAAGCATGTAAGATTGAGAATAGCTCATCACTGAAACATTGAATGATAATGATGCTTTGCCAAATTATGCCAAGATCCAGGACAGCACTTCAATGTGTAGTGGAAAAGGCATGTTATTCTAAGAATAAAGTGCCTTATATGTCCCTTTTACCCACAAAACCATACCCTTTCTATCATCCACTCTAGTGTGACAATAAATCCTTACAGAACATCACATTGCTGGAGCTAGAAGTTGCTTGAAACCAAGAACTAGAAAATTTCAAGAATAACAGGGTGTGTTTGATATTTTGAGAGAAAAAAATTGAAAGAAAAAATTTTGGAAGAAAAATTTTTGAAATGGGAGAAAGTGATGTAATATGATAGAGGTAATAATGAGGAGTAAAGAAAATAAAATTAAAACTATATAGGTTAGTTTTACGAAAAATTGTGAAGAAATGATAGAAAAGTAGTGTAATTATATAGAAAAATGTCAAAAAATGATTGAAAAATATGGTAGTTGTGGAGGGAAAAAGTTTTAGATGGAAAATTTTTGTTTTGATGAATAACAAACACACCCTAATTCAACAATAGATGCCAGATCAAGAGAACAGAAGGCATACCTTAGGCATCTCATCAATGTCTGGATCATTCTCATGTTCAACAACCCAATTTACAGCAGCTTCAAGGCTAGTGTTACCTAGAAAAAAACACAACAAATTCAATAAAGTCCACCAAATCCAATGATAACAACTGTTGGCATGGATTTGAATATATGATCAAGAACAAAATCAATGTCAATTATGATCTACGAAAATAAATAAATCATAAATATAAGAGCAGCAGAATTCATGGAGTTCATTGAGAGTAATAATATATCAAGCAAAATCAATTGCCGGTTGAAATGCAAATTATGGATGAAAAAGGACCATTCTCATTATGTATTAATGCCTCACCAGAATAATGGAGTGCTCTTGTGGCACGGGCTGTTGGGAATCCCATTGATTCCAGTTCATTGAGCAGATTCTTATCAACTTCTGGAACAGCCATCTCTGTATTGAAATGCAAAAAGCCATGTTGGACAATCAAAAAATCAAAATGAGGAAATATAAAAAGAATCAATTTCAGTGAAGATCAATCAGCATCATTCTTAATAATAGTGTCAAGAAACAGCATATCAATAACCACAACACCATTGCATGAAAAGGAAGAGCATTTATGTACATCTCATTCAACCATAAAACATCAAAACAGAGCATTAATGCTGCTTTTGAATGGAATGAATGTTTGGTTGTCCCCTTATCACCCTTCAAAGAGGACGGACTTTCTGCCTATCAATCTATCTTATGAAGCATGACCCCAATGAATATTAAGATAGGTTCTATATATCACAGGAATGAGAAAAAGTAATGTCAATAAGCGTCAAACTGAAGTCAGAAAAGCAATAGATAAAGGCAAACCGATAAACCATTTTTGAGGAAAGGTGCGTACCATACACATAGTAAGGTAACTATAAATGGTGAATATCATTTAAAAAAAAAAAAAAAACGAAAGTTTCCCTCCCCTTGTCCACTTTTCCAAACAACACTTCAGAGGTTTGTTTGATATCATGAAAAAGCACTTTCCAAAAGTTCACAAAACAAATGAAATCAAATTTGTTTAAGAGTCTCACAGAAGGATGTCGAAAACAAGATCACCTTGTGTTTCAGTTTCACTGCTAGGAACACCCTCCAATTCTGCAGCTGGAGGATTTGGAGCCTCTAGATCAATTGGTTTTGCTGCCTCCAAAGTTTTGTCACTGAAATCAGTATGTCCAGTTCTCTTTGTATGCAAATCACTTTCCTTCATAGTAGACAATCCAAAATCCACATCAATTGAAAAAACAGCCTTATCCCCAGCAATCACAGATACTCTAGATATTGCAAAAATAACCACAACAATCTTTCTAAATGGCACTGGGGATGAGGGTGAGGCCGTGAGGGACAATATTAAGCCTGTGTTCTATATCGACTGTGATAATGTAGTGAAAAGACTTGACATTTGATGCGAGTAAACATACCATGATTGACACGTCTAAAGCAGATCAAAAGAAGGAAAGGGAATATCATATTAGCCTACATGCTTACCTAAATATTGTAAAGAAGCCTTCATTTTTTTGAATTTTATGAGAAAGATAAACAGGTCTTACAAGGATTCAAGATTAGAGAATGCCACTAAGGCCCATCAAGAACCATTATGTTATTTATTCTTTTCCATTCATTCCAAAATAGTTGCTGTCATGTTCATTTGGGGTTTGTTCTTAAAAAGATGTGAATTCAATCTCTTTAAGAAGACATGGAAAACACGACTCAGGAAATCAAGATAAGCAACTCGTGCAGATTTCTGGAATGCACAAAACATCAAACTACGCAGTTGTCCCCTATCATTTAACAGCCTTCCTCTAACCCCACAAAAGGCATTGTTTTCTTGAAGGGAAGAAAACATGAGCTTTTGGAGGGTTTAGAATAGAAAATGATCGAGGAGTCATGGACTTTCAATGAAGACAAGTGACTTCTCTCTCCCCCACAGAACGTAGTTAGAAATGTTTGGAATTTTGCCCATCACTTGAGAAATTCATCCTTACTGATGCGAAAATCTCATTCTAATTGTATCAAATACTTGAAACCCCTTTAATGTTTCGTTTCAACCTTTGGATTGTATCAATCCACTCTCCTTTGAGGGCTGATGTCCATGGCGGCCTATTCTTGCAACATTGGCTCAACAGTAGTCTTTTTTCCGTGGTGCCTTACTCTAGCAACACTAGTGCAATGGTAACCCTTTTCCTCTTTGGATGACTACACTTAATCTAGTCTATAAGTCGGCTGCCCTATCATCACCAACCAATGATCTAATTCAATCTCTAGGCAAATCCTTCCACCTTAATGGGGATCTTACACTTACCTGTCAATAATTTTTACCCGGACTCTAGGTCGCCCTCTGAGGAATTGAACACCAGAAATCTCTTAAGGCCTATCTGAAAGAATTCAAGAAGTTTGAACGGGATAAAGAAATGGGATAAAAATGTAATCATGTGTATTGAGGTGGGGGAAAAGTTGCATTAGGAATTGAAAAAGTTGTCTTCAAAATGAGCATACACATTCCATTCAAGAATCTTTGATCATTTGGAACACCCATTTATAATAGTTAAGATCTTTTCCTCACAAGAATGCATCTCAAATGATGCTCATGCAGTGATAGTTGTGCCTGTCCTCACTTCTCATCAGATGACCCACAATACTTATTCTGGTATTGATAATATTCAGATTATTTTCAAGATTATCTAGTTCAAGATCAGAAAGAAATACTAGTATCAAAAAGAAAAAAAAAATCAGAAAAAATACAGGCCATTTGTTAAACCACTCTTACCTGCCACAAGCGAGCAATGTCATGATATTTTAAACATGTGCACGCTTGTGCTTACCCAATTTTGAATACAGGTTCCTGGCCATTTTCTGTATCTTCCAAAGGAATTAATGCCTTGACTTTCATTGTGAAACTAAATAATACCAGCACAATTGTTGCCAGTTCAACATTTTTTTGTGACTGTTGAGAGAAACATCTCTCCACAACGTACAGGCCGTTAAAATTCAGGAACACAAGCAGTATCATTTCAGCCATGCAGATCTAAATGTGGTTTGTCAGGAGGGAATTCACCAAATGAAGAGGTCCAACTGATGAATCATCTCGACCTGCCAGGTGTCCCTCATGAACACAAAACTAACTGCACAACTATCCCTCAACTGATCTTCAGTCCATTGTCCAGCAGGATGCATTGACATGGCCACCACCAGTGATGGCAATTTGACGAGCATTATAGGTTCAGAGGAAGTGAAGAAGGAAAAACGGAATACAAAATTCACGTTAGAGTACACTTCCAGTTAGCAGCAATCTGTTAGAAGTGAATGGAGTATTTAGACCAATTGGCCTTTACACTTTATTGTCCAAAAAAAAAAAAAAAAAAAACCCATAGAAGCTAACAAATCGTACCAAATAACAACTCCCACACGCTAAAATAGTAAGCCAAAAAAATCTCTGTGAAAGAAGCCGAATACCATTCAAAATTCCAAAACATAGTGGGCAAAAAGGAAAACTGAATCAAAATTCCAACTTGAGAAAACCTCAGTTCCAAAATTCTTCAAGAGAAGGAATCAAATTTCTCCTGGAGACAACAAACCAAACCGAAATTCAAAACAGGGCTCTCAATCAAGTAGTCTTTTGAAGAAATTTAATGATGATACTAGACATTATAGTCCATCCCACTGAATAATACTATAAAAAATCTGAAATTTCATTTCGCTTTAAGAAAAGCCAAAGCGGGGAAGCTAGACTCTCACAGTTTTGGATCTGCAGGGCTTTCCGCAGGTGTTGCATACGATATTGAGGACGGCTTCCGTGGATTCCGAGAAATTGGAGTGGGATGTGAGCTCGGCGTGCTCCTGAGCTTCTTCTACGCTCTTCAGGAGGGCCCCACACTCCCCGCATTTCAGAGATTGCCCCGCCATTGATTCTGCGGTGATGGAAAAGTACAAGGTCAGGAACGAACAAGAAGGAGAGAAAGAAAGAGACCTGATTCCCACGACTGCAAAAAATTCCACCTTTTTCCTATTCCTGCTCAGTTCAGTTCTGTTCTGTTCTTTCCCGACTTTCGTTGCCCTCTTTCGGTTCCGGCGCTTTTATATTATTTTCACGGGAAAATTCCTTCCACACCCTTAATGTAACGTGTGCACTGCACCTTATTGTTTAGCCTGTAGTATTTTACCTTAAATTCTTATTACACTTAAAGCCATTAACATAACCATTATCTACTTCATTAAAATAACAATTTTACTCTTCTAAATTTTTTCTAATTAAAATTATTCAACTTTAATATGACTTTTGAGTTATTTAAGCAATATATTAATAATTTATTATCATCAATGGAGCCATATTATGGTTAAATTGTTTAATAATAAAATTTAAAATTGGCAAAATCATCTTTTCATTGTAGTAAATAATAATTTTATTGACGGCATGGATATAAATAGGAATTTATGATGAAATATTATATGTATAAAATAAATTTATAAAACAATACAACTAGATAAGAAATTAGAGGAAAATTTTAAGAGCATGAGAGGAATTTTTTCTATTTTTATTGATTTCCAACCATTGCAAACAGTCATACTTGTTTTAAATATTTCTAGATAAAGATGCATTTTTTTGGCTTTTTGTTTTTTTTTTTTCTTCTTTTAAACACATGAAAATCCAAATTGAGTTTATGTTCTAGCGAAAGCTTGGTAGTATTAGTTTTTGTGGAATCAAAGGATGAGAGTGAAAAATGGAAAAAAAATATTTTAAAAATATATGATTGATATAAAATAATATAGGCAAAATTGAAATCAATAAAGCAGTTAAAAAACAATTAAAATGTATGAATAAAATTAGAAAAATAAGATTAAATAATTATTAAATAATGTGTCAAAAAATGGGATCCGAGCCATCCCACCTTTCTCAATATTTAGTTACCAAAACATGTAGCTAGTCATTTACTATCATAAGAAATAAACCTTGAACTGTATAAAGAAAATCAAATGGAATTAAGTGGAAATTAAATTGACATAATAATAGTAATACAGCCAATAAAATTAAATGAGCAATTATTAAGAATAAAAAACAAATAAAAGTTAAGAGTTCCAACTTTTGTTGGAAGCCTTGGCATTTTCCACGGTAAAAAGCTAAAAGCCTTGCAATACAGGGGTAAAAAATATATGACGAGCTTCTTATAAAAGTCATTGTGTTGATTATTCTAACTTTTTAGCAGAGAAGTTAATAAGTTATAATTAGTTAGAAGGATGAGAGAAAAGCTTATTTGGAGTGAGAAACTATGCCCTCGAGTTGTGAACGAGGATTCTAATATAAAGTAAAATATATATGATTTGGAGATATAAAATAAATATATATGGTTTGAAGGGCAAAATTTTATTTATATACTTGAAAAAGAAATTGTTTTTCCATAAATTTTTCCAAAATATGTTTTATTTTCAAACTTTATAAGGGGCTTACAAGATTTTCAAGGACCAGAGGGGGCAATTGCACATCCTGGACACCATAGATACGCCACTAGTCCTTCGTGTTATTGGCCTATGGCATTTCACTCGCTAACCGCAGCTTCTTTGGCCCAACCAGCTCAAAGTATAAATATTTTAAAATATATTTATTTTTGCTATATTTTCTCTCTTGGATGCCAAATAATCCCTTTATATAAAATTACTTCACGCAAAATTAAATAAAAATTTATGACATCTTAATACTCAAGCATATGTATTTACGGAGATTTTTATGTTATTTTACAATGCATGGCCCACGTAGCATTTAGATCAAAATAATTTCTTATATCTAGATAAATAGATGAGGTTAAACGTAAAAATGCATCTATAATTTTATACTTTGAACTTAATTGATCTATTTTAAATTTTATTTATGTATTCTAAAAACGTAAAAATCTGTATTTTATAGCTTAATTTATCTACTAATCTAAAAATTCAAAACCATTTGACAGTAAAAATTTAACTACTAAATTATGAAAATAATACACATAAAGAATAAAAACTTCAGAATATGTTGTTTTTAAATTTTAAAATGAATACGTATACATTGATCGATATCGTTAATGGTTCGTATTAAGTAAAAACACTCGCACAAATATACGATAAATCAGCCTAACGAGAATACTTCATACAGCTGGTTGCTTGGCATCACAGACCTATATTTAGTACACAAAACACACACTTGAAAATATATTCAAAGAAGATAATATTAATACACATGTAAAATATTAATTAAATAGATTCATCCGATATACTTTGTAAAAAAAAATCCTTTATAAAAATACTCTATATGGTGTGTTTATACAATAATATGGATGACAAAGCTCACGAATATTATACAATATTATATGAAAAAAAAGCTCACGAATATTATATAGAATTTGAATTTCACATAACCTTAAAGATGAAAGAGATGAAAAATTTTATTTTTATAATGTGTTTAAAAAGTAATAAAACTTTGAATAAAATTTTTTAATATAAACGTTTTTGAAATAAGAGAAGATAACATAATACAATATGAGTAGTAATGATAAGTAAAAAAAATAAAGTTAAAAAGGTAAGATGACATAATACAATATGAGTATTAATAAGAAGTAAAAAGAATAAAGTTAAAAAGATAAGTTAGTTACATGAATAATTATATATAAATGATTAAAAATTAAGATAGTTTTATAAAAAATATAAACAATTATTTTAAAATATGATTATTGTCGAGAGAGTGAAAAGTTTTGCATTAAAAATTTTAATACCAGACAAACACGTGATTGATTTTTTCCATTTCTATTATACTTTTTTTATTATCTTGTCTATTCACAACTTTGATGCGATAAAAATGAATAAAATCTTTCTTTTTCTAAAAATATTTTCTTATTTCAAAATTTACAATGAACTTTTCTTACTCCTTTTCAACTTCTTTTAATTTTCATTCAACAATTTTCATTTACAGCATTAAGGGGGTGTTTGTTTAGCAGAACAAATTTTTCAATTTAAAATTTTTTACTCTTTATAATTAACATATTCTTTAATTATTTTTTCATTTCTTTTTATATAACTATAGTACTTTTTAATTATTTTTACACAATTACTGATATGTCCAACATATATTTTAACTTTATTATCTTTATTATTTACAATTACCTATAGAATATTACATTATATTATTTTCTCTTGTTTAAAAAACTTCTAAGTAAAAATTATCCATTCCCGGACACACTGATGAATTTTTTTTTTTTATTTCAAGTCTGCATTCCACTGTCTTCGTTCAATCCAGCTCTTGAACTGACATTTCCTAATAGTTTTTCTCGTTCATTCTCCCCACCACCTGTGGCCCTCCAAAACATCCCACATTTCATTCTAACCCATCGTACGCTTTTCCGGATGCTGCAAAAGCGATGTCCCTGAGTCGCTCTCGCACCCCAAGACCGACCGGGGACAGCGGATCATTTCAGACACTTCGAGAAACCGTTGGAAGCCTGGATGCGCTCGAATGTGTTTACACCACACGTTTAGACACCTACTTGCCTCCCACGTCCACGTACATAAGCCATTGAAGCATTAGCCATGGCCCATAAGGCCCACAACTCGCGAAGCCACGTTTTAACTTCTTGTGCTGGCGCACGCAAGAGGATGAAATCAGAACGCGAATGTGGTGAAATTTCTTAATATTTAAAAAGAATTTTAAAATTTTAATATAATTATTATTTTTAATACATAAAAATATTATTTTTTACTACTATTAAGTTTTCTATTTCCTATGCATTTGGCCGGAGATAAAACTTTTTTATGAAAAATTATTAAGGTAAAATTTATTAAAAAAATGATGTAATATGATGTAGATAATGATTAGGTATAAATAAAATAAAGTTAAAATAGATAAGTCAGTTGTATGGATAGATGAGTGTAAATGATTGAAAAGTTGAATAATTTGTATAGAAAATTGTGAACAAAGAATTTAAAAATAAGATAATTATGAAGAATGAAAGATTTTAAATTGAAAGTTTTTTATTGACATTTTTTGTGTCAAACAAAAAACACGTACATGCATTAACTTTTCATCCAATCACATCATCCTGCAAACAGTTGCATTTAATTATTCCGTACACACTAAAATTCTCCAAAAATGCATC
Source organism: Annona squamosa (assembly GCA_035584095.1). Taxonomy (NCBI): domain Eukaryota; kingdom Viridiplantae; phylum Streptophyta; class Magnoliopsida; order Magnoliales; family Annonaceae; genus Annona; species Annona squamosa. The sequence goes on from JAXCLR010000001.1 coordinate 55,777,670, forward strand.
AAATCATCTTACTCTTTTCGTGATGGGATATAAATAGATAATGTTTCTGCTAAATTACTAAAAGGATGTTTATTAATATGTAAAATTGTGGAACGGTAAGAAATAATGAAAAATAGAATAGACAATGTTTTGATAAACATGTAATTGATAAGAAATGAAAGGAGTATAATTTGAATAAATAAGTTTGTTGCATATAATTGGTAGAAAAAATGATTTAAATGAAGGGATAAAAGTGAAAAAAATGATATAATTAACGGAGCAATGATTGACCTTAGAAAACCAAATTCCATGATTTTCCCATGATTTTCACACTTGCATGTTAACAAACAAGCCCTCGTATAATTTATACTAATGTGATCAATTACTCTAGTTATTTTTTAATATCGTGGTTTGAATATTTTGATTTTACAAGTTGTGCTTTTAAAAACATTTACTGAATTAATTTACAATCTCCTTTTTGCATTTAATTTTACAATTGTTTATTAATAAATATTAATTTAATAAAAAATCTCCGCTATCAACTTTATTGGGGAACATCATTAATGGCATTGCACTTGCAAGAAAATATTTTAAATAACCCGTTGCCATGATAAAGATCATATTGATCGTATGGTCGGTCAATGAAAATTTTTTTCTTTCAACTTTTACAACCAAGTAAAGTTATTTGAAAATCAATGAACGGAATTTGCACTTAAAATCATTTTTCAACTCTAAACATAGTTTTTTTAAAAAAAAATTTAAGATAACTTTCATATTTTTATTATACTTTTTTCAAAAATTTCTAATGCGCATCATTACATTTTCATACCAATTAAATAATATTTGAGAATCTTGTATCTTTGAAAGACACTTTTTTTTTAAAAAATCATTTATCTTTGAAAGACACTTTAAAACAAGGAACTCCGTTTTCAACACAACTAATCTAATATAATGCATCACCACAGTTTAAAGACGAAGCATCGAGCGCGTCGTCTCTTGCGCACTCCGGAAGTCCCTCCAGACTTCAGTATTCCCTTCTCCCTTCTCGTCTCCCGTCCGTCGGGCTAGTGATGGAGTGCGAAAACAATGGTGCGAGCGCCGCAATGTCGTCTGAGTCCGGTGGGAAGAAAAGCAGGACGGTCAAGCTCTTCTGTCCCTCCGCCGCGTCGAAGCTGGTCCGATTCGTCGCGCACGAAGACGATGGGATCGACGTCGGCACCATAGCCCGCTGCTTCGGCGTCGACCCCGCCACTCTCCGCCTCAATGGCCACTTCCTAAGCCGCGGGCCCCACCTGATCTCCGCAGTCACGTGGAAGTCTCTCCTCTCCTTCTTCCATAGCAGGGGATTCCCTATCGGGGCCGACGGCCAAGATGGCATAGTCGTCGAGGGGAAGCAATCGTGCGGCTCGGATGATCGCAGTGGATTAACTGGTGAGAATTTTCTTTTCTTCCTCTTCATTGCTTTTTTAAAATTTCTTTTTTTTTTTTTTTTCGAAAAATTGTGCTTGGTTGGCAAGGCACCGGGGCCTGACGACGGCCGGTGAGCGCATGTTAGCAAAGTCAGCCCGATTTAGCTATCATAAGCTTACCAAGCGGGCCGACTGTAGCTATCTTTCCCTCAACTTTCTCTAGTTTTGTCGGTTGGACATGGGTCGTTGCTAACGTGAGCGAGCAAAGCTCCGGGGGTGCCGACGATCGTGCGTGCACGCGGCTTCGCCACTGCGGCTCACGTTAGCAAAGTGGCCCCGTTAGCTCCTGGCTTATGTATGGCCTGCCTACAAGTGTTATTTATGAAGTAATTGATTGTTCCTTGAGTCTTCTCCTTCACCCTCTCTTCTTTTCTTGTCCGCGTTACTACTTGGTTGAGAACAGAACAGCATAAGATTAAGACACACTAGACAGAGAGGACTAATAGCTGGATTTGTCCGATTTTGTTTCTCCCTTTAGGACCACATAATCCTTCCCATGACCAAAATGGGAATGATTTTGTTAGCCTCGACGACAATGGTGGTGATGTGATTGGTGCCAAGAGAAAACCATGTCCAGAAGAAGAAGATTTCAACTTGCTAAAGAGGAGAAAGGCTCATGATCAATGCAGCTCAGGTATACTACCTTATTAATCCTTACATGTCTTGCGATTTTGTGCCCAAGCTTGCACATTTAGCGGTGTTCCTTATAAGTATTTTGTTCCGGCTACGCCAACGCCTACGCCAGCTCCAATTTCTAAGCACTTCAGCATCTTGCTCGTCTCTCAGTATCCAGATTCAGGACGGAGATGGGCAGGCCGATAAGCATTTTGGCATATTGACCTCTTTGTATCTATCTTCAGATTTGGCTTGAAAATTTCGATTGGCTTGAATGCTAGAAAATCTGAAGGTGGTATTGAATCCACTGCATTGGGCAGCTAGCCCCCTTCAACACAAGTTGGCAAATTTCATATTGTTTGTTGTGAAATTCTAGGAGGACTAACCAATCCATTTTCCTTTCAGGTGCCAGCCAATTCACATGTAGCTTTTTTGGCATGAATGTCAAACGCCAGAGAGAAGAAGAGGTGGTCTTGGTCTCTACCCTGAGGAAAAGGCCTAGATGATCTGTTGCGCTGCAGAAATTCCGAAGACGTTGTTTTCTCTCTTTGTACATGGTTGTCGTTGTCTTGTCTCGTTCTTTGTTCTCTTCTATGAGCATGATTCTTCGAAAAACGGTTGTAATTTTTATTTTTCCTCACATTTAAATTGTACTGTTCTACCCCAGGTATGCGTGTGAGTCTCTTTCTCCGTCCAGTGATGTTGGACCATCCAAAGACGAGTACTAAGCACAACCCAAAACGCTGGCTCGCTGAGCGTGATGGACCTAAGTGGAAGGAAATCTATTTATGTATTAGTTTTATTTCATGCTCGCGCAAGCATTGAACGGGGTGGACCCCGGGACCAACCCCACCCCCACCCCCCCGGCGGATTTTGGTAGCTGCGTGAGCCCCAGCTAAATTGTTTTGCCGTCCATATTTTATACTTTTCAAATTTAAAGCTTCGAAAAAAAATTAAGCATTTTTCATGCGGGGCGTGTCATGACCTTCTAGAGTTCAACCTGGAAAGCAGATAAGGGTAGTGTAGCGTTTCGAACATTGGGCATCGGCGGGGCTCCACCAAGGAGTGTTGGCATGGTAACATGGAGGTTGCAATCGTATGTACTCGCTCAATGCACCTATTTGTGCTACATCTATTTTTTCGAAAAATTTTTCATGAAGCTATTAATCTAGGTATATTTAACATACGTATTAATTTGTACCATTTTTTAGAGATTTTTGAATATTTGTTTTAGAATTTTAAAAATAAATGACATTTTTAGTAATTTCAAAATAATAAAATGTCATCGATTTTTAAAATTTTAAAATAAATATCTAAAAATCTTCAAGATTGATAAAAATTGATACAAATGTTAAATATATTTAAATTAATTGTTGTGTAAAAAAATTTTCAAAAAAAATAAAAATAAAATTGTATGCACATGGGTGCATTGAGCCTGCTACCCAAGGCGGGTGGAGATTGGGGTGCGATGGGAGGATGGCAGCAGATAGGGCCGACGTTCTTCAATGAATCCTGATCATTTACGACGGTCAAAAAATATATTTTTTTTAATTTTTTTTGAAAAATAATTTTATAAACATGTTAATCTAGTTATATTTAATTTATA
>JAXCLR010000001.1:55789885-55806929 GCA_035584095.1 Annona squamosa
TTTTCGTAATTTAAAATTACCTAAAATGCCATTGATTTTCAAAAATAAAAAATAAATATCTAAAATACTCCAAAAATAGTAAAAATACCCAAAGATTAAATACACTTGGGCTGACAATTTTACGACAAAATTTTCTAAAAAAATTAAAAAAATAGGTGTACGCATCCGAGAGCATGCAGCGCTGTATGCTCCCAGGAGCATACAACCAAAGTCTGTATTTAACATGTACATCAATTTTTACCATTTTTGGAATATTTTAAATATTTATTTTTAATTTTTAAAAATAATTAACACTTTTATAAAAAAATTTCAAAATAAAATAAAATAAAATAAAATGAGTTAATATACCGGGTGCACTGAGCTTTGTGCACCACACGAGACGCTCTCTCCTGCTGTCACCCCCCTTCCCCCGTTCGCCTCTTTGAATCACTCCATCGAACAGATAGAGCTCGTCCCTGGTCCGTCCCCAGTAAGCGGCAGCAGAAAAATTAAAATGAGAAAAATGATAGCCCTTGGATTCGAGGGCTCCGCCAACAAGATGGGCGTGGGCGTCGTCTCCTTGGACGGCTCCATCCTCTCGAACCCCCGCCACACGTACATCACTCCTCCCGGCCACGGCTTCCTCCCGCGCGAGACTGCTCACCACCACCTCCTCCACATCCTTCCGCTCGTCAAATCGGCCCTCGAAGCCGCAAAAATAACCCCGGAAGCCATCGACTGCCTCTGCTACACCAAGGGCCCCGGCATGGGCGCCCCGCTTCAGGTCGCTGCCGTAGCTGTCCGAGTCCTCTCTCAGCTCTGGAACAAGCCCATCATCGCCGTCAATCACTGTGTGGCTCACATCGAGATGGGCCGCGTCGTGACGGGGGCTGACGACCCCGTCGTGCTCTATGTAAGTGGCGGCAATACGCAGGTGATTGCGTACAGCGAAGGAAGGTATAGGATCTTCGGAGAGACGATCGATATCGCTGTGGGAAATTGCTTAGACCGCTTTGCCAGGGTGCTCACCTTGTCGAATGATCCCAGCCCCGGGTATAACATCGAGCAGGTTGGTTGGCATTCAATTCAATTCCTCCCATTAGTTACGCGCTTTCTAGATCTTCATTTTTATTTAATTAAGTCTTGGGGATTGCGTCCATGCTGCTTCCTGCAACCATTTCCTCATTCCAGAATTGGAGGGTATTAATTGAGCGGGCTTTTTTACCTTGAGAAATGGAACGTAATTTTTGTTTTCGAACGGATGTACTCACATTGGCAGCATTTCTGTTCAGAAAATGAGGGAGCTGGTTAAACATAAATAAATATTAATTAATCAAAATCAAAGGATAATTTCATGTTTTCCAATCCTTTTACGATTTTGCAAATTTACCTGATAACTATTAATTTTGTAAGAATGCTCCATGTATAAACTTTAGTTGCAAAAATACCCCGACGGACAATTCAGACTTTGTAGTCAAAGTCAAAAAGATTTACTGTTCAAACGTTGACCTATGTGCCAATTGTGATCAAGATTAGATAGAGCCTTAGAGCACAATATATGGATACAGTTGCATGATTTGCATGTAGTTTTAGTCATGAAACCCATTCAAATTTGATGACTGTCAAGGTGAGTGGTTTGGAAAACAAAGTTGACCAATGAGGTTATTGTTGCAAAGTCAACATTAATGGGTAGAAATTATAAAACCACGAAAACATGGGGGTACAAATGCAAATATCCTTAAGATCGATAAAGAAAAAAGCTATACCAACTTATAACTGGCTGTGTTGCTTGATAGTGCACATGCTAATGGTTAGCTGTCCTGGTTCAAACTTGAATCGGTTGGTCGCTTAGCTAATCTAAAGCTTCTGCTTGAGTAAATCACACTTGATTCAGCGAGGCTTCAGCTTAAGCTTGAATTCTAGGCGACCAAGTACGAGCAGACCTTGACCAAGCTAACAGCATGAACTCATGACAACCTAAGCTGGCCAAGCAGTACTCAAACGTCAAGCCTTCCAGTTTTGTCTTTTTGCCGACCCTTGATCTGTGTGAACTTAATTTGCTGGTCTACCACCCAAGGCTTCCTAGTGAGATCATGGTGATGCCTAATGCGTGGATCAACCTGATCTTAGCATTAAACTATTTGGCTGATACAAAATGTGTGATATAACCGGAATAGTTTGAAAGGATTTCCTTTGCTGTAAATGGAGGACAGCTTGAGCTGTTTCTAATCTCATTACCATCTATCAGAGTTCCGATGTCTCCATGTTTTGTACGACAGTTGCAACAAAATTTCTGTATATTTATGGAAATAATCTGGTGATGGGTTCCACTATATTGACTATGGTACCAGGCCTTTATCATGCATTCCTCAAAATTAGGTGATTTGAAATAATGGGATGCACTAGAGTTGAAATATCATCAAGTTCAGACTTATAATATTACTCAAACTTTTGTTTTTGGCTTTTCTGTGGATGTTGGATATTTTCCATCCATCCATCCATCATCATCATCAAGCTGTTTTGCATCTACGCGGGGGTAATATTTTTCGTTCATCCATAGATTGGGTAAATAGGGTCACACCTTTAGTCTCCGTTATTCTGGTATCAGGAATCTTCTTGTGGTAATTTAACTTGATATTGACAACCTCTTATATTATCTTACATGTGCATGTGAGTGCGTTTGCTCACAAGTTAAGATCATAGCTTTCACGGTTATTTGCTGTTTCTCGAACTTATTTATTTGTAATTTTATACCATCAGAAAAACCAAAGGAAAATTAGGGGGAAAAAAGAAGAAAAGAGATCAAGAGCAGTGTTATTGTTTATAGTCCTGATTTGTTATCAGTAGTGGTTGTCCTCTATTTATTAGTTATTCATAACAAAAGATAACAATATAGTGAAATTGCAAGTCGAACTGTATTTCTACATTCTGGCTTCAGCTATCTATTGACAGCTTGCAGCATTACTAGCCAAGTTCTTTTATGGACTCGCACTCAGACATTGTGCTTTTCTTGAAATAAGTCTCTCCTTTTCTACTCTCTGTCATTTCATGATATTTTATGTCCTTAATCACTTTTATTTATTTATTTTTTCCCTGCATTCAGCTTGCAAAGAAAGGAGAGCAATTTATAGATCTTCCTTATGTTGTCAAAGGAATGGATGTTTCTTTTAGTGGGATACTGAGCTACATTGAAGCTACAGCTGTAGAGAAGCTTAAAAACAACGAATGCACCCCAGCAGATTTGTGCTATTCCTTACAGGTAATATGACTTTTCAAGTATCTTATGGGAGAATGATTTTCTAGGGCTAGCATAAGTAGTCACACAAGATTGACGCTTTATTTGGCCATGCATTAAGCAGACGACATTCCTCTTTATGAATTTTGTGAGATGTTTGGTGTCCACAACTTCATGGTGCTGATTAAAATTCAGGAGAAATAAGTGAAATTCACTTTTATGGGAAGAAAGATTAATCAACTTCCCGCAAATAAGCAGTGTGTTTGGCACATTCAGTGAGAAGGATACGCAGCCAAATGAAGCCTAACATTTTGATGGCTTTTCATTTTAAAATATATACTAGCAGATGTATTGGATTTCAGAAATTGAAGAGTGAGCATAAGATTAAACAATAGCAGAATTGGTTTTGTGAAAAAAAGAGGATTTTGAGTAGGATCCGAAAAGCATTAGATCATCATCTGGTCATCTGATCTTTATGTATGTGGTGGGTTCACTTGTTGCCTCCACCTGATGGTTAAGGTAGTTGGTTAGTACATGCAACTGCTACTGGAGTGTTTTTTTTTCCCCTAAATTTAAATTCTGTTCATGCTTATGATGCAGGAGACAGTATTTGCAATGCTAGTTGAAATTACAGAGCGTGCAATGGCCCATTGTGACAAGAAAGATGTTCTAATTGTTGGTGGTGTTGGATGCAATGAGCGGTTGCAAGAGATGATGAGGATAATGTGTGCGGAGAGGGGTGGCCAGCTGTTTGCTACTGATGATAGGTACTGCATTGACAATGGAGCGATGATAGCTTATACTGGCCTTCTTGCCTATGCCCATGGCATCACAACTCCCTTAGAGGAGTCAACATTTACTCAGAGGTTCCGAACAGATGAAGTTGAAGCAATTTGGAGGATGAAGCACATGCCAAATACTGACGGAGATTGTGAAACAGTTCAAGAAGATGGTGTTTGAGATGTAAGTTGCTTTATCACAAACTCATGTGATGACTGCAGATAATGCTTTCTTTGCCTAGAAAAAAGCATGTGTAGTTTCATTTTGCTTCTGGAGAAACTTGAAATGTCTATCAAGAGTTGTTGAGTATGCTGTTTGTGTTGATTCCGGATTTCAGTCACTTGACATGCTCTACCATGACACATGAACTCTGCTTGATTGAATTAACCGACGTATGATTTCACTGCAGTGTATGCTGAGTGAAAAAATGAATCACTTCTGTCAATTGGTTGTCTAAACTAGGGATTGTATAACTCAGAAAATGGAGTTGAATTAATTGATCTATGATTTCACTGCAGTGCAAGTGGAGTAAAAAGAAGAATTACTTCTGTCAATTGGCTGACTAAACTAGTGATTGTGTAATCAGAAAATGGAGTCAACATAAACCATCTTATATTGGTTCAATAAATTTCATTTAGTGATTGTAATGATAGAGAGAGCTTCCATTTCAGTGCCCCAGATTGAGAACATGTGTAGGAAAATGCCATCGATGGTTTATTCAGCAGCTATTTAACTCGCTGCTATTTGAGACCTTTGGAAAATTTAAAAATAAAATGATAGAAACAACTGAATTTAAAACTTTAAAATGGTAAATATCTTGAATTCAAGCTACATTAATATCTTGTGCACTAAAGTCCAATTTAGCAATATTTCCAAAGGAGAACTTGAGAAGGAGAGGAAGAACATCGAAGAAAGGGCAACTGAAAAAGAGTATTTTTGTGGAAACTGGTTGGTAAAAATTGAGTATAAAATTCTTTCTGTGTGAATCATTACACTGTATGCCTTCCTGGCAGGCTTTATTTTGCACATCGATCTCAATTCGTGAAGTTGGCACAATTTCAGGCTAGTGAAAATATTGTGATTAATCACAAATGATGTGGTTCTGAAGTCCACATTCTGCAGTTTGGAGCACTACATTTAAGAGCATTGAGATCGAGTCTAACTAGGGTGACACTTTCAATTTGACATGTAATCAGATTTAATGCAATTCATTGAAGATGTAATCACAATCAGATTCCATGTGATTTTTTCAGCCTCTTTTTAAAAAAACTCATATCATTACTGAAGTCCTATCCAAAGTTTTTTCGGTCAGCTAAACACCCTTTTATGCTCTTCCAAATGCATGACGTTATGAATGGGCTAACCTTAAAAATCTCACTTTCTACTAATTAGGTTTTTGTTCACAGTTTTTCATGTAATGGGCCAATTTCCTCTCCTTTTGTTACAAACTCATCTGTAAACATCTAACATTTTATAAAGCACTGAAATTAAATGCTGCGAGATGGTTATAAATTAATGAACTAGTCATGAAAGATCTTCCCAATGGCCTAAACTTAACTGAAACTGCACATTTTTTCTTCCATTGTAAGGCAGATAATCTCTGACCCCTGCAAAGCTACAACTCTATTCATGTGCTTGTGCTCAGCTCTTTTTCAAATGCTTGTAAATTGCGATGCTTCTTCAGCTGTTCACAAGGCATCACGTGTGGTGGGTGGTGTGGGGCTGGACATCTGTCTTTTTTCCTCAAGAAGCTCACAGGCATATATAGAAATTGCTTATTGAAAATGGAATATAAGCAAGTGCACGTGCATTATTCTGTGATTTGCCTAATGAGCATACTGGCTTGATTATGAGGGAAGGAACATTCATTATGGAATTACCTTATGACTGCTTGGATCACACATTCACACATCTTGTATACGTAGGGCAACTGGTGTTAGTCATACTCATTGTACATACATCAATTTGTTTCACAGAATCTCTGATTTTTCTTTCCTTTTTTTCTGTTGTCTTTTATGAACTTGGTTAGGTACATAGCAAGAATGACGTAATAGAATCCATGTAGTTGGTCTGTTATAGGTGCGAAACCTTTTGATTATAGTAATGGTGAGAACACGACATGCTCTACTCAATGCTATAGGAAGATGCTTTAATGTGTTAGTCTTTGGGATTGTTTAATCCGAAGGATATTTTCTGCTTTCAAAGTACTACATATGAGTTGAAATGATTGGAAAATGTATGAATTGGATAGCATTAACTTCTCTCTCTCTCTCTATCTCTCGGCTGTAGATAATGGAATATTTCTACTAAAATCAACAACAGAATATTTTGACCCATTTGGATTTTGTATTCGACGCATGGTAGTCATTTATTTTTTATCAGAAAAATTTGATCCATTTAGATTTTGTACTCCACGCATGGTGCTCATTTATTCTTAGCGACTCCAATTCCTTGAAGCGAATTAGACAAATATTTTAACCCTAGCAAGTCACAGATTCTGAGTGACTTGAGCATCTTGAGTTGTCCTAAACCCTCTTTCAGTGACTTTAATTTCTTGTAGCGGTCGATTTGAAGATCCTCTTGTGATCTGGGCCATGATTCGAAGCAATCGGTGAAATTTTTTTTTTTTAATTTTAAAAACTTATTCTTTTAAATATAATCCATTTATAATGTTTTTTAACATTAGTTTGATTAGAAATTTATATGTTTATGATTTCAAAATCATTGAAGAGTGAATTTGTAACTGTTAGAATTTTAAAATTAAATATATGAAGAATTTCTTTTATACCTATAACATTTGTACATAATTCCTAACAAATGGGTGATCTCACGTGCCAAGCCATGGGACTCCTCTATAATTATTATTTTTGAATATTTTATAAACATGTAAAGTTAGGTGTATTTAATCTAAAAATTAAGTTTTATCATTTTTGGATGATTTAAAGTATTTTTTATCTTTAAACATAGTGATATTTTCGTAATTTTATGTGTATGTTTATAAAAAATAAAAAATAAAAAAACAAGTCCACCGGTTGGACTCATGAGACTCCTCATGCGGCTGGCCTCACTCGACTACCCCTCTTCCTAATGTACCTACAATGTTTTATAATTTTTTTATATCCATAATATTTGACCATAAATTCATATTATACTTATGCCATTAATGCTATGGTTATTTACCCCATTGAAAGAAAATATGATTCTCCCCTTCTAAAATTTTTCTAATTAAAATAATTCAACTTTAATATGACTCTTAAATTATTTAATATCATATATTAATAATTTGCTATCATCAATAGATTCATGCTAAGAATAAATTATCTCAATTAAACGGGCAAAATTATCTTTTCTTCAATAGGGTAAATAACGGTTGTATTAACAAAATGAGCATGAGAGGATTTTAAGTAAAATGTTATGAGTATGGGAGAAATGTATGAAATATTATGGTTATATAAGGAATTAGGGGTAAATGTTATGAATATGAGAGAATTTTTTTTTAAATATACATCATACGTAATTCAAAAATATACTGTTTTTTTGAATCGAAATAAATACATAATGATATATATTATAAGTTGTTAGAAATAACCACTACTATGTACTATTCGTATGCTCTTTTCAAATGTTTTTGAAAGAAAAGATTTTATTTAGGAATTTTTGCAAATATGCCGACAAAGTTTGACTAATATAGCATTAGTGTCTCTAAGTTTGCCAATACTGTAAATATGCTCTCAAAGTTTGCATTAAATTGTAACTGTGTTCCTTCCATTATGACATCATTAGAATTTTCTATAAAATGATGATAATGCCCGTTAAGTCAAGCGATACACTTGCAATTTTTTAAATATTGTAGATATATTTATTATTTCATTATTCTATATATATTTACATATATTATTATTTTAGATTTTTTACAAACATGCTTATAACATTTGCAAAAATTATAGGTGTACCACTTGACGTAAAGGGTATTATCGTTATTTTACAAAAAAATCTAATGGCGTCATAACGAAAGGGCACTCTTGCAATTTCATATAAATTTCGTGGGCATATTTGCAATATTGACAAACGTAGGAACACATGCAATATTAGCCAAATGTTGGAGGCATATTTGTAAAAATTCCTTTTATTTATTCACAGGGTGTTAGAATTAAGAACTAGGGCGGGATGTGAATTGTGTTGTAGTAGGTACTTGTAAATAGAAGAGAGATTAAGGAAAGTGAAAATTTCCCAACAAGTTGCAGAATGAAAATTCCAAATTCCCAATTGAATTCGCTTATCAGATTCGAATGTGATGTACGCACGCATGCTGCTGTTGTTGTGACCCTGGAGCATCATGAGTTGGGTCGCTTAACATGTCCAATCAATTTAATTTCCCTGCCTATGAAGGATCCGGGATTAATTCGTGACCCTGGAGTATTAATCATGAAAATCATATGTATATACATATATACATATATATACGTACAATGAGGGAATTAATTTACTTCTAAAAAAAACGAGTGAATTAATTATTGTCCTGATGCCTCTAGTTTCATCATCATCATCAATTTTTTCCCACCTAGGTCAGGTCCGCTGATGTGATCAGTTGTATATGGATCAAAAATCATGAGATATATGTACATCTTGCAGTAGTCTGTAATTAATATAATGGCTCGTCGACTCTTGTGGTGCTCGATTTAGAACATCGACGAAGATCTAGGCTAAGTAATCGAGAATTAAAATTGGGCCAATCAACTCTTTTGTCATGACGAGTAGTACATGTGAGCTACTGAAAAATTTTAGCTAGAAACAAATTAAGGTGGACAGTCACAGAGGAACGTCATCCACTTGAATTTAATTCCAGCTGTGCAGTTGGAAATGAAGGATTATCACACATTCTCCGTTCCTCAGAATATTGAATACTTGAGATACGCTACTCAAACTTTGATGGCGAAATAATCATAAAGCTTTCCATATGACAATCATTTGCTTCTTAAATAGCTGCAAACAATAAAGAAAACGAGATTAAATTTCAAATTGCTTTTCATTAAATTTTAACCGACCCGAGTAAAGGAAAAATAAGAATTAATTACCATGCTAGCTAGCTGGACAGAATCCGCTTGTATGGTTGACTTGTCTAATATAAGATCTATCGCACTATTATGGTGGATATGGCGATGATATATCTTGAGTATTAATTACGTAAGAATAGGAGCGGCAGTTCAACTTTGGCAGGCAATGTTTACTCATCGAATGGCAGCTCTACTTCCTGACATCAGATGGATTAAAACATCAGCCTGCGATTTTGAAATTGCATTTTGAAACATCGGCCTACAGATTAAAGCCATGAGAGAGAGAGAGAGAGAGAGAGAGAGTCGTACCTTAGTTATTGATTGCATTTGCATTTTCAAAAACTTAGCTCCTCCAATGTTATGTACTGTTGAAGCAATCCGAGGACATCATTTTTCTTGCAGTTTTCCTTCATTAAATCCTTTCCCAGTTGATGATAATCTCAGTGATGTGTGAAATCTTGGACCAATCTACACCTTCTTCCCTCTTGCATTTTTCAGACAATAGTGGAAAACCTTCGATCCACAATGCTTGGAGAAGCGAAAGTTGTTTCAATCCACGTGGCAGCCATCCCAATGCTTGACAACGTTTAATCTCCAAGCGCTGTAATGACTCTAGTCTCCCTGTGGAATCAGTGCTGGCAAAACAATGATTTCCAGCAACTTGAGCTGTCCCAACGCCTCTGGCAGAGACTCCAAATGGTAGTGCTACCCGATTTGAAGACTCTGTAGCAACTGGAGTTGTGCCAACACATCAGGCAGACACTTCAATCCAGTACATGTCCAAATTTTGAGTTTCCGCAGCGCCAGCTGTCGCTCCCATCGTCCGTCGGGGAATGTCCTGAACCACCAATTTCTTGAGACTAGGAAGATCTGGTATCAGCTCGCTTGAAAGAAACTTATGGCAGCACGATGTCAATGCTTCAAGAACCGGAAGTGAAGAGGAGCTCTCTATCCCTTCGATTTCATCACAACGTAAAATGATCAGCTTAGAAGCATTCGGAAGGTGACGTGGTAAACGTTCCAATTTGGAACACCTGACAAGGGTCAATGTATGCAGACACGGCATCATCTCCATCCAGCTCGGTAATTTTGAACTCGGATAACCATCTAGTTTAACCTTTTCTAGCTTCCCGTGGGGCCGCAGACATTCAAACACACTCTCCATCCTCTCACTATCCGCATGATCATCAATGGTTCCGCCTCTTGAGATGACCAGAGACAAGCTGCGAAGGTGTGGCTTGTTCCATAGCTCTGCCCTCTCTCTGCGCTTCTTCTCGGCTTGGTACCCTATCCTATTTCAAGACTTCCTTGAAGAGAATGGAGTGGTTACAGCTCATTAATACCACATCCTTCTCCTTCCCCTTCCCCTGCGACATCTCCCACTATAAACTTGCTCAACGTCCACTAGGCAAGCACTTAAGCTTACTAATTTTCCCGACTTCAAGATGTCTCAATCTAACCGTTTTGCCCATACCTCTTGGTAACATTTTCAGTTCAACACAGTCGTTAGGGTTCAAGGTGTGCAAATTGTGGAGATGAATCACCGATTCTGGCAACTCCATTATCTGTGTAACAGACAAGTTCAAATACATCAACTGCTTCATCTTTCCAATTGACTGTGTTTGTAACAGACAAGTCCAAATACATCAACTGCTTCATCTTCCCAATTGCCTCAGGCAATTTATCCATTTCTGAACGACTAATGTCCAAATATCTCAAATGCTTCTTCTTGAAAATGCTTTCCGGCAATTCTGTAAAACAACACAAGTACAATGCCCTAAGGAAGCTTGCTTGAAGGAATAAGTTAAAAATGCCATTCGCAGTTCCATCAGCCTCTAAACAGAGGTTCCGCGGCTTTTCTGCTCTATCGAAAGAAGAAGGAATCTTCCCACGATTTCTATGGAAGGACAAATATGCATGGCGGACATTACCATTAACATTAGCCCTAGGGCATTGGCTTGATGTTTCACCATCACAAGTACTAGTAGTAAAAGAACAAATTTCATCATTTGCAATGATTCAGCTAAGTCAAGGACCAAGTCATGCATCATCCTACACGTGATCTCCTAATCTAAACCCTCTTCAACTTTCAGGAACAAGGACCGCTCTACTAACTCATCAAAATATTCTGCACCAATATCTTCTTTCTCTCTGTTTCCGTTGCACCGAACGAAGCGTTGTATACTACCACCCACAATCAGACCTAAAATCCTTAGGCTATGGCGCATCTTTAGGAAATATCGAGCAATATGTAAAACATGGCTTCAAATGTATTGGGAGATAAGAATATGTGGGCACTAAGGCTGGCAGAATTTTATCAGTGACCTGTGGCAAGGTCCATATTCCGCTATCTAACACATTCTCCCAATCTTCAGCGCTTGTCTTCGCACTCCCCATTACCTGGATTGAAAGTGGCTCTCCTTTGCACTTATTTACTATTTCTCTTCCCACACTTTCTACTTCTGCATACCCCTCTGCTTTCCTTCCAGCAAACCTTTTAGCTCATGGACGCAGGCAGCATTCATGGTGGTTGCTACCCTCTCACTGCAGGTGGTAGCCAAAATTCTACTTCCTAGTGCCCCTTTAAGCAAGGGAAGCCGCAACATTTTCCACTTGTCCTCCTCGTCGTTCCAGACATCGTCATGGACAAGTAAGAAGCGATTCCCTGACAGTGATCGAACAAATAGAGCCTTTCCAGCACGACAGCGGCGCCAGCAAATAGAGCCAGGTGTTCCCGGACCACACCGTTCAGCTTCTTCTGAGCCATTGAAACAGGTGCATCAGTCACGATTAATTGCAGCTCCTCTCTACGAATGAAAGATCAAGGATCAGCAAACTCTCGCTCTTAATTACAGATGATTGTGTAGGTGCATGTCTCCACAAGCTACCAAGCTCTATGTATAGTTTTATACTACATGGTAACTGGGTCTATTGCGTTCTCTACGAAGAGATATATAGATAGTTAGATAGACATATATTCCCTTTTTTTTTTTTTCTCCAAATGATTTAATTCGCAAGTCTGTAATTCCATTGCTGTTGGTCGCACAAGCTTACAGATGGAACTAGGACCTTTGACAAGGAGGAAGAAATTTTAATGGAGGGTAACTGTAATTAATTTTAGGAATTCTTTTCTTGATCGGTACCTATATACTGTGATAACTATGCACAAACAAGCTACAAGAATCACCCCCTCTGCGGCCAGTCTACTGGAAAATTACGACGGTTTAGCAAAGCGTGGATGCGAAGCAAAATTAAATATTCCACATGGCTTCTAATTACTGGACGTTTTTGGTATTGCTTTTTATTAAGGGCACGTTTGGCAATTAAAAAAAGTTTTTAAGCTAAAATTTTTAAACTCCTAACAACTATTCTATTTTTTAATTATTTTTTCAATTTTTTTAATATAACTACCATACTTTCTAATTGTTTCTATATAACTATTCATACATTTAATTTATATATTTTAAATTGATTCTCTTTATTCCTCATCATTCCCCCTATATGCCATGTCATTTTTTTCCATTTTAAAATTTTTTACATAAAACACTTTTTATTAAAAGTTTTATCATGATCATAAAAAAAAAAGCTGCCCAAATTAATTGGAAACAGAATTCTCCCAGGCTGATGGGTAAGATGAAATTGAAATCCGGACACACCACCTATCTACGAGACTACGTAGAGGTGATTAATGCCGAGCCAAGAGGCATTAAAAATGCAAATGAATAAATATCAGTTAATCTAGAAGAAGACCATAAAATACTAGAGTAGAATATCCCGTCTTCGACGTAGAAAAATATAATTTTTTCCTCAATATGAATGAAAATACATAATAATAACAACAACAGCAACAGCAACAATAATCTCGAGGGAAAAATCTTTCTTGGCACGTTGACCTAAGCACAAACCTAGCTCTAAATATTAAATACCAAATGTTTTACATGACATTGAAAATCTAATTAATTGTTCACCTGGGCACATGCAAATGATAAGCAATATCTAAATTAATTTAGCCGTACGTTTCACTGGCCTAGGTACCCCTAAATATTTCAGTTGGCCACCTTCATCATTTTTTTTTGTCGATTACAACGCATGGAGACGACGCTCTTTCCGGATTCGAATCCTGGTCGTTACTCACGCACACATGGCCACCTTCATCATTTCGGATTACCGACGAGTAAATCAAAATCTTGTTAATTTATTTTGTTTAACATTTTTATTTTTATATAATACTAAAAATTATTTCAATCAAATTTTCAGGTGGGTTATATCTGCTAAAAATAAAAATATATAATCATATGTAAATTATGAAAAAACTATTTAAATTTATTCACAAATGCAATAAAATATATTAATAATTTATAAAATCATTTATTTATTTACGAATTACGTTTTAAATGTTGATCATACAACTTCTCGATCCATATGTAAATAAAATTATTCCAATATGTTACTTTAATACTTATTCCTACAAAGCTTTACACATCTTTTATTTCCGTTAATGATAAATGCACCCGGGTGCACTTAGCTTTGGTACACATGGGTGTATTTAATCATTTTTTAAAATTTTTTTATACAACTGTTAAGCTAAGTGTATTTAACATGTGTATAAAATTTTAATATTTTTGCATTTTTAAGGATTCTTTTGAAAATCAGTAGCATTTTTAGTAATTTTCACTAATTTTCAAAAATAAAAATTTAAAAATCTCCAAAAATCTAAACTTAATATACATGTTAAATATAATTAGATTGACAGTTGTATAAAAAAAAAATTTTTTTTAAAAATGAGTTAAAGCACCCGGATACATTATATCAAGTCTCCCTTTGATTTTAGATGAAAACTTGGTTACTTTGCTAAATAAATAATTCTAACTAGACTAAGTGGATTGAAGTTTAACTCATCAATAAAGTGAGCCTAAAATAAGGATGACATACTTAAATTTTAGTAATACCTATGCAAGTATTTCTTATTAATTCAGATGAGCACTTAGTTTAATGGATTATGTAGATTAAATTTTGATTCATATGGACCCAAAATGAGGATGAGACACTAAGTATCTATTTAGCAGGGTGGTAGAATTACCGCAACTTATTCAAAAAGTGCCGATTCATAGCTTAATTTTTCACTTTTTGAAAATTTTTAAAGCAAATCATTCGGGTTGAATAGATAAGCTCATGCAAACACCTCCAAAAAGTGGACGATTCACGCCCTTTTTGCAGAAAATAAGAGGGCCAGAGAAGCCCTCAAACTTTCAACGTTACTCATGCATGCACACATGGAAACCCTAAATAAATTTCTACAATAAATAAACTCAAGATTTTTCAATAATTTCAAATATTACTTAAATTGTCTAAAATTTCATTCATATTCATGCCATTAGGGACTTGTAAAACATGTCATTAGCCCCTCTATGAAATAAAAAAAAATGCCCAAGCTCTAATATGACATAGGTTTAGTTTGTTGATAAGTAAAAAATTCACACTAAAATGATAAAAAATTTTGTACTTGTAAAAATACTAAGAACTCATTTAAACGTGAATTTTTAGCTATATCGTTATAATTAGAGCTCAAACATATATGTCATTTTATAGAAGAACTAACAGGCTATTTAATAAGTATTTAATCACGAAGGTACGAATGAAATTTTGGGCCACATAGTTATTTTTGGAGTAATTGAAATTTCAGATTAGATTTCAAATTAAAAGCAAAACAAACAAGCGCATTTGAGATTTTCTTTTTTTTTAACATAAAAAGCGAAGCTACTCTCACAACAAAAGTGGAGTAAATGCTATTGTGAATTTGAGACAGCCGGATACCGGAAGTGAGCGAGGATCATGAGAAGCCATGGCTCTCATGAAAGCATATGGATTGCATGCAACATCCAAGTCCACACTCAAGTTTTTAATATTATCTGTGCCGTTGAAGCATTAATAAATGGAAACGTTCCTCCTCTGTGCCCTTAAATAAATAAATTTTTTGATAAAAATGCCAATGTAGTCTAACCCTTCAATTGACAAATTCTTTTAAAAACGTCTACCTGCTCTGCCAAAAATTGGAGTCAATGGTTAGCTGAGAGTTGAGACAGATGGAAATGAGGAGGGTCATTAGGATCCCAAGGGCCCAAAATAAATATTTTTTCAGAGAGTTCCGTGTTCCTCACGTGTGTGTAAATTTGTTTATTTTTTTAATTTCTTCACGATTGATTGAAAATATACTTCATTTATTGTGTTTAATATAACCTATTGTTATTATAAAAACCTCATCACTTGCATAATATGATTGTGCATGATTCTCATCAACAAATGTGTAAATTTGATATAATAAAAATAATTTGATGTTAGATATTAAATTTTAAAATTATACTTTCAATATCTAAATTATCTAAAATATTATTATTATATAAACAAATAATGTTATAAAATATTATTACATTCCAAAGTATATTTGAATAGATTTAAGCATTTTTGTTATAATTTATACATGAATATATATTTTTAAGCAAATGTAGCCAATGCACATTTTTTATTTGAGTTGCCTTTTAATTAAAGAAATGATGCTTACTATAATATAGTGGATTTCCTGTTAATAGTCAACCGAGAAAAATGGATTGGTTACATTACACATGACTCTGAGGAAAAAAAAAAAAAAATTACGTCCCAAGTGCCACTACCCGCTGAGCTAAGATAGCTATATGTTTTTGAAAAATTTTAAAGTCTTCCTTGCCACTATCCGTGAAAATGAAAGTGAATTAATATTTCTCTCTCGTTCAATGGGATTGCTTTCTTCTTTTGTTGCCTATAAATTTTAATCATTTTAGGCATACATTAATTGTTAATTTGGACGTCAGATCGATTGCTTTCATTCAATTTTCCTACATTTTAGGCATCACATTAATTAGACGTAGCGACTCAAATTTCAAGGTTAAACTGTTATTCGGTTCCCTTCTAGGGATATAATGATCGTTGAACTATATCGGTTGCAAGTGCAAAGAGAAAATGAAAATGTGGACAATGCCATTTCATTTGTAAAGTTCACATGAAATACACAGTTCGCCCATGATTTTATTTTTTTAAAAGATATGAATATAAATGCATGACCTAGATATTGAAAGGATTTTCAGCATGGATTTGATTTTGATTAAACGTTAAGGTTTGTCGCAATCAGGAAGTCCCACAAAACAAAATGAATAAAACCAGTTCCATTTAATCATTCAATTACGAATACATTCATTGGGTTTCAAACACAATCTAATTGAAAACCTGACTGGCTTCTATCCATTTTCATATTATAGGCCGTAAAAAAAATAAATTTAAATTATTTAAACTATAACAATGACAAAAGTAAAGTTATGTAATCGGGTTTGATTCATTTCTGATGGTTTTCAGATCCGGTTTAATTTGTTTGAAAGGAATTTGAAGAAACATGTAGTTTGTTTTCTAGCTGGACTCAAGTCACTAATTCTTAAATTTATAACATGGGATGCTTTGAGGTATTGTTAGCCCTGCTTAATTGCAAGTCGTCCATATGAATGGCAAAATCCGCAGAACTAAAAACAATGCAACGCCGTCTGTGGGAATCGAACCCACGACCACATGGTTAAAAGCCATGCGCTCTACCGGCTGAGCTAAGACGGCTGGGTATTTGGTTTGTCTTAGATATATTTATTTTACTCTTAAATTCGGGAAAAAGCTTCCCCTCCCCACCTGGCAATAAATAGGATTGCTCGTTTCTTTTATTGCGTACAAATTTTAATCATTTTAGGCATACCTTGATTGTTAATTTGGATGTCTGACTAATTGCTCTCATTCGATTTTTCTACCTTCGCCATTATTTCAGCTATCTATATATATTTTGATTGAAACATCTATATTTAGGGTGTGTTTAGTTAGGGTTAAAACTTTTGATAAAAAGTTTTTGAATGAAAAGTTGTCACATTGATAGAAAATGATGTGATATAATAGAAGTAATGATGAGAAGTAAAAAGAATAAAGTTAAAAT
>JAXCLR010000001.1:55807029-55852855 GCA_035584095.1 Annona squamosa
TAGGAAAATATGAAAAAATAATTAAAAAATAGAGTAGTTATGGAGAGTGAAAAGTTTTAGATTGAAAAGTTTTGGTTAACATATTTATATCCCAAACAAACACACCCTTAATAAGAAGCCCTAACTCAAATTTCAAGGTTAAAGAAATAGCAAGAAGTGATTTTTCTAAATATATATATTATATCTTACTATAATTTCACCACGCGTCCATTGCATTTCTAATTTACTTTTTAAAATACCTAAAATACCCTTGGTGCAAAATAAAATAAGAAATTTAGAGTTCATGTTTCGTCGAGGGGGAGAAAGGAAGTGAACATAGACGAACGCCCAAAGCAACATAAAGCTTTTGCAATTGCAGAGCCATAAAATAACCATCCAGATTAATGAAACCTAGCCATATGTCAGCGGAGGTAAGGATTGGCCTCTTATTTCATAGCACAAGTTGGGCGTCCAGACTCCACTCCAGATGCCTTTTGTGACTGCAGGGGCAGTGCTATTTTTAGAATGCATTATTGCTTGATTCCAAAAATTTCCTGGTGGGTTTTTTTCTTACCTAGAATAGCTGTTTGGAATACAGTGGACAATCGAAGCCGAAAATATTTTGCGAAAATTTTCAAGATGAATGAACGGTACAGGTTGCCCAATGGATGCCGCAAGTGCACATAACCGTCGACGGCTCTCATAAATCCAAATATCCATCCATATGACATACTTCAAAATGACAAATCTACGCATGATTCCGGTAATTTTTTCTTATGATCTTTCCCATGGTCGACTCGTCAAATTTGGTACCAACTAGCAGCCGCATTCCATGTTCTCCAACAGCAACACACCATCGCGGATCCAGATTTAGCCTTGAGCAGCAACGTTCTCTACTCCTCCATGAACGCTATCGTCACACCTCTCCAGATTTTCCAACAGCGGTGCGCATCTTCTCCGGCTACTTTCATCTTGGCCAATGACGAGGTGATGTTGGGTCAGTACATCAATGTACTTAGCAAGAGATAAACGGCGATAAAATGGTAGCCAAAAAAGGAGGAACGATGGAGCTAGATGATGACCTGGTTTTACGGCTTCGCAATGAGTTGGCAACACGCACAGAGATGGAGATCAAAGAGAAGGAATGAACATCTCATCGGCAACGTGGAGGATCGAATCGATGAAGACAGGGATGGAGGAGTGTGTAGACGGAGACGGGGGAGCGGATGAAATCAAAAATTCAGTCGCTGGGGATTCGGCCTTGATGGATGCCCTAGGTTAGATTCAGCGTTTGCCGCTTTTGGTTTTGCCTATGCTCACGGATATCTAAGTAATTTTACCAATTTTCTAAAGTCATTTCTTTTAACTCATTAATGGAGGAGGTATATTCGGAATTTTGTGCAAATATAGTAGGTATATTTAGAATTATGATTAAACTTAATGAGTATATTTAAGAAAAGTCTTTTTCTTTATAGAAATGATCATTGAATTAAATCAATTATAAGTTTACAAGTGGAAAAAGAGAAAGAAAATATGGATAATGACATTTCATCCGCTTTAGGTGTATAACTCACGTCGGTTTGTAGTCTAGTCTACCTGTATCTTATTTAGAAAAAGGCCTACATGACCCAAACTATTTATTAATTTAGTTCATAGTATACCCTACCATACCCATTACTCACAGGATTAATTCTGATTTCAGTTCCAAATCAGTTAATTTAATACTCAAATATAATATTTTAAAAAAATATTTCCATTTTATAAATATTTTATGAGTAAAAAAATATTTTATTTACTCATAGTGTGTCCAATAGGGTATTCATCTGGCAAGGATGCTGGAGCCCATAAAATATACACTAAAGACAAATAAATTTTACATTGGTTTCATTTATCAACTCTTCTCCCCAATAATTGTAAAGATCAAGTACATTGACCACCATTAACTAATACAAGATCTTGCCAGCTAGTTATGGATACACTGATCATACGTAATGAACGTAATAACCACAATGCCATGTTAGAATTGAACAGTAATAAATCAAACAACTGCAAGTAGTAACTCAGTATTTCAATTTTTTTTTTCATGCAATTTTAATCCATACATGATACAAACCAGTATCTGCGTGACTTGAGTTTCTAGCAATGACTTCAATTTTGAGACAATGGGAGAGATCAAGATGGCACCAAACTGTCAGGCAAGACTTCAATTCATTGCAGTAGCTAATCCCACCACCAGCGTTCGCATCAGTTTTCTACGTCTTAAGGTTTGTAAGATCCAGTAGCTCACCGCAGAAAAAATTCACTGGGGGTGTCAGTTAACGAAATTTTTTCAAGAACCTGAAAGGCAACATTTCCTTGTGGTTTGACAAATAACCTAGTGCACGGTTTAAACAAAGATCTTGTTAAAATAACCTACGTTATAAACCACCACGAATACAAGATCTTTTTAAAATATGGATGCATTGAAATTTCATGAACTAGTTTACCAGGTTAGACAAAGATGTCGATAGCGAAGTGTCTAATCTTCAATGATTCATGCATATACGCTAACACATTCCTAGACTCAATCATATGAGTACCTATCTATGTAGCTACAAATATTAAACCAAAGTTTCATACTGTTGGAATTATATTAGGATCGGGAATCTTATACGCCCATAATAGATTTCCAACTCTTACTCATACGGGAAAACACAGTCCCACTTGAATACACTTTGTATGAAAATATACTTGTACTGGGATAGCTCTTGCGTAACTACCGTACATCCCTTCCGGACCAATTATAAATATGTGTGAGATCTCAGGGAGAAATATATATCAGAGCATACGGGAGAAACCACTAAAGAGTTCTCCTAACCCCTTTTAGAGATTAGTGGCATTAAAATTGTAATAGTGTTGTTGGTTTCTAATCTTGTGATCCCAATCCGGCCGAGCGACAGAGTTTGAAACACAAACTTCCAATCTTTTCGCTTCCGCTTTTGCTAAATAAGGTGTGTACTATGTAGTAAATCCTTAATTATCAGACACATACAATTTCAACCCGCCTAACAAAGAAATATTTTAATCTTTTAGAAAAATATAAAAATAAAAATTACCATGTCAAGCTTGTGTTGTCAATTGCTCCAATATTTGTTACACCATGATGGAGGGATGTGATGTCATAATTTTTTTAAAAAAATTATATGAATAGCAAGAGCAACAACAGTAAAAGCAATATAAGAGTGTCGCAGTAACAACAACCAAACTATGATTATGAAATCATGGCAGATCATAATGTCTATCTATCTATCTATCTATATAGAAAGAGAAATGACCCCATTAGCCCGGATTAAGCAAATGACTCACTTAGCTCGCCTTAAAAAACTCATCTGAAACACTTTTTTTATTCTTGTTTTCATACACTTATTTATCTAAGTGTATTTAATATATGAACTAAGTTTTATCATGTTTAGATATGTGTATATATATATTTTTTGAGATTTTGTTTAAAAACCTGTGTATATTTTCTTCATACACTTGTTTACCTACTCAAGCTGGCAAGATCACTTTACTTATATATAACTAGGTTACATAGAAGCGATTTCATATAATCCTTCCAAATTTTAAGATTTTGATGTTTGATAAAAATCCAATCCGTTCATTGTATTTAATGTCATTTGTTTAGTAAGGAGCCAAGTTTCAACCAAATCTAATATATGCATAAGTCGCATTTGCTGAAAAATAGATACATTCATGTATAAATTAAAGAAAATATTTAAATTCATTCATATATGTATTGGAATATAGTAATACTTTATATAATCATTTATCCATATAGTAATGATATTTTAGATATTGAAAACATTATTTAAAAATTGATATTTTGCATTAAATCATTTTATTATGTTACTTTTACATATTTGTAAATGAGACACATATAAGGGTTTTCATAATAATATAAGTGATGCTAAACATAATAGATAGAATGAATTTTTAATCGACTATTTAGATATCGAAAATGGAAGGAGTTTCATAGAAGCATTCCTGTGTGTATGTATATATATATAAGATATTTCAGTACATTTGGCTCAAAATGAGTCTTAAATTATCATAAAATATACATTTATTTTACACATTATATTTAAAATTGTTCTTTTTATTAGCATATCAATTTTCATCCAAATTGGATATATTTACCATAACGAAATGGATGTATATGGGTCCCATCTGAAAATGGTACAAAATCAATGTAACATAATAGTTTGATGTAAATACTAATTTTAAAATTATTTTTTCAATATGTAAACTATCGAAAATATAATATAAACATGGATAAATGATTCTATCGAGTATTAATACATTTAAATGCATGTATGGCCCATTTTGAGCCAAATACATTATAACTTATGGTGCATATAACTGAACTGAACATCGAGAGATATAGAGAGAGAGAGAGAGAGAGAGTGTTCACCTCAACAGGTTGATTGCGGGCAGGCAACTGGAAACTCCTCCAATGCAAGTATGTATATGTGGGAAATGAATTCTTCGTCCACTGAATTGCTTACTATTCTTCCAAAATCAAGGTGTAGTAGTGAGTATGTGAAATCTTGGGCCAACCCACACCTCCTTCCCCCTCGTATCTTTCCAACAGTAGCTGACAGTCATTGACTCGCAGCCGTCCACGTAGGCCAAGGTGTTCCAATCCATCAGGCAGTGCTTCTAATGCATTACAATCTGAAATATCCAAGAGACTGAGTGCTTTAAGCTGTCCCAGACCCTCAGGCAGCGATTGCAATCTTCCCAAACCAGAAATCCAAAGACTCTCTAATGACTCTAGCTCTCTGAGCGAATCAGGCAAGCAGGTCAACGCTTTCAAAATGCGGACATCAAGAGACTTGAGTTTCTTGAGCTGTCCTAACTCCTCTGGCAATGACTCCAATTTGTCACAGTCGGAGACATCAAGACTCTCTAGCAATTGCAGTTGCAATATCCCACTAGGCAGAGACTTCAATTCCTCGCATTCGAGAATTCTAAGTTCTCGCAGTTCCTCCAGCTGTTCCCATCCTTCATTTGGGAGTGCCTCATTTCTAAATTTACGGATTTCTAATTTCCTGAGGATTGGGAGATTCGGCAGCCCACTTGAAAAAAATTCACTGCTGTCAATGATTGAAAATTTTTCAAGAAGCTGAAGGGAAGGGTGGGAACTTTGTTCTAGCCCTTTAATTCCGTGGCAGTCGCTAATCATTAGCTCTATTAGAGAAGAATTAGCAAGGGGATGTGGCAAACTTTCCAAATTAGAACAACTGCAAAGCTTCAATTTTCGCAGAGATGGCATTGCCCCAGTCCAACTTGGCAACTTTGGACTTGCATACCTTTCTATCTCCAACTCTTGCAGCTTCGCATGAGGCCGCAGACCTTCAAGCACACACTCCATCCTCTCCATCTCTGTATCATCTGTTTCTGACACCGTAAGAACCAAACTACTGAGGCCAGTCTTGTTCCATAATTGTGCTTTTTCAGCTTCTTCTCGGCTTGACACTTTCTCCAAGTGTTCTATTTGTAGACTTCCTTGGAGAGAGTTGAGTGATTGCAGTTCATCAATCCCACAGCCTTCTCCTTCTCCATCTCCACCTCCCACTATGAATTTACTCAAGCTTTGAAGGTGATTGATTCTGCCCAACCCTTGAGGCAGATACCCAAGGCTCCTGGTCCAACTGATTTCCAGATGTTTCAGACCAACTATTTTGCCTATGTTTCTCGGTAATCTTTTCAATTTTCGACATGAACCTACATCCAAGGTGTGCAAATTAGAGAGCTGGCTCACTGACTCTGGCAATTCAACTATTTTTGTTCCAAATAAATACAGATATCTCAACTGTCTCATCTTCCCGATTTCATTTGGCAACTCTACCACATTTGAACAGGACAAATCCAAAAACCTCAATTGCCTCAACTTGCCAATGCTTTTTGGCAACACAGAAGGTGAATTGGTAAAAATGAGCGCCCTAAGGAACTTTGTTTGATGGAACAAGTCAAATTCGTCACTGTCCATTTCAACCTTATTGAGATAGAGAGTCCGCAGTTTATTTGCTTTACTAAAAGCAACAGCCATGTTGCTGGGCTTATAACCAGTGTTTTCAGAAAATAAGAGTGCATGGCGAACAACAAAACTGCTGATAATAGGACATTCATCTGACTCCTCACCTTCAACATCAAAGGCATAAATTTCATCTTTGGCAATGTATTCAGCCAAGTCATGAAGGCAGTCATGCATTACATATCTAGTCTCATCAATTGACTCAACTGGCTGAAGCATTGACCATTCTACTAAATCATCAAAGTAATCCGCACTGATTTCTTCCATCTCCATGCTTCCCTGTGATCGAATGAAGCCTTGTGCAACCCACAACTTGACCAGCATATCCTTCTCGAAATTCCAACCTTTATGGAACATTGAGCAGTAGGCAAAACAATGCTTTAGATGTGATGGCAGATTGCAGTATGATAGAAATAGAGCTGGTAGAATTTCATCAGCGACTCGGGGTGGCAAAGACCATATTTTGCTATTCAATATGTTCTCCCAAGATTCTAGTACCATCTTGGAATGCATTGCGCCACCAATGACCTTAATCGAAAGGGGCACTCCTTTGCAATTATTTACTATTTTTCTTCCTACTCCTTCCAACTTGGAATACTCCTCTGCATTGATCCCTGCAGAAGCTCCACCCATGAATAGACCCCAAGAATCATCATCTGACAGACCTTGTAGCTCGTGGATGAAGGTAGCATTCATCGTCTTTGCTACCTTTTCGCTGCGAGTGGTAACCAAAATTTTACTTCCATGTTCGTTGCTTGTCAAGGCTGGCTTTAGCATTTGCCACTTGCCTTTATCATCATTCCAGATATCATCCAGGACAAGCAAGAAACGCTTCGTTCTTAGTGCTCTACGAAGCTCTTTTTGCAGTGTTTCGAGCTCTTGGAAGGAAGTGTTTGTCCCTTCTATTTGTTCTGCAATTGCTTTTGTTAGTCTTTTAACATCAAAAACATCGGTCACACAGACCCACAGACATTCGCCAAAATGATCGCGCACCCTGCTGTCATGGTAAATTTGGGAGGCAAGCGTGGTTTTCCCCATTCCGCCAATTCCAACTATGGCGACGACATCGACCTGCCCATTCCTATACTGATCATCACCGCCAATTCCACTGATCACCAGACTACTTATCATGGTTTCTTTGTCATTATCCCTGCCAATCATCTTCACGGATTGCCCCATGAACGAACTCGTCTGGCGTGAATTCCTGACACGCGTGATAAGATCCCCAACAACACCAATACCACTACTGGAAAATCCAAACTCCCTGTTTTCTTTAGCAACGTTATCTAAGCTCTTCCTAATTTCTTTCATGGTGCATGAAAGGTTATAACGGGAGACAACACCATCAAAGCAATCAAAAACAGGAAGCAAGCACTCCCATACCTTGTTTCTGATGACACCACCTTCTTCACTTCCAAGGTCCCCTGATAACATGGTTTCCCACTCAACCAGCACATCATCGATGTCATAAGCAGCAGCTTTGAGTCTTGATAGCCAGAGGCGCACACTTTCCTCCGCCAACTGCCGGCTTTCTGCATCGTGAAGAAGAGCTTGGATGGATTCGAAGGTGAACTCGAGCTTTTTCCGCTCATAAGCAGCGCCAGTGAAAAGATCCAACTGATCCCGGGCCACACTGGCGAGCTTCCCCTTGGCAAATGAGACGAGCGCATCGGCAGCCATAGTTGCAACCGCTAGCTAGCCGATTCCCAAGTTAAGATGATTTGGATTGGAGTGCCTGCCAAATGATCTAGCTGAATGTACACATGGTATTAATGGCTGACCTTAATCAATCTAATGATGCTTTGCAACTGGGAATTTTAAAAATTTGACACCAGCTGACATAACGTGAAAGAGGCATCCAGTGTCCCAACAACCAAGGCACGCATTGACTACACTTCCCATTCTTATTATTACGGAGGAGGAACATGTGAGCGGTGTTTCCGCCACCAACGCAGGCATTGACTACGCTATTTCCTTTTTTTTTTTTGAAAAAAAAAAAAGGTTATTTATAAATGAACACTTAGTGCTAGGGGGTGTACATTCGCCATGGTATATCCAGATCATCCAACCTACATACAAATACCATTGCCAAAAATCTTTTTCTAAAAAAATAAAAAATTAGAAAAAGGCCCCAATCACTCGCCATCGATATCTATATAGCGGACTCTGTCAGCCACGGGCAAAGCACCGAAGGAAGATGCACGCATGCCCACCAGCCCACGACCTTTGTGAAAACTGAAAGGGTTATTTTCAAGTGCACCGGGTGTACTGAGCTTCAGCGCACCTAAGTGTATTTAATTTATTTTTAAATTTTTTTATAAAATTATCAATTTAAGTGTATTTAATATGCGTATTAATTTTTACTAACTTTAAAGAATTTTAAATTTTTAAAGAATTTTTTAAAAATAAGTTGCATTTTTAGTAATGTAAATTACTAAAATATCATTGGTTTTCAAAAATCCAAAAAAATATCTAAAAACCTCCAAAATTGGTAATATGTTAAATATACTAAAATGGACAATTGTATAAAAATATTTCAAAAAAAATTTTAAAATAGGCATTTACACCCGAGTACATCGAAACTAAGTGCACACGAGTGCATCTAATCAGCTCTTAGATTGAAAATGCATGCTGTCCAAGGCAAGGCAACCAATAGTTTCGAAGCGCCATTTACAAATGCAAGACAATGTTTTCAAGGAATCCAATTAGGGTGTGTTTGGCAATGTTCATAAAACGTCAAGTTAAATTTTCTCAATTTAAAACTTTTTACTTTTTATAATTACTATATTTTTTAATTATTTTTCACATTTTCCTATACAACTACCTCACTTTTCAATCATTTTTACACAACTACCTATACAACTAACCTATCTATTTTAACTTTATCCTTTTTACTCCTATTATATCACATAATTTGACAACTTTTACTCTTTAAATTTTTTTTATCAAAAGTTTTATCCATTCTCAAACATAACCTTAATGTCTAGCTAGCTCGTTCATTTACTAAGGTCATGTGGCCAAGGAGGTCGTCTACTTCTGTCTCCACCAATGTTCGAAACTGAGTGTCATTTCGGGTGCCCATTGCATAATGGTGGCGATAGTCTCCTTTTAGTGTGGGAGTGTTGATCGTATTAATAATTCTAATTGAGGTGATTTAGTTGTGTAACAAGGTCTTAGAGCTTCATTTAATACCAATTGAAATGATTCTAAATACCTAAAAAAAAAACTAGTTGGACTCGAATTGCACATTACCCCATCTGATATTTGCCAGTGTCATCCCAACGCACTCGACTTGTCATTCTTTCTTTTTTAGTTGTTGCATCTGGAAACCATCTTTACAATATGTTTATTTATTGTTATAGAATAATGATTCTGTTAGCCCGGGCTAAGTAAATATTTCACTTAGTCCACCTTAAAAATCCTATTTAAAACAACTTTTTTTTGTTTTTATCTTCATACACTTGTTTATCTAAGTGTATTTAATATATAAATCATGTTTTACCATTTTTTGGATATGCGTATATTTTTTTTTAGATTTTTAAAAATAAGGATGTTATTTATATGGATAAATGATTTTTAAAAACAAGGATGTTCTATGGATAAACACATAGATGTTTAAAAATCTTTAAAAAAATAGATAAACATATTCAAAAATGGTAAAACTTGGTATATATGTTAAATACACTTAGATAAACAAGTGCACGAAGAAAAAAGTAAAAAAAAAGTTGTTGTAAATAGGTTTTTAAAGGTGAGCTAAGTTAGGCATTTACTTAACCCGGGCTAACAGGATCACTCCTCTTTTATATATATATATATATATGACACCTGTTATAATGCACTGGAACAGTGGTACAGTTACCCCAAAAATGAGCCCTACACATATTATAATATAATAACACTTTATAAATCATTTATCCATATAAATAACATACTTTTGACTGTTTAGATCTTAAAAAAACTACTTTAAACTTGTTATGTACATTAAACTATTTTATTACATTTATTTTGTACTATTTTCATATGGGATCCATACACATATCTGATTGAGATGAAAATTAGTATATTAATAAAATTCATTATTCTAAATATAATTGGTGGAGTAGATTATAATGTTATGATCATGTGAGGCCCATTTCAGCACAACTGCACTGTTGTTACGTTGCAGTTGCGCTACGCCTGAACATTCCTATATATATATATATAAGAACCATTCACGTGTAGACGGACTGCACTGTAATTACGGTGGAGTTTGCTGTAAAATAAGCCTGTAGCACCCGTCGCGGATACTACGAGGGGCTAGGATGCCTTTCTAGCCTCGTGAAATCTGAGCTGAATCGAAATGGCCGGAAGCTGCGTTTCCCATTGAATAAAAGGGCTGTTAGTATGTTTCAGAAAATGAATATTTGCATAAAATAGGCCTCGATTCTGAGGCAGCAACATATGCATGGAATTCCTGAGGACTCAGCAATGTGATGGGGCAGATGTGTCACTGAAAGCAGCTAGATAATGTTCGCTGGCCTTGCCGCGACTTCAACTTAATAAAACGTGTTAGTATTAAATCAAACAAAGCATATAAAAATAGCCTTAACAACCAACAGATTTGAACTGCTAGATGGAGTCGCCACTGATCTTAAAGGGGAGATTAGTCCCCATTTTCATTGAATAAGAACACCGGTCATACAGAACTTGGATTCCGGTCTTCGGATTAAAACAAATACGGTAAAATTTGTTAACCCGAAGCTGTTTACATGGGTATAAAATGGGGAAAAATAAAATAAAAAATCTAAAGAAGAGGGAGAGAGAGAGAGAGGAGAAGAGGAGAAGCGGGGCACCACGGAGCTGTTGGATACTCCCGTCCTCACCTTTTGGGATATCTCCTCTTGTGTGCTTGGTGTTGGAACTTGTCCCTCTATTTATAAAAAGGAGCAGGGCGCATGGGCTTTGGGCCATGACCGGGGAGCCCGTTTATATTGGGCTGAAGTTGGACAGGTGGGCTATTGCTGTAGAGCCCAGTTTGCTGTGAGCTGAAGCCAGATTTGGTGAGATGTTGCTGTAGAGCCCAGTCTGTTGTGGGCTGAAGCTGGATCTGGTGGACTATTGCTTTAAAGCCCAGTTTGTTGGAATTTGGTGGGTTGTCGCTATAGAACCTAGTTTCTATGGGTTGTTGGAGCTTTACTTCTGTGGATTGTTGGAGCTTTGCTCCTGTGGGCCAAGGCTAGATAAGCCCGTTTGGTGGTTTATAGGCTTGGTTTGGTTGGATTTGCTCTATGTGAGTTGTTGGTTTTAGAGCTCATTGACAATTGTTTGGGGTTGATTTTCTTTGTTGTTGGGTTTGGATTTTGATTTATACATATGTTTTCTTTATTTATTTAAGCTGAAAGGAAGGATGTCTACAAAACCCCACACATATTAAAAGATAATGAAATTTTATATAATTATTTATTCATATAGAAATAATACTTTAGACGGTTTAGATATTGAAAATACTACTTTAAACTTGATATTTATGTTAAACTATTTTATTACATAATTTTGTACCATTTTAAAATAAGGCATATACACGTATTGGATTTGGGTGAAAATTGGTATGCTAATAAAGTGAATAATTTTAAATATAATGGGTGGAGTAGATTTCTCAATCATGATCAAATAGGCCCACAGTGCACAGACTGCACTGTAATTACGGCGCCGTCCGAATGCACTTTTATTTTCCTGTATATTTATATGAGAAAATTTTTAAGTGTAGCGCCACTGCATCGCACATTGCACCATAATTACGATGCAGTGGCACATAAATGAGTCTCACATAATGATAAAACTAAAATTCGCTCCACTCATTATATTTAGAATAATGTATTTTATTATCATATTAATTTTCATCCAAATTGGATATGTGTATGGACCTCATTTGAAAATAATACAAATTTAATGTAATAAAATAATTTGATATAAATAACAACTTTAAAATAGTTTTAGAAACATGTAAACCATTTACTATAAAATTCATACATAGATAAATAATTATGTAAAGTTTCATTGCATTCTAACATGTGTAGAGCTCAAAATGGGCAAATGTATCGTTGTTTCGGTGCAATATAACTGCACCGGAACAACTCTTTGTCTCAGTAACAGCTCTTTCTCTCTTTATTATAAGTCAAACCTAAAGTATCCTTACTATTTTCCTAACTGATTACAACCTACAGTAATCAGCAGGAGACTACAGCTCTTTTATAACAGAAGACGAAATGCTCTCCAAGGTTAACCCTGAGCCCATGGACAACTCCACTTGTCATTCTTGGTTGGATAACATTTCGCAGTCACGAAAGCCAAATAAATGATCTTAAATACAAAATGTGCATGAACAGTAGTAGAGTGGGAACCGGAGTACTTGCCTTATAAATGAGTCTTTAGACTAAATAAATATTTTTAAAAAACTAAAAAATATTAAATTTGACCTGAATTGTCAACCTAGAATATTATTTCGAGTTTCAAATAAAATTTTTAATAAGATATGTTTGTTAACTTGCTCTAATAAATTTGTAACATTATCGACGTCTAATAATTTTTTTTTGCTATAATTAAAGGTCTTTTACTCTCACTACTAAGTTGTTGAAACACGCAACATTTAGTTTAACATAAATATGACTTTATATTGATAAGTGTACAAATTCTTAAAACTATTACACTTATCCATATTTTCCACTCAACTTGCGATCTCAACATTAACTAGAAGTCTGTACTAAGAGATGTTTAAAAAAAATGAGGATCGGGTTGACAACCTGGTAAGAAAAACAAGTTGAGGTTAGATTTGTAAAAATAGTTTTAGAGTTAAGCCGTCAAGCAAATCCGCAAATCCTAACCCGGTATCACCCACCCTAATTCCCACCCCCATTGAATCGTGTATTTCTTATATTCACAGTTCAAAAATAAATATAAAAATTACAAATTCTAAAAGTTACATATGCAAGAAAATTTTAAAGTTCCCAGGAGCAATAGGACCGGTACCCTGTTTAGAGTGACACCATATATGCATATGGAAGAAGGATTCTGATCCTATATTTCCGTAAGCCTTTTTATCAATTTTTGACATTTATTTGTGGGCTTACGCACTAGTTTCCACATATACAATTTTATATTTTTATTTTTACATTTTTACAAGAAATTCGAAAATGGAAAAGGGCTCTGTTTCATGCCCATGAAAAAAGCTCTTTTATCATTTTCAAATTTTAAAAAAATAAAAAATGTGACATTGCATATGGAAACTTTATGCGTGGGCCCATATATGAATGCCAGAAAAATTTTAGTTTAAAGATAAGCCTCAAGGGGGTATAGGATCCGAATCCATAAAAGAATAAAAAATATTTTTAAATATAGGGTGTGTTTGGCAATAAATAAAAAATATTAATCCAAAATTTTTCTCTCTGCATTATTATCCTATTTTTAAATTATTTTTACACATCTTTACATATAACTATCATATTTTTCGATCACTTTTACACAACTAATCACACAATTAATTTATCTATTTTAACTTTATTTTCTTCACTTCTCGTCATCATCCCAATCATGTCAAATTATTTTTTTCTAATTCAAAAACTTTTATACAAAAAATTTTTTATTTAAAAGTTTTATCACGTTCTATACACACTCATAAATAACAATGGATCCAGGTTGTCATGATCATTACATACATAACATAGATAATGAAAAATATAGAACTCATAAATAACAATGGATCCAGGTTGTCATGATCATTACATACATAACATAGATAATGAAAAAAGTATATTGTTATTTTTTAGAATAAAAAAGTAGTTTTGCGAAATATAAGATTTTATCCCATCATTGTCCGTACTCCCATTTGCATCTCATTGTAGTCATGAACATACTTTAATGGACGAGAGTTGCATCCAATTCTGCACAAGCCGTGGACGGTTGAGGTTTTCATTCTCCGGTTTTCTTTTAAATGCATGCACACGCTACACATGCATTTTGGCATTATGGTTCTTCCGTCCTTGCTTGGCTGTTTCCAATTCCAACCAAAAAATAAAAAAATTAGCTGTATTTGGTAATTAATAAGTTTATTGTGTAAAAGTTATTAAGTTGTTAGAAAATAATATGATATAATAGGAATAATGATGAGAAATAAAAAGAATAAAGTTACAATACATGGGTTAGTTGTATGAACAATTATATAGAAATGATTAAAAATAGAATAATTAATAAGAAAATGTAAATAAATAATTAAAAAATATGATAATTACGAATAATCAAAAATTTTAAATTAAAAAATTTTAGCTTACATTTTTTTTCTTTATTGCCAAACACACCCTATATTTAAAAGAAAAAAATTTTATATTCATACATTATTCCACCATCCCTTTTGCTTTGGTGGCGTCGTTTCCTTCTGTTAATGTATCATATTTATTGCATTTTCATGTTCCGAGGCATTTTTTTCGATAAGTATTTATTTACATTATATTAACTTATATTTAATTCAAGCACATTCATAACCTCTCACACAGTGGAGATAAATTTTCAATAACACCTCATACAAGAAGAAAACTACAAATACTTTTACTAAAAAAAAAGAAACAAAAAAACTACCGCACCACCTAAATGAGCAAAAAAAAAAAATCTAATTCATGACCAACTAACGATGGGTAAGCATGAGTTATTGCATTCTTACACTAGGGAATAAAAATGTTCCTAGCATTTTTATTCCCTTATTACTTCCATGTTACTTCCATTCACCATCCGGATGAGTTATCGAACTCTATTACTTTAATAAAGTTATTAATTCTTTCTTTCCCTCCTTCATTTTGCCATTCGGGTATTTGTTTAAATCATCCGGATGAGTTATTGAACTCTATTACTTTAGTAAAGCTATTAATTCTTTCTTTCCTGCCTTCATTTTGTCATTCCCGTATTTGTTTAAAGCTAAAACTTTTCGACCTACAACTTTTCATTCTAAAATTTTTTATTCTTCACAACTACCTTGTTTTTTAAAATGATTTATTCACATTTTTTTATATAACTACCCTATTTTTCGATCATTTCTATATCAATACCTATATAACTAACTTATCTATTTTACATATATAACTTATCTATTTTAATTTTATTTTTTTTATTCCTATCATATTACATCATTTTCTTCTATTTCAAAAACTTCCGCAACAAAACTTCTCTTTCAAAAATTTTATACCTTCCACCATGCACCCATTTTCTAAATCTAATTCTCATTTGAGTATCTTCTTGATTCCTTTCTCTCCTCTGTAATCCTCCATCTTCGAATTCTAACACAACCAATACGGTCGCTATGACAAAATTATGCAATAAGGCTTGCAGAATTCCTTCCACCGCCAATTATATACAAGCTACCAATATGCTCATTTTACACAAGCGATCAATATATTGTATATTACAAGAATGCATTTACATGGGAACTACATGTATTTAAATGTATTAATACTTTATAAATCATTTGTCCGTGTATAAATTATAAGCGTGTTTAGGAAATACTAAAATTTCTATATGAAAATTTTTTTAGCATAAAAGTCATCAAAATGAAATAAAATGATATGATATAATAAAGACAATGATAAAGAATAAACAAAATAAAGTTAAAATAAATAGATTAATTATATATGCAGTTGTGTACAAATGATTGAAAAATAGATTAGTTGTCCAAGAAAATATAAAAAAATACAATAGCTATAGAGAGTGAAAAGTTTTAGAATAAAAAGTTTTGACACTTTTCCAATAATTTACTATCAAAAACCAACTCTAAAATTAGTATTTGCATCAAATTATTTTATTACATTGATTTTATCCTATTTTCAGATAAGGCTCATACACATCCAATTTAGATAAAAATTAGTATACTAATAAAATAAATAATTATAAATACAATAAATAGAGTACATGTACATTTTATGATCATGTAAGACACATTTTGAGTCACATGCACCATAAGCTACATGTATATAAACTTAAATAAACAAGTGTATGAAGAAAAAACAAACAAACAAATTTAAATGAGTTTTCTCAAATATGCTAAGTTGACTTATTTAGCCTTTGCTAACATGATCATTTCCCATTATAAAAAATATTTAAATCCATTTACACATATTATAATATAATAATACTTTATAGAATCATTTATTCAGATAAAAATGATAATTTAGATGGTTTTGATGTTGCAAATACAACTTCAACATTGATAT
Source organism: Annona squamosa (assembly GCA_035584095.1). Taxonomy (NCBI): domain Eukaryota; kingdom Viridiplantae; phylum Streptophyta; class Magnoliopsida; order Magnoliales; family Annonaceae; genus Annona; species Annona squamosa. The sequence continues at coordinate 55,823,314 of JAXCLR010000001.1, forward strand.
TTAGCATTAAGAAATTTTTTTACATTAATTTTACACATTTATAAATAAGATTCATAATAATACTTGACAAATGAAAAGGTTTATATAGTAGTATAAATGACACTAAATGCAACAGATGGGGATGGATTTTCCATTAACCATCAAGATATTGAAAATGAAAAGAGTAACAAAGAAGAAGGGTTTCGTGGAAGCGAGTCTGCATCAAGAATACAAGCATATCATGATAACAAGCCTATAACGACAGGCTCTTGCATGGCGTATTGCACAGATCAGAAGGAAGAAGAGGCAGTTGAAACTAAAACCTGGAATTAAATTCTAACAATCATTTTAATGAAAACAGCAGAAACAAAATTCCATATTGCAACGAATTCTGACATTTCCCTCCTCTGCATGATGCTGTTGCTGTTACCATTGACATTGTAGCCATTTGGATGAGGCACCCAAAAAAAAAAAAAAAACAATATACAACCTGCACGATAGATCTCACACCAGATGAGAATACAGGCAGATGCAGATTATAGAAGATGCAGACCAATGAGCATTGAATGACAGTGCTGCTCCAGCATAACACAGAAAATCGCATCAAATTGATATCAGTTTCTAGATTCCATTGCTAAAAGTATCTTCTTCCGGGGGCCCTGGAAGAGAAAATTGAGAAAAATACTATCAATGTTACTGAAGGATCACTAGCAGCTTGGATGATTTTTCTTTTCCCATCTTTCTAATGAAGCCATATTATCAATCAAGCTGAAGAAGAAACACCATTGATTGTTCAGAACATCAGCCACCATGTTTCATGTCCAGAGAGCTGGGTCAGCCATTGGCATAGGAAAAACTTCCTCATTCATAAAATAATTGGATGGGTATGATGAGAGAAATCCAAGATGACAGTTAATTGAATGGGGATGACGAGAAATCTGAGATGATAACTTAAGTATGAAATTATGAATTGATTAGCAGACACTTCGAAGCAAAACCAATAGATAACATGCAGGACGGTCGACTTTGAAGGGTTCACCATGTGCAACAATAATGCAAGTGTGAAGGCTGCAGCAGCCTGAAATGTTAGTTTTTGTTCAATTTGAGGATCAGAAGGGACAGAAGAATGGCCACAAAGTATTATTTACAGAGGCAGTGAGAACTGAGAAAGTAACCAATCAAAAGTAAATCTACTAGCAAGAACAGCAAGAGTAGGCCATTCCAAAGTTTCAGAGAAGGCTATCTGCCACGGAAAAGCAAGATAGTGTGAACTGGATAGAAGCTAAATTGCTATCACAAAAAAGGAGTCATGAATAATTTCAGCACCCTCAGCAAAATACAAACATAAAAGGCACAGAACATTACGCAACAAAATTTTTCCTTCAAAGTAGATGAAAATGGGAGTTCGGGCCAGTGTTAAAGCTTTACTTTTCAGTGGTTTAATAACTACTTTAATAACAGAGAATACTCAAGATAATTCCAAGGAATCATGATGAATTTGATAAAATCCTTTATATGGGAATCAGTAAAAGACAGACATTCTAGTAAATATAATTTTTTTTTTTAAAAAAAAAAAGGGCAAAAAATTTGCAAGGTACATTGAGCATACCATTGGAATTCCTATAGCCTTAAGATCATCATCTGTCATGTGCATTAAAGCAGCCATGTCAACCTGCACTTGAAACAAAAGATGCTAAAAACTCGCAGAACTGAAAATGCATCGTTGTTGAAACCTAGCAAGTATTCTTGAAAACATACTTCCTCCGCCTGGAATTGAATTAAATATTTCTCAAGACCCAGAGACTGCAGAAAACCACCAATGGATGAATCCGCCTGCACAATTAGTTACATAATTTTAAAAAAGAATGAGAAAATCAATTGCTTAAGCGAATGACAAGAAGAAAGGCAATTAAGGGGAGCCAGAAAATGAGAAAGGCACAAAGAACAGATGTAGTAATAGAAAAAATTGGGTCAATCCTAATCAACAGCCAAATTTTAGTGAATATTTATGACCTCCATCAGACAATAATTAACAAGTAGGACAAGTGAGAAAGCTAAAACAGCCAGATGTGGCCTTCAAAATGTGCAAGCACCATTTAACAAGAACATGGTGATTGAGAGTATAAAAGAAGTCTCATAAAAAGCACTCTCTGAATAAAATGGCAGATCAGTATAGAAAGAAAATTTTGCAACATTAAAGTACATACATGCTCATGTTGCTCATTAGCATAAGCACAAAACCAAATCAAAGATTGTTTCATTTCATTTCCCTTCCTTCACTCCAGACTTTGAGGTAGACAAAATTTAACCTCAAATTAAGGAAGGAAACTTTCCCATCCTTTTTCTTGAATCTCAAAGGAAGTTAGGTACACGCTGGTCACTATATACCACCATAAGCATGATCATCTGGTATAAAACCTATAACACAAAAAGTAAAATAATAAAATGTAGAAACAACGTCTTTGCTGTTAGGATTATATCCAATACTGAGGAAAAAGTAAGTTTGTTAACTAGTTAAAAAACCACATCATATTAAATGGAGTGGAAAATGGACCCTTTTTACCAATTATCGGAGAAGCTTCCATCCGCAATAAGTGCCAACATAAAATATTTAATTTTTACTTAGCAGATAATTGAGCATAAAATCTGCAATACAAAATGTAATACAACAAAATATAGAAACAATGTCTATGCTCACAACTTGACAAATGATGATCATGATGCATCACGTTGGCCATCAGTCCGAACCTACTTTAACCAGAATAGTAGAAATTACGGTATTATTTGATTTTGTAGGTTTAAACTTGAAGAATGGTTTGCATTATAATTTTATTTATCTTGTTTGGAATTTTCATTCTTATGCAGTTTTAGAATTTTACTCTTGATGCGACAAAGGAGGGTTGCATTGTAGTTCTGGTAGACCTCTATTGATAAATTGAGAGTTTATGAGATTCTTTCTTCTTGCGTTTATCTCCAAATCTTTTGTTACATTTCATGTTTTCCTTCTGTTCTTTCTTTCCTTCTTTTCCTTAATGCAGAGGCCTACCTCTTTCTTCCAAAGACTTCCCTTTATTTTATTGTAGCTTCCTCATCCTGCATCACTGACAATATCAACAGTTCTAAGAGCTAAATTTTTTCCATACCCCATTGGAAGTGTACTGCACAATAGCAGAAATTTAATCAGTGTAATTCACCTTCTATTGTTGCATGTAGACTCAATAACAGTGAAATTTATAAGATGTCAATATTCCAATTAGGGCAAACCTACATGTACTTATGATTACACAGCAAGTACAGCCACTCGACATTATTAAAAAAATAATAAAAAGGGGGAAGCAAGCATGATGCATGCCTTGCGAATTGCGATCCATGATTTAATGTATATGGACATGTGGAAAATACAAGTTCAAAATTCATGATTGTTGAGAAAATATAATAGATGTTGACGCAACAGTTCAAGACAAATAAAACACATGACAAGGGAATGCACTGACATTACCTTTTGCTGAGTTTTTTTTTTAGAAGAAGCTGGATTGTTAACCTTCTTTTGGTCTGAAATGATTGCTTCAGCAGATGCAGTACTTTTTCTCACAGTTTTTAAAGCCTCAGTTGTTGGCTTAGTCTTTGGTATGTCAGCATTTGCTGGTTGAGAATGCATTGTTCCGGCTAATTTTTCACGGAGATCTCGGACTCCTTCATGAGTGCCCCTACTTGGTTGTGCATGCAGCTCACTCTTCCTTTGGAGCTTCAGTCGAAGATCTCTCACACCAAGTCTGGGATCTTTGAATTCCATTAAAACAAATCAGCAACATCATTACGAAGTTCAGCAAAGGGGAAAAAATAATAATAATAAATCTAAGCAGAGTCTGCCAGCATATTAGTTAAATCTGTACTTGAAACTTGAGGACCTTCATTATCATTGTACAGATCATGTTTCCATTTTTCATCACTTTGCCGCTGCCTGCACATAATGAAATCAATAACCAAATAAATTTTATGAAAGAATCATCCCATTGACTTAACGGAAGGAGGTAAGCATCGCCATATGGAATTGAATAAACAAAATGGATTAAGGATTATATATATAGAAGACCACACAGGATCCAGTTCATCATTTGACAATATCTGCACTTTATTCATAGCCAAACAAGACGTTAATGCATGAGAACTTCTGAAGAAGAAAAACAACATAGAATGGGTCAAAACACAGCTACAGAATTCTCGAATTGCAGAAACTTGGCATAATATGCACACTTGACATGTGCATGCTCAGCTGCTGACAAGGTCACAGCTTGAATCAACAATGTCATAGACAAGCAACAAAACTCTCTCTCATATATAGCCATACCACATATGCAAACCCATGACTAACGAAAACCTTTGAGAAATAGACTGCAGGCCATGGTGTGCCAATGCCTTCTCTTTTCCTTGAAACAAACGGATGCCACAGTCTCAAGTGAAATTCTCCACAACTTCAACAAACCTGACAGAAGAGAGGAATAGATGCACAGGAGTCCACCCTATAAGTTGAATCCACAGGGGGCCATATGGCATGTTACATCATGCTGTGTCCCAAGGTTTAAAAACTAAAACAATCAATTAGCAGTCAGCCATCATAATAAGTTTTCGGCATAAACAGTAAGCCCCAGAACTAACTCTCTAGTCTCTCAACAGAATGTTATCGCCAGTTGAACCATAACTCTCAAGGCAATCCAAAAATCCATGGACAATCAAACAAACAACCAACATTCTGTAAGTCCCACGAATACGCAACGATTATAGCAGCCAAGAGATTTCCTCTCCTCTTATTCTCGCTAAGCCCTCCAATCTCAGACTGCAATTACGAACAAACCAAACCCTATCCCCACCTACCAAACCAAGACATCGAAAAATCTCCCAAAGAATACGATGAAATTCCGGGAGCAGAACGTCATAATCCACGATTCAAAAAAAAAAAAAAAAAAAAAGAGGGACCCGAGAACGATATGGAGAACGAACCTCTTGATGTAGCCAGGCTGCCGAACGCGGACGAACTCGTCGTCGGAATTCCCGTTGAGCCGGTCCTTTATAGACCTCTTGACCCCGGCCGCTACCCGATCTGCATACATGGCGAGAGGGAAGAAAGCCCTAGCAGTAGTAGATGGCCGAGCGAAAAAACTAGCTAGGGGTTTCAGGCGCGCGCAGGAGAGCGAGAGGGCAAGCAGAAGGCGGAAAACGGGAACTTCACTCCTGGGATTTGAGAGGCGGGGACGGCCGAAGTTGGGTTTCAGTTGCAGGAAGGAGGGCAGCAGTAACGGCGAGGCGGAAACGGGTTTTGCCTGCGGAGAGGCGGAAAGGTCAGAGCAAGCGAGATTATAAAGCGAATCGTTCGTTGTCGCCCCGAAGTTTTGAACAAATTGCACATGACAATGCATTACTTTGCTTTTTGAGAAACGACCGGCCATGGTTTTTTCTTCCGCATTTCATCGTCATGACTACGTGCCTGTTCACGCTTTGGGTTGGCTAAAGATGCAAAAAGTAGTGTTCTTTGTAAAGAAATTATATCCCGAAGTTTATTAAATATACTCGGGTGTACGTAGCTTTACTCAAATATATTTAATTTTTTTTAACAAAATATTTTTATAAAAATGCTAATATAGATATTTTGAAATATAAGACAAATTTTCATAAAAAAAACAGAAGACAAGTTTTACTATTTTCTAAGATTTATAGTTTTTCGAATTTTCTAATATATATATTTTATATTAACTGCCGTATGAAAAATTTTGTACAAAATTTGCACTTGGGTGCACAATATCACCGTCCAACAAAATTGTATGTGAAATGAATAATATTTCTGAAATTAAAAAAAAAATTATCAAATCCTCATCAACCGTGAAGCTGTGACCAGGCTAACCATTGATTATACATAAATTAAACCAAATAACTTCATGGATGGGGTTCACCATGCTCCTGAAATTATAATCCAACTGATTGCATAATTAAACATTATTTGTTTTGCCGCAATATTAAAAATCATCCAGGTACAAGTCTTGGAAACGCCACAGCTGCTGAAACCCATATATTCATATGTAGGTTATGAAAAACTAGATTCATTTATAAGTGTTAAGGTGTATTGATATTTTATATAGTACTTGTCCATATAGGGAGAATATTATAGACGGTTTGGATTGAAAAATAACGACAATGGCTTTGAAATTAGCATATAAATCAGCACATTATAATATCATAATTGTCCCGATAATTTCATATTTCGTATGCAACGAGCCAAGTTAAGTATAAAAATCAATGTGAGTTGACCCGGCTCGCCCCCACTCCGACCTAATTTTATACAGAAGATATGGGCAGATTTGGGTCCATTAGGGCATGGCGAGTTGAGATTTCAGAGATGTTCTTCAATTTTAGGACAGAGTGGTTCAATCATGTCCTAGCACATCCAATATAAGTGCAAGATATTTCTTGTGAAATCATCTACTTACATATATTTTTATAGTTTTCTTGGATATATGTGTTCTACTCTGTAACTTATTAATATCAATATGGCCTGTGTGGAAAGTGCATTTAATTTTGCAGCTTATTTGTATAGATATGATTTTCATTTATTGACCGAGTGGATATTATCAAAGTACGTCATTTACATTCTTGCTCAAAAAATAAGTACTCCAATGTTGTTTGCACTTTTTCAAAAATAATTATTACCATTTTACATTCAGCAATTTTAAATGTAATTCAAAATTTTGTCTATATTATTTTAGATAAAAGTAAATACATAATGAATATTACCATTTTACGTCTATCAATTTTAAAGGTAAATCAAAAGTTCATATTATATTATTTTTGTTAAAAGTAAATTTGTATATTCAAAAAGTTCAAGTTGCAAATAAAATTATTAAAAATAAATGTTTTACTAACAGTTGGTAACGACAATTTTACAAATGTGTTTAGCATGGTGAGAATGAGAATGAAATTTGACAAAAATCAACACAATAATCATTCAACTATCATTTTTTTTTTATTTCTTCTACTATAGTGTAATTGTTTTCTCATATTTTTCTCAATAACTACTCAAATGAGTGTGATTGATTATATTTAAAACTTTTTACATAAAAACTTTTGTATTTTTCATCATTATTTTATTTTCAATCATTTTCACACTTTCATATAGAGCTATTATACTTTTTAATTATTTTTACATAATTATATATGCAACTAACATATGTATCTTAACTTTATTTTCTTTACTGCATGCATGCACTTTCCAAATTTACCCTTATTATCTCCGTCCTATTTCTCATTTTTCATATCACATTCTCACTTTATAAAATATTACTTTACAATAATATGTATATTGAAAATTATTAATTTATTACTCTTTAATCTACTTTTTTTTGCCTTAAAAGTTAATTCCAAATTTATCCATATACCAATTGAAGAAAGCGAGCATGAGACTTTTCTTATTTCAATCAAGGAAGGATATGTTTATGCATAAAAAAAACTTATTAAATCAAAACTTTTTAATTTTAAAATTTTAACTTTTTATAACCATTTTTTAAATCACCTTTTCCCACATCTTACTGCATAACTATAATATTTTTTAACCATTTTTCCACAACTAATATATTTATTTTAATTTTATTTTTTACTGTTCATTATCATATTATTTTCTCAAAATTCAAAAACTTTCACAAAAAAATTAATTAAAATATTTTTTACTTCTTGAACACACTCCTAGTATAAAAATAAGTTGAAATAATATTTTTAAAATATAAGATCAATATCAAGCAAACCTCAATTTGATATAACCTTGTGATGCTCGGTATTATCCTTATTTAATTGTCACTAGGTAGATCATGGCCCACCTAAGCAAGTGCCCATTTTATAATGGGAGACTTTCTAAGGGGATGTTTGGTAATGTGTAAAATGGTAGAATTCTGAGAAATTGTGGGAAATGAAAAAGAGAATTTTTTGAAAAATGTGTGATTGATAGAAAATGATAGATGTATAGTTGGAATAAATAGGTTTGTTGTATGTAGTTAGTAGGGAAAATGATTGGAATGTAGGGGTAAAAATGAAAAAAATAGTGTGATTGGTAGAATAATAATTAGCATTGGTAAACGAAATATCATGGAAAAACCGTGGTTCCCATGGTTAGACGTCACCAAACGTCCCCTAAACTACCCAATGCCGTGGCAAATAATTGCATGAAAATAAATTGCTTTTATTAATCTAAATTTTTTTATAATTATATTATTGATTATATTCATTATAGGCAATGATTCAATGCAATCCTGTTTTAAAATTTTTTTTTATATTCACAATATTTGACAATTATTTATTTCTTATTCATAACATTCGAAAAAGTTTTTCATACTCGCAATATTTCACTTATGGTGTCCCAAATGCCCATGTCATTATTCTAGGTCAAAAACATATTTTAATTACAAGCGAAAACATTAATTTTTTCTTTTACACCATTTGTAAAAAAATTCCAAATAGAAACTCAATTATATTTTTTGTAAAATGAATTTGATGTATTTTTTATTTAAATTATAGTAAAAATGGAGTAGGAATGTATTTTATCTTTATTTATATAATAGTGCAAGGACAAATTAATATTTTCATATACATTTAACATGAGTTTTAATTGAGTTTTAATTGAGAGTAATGACACGAGCATACGGGGGAATAAGAGTGAAATATTGTATATGTCAAAAGAATTTATGAAATATTGTGGGTGCGAAATTAATAATAACTAAATGTTGTGGACATGTCAAAATTTCGATACAAACTTCAATTGATCCATAAGCATGAAAAAATATTCATTAAAATATTTAATCGATCTTATAAAAATCTCCCTGATTATACCCATCCAAGCCATCGACGCTTAATGAAGAAGCGTATGTAAATGTAAATTCATTGTTTGGATAAGTAAAAAAGCAAATTCCTTTTTCAGGGTGTGCTCTGGAAGTTGTAAAACTTTTGATGAAAAATTTTTATGTAAAAATTGTTAAATTAATAAAAAATGATGTGATATTGTAGGGGTAATGATGAAGAGTAAAGATAATAAATTTAAAATAAATATATTAGTTGTATTGGTAGTTGTGTAGAAATTATTGAAAAGTAGTGTTGTTGTATAGAAAGATGTGTAAAAAATAATTAAAAAAATAATAGTCATAAAAAATGACAAGTTTTATATTTGAAAAGTGACAAGTTTTAGGTTGAAAAGTTTTAACTTCACAAATTTTTAAAATTGCCAAACACACCCTTGAAAAAAGCGTAAATTCCTTTTTGAATCATCATGTACCTTATTACAGCCCTCATTAGTAATTACGTCGATCGCTGCTCATAGATTATTTATTTAATTGTTTTCAAATACTGTCTGGTCACTTGTCAACATAAATAAATAAATAAATAAAAAAAATACGGTCTGGTCGAAACTAGCAAACCTACGTGGGCAGCTGCAGCCCATCAAGATTTACATGGACGGCTAAGATTCGATTATTTCGAGCCCACGTGGACTGCAGGAAACACGAGGTAGAGAAATGCGTCGCTTGCTCACCGTCGAAGCTGCTTCTTCCCTTCTCCCCACTCCTTGCTGACTGCCAACAAATTCAAGAAAATCAGAAACTTCCACGACCCTAGAAATCCAGAGAGAGAAGGAGAGTGAGAAGGAATGGGGAAGAAGAAGAACGTGCCGGAGTGGCTGAACAGCTCGCTCTGGTCGTCGCCGCATCCATCTGTATCTCCTCCCCGAGATCGGAACCCTATCAAGCCCGAGGCTCCCGCTCCGGAATCTCTGCCTCCACCTCAGTCTCCGCCTCGCCCACCGCCGCCGCCGCCGCAGCAACCGAAGGAGGAGGAGCGGCCGTCCAAGGCCGGAGCTGCGGAATCGTGCTCTCGCGTCGACGACGATCCCAGGCCCGCCAGTGATGTGCCTCCGGAAGAGATCTCTCGCCAGGCGCAGCTGCTAGCGGAGGTATTTTTGGAAATTTGGAGCCTTGGCGCTTTTCGACGCAAGGACTGTTCTGATTGTTATGATTTGCTGGCTTTGGATTGTTGGTGACAGTGGTATGCGCCGTTGATAGCTGACGAGCATGTAGGCGTTTGTAGAAAAAGCTGTAGGAATTGTAAATAAGAAGCGGGGAGCATGGGGGATTGGATGTGTAGGACTAGTGTTGATGTTTTTTGTGCATTCATCATTTAGTACACTGTCATTTCTTCAAGATAATGTTATATCAATCAAGGAAGTAGGAGCTTGTAGTTTGTCTTAATTCAGGCTTAACTACTTTCCAGTCTTTAATTACGTCTGTTTCGGTGATCAGTTGTCAAAGAAAGTCATAAATGTGAAGGATTTGAGGAGGTTGGCATCACAGGGGATACCAGATGGTGCTGGAATTCGCCCAACCATATGGAAGGTACTCGAACTTTTCTCATCTCTGTTCTCTACTTACCCCACCACCCACCACCCCCGCACCTCTCCCTCGGGGCTTCTAGTTGCTCGTATCTCAACTACATGTAAATAAAAAGAAGCTCGAGTGCTTAAGTGCTTATGGATGCATTAGTTTACTTGAATTTCAGTTAATTATCATCGTCATTGTTGTCAATGCTGGAAACATTTTGACCTACTTGGGATCTGTTGGATGAATCCTTTCATGCCATCATTCTTCAATTTCAATCATATCTTGATTTGTTAGCAGCCAACTGAAATTCTGAATTAAAACGAAGGGACTGAAACATCAATTATGTCTCTTTGAAATTCATGTTTTTGAGGATCCATTCCATGTACTAGATAGCCAAAGTTTCATAAATATGTGAGGTTCGGCAATGCTGCCAATCTTGCTGTTTTCAGATTACATGAAGTTGAAATAAAAAGGTCAAGGAAAAGCTGGAGCTTACATTTCATTTACAACTTGAATTTCCTTTACCTGAACTTAAAATTTCACTTGGTTGCATTTTATTGTTCCTTTTTTGCTTAAGAGTGTTGAATATTTGTAGCAGTAACTACTATATATCTTCTTGAAGATACTTTACTTCTGAAATTAATTTCAATTTGTGAGTCCTTCTAGATTCTTCTGGGTTACATACCAAATGATCGGGGCCTATGGGCGGCTGAACTGGCGAAGAAGCGATCTCAGTATGCTGTTTTCAAAGAAGAGCTCTTGGTGAATCCGGTGGGTCTCTTTCTCATGGCACAAATTCAATTCTGCTACAAGTTAAAAGAGAACTCCTTGTTTGGACCTCACCGAAATGGGCTGTTCATGGTATTTGGTTGATATGTTTGTTGTAGCATCTTTACGAATTTAATCTTGCCAAGGGAGCAGTGAGAATCTGCTGAGGAATTACGTCACATTGATATATTTGTGATTTTGTGTTTGTTTAGATGGTTCACACATTTTTCTGGCTGTTCTTTTCACTTCCCTCTTTTTTTTGTTCTTTTTTCCATTTCCATTTCTGTTTTACTTCAAGATTTCCATTCTGAATGTTTATGCTGCTAGTCAGTCAGAACTGACCAGGAGGCTGGACAAATCTGATGGTGCTGGGTATGATGAATCCAATCGTGAAGATGATGGCTTGCTTCCAAGATCAGAAATAACTCATGGGGAGCACCCCTTAAGTCTTGGGAAGAGTAGCGTGTGGAATCAATTTTTCCAGGTATTATTCAAGAAATTGCTGGAGAGGGTGCTTTAGGTACTGCTGTGTTGGGTCCGATAAGCTTATAAATTTGCATAAGCTGTAGTAACTGCTACATGTAATGATGTGACATGCCTCCGGTTAGAAATGAAAACCAAAAATTTATGGCACAGGGTGCTTCCCAAACAATTTGAGTTTATTGGTTGCATGTTGTCCAAAACAGCGGACAAAGCAACAAATAACACTGTGTCCATTCATTTCCTTCTGTGGTTGCAAGATGTGCATGTTCACATTTTTTTTTCTATTCCTTCTCTTTTAGTATTTTTCTACTTCCTCTTGGGACAGGAGGGATGGTAACTTGCATACATTTGAAGTTCCATTTGCTTTCTTATCCATAAGCAAAGCACAGCATTTTGCATTATAGCACTGTCCTGTTAATCTCTGTCTGTGTGAATGGTGTCTTGGAAGCGTGGAGTTGGGGTGAGCAGATGGAATACAGGGCTTAAACTTATGTCATATCAACTCACATAGACTTTTATCTGTCAGGATACTGAGATATTTGAACAGATAGAGAGGGATGTGAAGCGCACTCATCCAGACATGCATTTCTTCTCTGGAGATTCATCATTTGCCAAGTCCAATCAGGTTAACTTTATTATCTGCCATGGTGCAGGGCTTAAGTGTGATTTTAAATTATCTGAGTTAATATCCACTGATTGTTGTATTGCAGGAAGCATTAAAGCAAATACTTATTGTGTTCGCTAAGCTAAATCCTGGAATAAGATATGTACAGGGTATGAATGAAGTTTTGGCGCCTCTGTTCTATGTCTTTAGGAATGATCCAGATGCTGACAATGCTGTAAGTATTTCCGTTTTGCTAATTCAGTGGTAGATGTTTCAGATTCCATTTTGTTGTTAGTAACAACGAACTCATTTACTCATAACTTGTTTACTAAGGGTATTGGGAAGTAATAAAACTTTTGAATGAAAAGTTCATTGTATAAAAGTTTTTGAAATGGGAGAAAATGATATGATAAGATAAGGGTAATGATAAGTGTAAAAAGAATAAAGTTAAGATAAATATATTTTTTTAATTAGTAAAATAGATATGTTAGTTGTATGGGTAGTTGCATAGAAATGATTGAAAAATAGAGTAGTTGTATGGGAAGATGTGAAAAAATAATTAAAAGTAGAGTAGTTATAGAGAGTGAAAAATTTTTAATGTAGCCAAATATGCCCTAAGTATTTGGGGTCAGGTGCATGAATCCTAATATCATTCCAGCAGTCTATCTGAAACCACGTTCTTTGTTAACTCATATGTCTCGATGTCTTTTCTAAGATCTCCATCCTTCTTCTTCCTAGCCTTCCCTCTGTGCTTGAAATCATGTAGCATCACTTTACAACATGAAATAGAAACAGTCAGATTAGCCAGGAATCAATTAAGATTAACCAATGTAATTTCATATAATTGATGGGCTTATAGTGGACCAGTAGAAATGCTGACTGCTTCTGGAGATAGAACCTTTGAAATTGTTAGAAGGCCATCTCTAACCTTATTTTGAAGTTGAAGTGGGAAATTAATTGAGAACCATATGAAGGAGCTGGTGTCCTATGAGTGTTCTGTTTATATGTGTTACGTCATACCAGGGGAAAAATTGGATTCTGCTACTTCTGGTGTTGGTTTAAGGAAATTGCAGTAATATAGGTCAAGGTTACAAGCATAGCCTTGCCCATGGGATTTTGTGGAATGGAATTATGTGTAGCCTTACTGAAGATGACAAAGGTTTGAAAAGATTCCCATGAGAGAGGACAACCATTCAGGTCATTCTTCAAAGTAAGGCGGCAAGTAGCTTTTTCTCCTTTGAAGTTGAATGAAGACATTGTGTATTATTATTATTATTATTATTATTTTAAGATAGACATTGTATATCAATAATTAATGGAACAAGCACAGAGGAAAGAAAGACATTTTACAACAATTTTATAGAAACTTGAGATAAATGGTGTGTTTGTTTTAGCATAAAAGTTTTCAAACTAAAACTTTTTAAATAAAAACCTTTCACTTTCCATAACTATTTTTTAATTATTTATTCACATCTTCCTATACAACCACCCTACTTTCAATCATTTAAATACAACTATCCATACAACTAACCTATCTATGTTAACTTTATCTTCTTTTCTCCTTATTACTTCTATCATATCACATCATTTTCTTCTAATTCAAAAACTTTTACATCAAAAACTTCTCATTCAAAAGTTTTATTACTTCCCAAACACACTCAAAACCTAAATTGCTCATGCTATTAGTGATACAAAATTTGTGTTCGGATTGTACTTGGATCCACTATAGTTATTTACATGTGCCTTATTCTTGGTGTGAGAAATCTTGATTCTTGTGTGAAGAAAAATTTCTCCCCATTTGCAGTTGGCTTCATTTAGCTTCAGTGTTAAACCATTGTGCTTTTGTTATGGCTGACTGAATAGCTGCTTGTGTCAGAGTTGATGCTTCTGAATTTTCTTGGAGGGTGCAGCAACAAAGAAAAGGAACTTGGAAGGAAAAAAAAAAAGAAAAAGAAAAAGAGAAAGGGAGAACTAGAAAAAAATGAGGAGAAGGAGAAAGAGATTCTAGAAAATTTTTGTCTTGGCATGCCTCATTGCCTTTCCTGCAGCTTTGATTGAGAAGAATTTATTATTTCCCCTGGGCTTGGCTATTCAGAAATTATTTCATTTGTCAACTCAATAAGTTTCATTGAGTGAAGAGGAAAGCAGCCAATGCACTATTCTTGCAACTTTCCTCTTGAAAAAATTTGTGTTTCATTTGCTAACAGCAAAATTCTTTGTCATAGGAGTGATAAAAATGCCCTTTTCTGTCAGCTTCTTGTCCTTCTAGCTGCTTCCTTAGCTATATCTTACCTTTTCCACGGAGTGCATAACCAAACACACTCAGTTTCAATGTTTTAAGGTCAAGTTTTTGTCTATATTTATATTTTGTCCCTCAGTCATCTCTTTCCTCTTTGCAGGCCAATGCAGAGGCAGATACATTCTTTTGCTTTGTGGAGCTATTGAGTGGATTTCGGGATCATTTTTGCCAGCAACTTGACAACAGCGTTGTGGGGATCCGTTCCACAATAACAAAGTTGTCACAGCTATTGAAAGAACATGATGAAGAGCTTTGGCGACATTTGGAGATCACAACAAAAGTAAGAAATGCTCTAAATTCTCACTCTTGTCATGATCTTAGGGCCTGTTCAAGATGACTAGATGGGTAAGGAATGAGATTTTCCATTCCTAAGAATTTTTTTTTTTCCATTTTCAATACATAATAGCCTTTTTCTTTTCTTTTCTTTTTTTTTTTTAAACAAAATTCAATACTACTTCAACATCTCAGTATACAATAAAACTTTTTCATTCAATTTCTTCATCCTATGGTGTTCCATTCCATCATCTTGAAGACCCCCTTAGATACTGATTTGAAGATTTCCATGGATTGTTGTGTATATACAAAGAATAAATTTGGATGTACTCCCAGCATCCAGTTGGCAGCACCCCTTTCAACTTTATTCTGTTAGCAATTATCTTAATGCCTGTTTATTTTCTTTACCTAGGTATTTGTGAAACATCTAAGTTGACTTATACATTGTTCCTGAAATACTTTCATCTTTACATGGAAAAATGCAGGTCAATCCACAATTTTATGCATTTAGGTGGATAACCCTCCTGTTGACCCAAGAATTTAATTTTGCTGATAGCCTCCACATATGGGACACACTTCTCAGTGATCCAGAAGGCCCTCAGGTTATTTTCATTTGATTTTTGATTAATACTTATTTTTTAGGCTGGACGTGCTGCACTTCTTAACACTAGTGGTCCCCATCCCTACAGCCATGCTAGCAGGTCCTACCATGCATGTTGGTTGAATTATCTGTTGATACATGTAGCGTGCATGATTGCAGTCTCCATTTTTAGCAGATCATTGCTATTGTATTTGTATGTGCCAGCTATTATTATTATTTTTTTTAAGAACATATAATGCCAACTTCTTGATCAGCTGACCATGATGATTAGTAGGTGACCAGTGGGTCTCTGCTGGTCAATGCATATCTCCACCCTTGGATTCTTGGCAATGCATATGCTTAAGCAGCCCATTATGGTCATCATCCCTGATCAAACGTGACAATTGTGTTGGCTGTTTTTTGGAAATATCTTTCAGTGCGTCCTGCATTTATCTGCATTTGTTTAATGGCTGAAGAGGGTGCTGTCTGTTAGGGTTTTCTGACTTGCCTCAACACTAATTTTAAAAACCCTAACTCTAATCTTAATTGTAAAACCAAAACTCTAGTTCTTTTTGGGTAATTCGAGTTTGTGCTGAAATTTAGGTAGACAAGTTTTCATTTGAGTTAAGAATGATAAGTTTCTAAAATTTCATAAGAATATACAGTAACAGTAAATCATGTAGGCAAAGATAATAATATATAGCCTAACTAAATTTTTAGAAAAAAAGTAACGTAAACTATATTTCTAGAAGAAAATTTGATCTTTCAAAATAAGTTAAGAAGAAAATTAATAAAAGTATACGTGAATAATGTAAGTATAAACATAGATGTAAATGCAAATAATTTGTCTATAAAGTCATTTTAATATGATAACATGTATTCAAACATAAATCAAAGTAATATAAAATATGTAAATATGAAGAAATAATGTTTAGGTGTTATGTATATTATATCATTTATATGAAATGTATCAAGGGAAATCGGACTCAGGCTTACTTGAACCTTAATTCTAATCTTATTTACAAATCAGATTTCTCATATTTAGGTTCTTTGGGCTTGGGTTCCAGAAAATTGAAGCTTTAATACTGCATTTTTGTGGGTTTGGTAGGCTGGATTGGGGCTCAACCTGCCCCAAGTTGCACTCCTACTGTCTTTTGTGATGGTAAGGCTCGTGTCCTTGTGTTCATGATAAATCCATGTCTCTAGTTCCCGCATTGGTTTGGGCCATATGCATCTGATGCACCTTTTGTATAGATTGAATTTGGATGGTTGGCTTGAGTGCAAGGCACAGATTTGTAAGGTTAACTTGATTTTTAGGCTCTGAATGGACTTGTTTATTTATTTATTTTCCCTGGAAGTTGAAATTAGGAAGCTTTGTTACGCAGGAAACCCTGCTTCGAATATGTTGTGCAATGCTAGTGCTTGTAAGAAGACGGCTATTGGCAGGCGATTTCACCTCGAACCTCAAGCTTCTGCAAAATTACCCGTCTTCTACGAATATTAGTCATCTCCTTTACGTTGCTGATAAATTACGTGTTCTATCATCATCTTGATGTCTTCCAAATCTCTCCCTCATTTTTGGTTCTTTCTGTATGTAAATTCTCACATTTTGGCTGTAAATTTTCTCTGTGACAATTAACTGCGCTAACATTTTTAAAATAGCGGGACTTATTGTTCTGTTGTGTTTTGGTTATCTTCACCATTTTAATGATTTGTAATGACTTGAATTTTTGTTCTTCTTCTTGAATGATGGATGGATGGGCTGATGCCGAATCAATTTCTTTCGCTTCCTCAGTTTTTTTTTTTTTTTTTTTTTTTTTTTTTTTAAATTATTTTTTTAATCACCCATGATTCTATGAATGATCGAACTAAAGCCAATTCATAGCAGCAGACCTGCTTCAAAGTCAGTGGTGGAGGTGATGTATAAAATATATAAGTCAACTTGTTTTGGTTAGAATCGGTAGAACTTTTGCTTGTTAAAATTGTATTGCTTGAGAGAGATCTAAGCGGGCTACGGAGGGTCAGTTGTGAGCAGCTAAGAAGTATAATAAAAAGGAAAATTAATACTCTTTCCTGTATACTTTTTGATATGAGTTACGTTTAGTAGTTAACACATTTTGATATGAGTCGCACCTTAAGTTTTTAACTATGTAATTATCCTACTTTTTCTATTAGTATTTTTATATTTCGTTCATTTTTTATATTTAGTAGTTAACACATTTTTATTTATTTTTGCTTATTATTAATTCCTCTCTCATATTGCACCATTCCCTTGTCTTGTAAAATTTTTTATTGAAAATTGAAAAAGTTGTCGTAATAATCTAGAATTCTCGTTTTATTAAAGCCTCTTGAATATCTTGAAACAAGCCTATAAATGTAACCATAAATGTTTAGCTGTTGGTTTTTTAAGAAATTTTGGATAAACATTTCTTCTGTTTTTATAAAAATTCACGTCGAATCTAGAGAAAGATGGACGACGGCTTGTTAATGGCATATTGCCCTATTGGACAGGAATTTGGGGCATTTGAATTTTCTTTATTTCATCCATCTGCCGTTCCAGACGGCCATGAAATTTTATACATTCCGTTATCTTCACGCCGTTGATAAAAGATAAAATCGTATTTATATTTTATCGAAGAAAATTTCGATTTTATCAAAGAATTTATGGGTGGGCTAAAAATAATGCCTAATAAATAAAACTAAACAGAATTACATGCTCAAAATATATGAAACTTACCTTATAAGGTACATATTTAGTATTATATAGATGTGTTGTAAAAATTTCATAATCATGATACATTTAAAAATAGAAACATATTTAGTAAAGTATATCTATAATAAAATTATCATTTGCCTCCAATAATCTTGGCATTTTCATCTAAAATATTTTCTTAAATTATTATTATTATTTTTAAATGTGATTAGAAATAAGAAAAATTTTAGAAATCATGTTTTAAATCACTACAAAATATTTCTTTAAAAACAACTACTTCTAAACTACATATAGCACTTATTTGGCCATGTATATATTAGTTTGCTTGCATGTGCATAACTTATTTTATTATTATATTTTTTTTAGCAGAACCTTGGGGATTGATAATGTGCATGCGACTGTATCGTACAGTTCATGCACCGTGGGCCTCACGCGATCATTAATAGAAAATCTACCTTGCCCATTTTATTTAAAATTGTTCATGTTATTAGTGTACCAATTTTCATCTAAATCCAACATATGTATAATACTCATCTTAAAATGGTGCAAAATCAACGTAATAAAATAGTTTCGTATGATTTTTATATGGATAAATGATTATATAAAGTTTTATTGTAACCTAATATGTGTGGGGCTCATTTGCACTTAATGAATGGGTCTTGTATATATATATGTATATATATGAATGTTAGGGATGATAACACTAGCTCAAACACAGTAAATTTATCTTATACACTACAAAAATTAAAATTTAATGCAATCACCTAGATTTCCCTGTAAACAGAAGTAGCAATTTAACCAACAAAAGTATCATAGCTGATTGCACTGAATACTGGATATAGTCAAATCTAAGTTCTACTGAAAAAAGTTAACCACTTCTGTAAATTCTTGCTCTAGCGAATATGATAATGCACCATATAATATAATTTAAGAGGTAGTATAACGCTATTTGGCATTTAGTTAGAAGTCGGATTCTAATTTTGAAGTAATGCCAATTCATTTCATATTTAAAATCTAATTTATACTGCATTGTCAATTTTTGTTATTGGACATGCATAGATGGAATAGAGAGCATATCATTTATATATTATCAAAAAAAAATTTATCCACACAACGTTATGAATTTCTTGACAAAAACTAGATAAAATTTGTAAAAATATGGTAGTGTCGATAATCAGTTAATTGTTTTCCACCGGGCCTCTTAAAGATGATATCGCAGGTATTGTCGGTTGGGTTGTGGCCAATTCATAGAGCACCCAGCTCGCTGGGCGTAACCCAACTCATTTAGGGCATTCTCCGTCTTTACATATAAGATGTATTAGGGTTTAACCCTCCCTCCCGGCTCGGTCCGCTGCAACTTCCTCGCCTTAGCAGCAGCAGCAGCAGCAGCAGCAATGGTTTCTCTCTCGCTGGTTTTTCTTGTTTCTTTGCATGTGATTTGATGGTCTGAATCTCTGTTTGTATCCTTCTGCTTTCATTTCACAGGTGAAGTACTCGAGGGAGCCCGACAATCCGACCAAGTGTAAGAATCTCTCCAGCCTCTTTCATCGCTTTCTCTTCTCCGCTGCTGAAAATGTTGCTTCATGTATTCGACAAACTTTTGACCGTCGTGCTTTGATTTCTTAGTTCTCTTTGGATCTATTTGATATTTTAAATTTCAATTCGTATGCTGCATTTTTTGAAAAGATTTTTTTATATTCGATTTGATTTTTGAATCTCTTGTGGCGTTATCTTTTCGAGGTAGAAGTTTCCGTTTTTCCTCATGATTAGTTGGCATTTATTTTTGAATTTCTCTGTTATTTAGTCCTTCATGATTTTCTGAGCTTTCCTTGCGTCTATCAATTTTCTTTTCAGCCTGCAAGGCCAGGGGATCAGATCTGAGGGTTCACTTCAAGGTATTTTGACGTTTAATTCTTTGTCACTAGTCTCTCTTTTTTTGTGATGTCAACTTACTATTCTTTTTTGAATCTCACATAATTTGGCAATTTTCTTCATTGTAATGTTGTTGTCGCTTCCATTGAAAGAAAATTAGCTGGTAGTTACTTCTTCTCTGAAACAAATGCATTAAGGAAGCTGGCATCTGTATGAATTGATATTCAAAGTTAAGAAAAGCTATCATTCGAAAAAAAAAAAAAGTTAAGAAAAGCTAGCTTCTCACTCAGCTTAATCCAGCCTGTTTTCATTATGCAACTTCATTGTGATGGTTTGAAAGAAACATCCCTTTTATCTACTAGTAGCATGTGGACATGTTGGCAAAATAAAGCCTGCTAATAGGCTAGTCTTGTTTTTGTATGACCAAGTCACACAATATGATGTTAAGACTAAAGCATCAAAAAGAAAAACTAATATGATCATTCCATCATATCCCAAATCTGGTATAGAAACTAAGGATTTTACTCAAATAATCATTGAATTACAATGGTTGCTCCTCACAAACTACTCTATCTAGCTATCCTCTACAGAAATGAAATGCAAGAAATGAACGAATGAAAGACATACAAAACAGTCCTCTCCCCTCATCATTACGTTCCCGGCCTATTTATAGGGAGCCCACCGACCACCAGCTCGTGTCTTTTCATACACTTCATAAACAGTCCATTCCTATCAGTAGCACTGCCATTTCATATGCAGCCCATTCCTATCACCATTTCTATCAAAAACTTGGATGTGTGGGAACATCTTCCAAAATGTATAGGCAATGAGTGATATTGGCTGTTTCATTGGGTAATTTTGCTGGTGTCTCGCATCAGAGTGTCGGATATAAAAGATGCCTGTCCAGCCTTATTTTGAATTGGTCGTGGAGCTGTGTGAAACACCTGATTTATAGTGATTTCCACGTAGGTCGCATGTATGCAATCAGGAAATACTTGAAAGTGCTTGGGCTTGCCTGTTTGAGGATATTGCCCACACTTAACAGTAACGATGCAGCAGAGTCTGTGTTGCAGATCCCTGTTGACGTGGGAAAGGGCTTATGGTGATTAGTTCCCTTGATTTTTATTTTTAGGTATAATTATGCAGGCTTTCTTGTGAATCTTACCCTAAAGTGTTTACTATTTTCATGTCAATATTAGAATCATTTTTTGAAGGTTGTAAGAGTGAACTGGTGCACCATTGTGCCTTAATATGGTTTCTTGATCACCATGAGCATATACACATTCTTTACAATCAATGGTCTAATGCTTTCAAGATGTTTTTTTTTATGCTTGTTGATGAATGTTGAACTATGTGAAGTTTTTGCTTGACTTGTCTTTGGATTTTGACCTGAAGGAAAAAAGCAGTGGCCTGTTGTCTACTTGAGCAGGTCACCCGTAAACTTCAGGGAAAACGAAAGCATTGTTATTGGGTGAACCTTAAGCTTTGTTGATTGCAATCGGTTCAGTAAATGATGGAACATTATTACTTGTTTTATGTGATATCTATAAGTTTATTCATTGAATATCACATTTCTAGATTTAAACACTGGAGAGTGGAGAGATGATCTTGTTAGTTTTTTTCCCCTCTTCTTCTTCTCTTGTTTTTGTCTCCATGCCACTGATGTGGATGAGTCAGATGCTCTTGAGTCAGATGCTCTTTTTATAAGGATTTCCTCATGAGTTAGGTGTGAATTTTTTATTTTTTGTGAAGTCGCACATTTTCTTGGAAGTTACTTTAACTTTTTTTCCCTCAAAATTTGGGATGGTGCTTATTTTCGGGGTTCACTAGGAGGTCCTGATAGTGCTTATTCTTGGAGTTGATTAAGAGTTCCTAATATGTCTCTGTAACGCCTTCTCTTGGATGTTTACTTCTGCTTGTTTGGAATGCTTTCTCTAAAGAAATTTGCATGTAGCCTTGTTTAAGTGAATTTTGTTCTTTATATATCTGCAAAGCTTGTTCTTTAGATGCTACGGATTTGAAACATTTCTTCTGAAGGGATGCTAATTATCCGAATCCAAAGAGAGATTTGATTAAGCTTTTAAATGGCTATGTGATGAAATGTGTCATTTAAATCTTCTTAGCTGTATTAATATACAGCAAAGTGCAAAACAATGCAGTTCGTGTTTGCTAATAGAGGACCATGTGAAACTAAGTCTTGCACAATCAATGTAAGAAAGAAGTATCCTACTAGCATTTGTTGGAATTAACTTATGCGTCATTTGGCTAAGCTTTTTCACAGCGCTTGATGTGCCTATCTCAAATTTGACGTGATAAATTAAAACACTGTTTGGAATGCAGCATTCACTTTTATATTGGGGCCATTTTTTACGACTAATTTTAGTTATAAAAAGTGCTGAATATGGAAGCACCTAAATCTTTCTTTGTATCGAAGGGCTGATAGATAATCTCAGGAGCAGCAGCAACACCGAGGTGCATGCCCCGAAATGAAGCCTTAGGCTTTGATGGCATCTACAGTTAAGGATGTATTTGGATGATTGTGCACGTGTAATAGGGTGTATATTGACTAGTTCATTCTCTATTACAAAATATTCTATATTTGAACCAAACGGAAAATACCTTTGGCACCATATGTACTTTTCATTTCAATCTTTATTGCAATATTTTCCACCTTTGCAATTATTCGTCCCTGTGTAATATTTATTCTTTAATCATTCTTTCATATTCTTTCTATCATTCCTCTGTTTTATTTTCCACCCAATTACCTTTTTCAAATGCACCTAATATTTCAGGAAGAGTTGTATGATCATTTTGGATTTAATTCGTATCTCAGGAGAATGTTTCAAAACAGAACTGTTGATTGTTGACTGAACGGATCTATTAACAAACTGATTGTTGGACTAATTTCCACGTAGTTTTTCTTATGATAAAGTGGATATATTTTCTTAGTATATGATATATTGGTGTTATTCTAGTGAAGATTTTAATGCAGGGTTCCTGGATTAGATAAAATATTGTTTTCTTGTTTTTCTCATAGTACACAAGATTAGGCTCAATGTTTTAAAACTGGAACGTTGACTGGAGATTCAATGACAGACTGATTGTTGAAATAATTTCCATTATATAATTATCTATGATTATATTAATTAATTAAATCATACATGGCATATTGATATTAGTCTCCTGAAAAAACAACTATTTTAATGCTTTGAGTGGAATGTTAGATATATTTTTTTTGTCTTCCAGGTGGTACACATGATTTAAGCTTATTGAATTAATAGTTTCCTAGTTGCCCATCATGTTGACCACTGTGCAAAAAACCCGGAAGTCAGAACTTCTACTTTGGCTTAGCTTCCCCTTCCCACTGCTAGGACCCTTCCTATTGGCATCTGCATGCCCACTGTGATTAGTGAAATTCCTTTGTAGACGACGCGTCTGAAATGAGTCCCTTCAAATATATTACCAGTTCTGTTCCATATAGGCTAATAATTGGTTTTGGGCTCTGATGAACTTCATGGAAATTAAGGGTGTGTTTGGGAAGTGATAAAACTTTTAATGAAAAATTTTCGGTGTAAAAAGTTTTGAAATCGGAGAATGATGTGATATGATAGGGGTAATGATGAAAAGTAAAGAGAATAAAATTAAAATAGGTAGGTTAGATATATGAGTAGTTGTGTAGCAATGATTGAAAAATAGGGCAGTTATATAAGAAAAAGTGAAAAAATAATTAAAAAATAGAGTAGGTGGAGAGAGTAAAAAGTTTTAGATTGAAAAGTTTTAGTTTGGTAAGTTTTTGGTGTTACTGAACACCTCCTAAATATGTTGTTGTTTGGTTAGCTGTTGCAGCAAACTTTGCTATTTTACTAGTTCTTAGTATAGAATGCAGACACACACACGCATATGAGGCTACATAGAAATGATTTCATGTAACCCCTCTATTTTTTACGTGTTGATGATTGTTATAAAATTCAATCTACTTATTGTATAAAACATCATTTGTTTAGCTAAGACCAAGTTTCATCTAAATCTAATATATGCACAACCACATATTTTCAAAAATAGGTACATTCATGTGTAAATTAGCAAAAATGCTTAGATTCATTCACATATATATATTAGAGTGTACTAATGATTTATAGAACCTTTTAAGTTGTATTTTCAAAAATAGGTACATTCATGTGTAAATTAGCAAAAATGCTTATATCCATTCACATATATATTAATGTGTATTGATACTTTATAGAATCGTTTGTCCATATATTAGTAATGTTTTAGATGGTTCAAATATTGAAAATGCTACTTAAAAATTGATATTTAGTATTAAATTATTTTATTACATTGATTTTACACATTTATAGATGGGACTTATGTACAGTGTTATTAAACAAATGAAAGGGTTTTCATGATAATACAAATGATGCTATATACAATAGATGAAATGGATTTTCCATCAAGTACAAAAATATCAAAAATGAAAGAGGTTACATAGAAGAAGGGTGTCATGGAAGCCTTCTCATACATGTATTTGAAATAGGAAAACAATATTTATAATCTTTGCGGGTGCATAATATGCTGTGATAGTTATAGTATGTTAGCAAGCATTTCTGCATTTTCCTGCTTGGTCGTTCACTTTTTGGGAGTTTTTGAACTTCTACATTCACCTTTTATGATTAACTAAATTACTTCATGTTCAATCTCCCTTTCCAAATGATTAGAATACTAGGGAGACCGCATTTGCAATTAGAAAGTTGCCCTTGGGCAAGGCCAAGAGATATCTGGAGGATGTAATTGCTCACAAGCAAGCTATTCCCTTTCGTCGATTCTGTGGTGGTGTTGGCCGCACTGCCCAAGCCAAAAACCGCCATGCTAATGGACAGGGGCGGTGGCCAGCAAAGTCTGCAAGGTTCATCTTGGATTTGCTCAAGAATGCTGAGAGCAATGCTGAAGTATGTTTTACTAGGTCTTTTTTGCTTTTTCAACCCAAAATCCAACCATGTTTTTCCCAATCTAATGAAAGAAAGCTTACATGTAGGTTAAAGGCTTGGATGTGGACACACTATTTATCTCACACATCCAGGTGAATCAAGCACAGAAGCAGAGGCGCCGAACGTACCGGGCACATGGACGAATTAACCGTAAGTTTTAAATTTAGCATGCTGATATTTTTCTCTCTGTGTTGTGATTTGGCTGTGCAAATATGACAAAATCTGTCATTCTTTGCTCTCCCAGCTTACATGTCTTCTCCTTGCCACATTGAGTTGATTCTGTCTGAGAAAGAAGAAGCTGTCAAGAAGGAGGTATGTCCTTAATCTCTCATGCTTTCTGATTGTGTATTTGTTGGAAGAACCAACCAAATCATTTTATACTTAATTCTTCTCTTGGATTGCTCAACCAACACTTCCTCGCTGTTGTCACAGCCTGAAACTCAACTGGCTCCTAGGAAACCGAAGAAAGGGCAACAGCTTCGCAGTGGTGCATCCTCTTAAGACTTGAGTGGGTGTTGTGGGGCATGTTTGGGAAAGCACAATCAATTTTTGGGTCATCATATTTTCTGAATCCATCTAGTTGAAGATTTTGGCGATAAATTTAGTTGGCATATTATTGTGTTTTCTTCTTTTTAAGATTTTACCAGAGGACCTTAGCTGGTTTTCCATGGTTAGTCTTATTGCAAAAGCTTGTGGTGTATGACTAATATCATTTGCAGTTACTAGCGGTTTAGTTTCATCAGTAGACTCGATACCATTAAATGATGAGGTGAATAGAAGAATGGATGGTTGTTCGGAGAATTTTGTTGTAGTATTTTACGTATTTGGTACTTGCAGTAGCAGCTGCTTATGGAGATAAAAAGGATGATGGCTTGTTTTACGCTTTGATTATTGCAACCTGCATTGACGAAAGATAAAATAGTGATAGCCGAGTCCTCTTCTCTGATGGCGCATGTCATGGACGCTTAGGAGAGAATGTTTTGCTTTTCCAAGTGTATCAATTATAAGGCATGACCATTATTAAAAGATCATAAAAAAATTATGAGATATGATGCTGTTAGCGCAGGCCAAATAATGACTTGGCTTAGGTTAATAAACTTATTTTTAACTAATTTTTTGCTTTTTTTTGATGAACTTGTTTATTCACATGTATTTAATGTGTAAATTTAGTTTTACTATTTTTGGAGATGTGTATATTTTTTTGGATTTTTAAATGTAGGGAGTTCACCATTTTAATGGTTGGATGTTACTAAAATAATCATGTCTAAGAATCTAAAAATATCCAAAAA
Organism: Annona squamosa; assembly: GCA_035584095.1. NCBI lineage: Eukaryota > Viridiplantae > Streptophyta > Magnoliopsida > Magnoliales > Annonaceae > Annona > Annona squamosa. The sequence continues at coordinate 55,849,559 of JAXCLR010000001.1, forward strand.
AAAGAATCTAAAAATATGCATACACATCAAAAAATGGCAAAATTTTAATTTATATATTAAATACATTTGGATTAATAAGTTTATACAAAAAATAAAGAAAGGTAAAGTTTTTAAAATAGGTTTTTGTGGTCGAGGCTAAGTAAGGTATTATTTAGCTTTAACAAGATCTTGCCTGGTCAATTTTCGTGCTCATTTATGGAAGCAGCAGGTTTTGATATGATATGTGGAAATACGTACGTGGTATGTGAAGATTTCAGTCTGCCATCTCATTTCGGCTGACCTTTATGGTTTTTGTTGAGAAGTGCTTTAATATTTTTTGAAAGTGATAAAATTTTTGAATAAAAAGGTTTTGTTGTAGAAGTTTTTAATATGGAAGAAAATGATGTGATACAATAGAGGTGATATTAATGAGTAAAGAGAAAAAAAATTAAAAAATTAAAAGTTTTTTTTAAGGTTAAAAATTTATAATTTTTTAAGGCAAAAATGTATAAGTTAATTGTATTTGTATAAAAATGATTAAAAAGTAAGTTAGTTGTATAAGAATATATGAAAAAATAATTAGAAAATATAATAGTTGTAAAGAGAGAAAATTTAATTTGAAAACTTTTGGGCCAAAATAAAAGCACTCTTAAGTATAGAAAACCATTCCAATCTAAGTCTTTTACATCTAATCTTGCGTAAGTTGTGAAAAACACAGATATATTCAAAATATGCAATAGAGATGTTATAATATTTTGTTATCTTTTGGGGGACATGATACAATGCACCCGGGTGTAAAAATCTATTTTTAAAATTTTTTTTATACAACTGTTAATCTAGGTTTAATATAACAATTTTGACCATTTTAAAATATTTTTAGATATTTATTTTTGATTTTTAAAATTAGTGACATTTTCATAATTTATGAATTGCCAAAATGCCACTGATTTTTAAAAATCAAAAACGAAAATCTAAAAATCTCTAAAAATGGTCAAAATTGATACACATGATAAATAAATCTAAATTAACAATTGTATAAAAAAAATTTTAAAAAATAAAAATAAATGAGTGAAATGCACCTGGGCGCATTTGGTCACCCTTGATCTTTTGGGCGATCATTTTCAGAAACCAGACCTATGAACCCGGATGCTCAACGCACCATGCACCGGGTGCATACAACTGCAGCCTACATTTTCCAGCAAGGAATGAGGTGTAGGTCATATGGCAGTAAAGCAACCACACCTTTAAGCTACAAAAAAAATAAACTTCACGAGCTTTGCTTGCCTAATACAGTCACCACCCAAGAAAAAGGTAAAAAGGGACTAATTGAGTACGCTATTTTCGCAATTGGCTGCTGCTAATAGATTTTCGGTTCTACAAATTTTCACATTAATCAGAACTTATGAAGTACGATTTTTAAAGAAAAAAAGTGGAGCTTGTTTAAAACATCTCTAACAGTCTTGACCACTAGCATCGAGGAATGACTTAATATTTATATAAGTATGGAAGCCTTTACATATACTCTTAGTTTTTAAATTTTAGAAAATATATTTTTAAATCTAAATTATTGATCATTTTTAATATTATCTTGTTTTATCAAGCATTGGAAACTTATATCTTGTATAAAATAATATCTTTTTTTTATTGATATTTATACATCATGACAACTGATTTTATAATAAGGCACATTCATAACCTTTATAACATGGAGATTTTTTTTTTATAAACACCCCTACGTGGAATGTGTAAAATACCCCTACATTGCAGGGGGAAATTATAAAACTATTCACACATAATGATAAAAATCAGTATGTAGCAAACAAGCCACCTAGTGGTACCACTAGGGCAACACCTTGGTGGCTATAAAATATTATCTTTTGAGAGTAAATATACAATTAAAACATTTTAAAAATGTATAACATAAATATAGTATATAGGCCATTGGGGTCACAATCAAGTAGTCGGGGAAGCAGATAACATTTCTGCCCACCTATGTTTGAACCCTGCATGCTAGGGGTTTTCATATATAATATAGGAGTTGTGTCGCACCGATAATAGATAAGAGCTTGTTGTCCTCCTCAATGGATAAATGGAGCATATTATCTCCTCATTTGTTAGATGAGAACTTGTTGTTTCCCTTGGGCTTTATTGTAATATTTTTTGATTGGTACCTCTTTTTTTATATACACTTTAACAAGTGATATTATAGTTACACTCTTTTACAATTCTCACACCATGGTGGGAATCTATAAATGTATAAAATTAATGTAATAAGATAATTCAATACTAAAATATCAATTTTAAAGTGATATTTTCAACATCTAAACTATTTAAAATATTACTAGTATGTGGATAAATGATTCTATAAAGTATTATTATATAATATATGTGTAAATTAGCCTAAGTATTTTTCATAATTTACACATATATATTTGAGCAAATGTAGCCCACACACATATTTGATTTGAATAAAACTTGTCTCCTAGATAAATAAGTAATGTTAAATATAATGAATAACAAATAACTTAAAAATTAAGGAGGTTACAAATGATTGCTTTTATGTAACTTGGTTATATAGAAGTAGAGCACAGTCTCAAAATTATTTAGTTTTCTTTTATATGTAAACCTTCTGCTTCTTGACTCTAATCTCTCCCTAAGCTTTTTTTTTAAGGCTTTAGTCTCTTTCTAAGTTTTAGCTACAAATTTAGACACATTTATGGGTTCATTCGTATTTTTCTCAACTTCAAAATCTTTCTATCTATCACATGATTTCAAGTCAAGATAAAATGACATAAATATTAGGGTGGGAATTTGGGCAGGTTATATTGATCCTAACCTAATTTTTTTTAAAAAAATTCAATTTAACCCTATTTTTATATTGGATTGGGATAAGGTCAGTTCGACTCTTATTTTTCTAATAGATTCCAAAAAAAACTTCGGGTTTGTAATAGCCCAGAACCGAATCCCACATCGAAAAGGGGAGAAAGTTCCTGGTAGTTTATAAGCGGGTCTCAAGTTCAATATGGTGTGACGCATTTTATAGCCATGCAGCTAAGCTGCTAGGCTAGAGCGGACAATATCACACCGTGAGGCCCATAGCCCGCAAGCCCAATGGACGTTTTCTGGGTTTGTGCGTGACAAGTGGATTTAGAGCGGCTCCCCCTCCAGTAGATGTGGTTCGGAGAGTTGAATCAGTGAAAGTCAGGGCTGCAGGCAGAAGCCCAGAGTTGGGTTGTGGTTCGAGGATGAACCAGGCGGAAGCTGGTGGGCTTGTAATAGCCCAGAACCGAATCCCACATCGAAAAGGGGAGAAAGTTC
>JAXCLR010000001.1:55852955-55898298 GCA_035584095.1 Annona squamosa
GGCTAAGCTGCCAGGCCAGAGCGGACAATATTACACCGTGAGACCCATAGCCCACAGGCCCAATGGACGTTTTCTGGATTTGTGTGCTCTGTGCGTCAGGCCCAATGGTCGCTTTTCTGGGTCTGTGCGTGACAGGGTTGGTATTGAATAAGTTTTGAGAAAGGCTGGTTGGGTAAAAAAATATGGGGTTAAATAAGACAATTTAAAGAATTTATATACATATCTTTATTAAAAAGAATTTATATACTTATCCAACATAAAGAAACATCTATATTAAATTTATATGTTATATACTTTAATATTTTACTAATTATTAAAAAAACACATCATTACTAAATCAAAACGTGAGAAAATATAGTATAAATTTATAAAACATGTTAATATATAATTATATGTAAGAGTTATATATATGTGTACAAATTCTTTTTATTGATTCTTATATTATTTTCTGGATAAATTGATTTTTCTGCCATTGATATAGTTAATTATAAAAAATGTGAAAATTTTGAAAGAAAATAATAATAAAATTTAAACATAAACTTATAATTTTTAATAAATTAATATATGCGAAGAAGGTTGAAACTCTTTAGGTTGGGATATGGTCGGCCCATCCGATCTTATTTTTGAATTGGTGTAAAAAATTTTGACCCAACTCTATATTGAGTCAAAAAAGTATTGATTTTACCCAAGAAAAAATGAGTCGCACCAAATTCTCACCCTAATACATGTAAAGAGGTATTATCTTAGGTTAAGTAAGAGTTTGAATTTAGTGCACTTGGTTCACACTTAGCTTAAGTGTACCTAGGTGAATAATCTCTTTTAAAATTTATTTTTTAATTTTTTGAAATTTATATGTTGGCTCAAGCATGAAAATCCCATACTTATAATTTTTATATTGTTTTGATTGTTTTTAATATTTTATTTCGAAATTTAAAAACATGAGAAATAGATTTTTTTGGTTTTTAAAATTTGAAATAAAATATTAAAATATATAAAAACTACACACGAGACATTCATGCTTGAACCCACATATGAATCTCAAAAAATCAAAAAATAATTTTAAAAAAGGGTTATTCACTAGGGTGCACTAGATCATATGATGCTAAGCAAAGCCTGCGCCAATAAACTTATTTTTAATTATTTTCATTAACTTATTAATCTAGATATATTTAATATATAAATTAAGTTTTACTATTTTTGAAGATATGTATATATTTTTTGAATTTTTAAAATGAGGGTATTTTGATTTTTTAATGGTCGAAAATTACAAAAAAATCCTTTGGTTAGAAATTTTAAAAAATATAAGCATTTTCAAAAATAATAAAATTTGGTTTATATATTAAATACATTTATATTAAAATTTTGTAAAAAAGTTTTTAAAATAATTTTTTAGACTAAGCTAATTAAATTATTATTTAGCTTAGACTAATAAGATCATTCTTCAATATAAAATCATTGTAAGTAAACAAAATTATGTCGAAAGAATTTGGCATAATTATAAAACGTTAAATATTTATATTATAACCAAAAGATAAGATATTAAACTTTGATTGTGGAGGTAAAATTCTACAACCAACCACAAGCCTAAGTCAAGCTAAAAAGGAGAAAGAACGTATCTTAAGTCGTCATATTTTGATGACAATATAAAAATCTAATCAAATCCTTAAAAACAAATAGAAATATTGAAATTTTAAATCAGTTTCATTTATCTATGCTAAAAAAAAAACAGGTATTTCTATTTGATGACAAATAGGAATACCCTGATTTATCACTCGAGTTTGTAGGTTGATAATTTGGTTTGGGTTTTAGATAATCTTAAATCTAACCTACGGAATTACAATTTGGTTTGGTTGTACCTGAATTTTAAAAAACCCAAACTACAAAGCGGCTTTCCAGCTCATTTAACTTTCGAATTTCTTGGGTGCTCTTTAGGTATATTTGAACCGAGTTCAAGTTTCACCCGTACCATACTGATCGAGATTGAGGTGTATTGAGAAAGAGGTTAAAAAAAGAGAGAGTGGAAATGAGAAATTTTTAAAATGTAAGTAGCGATGTAACATAACAGAGATAATGATTAGAAATAAAGATAGAATAAAGACAAAATTAAGAAGATAATCATACGTAAAAGACGTTAAAAAATAAATATTTTAATGAAAAAAATATATAGTTAGATAGTTAATACGTAAAACTATATGAAAAGAAGTGAATTTTTTTCTTTTTTTTTCTCGTTTTACGTTTGAATCGCAAGCACGACAAACAAGGAGTGTAAAGAGAATCAGTTTCAACCTTAAATCCGATTAATCTAACTATTTTTTGATATTTCCGATTAGTCTAATTTGATTTATAATAATGTTTGATTAGGGATTTTAAAAAAAAATAACTGGCGCAATGTGAATTAAACCAACCTAATTTTGAAAGTGGATTGATGCGGGTTAGGAGGCTACTCAACTTGACACGACCCAATTTTGTATATTACTGTAAAATATAATATATTATAAAAATAATCGTACATTATTCTAAAAATATTATTATAAAATTAACACATATAGTCATAAAAAGAATGATTTATTATTTTAATATAAATTTAATTAAATAAAATATATTTATTAATTATCTTTACCAAAATGAAAATAATAGCATAGACATAGGAATATTTAAAATTAAAATTTTGTCTATGAATGTTACTTGTTACGACAGCCCCTAGAACAAAATTTATTGTTCGAATATTTTCTACTCAGGCAGGAAAAGTTATTAGTAATTATGTCACTTGTACAATTTTGTACTTAACATTCATTAAAAACTTTATGATAAAAATATATATGAAATCAAGCTTCATAAAATATTTTAAAATTTTAATAAATATTATGAAAATGTCTTGAATTTATATTTTAAAATAATATAAACGGAAGTTTCTAACCATTAGTAATGTTAATGAAATAACGTCGATACCCAACATAAAAATATGAGAAATTAAAAGTTTTTTATTTCCTCTACTCACATTCATTTTTTTCTTTTTTATTTAATATTTTTCTTCTGAACTTTCCTTTTTACTCATTGTGAAACCGGACCCGAACCGAAACCAATTTTTATAAATTTGATGTGGGGTTGAGTTTGAGTTTGAAAAGAAAAATTGAAGAGGAAATTGAGTAGGTGCTGTCAGAATCGAAAACAACCACCTCAAGTACTTCATAACACGAGTGTTTCCATGTAATCCTCTTCATCTTAATCTTAATTTGAAGATATTAATATTTAATAGCATTATATTTAATATTATTTATTTAGTTAAGAATAAGTATCATTCAAATCAAGTATGTGTATGGTCATAATTTTCTAAAAATATATTTACGTAGAAATTATGAAAAAGTCTTGATTCATTTATATATATATATTAAAATGTAATAATATTTTATAGAATTTATATATAATAATGATATTTTCGATAAATCATTTATCCATATAGTAATAATATTTAGATAGTTTCGATGATGAAAATATAACTTTGAAATAAATATATAATATTAAATTATTTTATTACGTTCATTTTATACATTTTTAGATGAGACCCATCTATAGTGATATTAGTCTAATAAAAAGATTTTTATTATAACATAAATAATATTAATTATAATAGATGGAGTAAATTTTTTATTAATTATTATGATATTAAAAATAGAAAATATTCTATAAAAAAGAAATTTCATAGAAAGTCATATTCGTGAATCTAAATCATTAATTATATTCTAGTTAAAACTTAATACCATAAAATTAAATTTTAATTATTTATACATGTTTTTAAGATTAAATTTATTAAAATATTTATTTTAAATTGATATTAGTTCTATGAATATTATATTATAAGCAAGGCTAGGCCGAGGGTGTAATATGGCCGGAGTGGGAGTTATGCCTCGTAAGTGGAAGTCGTTTCTTCTGTTTGTTTGAAGACGTCAGGTCTTCTTTAGTTGATTACAGAGAATTTGTAAGATTTTATGAATTTAATTTGTAACATAAAATGAAAAAATGTGATATTATAATTAAGATCTCAATCGGAATAATAAATATTAGATTATTCAAAAAGTTTTTGCTAGAAATATATTTTATAATGTATGAATTTAATTTGAAAAACAAGTAATTAATGTTATAAAGAGAAGTGCATATGCATTTGACGATTGAATTTGCATTTTCGGCTGCTAATCATAGCGGATTATACACATATCCAATGCATTTAATTTTCTACCAAGTAACTTTAATAAGAAAAACATGACTAATAAAAGGTTACACATTATAAAAATAAAAGGTCCATTTATTTATAAATAAATAAAAACCCTCAACCCTGAGGAAGAGAGCCTTGCTCTTTGAAGTACAGGTTCGTTCATGAAACCCGGGCAGAGTCGCTGGCTTTCTGCCATCCGCCCCTTACGATTCCCAAGTCCCAACCCAAACCCACCACCGGGCCTCTTGCGTTTCCCACACGGCCGCACCTGTCCATGCGTCCAAATATCTCTTTCTACAGCTTTCCCTTTTGCCTCGAGCATCCCTGTTGTGTACCGTAACGCCCTCCCCCTTCTTTACTCCATCGCGAAAATGCTCGGATTTCCGGAAGACGTCGTGGTAGAAATCCTTTGCCGCTTGCCCAAGAAGTCTATAACCCAATTCAAGTGCGTATGCAAGGAATGGCTTACTCTCATTTCCGATCGCAGCCGCGTCTTCCCCAAATCAACCCACGTAGGCCTCGTGTGTCAAAGCTATCTCCCACCCCGGCTTCGTGCTAAAGGCAGAGCATCAAGCATTGCACAGACGGAGTTCCTTGAGGTGGACAACAAGGGGACTGCTCGCCTCATCTCTTGCCCTCCACTCGGCAAAAGCATCAAGAACAACTGTCTGCTCCTCAGTTCTTGCGACGGATTTCTGCTCTTCCGCAAAGAGAAGATTAGGAAAGAAACTTTCGAGTTTGTGGTGTGTCATCCAGCTACCAAGCGCTCGTGGAATGTCTCTCGCCGCAGAAACTGGCGTTGGATTCATGTGGGTCTTGCTTCCACTGGCTCTGGCCATCATTTCAAACTCCTCTTGCTCTCTGCCCACAGCCTTTCTTGTTGGCGTGGGCATCCTGCAAGTGGTGCATGGTACATGTCAGAAATATATTGTTCAGAAAATGAAGAATGGAGTGTGAAACAGTGGGAATCGCCTGATTCTCATGTCGTTCCTCACCGTCAAAGATCCATGTTGGATTCAGGGAAATCTGTTTTTGTGAACGGAGCTTTCCACTGGATTTGGGGGAGGGGGAACAAGCTCGTGGTTTTCCATTCCGGTAGGAAAAAGGATTGCGAGTTCATCAAATTGCCGAGAGTCGGCGACGGTAGGGGTCATGTGGGGAGGATGACACAATGCATTTGGTTGTCAAAAGGGCGTGTGAACTACTGTCGAGTTACTGCAAGAGGCGGCCATAGGATTGGGATATGGAGACTGCACAGTGTAGGAAGAGGTTGGTGGGAAGAAAAGCATGATGGCATCCTTGCTCCACCTCCACGTCCAATGGTGGGAGTTGAGCAACATCCCATCTCTTTTGTTCCCTTGGCTTTCAATGAGGACTTTGAGATTGTGTATTTGATGTGCGGAAATGCGATTTTTTCTTATAGTCTTGTAACCAAAGAAACAAAGGAAGCCTGCGCAAGCCCATTTGAAGGCTCCGTGGATCCCGCTAATTGCATTGCTCTCCCTTTCCTCTACCTTACTCGATTCGATGTAGCAGCAGCAGCAGCAACTCCAGCGAACGGAGATAGAGATAAAAAGGTAAAGAGGAGGAAGCTGCTCTGAATTTCAGGTACTGCCCAAAAATTACCCATATGCATCCGTGCGTGCTTTCCACCAAACAAATACATCAACCATTAATCAATTCAATGAAACGTGATGTTTTTTTTTTTGGAGCCAAAATGGACTCTACATCACAGGGGCCCTCTTTCTCTTGCTGTGGACCTGATCATCTGGTTTTGAAATTTCTTTGGAAGCTCTTCCGCTTTTGGTCGTTTCAATGCCTTTTGTTCTGATTTTTTGACGGAAGATGTTTCTTGATTTAACTGTTTATATGAAAGGATCCCGATAGTTCTGTTGAACGGATTGGGTTGCTATTTGTTGGGGGGGGGGGGTTTGGTTTTGAAATTTTGGCTGGACTCGAACAGAATTAGATCATTGTTTGGTTGGGATTAATGTAAACCCAAATAAATCTGAGCCGAATTATTAACCTGAATAAACTGATTATTAAATTTAAATATCTTAATCGAAATGCTTTATGAAATAAATCTTATAATATATTCTTCGATCACTTTTATGTTCTCTGTTGAATGGTGAACGGAAGTGAATCGATACATGGGTCTTGTTTGAGCCGAGTTAGTGATTAAAGAAAATTCAATCTGCTGGTTGTATTCGATACCAGTTATTTACTCAAGAAACCAACAATCATTTTAACGAGAATCCTGGGCGGGCCACATCTTTAAATAATGTAATTTTCTTAAATTCATTGAATAGATTATTAGAATGTTATAAAAATTCTATACGTGTATTATGCGTTTGGTAGTTTAAAAGTTTTTGAAATAAAAAAATGATGCAATATGATAAAAATAATTAAAAAAAAATGATGTGATACGATAAACGTAACGATGATGAGGAAAGAAAATAGGTTAAAATAGATAAGTTAATTATACGGGTAGTTATAAGAAATGATTGAAAAATGAAGCGGTTCTATAGGAAAATATAAATAACTAATTAAAAATAAAGTAGTTAGAAAGTGAAAAGTTCTAGATTAAACAAATTTGGTTTGAAAAGTTTTATCTATTGCCAAACATGCCCCACGTAGGAGAAAACATTAAAACATTTCTGAAGGTTTTGATATTTAATTTATTACTTTTGAGGATTTTTAGATATTTAATTTATTGTTCATGGCGTGCTTTTAACAAATAAATAATTTTAACATATTCAGATTCACTCGCAAATGATTTTTATTTTTGATCCCATTTAATCTTTGATTGGGTTATTTTTTTGGTTGCTAAATTTAGATCGAAACTAAGGAGTTGGATTTTGTATACTTATGAAGATGATGCCCAAACTACTGAAGTGAGTTCCATTCAGAATATCTGTAAAAATTAGAGAAATGATTCAGGCGTTGGTACACCCAGTGCAATATATAATTTATCTTTATTTCTTTAAAATGTTAAATATATTTATGTGGGCCCAAGCATGAATATAGCATATATAAAATTTTTACATGTTTTCGATTATTTTTAATATTTAATTTGAATTTTAAAAATTAAAAAATAAGGTATTTCTCACATGCCGGCACACGAGAAATGCTATTATTTGTTCATTTTAAAATTCAAAATAAAACATTTAAAATATAAAAACTATATAGAAGAGATATTCATGCTTGGGCCCGTATAAGAATTTCAAAAATTAAAAAAAGAGTTAGCCATTTGAGTGCACACTTAAGCTAAGTACACCAAACAACATACCTAAAAGTTAATAACGAATGCAGTTGGTGACAATGTAAGCGGCGACTATATAATCGCTAATATGCTAGATAAGGTTAAGAACTGGCCCAATATAGGATAATTCTATTAACTCTCCTAGATTTAATTAAATCGGAGGTGTTTAGTAACCCCTAAAATTTTTCGATCTCCACTTCTATTTTATTTTTTAATTATTTTTTTACTTTTTCATAAACTAGCTTATTTTTCAACCATTTTTACACAATTACCAGTACGTCTAACTTATATATTTATTTTTATTTTTTTATACTCTCTATCATTATTTCTATTATATCAATATGACATTATTTTCTTCAGTTTTAAAAATTTTTACATAAAATTTTTCATCAAAAGTTTTATTACTTCCCAAATACACCGTACGTTGAACATTATAGTCGGCTAAGAAATTACAATTAAAATTATTAAAAAATTAAATTAAATTTAAAATAGGATGCAGTTTAATAAACAAATAAAAGCATTCAAAAATAGTCCTTGCCTAGATTAAAATAAGCAAACAAACAGGGCGGGATCTGGTTGATGCCATCTTGCAAAGTTATCTATAGGGTTTCCAAATTCGATAGAATGGATTCATGAATTGTAACCCCCTCCATTTGGGTCATGAAGGTGGATTCGTGAATTGTAACCCCCCACCTTCATGAACACTGACATCACATGCCATCTGGCTTTAGGATACAATTTTGTTAGCAAGCGAGGCCAGAGTAGTGAACGAGAGTGCATACTTATGTAAATCTCAATACACATGTATAGTTCGAGCCTTTATTGTTATTTATTTTTATTTTTCTTTTGATTTCTATGCGAGCCTACATATAATCTTTACATATGTCAAACTTTATCCATTTCGATATATATTTTTTATAATTTCAAAAAAATTGATAGGTTTCATCTTATTTTACAGGAGTAAAAAAATATTGATTTTTAAGATTACGAAAAAATATATAAAAAAAATATTTAAAAATGAAAATTTTTTGTAAATAAACGAAATACATGTTGGGTCACCTACAAATGAAAAGAAAAACAAAAAAAGTGGCCAAAAAAAAAAAAAAAATCTAACCTTCAACAGATACGAATGTATTAAATCACTACCCTAGAATATCCCTAGTAAGTGTGACAACAAACGTTCGCTATAAATTATTGGCCCATTCCAAACTCCTTGTGCCATTCGATCTATTGAATTCAATTATTAAATCTTGTGTGATTGTAGAAAATAATATGCGCATTATTCAAGTTCGTTTTTAATTATTACCATTCAGGTGGATGTAAACTTATGGCTTAAAGAGCTAAGCTAAAATCGCGTGGACTTTCCTGGCATGAATTTGAGTTGAAACTTTGGAAGATAAATTACGATGAGTGAACAGAAAAAAGGATGGATGAGATTTTTTATTTTTAAGTAATGTTTTTCCATTTTTTTTAAAAAAATTCTTACTTTTAATATATAACAACCTTTTTCAATTTTCATTACTAATTCTTTGTTCCCAATCTAATTTCTTATATCCCAATACAAAATACACTTTCATCTAATTCCACCATCCTGCACAGCGCCAAAGTGGATTGGGTAGAAACGAGACTTTGGGAAGATGAGGGTATCTTCGGTATTTAAATTGTTTTAAAATATTTTTAAATGGATCAAGATGGAAAAGTAATTGTATAAGCATAATATATAAGGAAACACCTTTCGTAAAACCAGTTTGTGAATGTATTTGTAGTTTAAGCTCAAATCGATCATTGAGAATAAAATTCAATTGAGTCATCACATTTCTTATTAATATTTTAGATCAAAACCATTTTCATGAGATACTTATGTTAGTCAAATCATTTTTAAAATTGTAGAATCGTGTATAAAAATGATAAGATTATTTAGATTTATCTATTTAATCATCAGAGGATCATGAAATCTCAAGCATATTGTCAAAGGTAAGGATGTTAGATTAAAATTTGAGGTGCAACTTTGGTGAGGTTCACCACAAATATGACCTACCAAACTCAAGAAAAATCAAAGTTTGGGATTGCTTTTTGAAAGATTGAAACAAAATGATTAAAGGAAACTATAAATAGGGTTAGGGTTCAACCCAACCCTAGATATCTAAACTCATTTTCACTATTAATATTTAAGACGTGTCGGACATTTGATAGAATATTTTTTAAAGAAATGTTATTAGTGTAAAACTTTTTTTAAAATGGAAGAAGTAATGTAACATGATAAGAAGAAAATAAAGTTAAAATAGATAATGTAATTATATAGGTATCTGTGAAGAAAATAGAAAGAGACAAAGAAATGATTTTTTAAAAAAATAATTGTGGAGAGTGAAAAATTTTATATTAATAATTTTTTTAGATTGGTATGTTTAAACCTAAGAACCAGAAAGACAATTCCTAAATGATAAACGAGGATGCCATTTGAACTCAAGACCAGTAGTTGGCTAGATGCATGGTTACCACTAGGGCGGTGCCCCCGGTGGCTAGTTATTGCTAAACATATCCTTGATGTAAAATATATTATATGCATAAAACTTAAGAAATATTTTTTCATGTTTATGTATTTTATGTTATTTATGTTCATACTAGAATACATGTTTGTCATATTGATATTGATATTATTTATCTTTAAATTTGTTATTTTTTTAATCTTATTCTGAAAAGATGATTTTTTCTATAAATTTGTCATATATTATCATACTATTTTCATTTATGCTTACATGTGCCCTTTGCTATTCTCAAACAAGTCGGCTGGCTTTTGGTCTCCCAAAGCTATATTTCTTCGAAGTACATTGTGTTGGTCATCCAGTTTCTCTAAATAGGGATGAAAGTAGAGGATTGACCTGTTAGGTATTATAAAATAAATAAAGTAGGTTTTTATTTTTATACTCATAGGAGTGGTTCACACATGAGACGAGCACAATATGAGATGAGATGTTACATTTCCTAAATATACCTTTATTCATTTCCAATACATCTTTACTCATTCTTTGTATATTTTAATCCTACCCTTCTATCTTTAAACTAACCCAAGGTAGGGTAGGTTCCAAGTAAAAAATATCCAGTTCAATTAGGGTAGGTTAGCGTAGGGAAAGTTCTAAGGTCCAGGTACCTAGAATCAACCTCAAAACCTCAAAAAATAAGATAAAATATATTTAGAACTAACTAAACCTGAAGTGGGATAAGGTAAAAGTCTTTAGAAACAGAGTAAAAGTAAGTTTGGCCTCAAATTGGATATGCTCGACTAAAGTTGCACCTATGGCCTAAGCCATGCCACGGAGAGTCGAGTCTTTTCCGGAAGAAATTCTCATGGAAATAGTTTGCCGCTTGCCCAAGAAGTCTCTCCTGAGATTCAAGTGCAGTGCGTCTCCAAGCAATGGTTCACCCAAATTGCCAACCACAATAGTGTCTTCCCCAAGACAACGCATCTAATCTAGGCATTTTTTGTCAAAGCTATCTTCCTCTCAGGCTTCATCCCGAGGCATCTCATTGAATATTTGTTAGAAACGAGTTTCCTTCAGCTCCACAGAAATGGAACTGCTGCTTGCTGCACCATTCTGTCTCGCTTATCCAGCAATTCTTCGCTAGCTGCTGAGTTCATGCAACGGATTTCTGCTCTACTGCGAAAGCAACTGATAAGAGAAGGAAGGTTCGATTATATGGTGTATCATTCGGCTACTATGCGTTCATGGTCTGTCTCGCGCCCCAGAGATTTAACTTGGCCTCCTGCTCATATGGTTCTGCCTTCAGATGGGCATCACTTCAAACTCCCCCAGTTCTCTCCCTACTCACTCTCCCTCCTACTCGTGCGCACCATATCAAAGTGGTGTACTCTTCAGAGGATGAGGAAAGGAGCGTGGAAGAATGGGATTCTTCTTGTAGGACGATTATTCCTCAGCGTCCGAAGAAGGTCATTGATTCAAGGAGGTCTATTTTTTCAGAGAGGAGCTTTCTACTGGATATGGAGGAAAAAGGTTGTCATCTGCCATTTGGAAGGAATTAAGGATCGTGATTTCATCACAGATTTCTCGGCAAGAAGAATCAATGCATTTGGGTCTCAAAGGGGTGCGGGAACTGCTGCCAAGTCACTGCCTATTGGGATTTTAGGTTATCCCCTTTTGTGTAGATTAAACAGGAATAATTAATCTCAAACAATAAATATCACAAATAATAAACAATCAAACCCACAGAAAAATACACCACAATTTCACGTGGAAAATCCCTTCTTTAATAAAGGGGAAAAACCACGGGACCCAGTCCAGGTAAAACTTCCACTATAGAATAATGGAATTACAATGCAATGTCTTCTCTAGTCACAACTAGAGGATTTCATCATCACAATAAGTATGGATTTCAACATAGAAATTAATTAATGATGGATTTCACCAAATCTAAGATGACGGCAGAATTTTCTCTCTTGATGGCCGGAAGAAATGACTGTCGTAGAAGCCCTGAGCATGTGAGGATTGAATCCTCCTCCGTCCGTCGGAGCTGCTGCTGCTTCTCTGATAGCTGAGGCTGAAAGAAAACACTCTGACGACGACGACGGATTTTATTCTGCCGAGAGGAGAAAAGTCTTTATGATATCTCTCTCTCTCTTACATTTTTTTCTCCCGCCGAAAGCAAAAGAGCAAAGTCAACAAGGTAGGTGGGCATTTTTCAATAATGCCGAAATGGGTGGGGCCCCCACTTTGGGTGGGAGGAACCACCTAACACTACCATAAGCCACAGAATTGGGATATGGAGCCTGCATGAGGAATCGGGTTGGTGGTGCTCGGCCTCCAATTGGGAGAGTCGAGAAATCTTCCTCCTCTTTTGTTCCTTTGGCTTCCAATGATGACTTTGATATCGTGCATTTAATGTTTGGTGGAGGGATTTTTTCTTACAACCCGGCAACCAAAGAAACAAAATTAGAGGAAGCCAGCACTAGTCTAATCTTCGAAGGTTCTGATGATTATGCCTATTGCACACCTTAATTCGACGTAGCAGCTACGAGGAATGGGGATGCAGAGTGAGCTTTCCGTTCTCCAGGGCTAAGAAAGATAAGGAAGATTCGAGATATGGAATCAATAAAAACACCAATTTAAAGACATCTGATGTTACTTTGGAGCCCAAATATGAGTTTGGCTTCTTATCTACGCACTCGCATGTGTAAGGATTGTGGCCATCGTAGACATATATAAAGGCTATCCATGTTGCTCATTGTTTTGAGATTCCATCTAAAGTTGCTTTGCTTTTTCGGCTCTCTACTGTGCTTTCTGTTGCGATTTTGATGAATAGGATGCCCAATATGATATAATTGAATTGGTTTCAACTACAATGGGAATAATCCTTTGCATTAAGGCACTGAAGCTGAGAGAAACTATACGGCCGATACAGAGTTTAGATTGGTTAAAATTTAAGCTTATTATCTGAGCGAGCTGCAATGATGCTACGCTGTTATTAATGAGTAAACACTATATTGCAGATTTTAAATTCTTAATTATATTATATTATTGTGTTGATTATTTCTTTTTTTACATACCTTCTTGGCCTCTCCCACTCCCATCTTTCTTACATACCCCCAACCCTCTCGTCTTTCAAATTATAGGCCCATGGTTTTTACTGGGTCTGTTTGGCCCGAGTTATCACTAGCGAAAAGCACGCAAGTTTTTCGCTTTTTAAGGATGTTTAGCTTGGCTTATCATTTTTGCAATGAAAGATGGAATAAGCGTGGTCAGGATAAGCTCTCAATTGTGGTAAGTTTACCAGGGGACCAAACAGGCGCACTGTCTTTCATGTATCCCACCCCGCTGTTTAAGTTTCTTATAAGCCATTTTCACAGGTACCCCTGAGTTTTGGTCCAATTTCACCCAGCACCCCTTAACTTTGCCTTTTCTCACCGACTCCCCCAACAAAGTTTACCACACCTTTCAAGAATGCCCTTGACTTAGGATGTGTTCGGGATGCCAACTTGTCAATTTAAAATTTTTCACTCTTCACACCTACTTTATTTTCTGATTGTTTCTTTAACTTTTCCTGTATAATTATTTTTTAAGTATTTCTTTACATTTTTCTATACAACTATATTATTTTTTAATCATTTCTTCACTAATCGCCCTATTTATTTTAACTTTATACTATTTTCTTCTCATCTAAAAATCATTTTTATGTGCATGAATGAAATGCATTTCTTATGAATCAACACTAAATACTAAAATGGATGGGGTTTCATGAAACAGTTTTTACGTTCAAAAAAGCATTAAATCCAAGTAATATGCGAAATGATCAAAATACCCCTAAAATCTTCATACGATCGGGATTGTTTAGAACGACATACATTCGATGAACAAGGCACATGAAACAGCACATACATGTGTAGGTCTCAAAATCACATCTTGTTCTGGTTCACATACATACGCATTCTTGTTGAGTGAATCACTGGATCTTAGACAATGCTAAGTACTGTGTTGATTCTTATGAAATTGCCATTTAAATGCCATCAGCAGGTGATCTCTCCTTAATTAGCTTGGTTTCCTGGAACAGGCTTGCAAGAAGAAGAATATGCACTTTGCTGTGAAAGAATAGCAGGTTAAAAAATAAAAAATAAAAAATTCCCACCGTATTATGTGAATGAACCCTAAGGATGGGAATTATTTAAAATTCTCCATTTGATGAGAGATGGAGAAGAGGTAAAAATGAACTAAATGTAGTTGCTCTCGCAAATGACAATAAATTAATGAGAAGTGATCCTTGTTATCCTGGGCTACGTAAGTAAATGTCTTATTTAGTTAATATTAAAAAATCTATTAAAACACTTTTTTTTTTCTTTTTTCTATGTACACTCGTTTATCTAAGTATATTTTTAACATATAAATCAAGTTTTATTATTTTTGGATATATGTATATATATATTTTTAATTTTTAAACATGTTTAAAAATCTCTGCTTAAAAATCTCAAAAATATATATATATATACACATCCATAAATGGTAAAACCTGAATTATATATTAAAAATACACTTAGATAAACAAATGTATGAAGAAAAAATTAAAAATAGTGTTTTAAACAAGTTTTTTGATATGGATTAAGCGAAATAGATGCTTAGCTTAAGTGAACCCACTTCAAAAAACTCATTTCCAACATTTTTTTTTTTTTTTTGCTTTTGTCTTCGTATATTTGTTTATTTAAGTGTATTTAATATATAAACCAAGTTATACTATTTTTGAACCTGTGTACATATTTCTTTGAGATTTTTAAATATCTGTGTATATACTGAAATACAAGTTTCCAAAAGCATGTAAGGCCTGCCATAACAAGAGCCAAACAGAGCCATACGCCTCCTTGCAGGAAAAAAGTGCTTCCCAGAATATATGAAACATCCGAAGCACGGCAGTTTCTGAATTTAGATGACAACAAAGCAATTGAAATGACAGGAAAGCAAAACAACGTATGGAATATATCAAAACCATGACCATATACAAATACAGCCAAATAGTCCTAAGCAAATTTCAACTTCCAGGTATGTAGCACAGATATCAGTCAGTCACTTTCTCTGTAAATAGACATAGCATTCAATTCTAGATTGAGGCACAAGTGGAATGGAAGCATGTGGGCAATAGGCAAGTATCTCACAATAAGGTCAATCCACAGTAGATTCTCATGTCTTTAGAATCTTGCCATTGCGTCCATCAAACACCTTTGTATCCCACAATGCAGTGGCGCTTGCGGCTTCCAAAAAACCAAAATGCAAGAAAGGAAATCCGATGCACAAGCCAGCATCACCTTCAAAAGGGCTAGAGCAAACTTCTTTCGTTTCTCTAGTCGAGAGCTGGTAAGAGAAAACCCTCGCCCCAAACAGCACGTAGACAATTTCAAAGTCATCATTGAAGGCGAATGGAAGGACGAGATGGGAAGTTGGCTCACTTACCCCCACTGGAGGAAGAGAAAGAGTGCCCACATGTTTCGTCTCCCATACATCATCTCCCTTAAGCAGCCTCCATATGAGAATTTTATCACGACAGACATAACAATAGTTCAAGCACCCATCGGATTCCCAAATGCAATGGTTGGGAATCAGTTTGGGAAGGCTTGGAAATAGAATGCGCCTGATCGTCCGGGCCTCCAACTGGCAGATGTAAAGTGCACCCTCCCATGACCAGTGGAGATCGCCTTCAAGAAACACTGATTTCCCTAAATCCACACTTGCAACCTTCCTACGAGTAATGTCACGAGATGTTCTCGGATTCGTCCAATGTATATAAACATCCCTGATTTCCGACTTGTTGTTCTGGGGAGACCACCAAGTTTCCCTACTCCATTCTTCCTCCTGTGAAGAGAATACATCCACCACAAAGCTTACACGGCTCCTTGCCATCATGCTGTGGGCGTGATAGCGCACGAGCTTGAAATGGCGGCTGCCTCCACCGGCAGGAACCAGAGCCACGTGAACCGTCTCGTGCCCGCCTGAGCGAGGAGGAGAGAGATACCAAGAACGCCTGGTGGCTGGATGACACACCACGTAATCATCCTCGTACAGCTCGGCTGTTTCTTTGCGGAGGAGAAGAAATCCGTTGCAAGAACCGAATAGCTGGGAATTCTCCCACACTTCTACTTCTTCGGGCAGGGTAGAGCGAGCAAAAGGCGCTCTTCCCTCGCTGTCCACGCGAATGAAGGTCAACGGACAACGGCGGTGCTGAGGCGGGACGAAGCATTGGAAAACGAGGCCGGCGTCGGTTGCTGCTATTGTTCTGGGGGAAACCAGGCTGCGGTCAGAAATCAGACGGAACCATTGCTTACTAACGCACTTGAATCTCGTAAGAGATTTCTTAGGCAAGCGGCAAAGGATTTCTACCACAGCGTCTTCATTCAACTTCAAGTCGAGTTCCTTTATCTGCATCTATTTCCTCGAAATATGCCCTCTAGGGTTTAAATTTCAGGAGGCAATTTTGGGGCTTTTGCAGTTGCAGGCACAGGCGGAAGGGAAGAAAAGCCTCCTCAGGCGCTATCTGGAGGAATAATGGAAGACGAAATTAGGTAACTTACGTGAAAATGGGTACCGTGAAATGGAAGATTTAATTCACGATAGTTTTTTAATGGACCGGGTTAGACAGGTTACTTCTAATCTATTTAAAAATTTTCAACTTTAACTTATTTACAATCTATTTAATAAGAGCGTATTCTAAATTATATGAAAATTTTGAATTGAATCTGTATTCAAAGATGAGAATATATGAAAATTTTGAATTGAATCTGTATTCAAAGATGAGAATATATGAAATTTTTGAATTGAATCCGTATTTAAAGATGAGAATATAATAATGTACATTGATAATCAGTAAAGTTGGATTGAGAATTGATAAAATTGTATTGAAAGTTTAAAAAGCTGTATTGGGAATTGAAAAGTTGTATCGGGAATGGTGATACAAATTCAAATAAAAAATCTCATATCATTTCGAACATGCCCTAAACAGATTAATGAGTTATTAACAGGTTGTATAATAAATGATTCGAAATTTAAAACCCTAGCAAACAATAATCTAATAAGGAAAAATGAGAGTGTTTTCGTTGTAGAGAAAGTAAAAATAAGACAACAACGAGAAAATTAAATTATGACCGTAGTTGAAAAATGAAAATTAAGTAGTGAGAGAAAAACTTAATGGAAAAAATAACAAAAAATGTTAACATATATATAACTTTAATGAGTTAAATGGATTAAGAAACGGGTTGATGAGTTATAAAATTTCAACTCTAATTAGTTTATTTAACTAAATAGTTAAATGAGCTAGCGGATCATAATCCATTTTTTAAAAAATTTCAATCTAAACTTATTTATAAACGGATTGGATCGGCAGGTTGATGGGTTGATCCTGACACCTCATTGCTAGATCATCCATATCCTTGCCATGAACATGCCCTAATAATGGCCCCCTACGAGCAAAGTACATCGGTCCAATGCCATTCACTTTTGTTTGCACCATTTTTGGCTCCCTTTTAATTATATTAAAAATGCAGCTCTCTACTGTATCAAAAAAAGGCAGCTCTCTAATATTGAACAACCAATAAAAAAAATGCAGCTCATTTATTTTTATTTAAAATAATTTATTTTATAATAGTTTTCATCAAGGGTAATGATTCAATACTTAAAGGAAGTGTGAAGGCTCCATGCTTATCCTTGTTTTTTAATTTTAAAAAATATATATTTAACACTATAGAATTTAAACCATTTATCTTATTTATCTACGTATATTTATTCCTGATTTTAAAAATTATATATTGCAAAATTTTATATACTATATTATTCAATTTACTCTAAAAGATGTTTTTTTTTCATATGATGATAAAAACAAAATGTATTAAACATGATAAATGCTTTGAATTTAAAAAAAATTAAAAAGCAAGAGTAAGCATGCACACTCATGCTTATGATAAGTATTAAATTATTAATGGAAAGTTCGGCTATATGAAACACACTTCAATGAAAGTATGAAACGCCATCCACTTTAGTCTTGTTTGATGATTGATAGAAAATTTGATTCATCCATTATATTTAGTTAAGAAAACTAATCATTTGTCTAATATTAGTATGCATGAACTCGTCTACACATGTAAAATTGATAGAATAAAGTCGTTTGATTCTAATTAAGTTGCATTCCCAACAGATAAACTGTATCATTATTACATGAATAAAGTGACTCATATACATCTTTGATTTGGATAAAACTTATCTCCTAACTCACCACATTACACTCGCTGAAAATATCTATATTAGTAATTTGAAACTTTAAAAACACTTTCAAAATTTCAACAGTATTAAGGCTTCCTAAGGCTCTATTTGGCAACGCCGCAGTGGTAACTTAAAATAGAGCCTTAAATCGATGGGTTATTTGGCAACGCCTTAGAATATTGGTTAGATAGTTATAAATTGATATTTGGATATTTTAAGAATGTAATACAGATTGAAATGATGTAATATATGAATACCATAAACGAAGGCTTTGTTTGGCCATGTATTACGCAAACATTTAGCGTTATCCATACAACTACGCTACCAATTTAAAAGTACTTTCAAGTTTCAATGCAGACGATTATCTTCATTCATATAACCAACATGTCAATTTAAAAGCACTTTCAATGCAAATGTTTGAATTAGATAAAGCTACTTTATATAACTGACCTACTTATTTTATCTTTATTCTTTTTATTTCTAATCATTATTATCATTATATCATATCACACTTTCATTTTTTAAAATGTTTATCATAAATTTTTTTTCTCCATTTTCTTTATCCTTGGCGAAAGGACCCAAAATGTCAGTTTGGCATGGGAAACTAAAGAGAGGGAAGTTTAGTCCATTTTAGTTACTGTAGCTAATTTAAGTCAATTGCAGTAGCTGTAGATCTCACTTTTCACATAAGCATTGATAGATAATATCAGAAGCAAAAGTCAAGAGAAGAGTAAGTCCACAGATAATGAAGAAAGTAGAATCTTGTGGGGAGTTGAGAAAGTTCACGATATCAGACCACCCCAGGCTCAGCTTTAGCTGAAATGTAAAAATCGAAGATAGAAGTTTACAACTCTTCAAGCTCAAGCTTGGATTTGAGCTCGAGAAGCTAACTTGAGTTCGCCAGTTTATGATCAAACCAAATCAAGTAACCAGGTCTCAGTTCATTTAAAATCCTACTGTCATTTTTTGTTTCTTTTTCTCTGCTACTCTTGATTATAATGCACGAGTCTCTCTGTAACTCTTTAATCGGAATACAAAAAGAGATGCAATTTAATGTCATACATACAGTGGATAATAGCACCAGCTGACCCAGCTGACCTGCTTCATGCGTGTCATATCACCAAATTTCAAATGGGAATCTACTTTTTGGAATTAAAAAAAATGATGATAGGCAAGCAGACTCCTCATCTCTAATGATTCCAGGGTCCATTTGAGAAGAAGTACAAGCAGATGCAGGGAAGTGAGAATGAAAAAAGAAAAATTTTAAAATAAGAGAATGATGTGATTTGGTAGGGTTAATGATTAGAGTAAAGAAAGTAAAATTAAAATAGACAAGGTAGTTATATGGAAAATATGTGAAAAATAATTAAAATATCGAGGTAATAATAGAAAAAGTAAGATAACTAGTTAAAATGTCAAAAAATATCAAAAGGTATGTAAGAAAGAGTGAGATTTTTTTAATATCTTTTACGTGTTACCAAATAGACCCTCAATGTTATTCGCATAAAAATCTTTTGATACACTGCTCCGGATTTAAAAGAGGCTGGATTCACCATGCTACGAAAGGTTCTGGGATATCCAGAAGTAGACTTCTACTGTTTCTTCTTGATCATTCAAGACATCAAAGATGTCCTGATTTGGAGAATTTGTTGGATAAGCGTTCCATGAGGCTAAACAATATATGAAGGGTCACGATTCATGAGAATCCCATGCAAAAGTACATAGTAGCAAAGGCCAATGAGAAAGAAGCCAATAATTCTATTGCAGGAATGATCATGAACGAAGAGGTCAATGGACAAGCACGGTTTCTTATAGACTCAAATCACACACATTTCTTTCAATCAATGAAAACAAATGCACGCATTTCAAAAATGAAAGCTTCATGTTTACATCTTAGGAAGTAAAGAATCTTTTAACAAAATTTTCTTTAGCATTCATTGGAAGGAAATACCCTGGGCTGAGAGTCATCCATGAGTCTATGATGACTTGGAGCTTAGCAAGTTCCATCTCTATCCAGAAACACTAACATGACATACCTTGTCATAACATAAATGACAGAGGTTGCAATAATTAAGGCAAAATTATTAAGTGCCTATATAACGAGTTTTGGTTCCTGGGTGTGTGTCAGCAAGTTGTGGGCATGAGTGTCCTTGAAGTGTCGTGAGTAAGGTGTGTGTAGTGAGTGGTTCAAGCTGTGAGATTGAAGTGGAAGTGAGTGTGTGAGAGTGAAGTGTGAGCTATGTACCTGTAGTAAGAGGATCAAACTGTCTTGGCTGTCAATATTTCTGATGTTGTAATTTTACAGCTTCCGTTGGTCAAAAAGGACTTTATAGTTTATAGCATAATCATCAATAACTGACAAAGTTTTACTTCCTTAAAAAAATCTACATTGACTTAAATGGATGATGTAATACTAGACATATCAGAAGATAAAATCTAATAATTCTAATAATCACATGACAAAGGGAACTAACAACTGATAATGTAATGTTAGATCTATCAAAGAACAATTTAATAATTCTAGTAACCACGTGACAAAGGGAAGTAACCATTGCAAAAAGCTTGTCATTTCTATTTTCCTCATGGTTTGTCGGCTACAAAAAATACCAATGTCCTTTCAAGCATGGGAGAATCTGAATCAAAATCATAGCCCAACCCATTGAAGAGACAAGAAGCAAAGCATGTGACACTCGATTTGCAAAACCAAAAGCATATACTATAATCACCAGATTAATCTGCAGTCCAAGCTCCGCATAGAAAACAA
This sequence comes from Annona squamosa, assembly GCA_035584095.1. Taxonomy (NCBI): domain Eukaryota; kingdom Viridiplantae; phylum Streptophyta; class Magnoliopsida; order Magnoliales; family Annonaceae; genus Annona; species Annona squamosa. The sequence goes on from JAXCLR010000001.1 coordinate 55,873,934, forward strand.
TCTGCACTCTTCCTTTCTGACCAGGAAAGAAACATTACGTTTCACTATGTTGAATTGGAATAAGTTATGGGTTGGAAAGCAAATGAGCAATTGATTTGGAAATAGTCACCTCCTCATGACTTCAATTTCACAACTGCTTCCCTCTCTTTGCAGCCTCACATGAGAGTGGATTACCCTTCTCTTTATCCCCAATTGCCTTAGCTGCCATCTCCCATTGACTAAGAAATTGGAAAGGGAGAGCAATGCACAAGGCACGATCATCAGAGCCTTCAAATGGGCTTGGGCAGGCTTCCTTCAGTTCTTTAGTTGCAAGACAGTAAGAGAAAATCCTTCTCCCACACATCAAATACACAATTTCGAAATCATTAAAAGCAAAGGGAGAAAACGGATGCCCAATTTCCCTCGCTGAAGGAGAAAGGATGCCATAATGCTCTAACATCCACCTGAAGGAGTAAACTCTTCGAATATTGTTCCAGCCTTTATCGAGTAAGGTCCATATACCAATCCTATCGCCATCAGCAGAAACTTGGCAATAGCTCAACAACCCTTCAGAATCCCAAATGCATTGATCAGGCCATTTCTTGCGGCCACCATTGTTGGGAAATTTGGGGAATTTGATGAGCTCACAGTCCTGATTTTCAAAGTAGTAGATGACAAGATAATTCCCCCATATCCAATAAAGAGCCCCATCAAGAAATACAGATTTCCCTGAATCGATGGGCTTGGGTGAACGGCTAGGAATGTGAACCTCGAATGATTTCCAATTTTCCTCATTCCATTCTTCACTTTCCGAAGAATATTGAAATGCCTCATACCATACAGACCTTCCAGGTTGTGAATTTCCGTAGATGGAAAATAGCATGATTTTGAAATGATGGCTATCAGAAATCAGACCCACGTGCATTACTATTGCGTCTTTAGGACGGGGTACATACCATGAACGCTTGGCGGCTGGATGAAACACCACAAAATCCGTTTCACTTTTCTGTTGTTTGCGGTAAAGAAGAAATCCATTGCATGAACTGACAAGCAACCCATCGATATTTTCCTCCTCATTGTGGTCTATGCCGTTGGTGGGGTCAGAGTGTGGGTGTCGAAAAGCTTGCCCCTGGTTATCGAGGTGGAGGAAATTCATCCGTGAATGCTGCTGCTCCGTCTCTTGGAAGTTAGATGATGCTTTTGGGGAGCGGAGCTCACACGGTAGAGAGGTTTGAAAGACGAGGCCTGAATGGGAGGTGGTGGTCTTGGGAAAAACGCGGCAGCGATTGGAAATGAGAGCTAGCCATTGCTTTGAAACGCACTTGAATCTGCCGAGACATTTCTTCGGAAGGTGACAAAGGATTTCTACCAGAATATCTTCCTGAATATTGATGTCATCCATGAATGATAATTACATCAATGAAAACCGTGAAAAAAGTAAAATGCCAAATAAAAGTTTGAAAACTTGAAAAATTTTGAAATCTTAAAACACAAAAATAAGTAAATTAATGAAAACAGTGAAAAATGTAAAATGCCAAAAAATAGTTTGAAAACTTGAAAATCATAAACTTTGAAAAATTTTGAAATCTTAAAACACAAAAACAAGTAAATAAAAGGAAATAGTGAAAAACATAAAATGCCATAAAAAAGCTTGAAAACGTGAAGATCATAATCTTTGAAAAATTTTAAAATCCTAAAACACAAAAATTAGTAGATCAATGAAAACAGTGAAAAAAAGTACAATGGCGAAAAAAGTTTGAAAACTTGAAAATAATAATATTTGAAAATTTTTGAAATCTTGAAACTCAAAAGCAAGTAAATAAAAGGAAATAGTGAAAAGCATAAAACGCCTTTAAAAAGTTTGGAAACTTGAAAATCATAAATTTTAAAAAATTTTGAAATCTCGAAGCATAAAAATAAGTACATTAATGAAAACAGCGAAAAAAGTAAAATGCCAAAAAAAGTTTGAAAACTTGAAAATCATAAAAATTTGAAAATTTTTAAAATCATGAAACACAAAAATATGTAACTCAACGAAAACAGCGAAAAAAGTAAAATGCCAAAAAAAGTTTGAAAACTTGAAAATCATAAACTTTGAAAAATTTTGAAATCTTGAAACAAAAAAATAAGTACATCAATAAAAACAGTGAAAAAAGTAAAATGCCAAAAAAGTTTGAAAACTTGAAAATCAAAAAATTTGAAAATTTTTGAAACCATGAAATACAAAAATAAGTAAATCAATGAAAACAGCGAAAAAAGTAAAATGCCAACACAAGTTTGAAAATTTGAAAATCATAAACTTTGAAAAATTTTGAAATCTTGAAACACAAAAACCAGTAAATAAAGGAAATCGTTGAAACAAAAAATGTCATAAAATATCTAAAAACTTGAAAATCATAAATTTGAAAAAAATTTTAAATATTGAAACATAAAAATAAGTAAATCAACGAAATCAGTGAAAAATTTAAAATGCCAAAAAAAAGTATGAAAACTTGAAAATCGTAAACTTTGAAAAATTTTGAAATCTTTAAACACAAAAATTAGTAGATCAATGAAAACAGTGAAAAAAGTACATTTGCAAAAAAAGTATCAAAACTTGAAAATAATAAAATTTGAAAACTTTTGAAAATTTGAAACTCAAACGCAAGTAAATAAAAGGAAATAGTGAAACACACAAAATGCCTTTAAAAAGTTTGAAAACATCAAAATCATAGACTTTGAAATCTTGAAACACAAAAATAAGTACATCAATGAAAACAGTTGAAAAAAGAAAATGCCAAAAAATTTTGAAATTTTGAAAAATTTTGAAATCTAGAAATATAAAAATAAGTAAATAAATGAAAACAGTGAAAAAAGTAAAATGTCAAAAAATGTTTGAAAACTTGAAAATCATAAACTTTGAAAAATTTTCAAATCTAGAAACACAAAAATAAGTACATCAATGAAAACAGTGAAAAAAGTTTGAAAACTTGAAAAACATAAACTTTGAAAAATTTTAAAATCTTGAAACTTAAAAGCAAGTAAATAAAAGGAAATAATGAAAAACATAAAATGCCCTTAAAAAATTTGAAGCCTTGAAAATCATAAACTTTGAAAAATTTTGAAATCTTGAAACACAAAAATAAGAACATCAATTAAACAGTGGAAAAAGTAAAATGCTAAAAAAAAGTTTGAAATCTTGAAAATCATAAAATTTGAAAATTTTTAAAATCTTCAAACACAAAAATAAGTAAATTAATGAAAACAGTGAAAAAAGTAAAATACGAAAAAAAAGTTTGAAAACTTGAAAAAAATAAACTTCAAAAAATTTCGAAATCTTGAAATACAAAAAAGAGTAAATAAATAAAAATAGTGAAAAAGGTAAAATGCCAAAAAAAGTATAAAAAAATTTTTGAAAACTTGAAAAACATAAACTTTGAAAAATTTTGAAATCTCAAAACACAAAAATTAGTAGATCGATGAAAACAGTAAAAAAAGTACAATTGCAAAAAAAGTTCGAAAACTTGGAACACAAATACAAGGAAATAAAAGGAAATAGTTAAAAATATAAAATGCCATAAAAAATTTTTAAAACTTGAAAATCATAAGAAATGAAATAATTTTTAATCTTCAAACACAAAAATAAGTAAATTAATGAAAACGGTGAAAAAGGTAAAATGCCAAAAAAAAAAAAGTTTCAAAACATGAAAATCATACACATTGAAAAATTTTGAAATCTTGAAACACAAAAACAAGTAAATAAAAGGAAATAGTGAAAAACTTAAAATGCCACAAAAAAGATTGAAAACATGAAAATCATAATCCTTGAAAAATTTTAAAATCTTGAAATACAAAAATAAGAAAATAAAATGAAATAGTTAAAAACATAAAATGACACAAAAAAGTTTTAAAACTTGAAAATCATAAAACTTGAAAAAAATTTAAATATTGAAACAATAAAATAAGTAAATCTTAGAAAATAGTGAAAAAGGTAAAATGCCTTTAAAAAGTTTCAAAACTTGAAAATCATAAATTATGAAAAAATTTGAAATCTTAAAACATAAAAATAAGTATATAAATGAAAACAGTGAAAAAAGTAAAACGCCAAAAAAATTTGAAAACATGAAAATAATAAAATTTGTAAATTTTTGGAATATTGAAATGTAAAAATAAGCAAATCAATGAAAAAGGAAAAATGCCAAAAAAAGTTCCAAAACTTGAAAAACATAAACTTTGAAAAATTATGAAATCTTGAAACACAAAAACAAGTAAATAAAAGGAAATAGTGAAAAACATAAAATACCATAAAAAAGTTTCGAAACTTGAAAATTATAGACTTTGAAAGATTTTGAAATCCTACACCAAAAAAATAAGTAGATCGATGAAAATAGTGAAAAAAAGTACACTGCCAAAAAAGTTTGAAAACTTAAAAATAATAAAATTTGAAAATTTTTGAAATCTCGAAACATAAAAACAAGTAAAAGGTAAGAGTGAAAAACATCAAATGCCTTTAAAAAGTTTCAAAACTTGAAAATCATAAACTTTAAAAAATTTTGAAATCTTGAAACAAAAAAATAACTAGATCGATCAAAATAGTGAAAAAAGTAAAATGCCAAAAAAAAAGTTTGAAAACTTGAAAATCATAAAATTTGAAATTTTTTTAAATATTGAAACACAAAAATAAGTAAATCGATGAAAACAGTAAAAAAAGTAAAATTCCAAAAAAAAAAAGTTTGAAACTTGAAAATCATAAACTTTGAAAAATTTTGAAATCTTGAAACACAAAAACAGGTAAATAAAAGGATATAGTTGAAAATATTAAATGCCATAAAAATTTCGAAAACTTGAAAATCATAAAATTCGAAAAAATTTCAAATCCTAAACAGAAAAATAACTAAATCAATGAAAACAGTTAAAAACATAAAATGCCAGGAAAAAAGTTTGAAAACTTCAAAATCATAAACTTTGAAAAATTTTGAAATCTTGAAGCACAAAAATTAGTAGATCAATGAAAATAGTGAAAAAAAGTACAACGCGAAAAAAAGGTTGAAAACTTGAAAAACGTAAACTTTGAAAAATTTTGAAATCTTGAAACTGAAAAGCAAGTAAATAAAAGGAAATAGTGAAAAACATAAAATGCCATAAAAAGTTTGAAAACTTGAAAATCATAAAATTTGAAAAAAGTTTAAATCTTGAAACAGGAAAATAAGTAAATCAACGAAAACAGTGAAAAATGTAAAGTGCCAAAAAAAAAAGTTTGAAAACTTGAAAATCATAAACTTTGAATAATTTTGAAATCTTGAAAGACAAATATTAGTAGATCGATGAAAACAGTGAAAAAAAGTACAATTGCAAAAAAAGTTTGAAAACTTGAAAATAATAAAAATTGAAAATTTTTGAAATCATGAAACTCAAAAGTAAATAAAAGGAAATAGCGAAAAACATAAAATGCCTTCAAAAAGTTTGAAAACTTGAAATACAAAAATAAGTACATCAATGAAAATAGTGAAAAAAGTAAAATGCAAAAAAGAGTTTCAAAACTTGAAAATCATAAAATTTGAAAATTTTTGAAATCTGAAACATCAAAATAAGTAAATCAACGAAAACAGTAAAAAAAGTAAAATGCCAAAAAAAAGTTTAGAAACTAGAAAATCATAAACTTTGAAAATTTTTGAAATCTTGAAACCCAAGAATAAATAGACCAATGAGAACATTGAAAAAAATTACAATGCCAAAAAAATTTTGAAAACATGAAAACCATAAATTTTGAAACACAAAAAATAAGTAAATCAATGAAAATAGTAAAAAAGGTAAAATGCCAAACAAAAGTTCGAAAACTAGAAAATTATAAACTTCAAAAAATTTTGAAATCTTGAAACACGAAAATAAGTACATCGATAAAAACAGTGAAAAAACTAAAATGCCAAAAAAAGTTTGAAAACATGAAATCATAAAATTTTAAAATTATTGAAATCAAGAAACACAAAAATAAGTAAATCAATAAAAAAAGTAAAAAAAGTACAATTCCAAAAAAAAAGTATGAAAACTTGAAAAATATAAACTTTGAAAAATTTTGAAATCTTGAAACTCAAAAGCAAGTAAATAAAAGGAAATAGTGAAAAAACATAAAATGCCTTTAAAAATTTTGAGGACTCGAAAATCATAAACTTCGAAAAAATTTGAAATCTTGAAACACAAAAATAAGAACATCAATGATAACAATGAAAAAAGAAAATTGCGAAAAAAAATTTGAAAACTTGAAAATCATAAAATTTGAAAAATTTTGAAATCTTGAAACATAAAAATAAGTACATCAATGAAAATAGTGAAATGTAAAATGCCAAAAAAAGATTAAAATTTTGAAAATTATAAAGTTTGAAAAATTTTGAAATCTTTCAACACAAAAACAAGTATATCAATGAAAACAGTGAAAAAAAGCAAAATGCCAAAAGAAGCTTGAAAACGAGAAAAACATAAACTTTAAAAAATTTTGAAACCTTGAAACATAAAAATTAGTAGACCAATGAAAATAGTGAAAAAAAGTACAACAGCAAAAAAAGTTTGAGAACTTGAAAATAATAAAATTTGAGAAATTTTGAAAACTTAATACTCGAAAAAAAGGAAACAAAACGAAATAGTGAAAAACATAAAATGCCTTTAAAAAGTTTCAAAAATTGAAAATCATAAACTTTGAAAAATTTTGAAACAGTGAAAAAAGTAAAATACCGAAAAAAAGTCTGAAAACTTGAAAATTATAAACTTCGAAATTTTTTGAAATCTTTAAACGCAAAAATAAGTAAATCAATGAAAACGGTGAAAAAAGTAAAATGCCCAAAAGCAAGTAAGAAAAAGGAAATAGTGAAAAACATAAAGTGCCTTTAAAAAGATTAGAATCTTGAAAATCATAAAATTTGAAAATTTTTGAAATCTTAATACTCAAAAACAAAGAAATAAAAGGAAATAGTGAAAAACATAAAATGTCTTTAAAAAGTTTGAAAACTTGAAAAGCATAAACTTTGAAAAATTTTGAAATCTTGAAACACAAAAATAAGTATGTAATGAAAACAGTGAAAAAAGTCAAATGCCAAAAAAAGTTTGAAAACTTGAAAATCTTAAAATTTGAAAATTTTTGAAATCTTGAAGCCCAAAAGCAACTAAAGAAAAGTAAATAGTGAAAACATAAAATGCCTTTAAAAAGTTCGGAATCTTAAAAATTATAAAATTTGAAATTTTTTGAAATTTAATACTCGAAAAAAAGAAAACAAAAGGAAATAGTGAAAACCACAAAATGGCTTTAAAAAGTTTAAAAACTTCAAAATCATAAACTTTGAAAAATATTAAAATCTTAAAACATAAAAATAAGTAAATCAATGTAACTATGAAAAATGTAAAGTGCTAAAAAAAGTTTGAAAACTTGAAAAACATAAACTTTGAAAAATTTTAAAATCTTGAAACTCAAAAGCAAGTAAATAAAAGAAAATAGCGAAAAACATAAAATGCCTTTAAAAATTTTGAAGACTTGAAAATCATAAACTCTGAAAAATTTTGAAATCTCGAAACACAAAAATAAGAACATCAATTAAAACAGTGAAAAAGGTAAAATGCCAAAAAAAAGTTTGAAAAGTAGAAAATCATAAACTTTGAAAAATTTTAAAATATTGAAGCCCACAAGCAAGTAAATAAAAGCAAATAGTCAAAACAAAAAAATTATAAAATTTGAAAATTTTTGAAATCTTATTACTCGAAAAAAAGGAAATAGGCAAAACCATAAATGGCTTTTAAAAGTTTCAAAACTTCAAAATCATAAACTTTGAAAAATTTCGAAATCCTAAAACATAAAAATAAGTAAATCAACGAAAATAGTGAAAAAAGTAAAATGCAGAAAAAAGTTTGAAAACTTGAAAAACGTAAACTTTGAAATATTTTAAAATCTTGAAACTCAAAAGCAAATAAATTAAAGGAAATAGCGAAAAACATAAACTGCCTTTAAAAATTTTGAAGACTTGAAAATCATAAACTTTGAAAAATTTTGAAATTTCGAAAGATAAAAATAAGAATATCAATCAAAACAGTGAAAAAAGTAAAATGCCAAAAAAATTTTAGAAAATTTGAAAATCATAAAATTTGAAGATTTTTGAAATCATCAAACACAAAAATAAGGAAATCAATGAAAACTGTGAAAAAAAAAATGCAAAAAAAGATTGAAAACCTGAAAATCATAAAATTTGAAAATTTTCAAAATCTTGAAACACAAATATAAGTAAATCAATGAAAACAGTGAAAAAAGTAAAATGGCAAAAAAAGTTCGAAAACTAGAAAATCATAAACAATGAAAAATTTTCAAATCTTGAAACCCAAAAGCAAGTAAATAAAAGGAAATAGTGAAAAATGTAAAGTGCCTTTCAATAGTTTGGAATCTTGAAAATCATAAAATTTGAAATCTTAATACTCAAAAACAAGGAAATAAAAGGAAATAGTGAAAAGCATAAAATGACTTTAAAAAGTTTGAAAACTTGAAAATCATAAACTGTGAAAAATTTTGAAATATTGAAACACAAAAATAAGTACGACAATGAAAACGGTGACAAAAGTAAAATGCCAAAAAAAGTTTGAAAACTTGAAAATCATAAACATGAAAATAAGTAAATCAATGAAAACAGTGAATATACAAAAATTCCAAAAAAAAAATTTTGAAAACTAGAAAATCATAAACATTGAAATTTTTTTGAAATCTTGAAACCCAAAAGCAAGTAAATAAAAGGAAATAGTGAAAACCATAAAATGCATTTAAAAAGTTTGGAATCTTAAAAATTATAAAATTTGAAAATTTTTGAAATTTTAATACTCAAAAAAAAGGAAATAAAAGGAAATAATGAAAACCATAAAATGGCTTTAAAAAGTATCAAAACTTCAAAATCACAAACAATGAAAAATTTTGAAATCTTAAAACATAAAACAAGTAAATCAACGAAAACAGTGAAAAAAGTAAAATGCCGAAAAAAGTTTGAAAACTTGAAAAATATAAACTTCGAAAAATTTTAAAATCTCAAAACTCAAAAGAAAGTAAATTTTGAAATCTTGAAACAACAAAATAAGTAAATCGATGAAAATAAAAAAAAAATAAAATGCCAAACAAAAGTTTGAAAACTTGAAAATCATAAACTTTAAAAAATTTCGAAATCTTGAAACACAAAAATAAGAAAATATAAGGAAATAGTTGAAAACATAAAGTGCCATAAAAAATTTGAAAACTTGCAAATCATAAACTTTTAAAAATTTTAAAATCTTGAAACACAAAAATTAGTAGATCGATAAAAATAGTGAAAAAAGTACAATTGCAAAAAAAGTTTGAAAACTTGAAAATAATAAATTTTGAAAAATTTTGAAATCTAGAAACTCCAAAATAAGGAAATAGTTAAAATATAAAATGCTGTAAAAAAGTTTTAAAACTTGAAAATCATAAAATTTGAAAATTCTTGCAAACTTGAAACACAAAAACAAGTAAATCAATGAAAACAGTGAAAAAGAAAAGATGCCAAAAAATTTTGAAAACTTGAAAATTATAAACTTCGAAAAATTTTGAAATCTTGAAACATAAAAATAAGGATATCAGTGAAAACAGTGAAAAAAGTAAAACGCAAAAAAATATTTCAGAACATGAACATAATAAAATTATTAAAATTTTCAAATATTGAAACGTAAAAATAAGCAAATCAATGAAAATAGTGAAAAGGGAAAAATGCCAAAATAATGTTTAAAAACATGAAAAGCATTAACTTTGAAAAATTATGAAATCTTGAAACACAAAACCAAGTAAATTAAAGGAAATAGTGAAAACATAAAATACCATAAAAAAGTTTGAAAACTTGAAAATTATAAACTTCGAAAGAATTAGAAATCCCAGAACAAAAAAAATAAGTAGATCGATGAAAATAGTGAACAAAAGTACAATGCCAAAAAAGTTTGAAAACATCAAAATAATAAAATTTGTAAATTTTTGAAATCTCGAAGCATAAAAACAAGTAGAAGGTAATAGTGAAGAACATCAAATGCTTTTAAAAAGATTCAAAACTTGAAAATCATAAACTTTAAAAAATTTTGAAATCTTGAAACGCAAAAATAAGTAAATCAATGAAAACAGTAAAAAAACTAAAATTCCAAAAAAAAAAGTTTGAAACTTGAAAATCATAAACTTTGAAAAATTTTGAAATCTTGAAACACAAAAATAAGTAAATCAATCAATACAGTAAAAAAAAAAGTAAAATTCCAAAAAAAAAAATTTCAAACTTGAATCACAAATATTAGTAGATCAATTAAAATAGTACAAAAAAGTACAAAGCGAAAAAAAGTTTTAAAACTTGAAAATAATAAAATTCAAAAGCAAGTAAATAAAAGAAAATAGTGAAAAAAGTAAAATGCCTTTAAAAGTTTGGAAACTTGAAAATCATAAACTTTGAGAAATTTTGAAATCTTGAAACACAAAAATGAGTACATCAATGAAAACAGCGAAAAAAGTAAAATGCCAAAAAAAGTTTGATAACTTAAAAATTGTAAAAGTGAAAATTTTTGAAATCTTGAAACACAAAAATAAGTAAATCAATAAAAACAGTGAGAAAAGTAAAATGCCAAAAAAAAGTTTGAAAACTAGAAAATCATAAACGTTGAAAAAGTTTGAAATCTTGAAACACAAAAACAAATAAAAGGAAATAGTGAAAAAACTAAAATGTCATAAAAAATTTGAGTAAATTTGTTATATACCCACATGGTTTCATCGATATTGTACATATACCTACATAGTTTCACAAATGGCGTACTACCCCCACATAATTTCACCGAATTGCGTATTACCCCTACTCTGTTAATTGCTGTTAATATTTGCCTTTATATTTTCAAAAACGATGAAAATGCTCTCACCTTCATGGGGGAGGTATGCAATTTTGTGAAAACTATGGACGAGAGAATTTTCAAAACTATAACAGTGGATATGAATGGCAGTTAACAGTGTGGAGATAATATGCAATTTTGGAGAAACTATGAGGGGGTAACAAGCAATTCGTGAAACTATGTAAGCATACCTACAATATTGATGAAACTATGTGGGTATATATGAAATTTACCAAAAAAAGGTTGAAAACTTGAAAATCATAATCTTTCAAAATTTTTGAAATCTTGAAAAACAAAAACAAGTAAATAAAAGGAAATAATTAAAAACATAAAATGCCATACAAAAGTTTTAAAACATGAAAACCAAAAAATTTTAAATCTTGAAACACAAAAATGAGTAAATCAATGAAAACAGTGAAAAAAGTAAACTGCCAAAAAAAGTTTCAAAACTTCCAAATCATAAACTTTGAAACAGTGAAAAAAGTAAAATGCTAAAACAGTTTGAAAACTTGAAATTCACAAAATTTGGTAATTTTCGAAATCTCAAAACAAACAAATAAGTAAATTAAAGAAAATAGGGAAAAAAGTAAAATGCCAAAAAAAGTTTGAAAACTTAAAAATCATATTGAAAAATTTTGAAATCTTGAAACACAAAAACAAGTAAATAAAAGGAAATTGTAAAAACCATAAAATGCCATAAAAATTTTGAAAACTTGAAAAACAGTTTAAATCTTGAAAGAGAAAGATAAGTAAATCAACAAAAATAGAGAAAAATGTAAAATGCCCAAAAATAAAAAAGATTGAAAACTTGAAAATCATAAACTCTGAACATTTTTGAAATCCTTAAACACAAATATTAGTAGATCGATGAAAACAGTGAAAAAAAGTACTATTGAAAAAAAAGTTTGAAAACTTGAAAATAATAAAATTCAACAATTATTGAAATCTTGAAACACAAAGGTAAAAAAAATAAAAAGAAATAGCGAAAAACATAAAATGCCTTCAAAAAGTTTGAAAACTTGAATATCATAAAATTAGAAAGTTTTTAAAATCTTGAAACACAAAAATAAGTAAATCAATGAATACAGTAAAAAAAAAGTAAAATGCCAAAAAAAAAAAGTTTGAAAACTAGAAAATCATAAAGATTGAAAAATTTTGAAATCTTGAAACCCAAAAATAAATAAATCGATGAGAGCATCGAAAAAAATTACGATGAAAAAAAAAATTGAAAACATGAAAAACATTAATTTTGAAACAAAAATTTTGAAAAGGTACAATGGCGAAAAAACCATAAAAGGGCTTGAAAACGTGAAGATTATAATCTTCGAAAAATTTTGAAATCCTAAGACACAAAAATTAGTAGATTAATGAAAACAGTGAAAAAAAGTACAATGGCAAAAAAAAGTTTGAAAACTAGAAAATAATAATATTTGAAAAATTTTGAAATCTTGAAATTCAAAAGCAAGTAAATAAAAGAAACACTGAAAAGCATAAATGCCTTAAAAATTTTGAAGATTTGAAAATCATAAACTTTAAAAAATATTGAAATCTTGAAACACAAAAATAAAAACAGTGAAAAAGTAAGATTCCAAAAAAAAATTTAGAAAATTGGAAAAACATAAAATTTGAAAAATTTTGAAATAATCAAACACAAAAATAAGGAAATCAAAGAAAACAATGAAAAAAATAAGATCCGGAAAAAAAAGATTGAAAACCAGAAAATCATAAACTTTGAAAATTTTTGAAATCCAGAAACACAAAAATAAGTAAATCAATTAAAACATTAAAAAAATAAAATCCGAAAAAAGTTTGAAAACTTAAAAAAAATAAACTTTGAAAAATTTCAAAATCTTGAAACTCAAAAGCAAGTAAATAAAAGGAAATAGCGAAAAACATAAAATGCCTTTAAAAATTTTGAAGACAGGAAAATCATAAACTTTGAAAAATTTTGAAATCTCAAAACACAAAAATAAGAACATCAATTAAAACAATGAGAAAAGCAAAACGCCCAAAAAAGAAAAATTTTTGAAATCATCAAACACAAAAATAAGGAAATCAACGAAAATAGTGAAAAAAGTAAAGTCTGGAAAAAAAATTTTGAAAACCTCAAAATCATAGACTTTGAAAAATTTAGAAATCTAGAAACACAAAAATAAGTAAATAATAAATTGTAAAAAAAAAGTAAAATGCCAAAAAAATTTGAAATCTTGAAACTCAAGAGGAAGAAAATAAACGGAAATAGTGAAAAACATAAAATACCTTTAAAAAGTTTGGAATCTTGAAAATCATAAAATGTTAAAAATTTTGAAACCTTAATACTCAAAAACAATGAAATAAAAGGAAATAGTGAAAACCATAAAATGGCATTAAAAAGTTTGGAATCTTAAAAGTTATAAAAATTGAAAAATTTTGAAATCTTAATACTCTAAAAAAAGGAAATAAAAGGCAATAGTGAAAACCATAAAATGGCTTTAAAAAATTTCAAAACTTAAAAATCATAAACTTTAAAAAATTTTGAAATCTTAAAACATAAAAATAAGTAAATAAAAGAAAACAGCGAAAAAAGTAAAATGCTAAAAAAAGCTTGAAAACTTGAAAAACAAAAACTTTGAAAAATTATAAAATCTTGAAACTCAAAAGCAAGTAAATAAAAGGAAATAGTGAAAAAGATAAAATGTCTTTAAAAATTTTAAAGACTTAAAAATCATAAACTTTGAAAAATTTTGACATCTCGAAACACAAAAATAAAAACATCAACTAAAACAGTGAAAAAAGTAAAATGCCAAAAAAATTTTGAAAATTTCAAAATCATAAAATTTGAAAAATTTTGAAATCTTCAAACAACAAAAATAAGTAAATTAATGAAAACAGTGAAAAAAGTAAATTACAAAAATAGTTTGAAATCTTGAAGAAATTAAACTTCTAAAATTTTTGAAATCTTGAAACACAAAAAAACTAAATCAATAAAAACAGCGAAAACGGTAAAATTCAAAAAAAAAAAAAAATTTTGAAATGTTGAAAAAACAAACTTTGAAAAATTTTAAAATCTCGGATCACAAAAATTTGTAGATCGATGAAAACTGTAAAAAAAAAAAAAGTACAATTCCAAAAAAATTTTGAAAACTCCAAAATATAAAAATTTAGAAAATTTTGAAATCTTGAAACTCAAATACAAGCAAATAAAAGGAAATAGTTAAAAATATAAAATGCCATAAAGAAGTTAAAACTACAAAATCATAAAAAATGAAACAATTTTCAATCTTCAAACACAAAAATAAGTGAATCAATGAAAACAGTGAAAAAGGTAAAATGCCAAAAAAAAGTTTCAAAACAAGAAAATTTTGAAAACAAGAAAAAAAAAATCATAAACTTTGAAAATTTTTTAAATCTTGAATCACAAAAACAAGAAAATAAAAGGAAATAGTGAAAAACCAAAAATGCCCTAAAAAGATTGAAAACGGGAAAATCATAATCCGTGAAAATTTTCGAAGTCATTAAACACAACAACAAGAAAATAAAATGAAATAGTTAAAAACATAAAATGTCACAAAAACGTTTTAAAACTTGAAAATCATAAAATTTGAAAAAAAATTTAAATAATGAAACAATAAAATAAGTAAATCAGAGAAAATAGTGAAAAAGGTAAAATCCCAAACAAATGTTTCAAAACTTGAAAATCATAAACTTTGAAAAATTTTAAAATCTTGAAACACAAAAATAGGTACATCAATGAAAACGGGGGAAAAATAAAATGCTAAAAAAGTTTGAAAAATTGAAAATCATAAAATTTGAAAATTTTCAAATTTTTGATATAAAAAATAAATAAACCAATGAAAACAGTGAAAAAAGTAAAATGTCAAAAAAAAAAGTTTAAAAACTTGAAAATCGTAAAATTTGAAAAAATTTTAAATCCTAAAACACGGAAATAAGTAAATCAATAAAAATAGTAAAAAAGGTAAAATGCCCAACAAAATTTTGAAAACTTGAAAATCAAAAAACTTTGAAAATTTTTGAAATCTTGAAAAACAAAATTTACTAGATCGTTGGAAACAGTGAAGAAAGTACAATCACAAAATAAGTTTGAAAACTTGAAAATAATAAAATTTCAAGATTTTTGAAATCTTAATACTGAAAAACAAGGAAATAGTGAACAACACAAAATGCCTTTGAAAAGTACCAAAACTCGAAAATCATAAACTTCGAATAATTTTGAAATATCGAAACACAAAAATAACTAAATAAAAGGATATAGCTGGAAACATAAAATGCCATAAAAATTTTCAAATTTTCAAAATCATAAAATTCGAAAAAATTTTAAATCCTGAACAGAAAAATATGTAAATCAAAGAAAACAGTTAAAAACGTAAAATGCCAGGAAAAAAGTTTGAAAACTTCCAAAACATAAACTTTGAAAAATTTTGAAATCTTGAATTACAAAAATTAGTACATCGATGAAAATAGTGCAAAAAAGTACAACGCGAAAGAAAGTTTGAAAACCTGAAAATAATAAAATTTGAAAAATTCTGAAATCTTGAAACTCAAAAGCAAGAAAATAAAGGGAAATAGTGAAAAACATAAAATGCCTTGAAAAAGCTTGGAAACTTGAAAATCATAAACTTTGAAAAATTTTAAAATCTTGAAATACAAAAATGAATACATCAATGAAAACAGTGAAAAAAGTAAAATGCCAAAAAAAGTTTGAAAACTAGAAAATCATAAACTTTGAAAAAGTTTGAAATCTTGAAACACAAAAAAAATTAAATAAGAGGAAATAGTGAAAAAACTAAAATGTCATGACAAAGTTGATTAAATTTCTTATATACTCATATAGTTTCATCGATATTGTAGATATACCTATATAGTTTCACAAATTGCATATTGTTCCCACATAATTTCACCAAAATTACGTATTACCCCCACTCCATTAATCGCCGGTATATTTTCAAAAATGATGAAAATGCCCTCACCTTCACGGGGGTGGTATGCGACTTTGTGAAAACTATGGACGAGGGCATTTTCATCAATTTTCAAAACTATAACAGTCGATATCAATGGCGGTGTAGGTCTACGCAGGGGTAATGAGCAACTTGTGAAACTATGTAGGTCTACCCGCAATATCGATGAAACTATGTGAGTATATATGAATTTTACCCAAAAAAGTATGAAAACTTGAAAATGATAATCTTCGAAAAATTTTGAACTTTTGAAACACAAAAACAAGTAAATAAAAGGAAATAACTAAAAACATAAAATGCCATAAAAAAGTTTTAAAACATGAAAATAAAAAATTTTGAAAAAATATTAAATCTTGAAACACAAAAATAAGTAAATAAATGAAAACAAAGAAAAAGGTAAACTACCAAAAAAAAGTTTCACAACTTGAAAATCATAAACTTTGAAAAATTTCAAAATCTTGAAATACAAAAATAAGTGCATCAACAAAAACAGTGAAAAAAGTAAAATGCCAAAAAAGTTTGAAAACTTGAAAATAACAACATTTGGAAATTTTTGAAATCTTGAAACTCAAAAACAACAAAATAAAAGGAAATAGGGAAAAATATAAAATGCCATTAAAAAGCTTCAAAACTTTGAAAAAGTTAGAAATCTTAAAACACAAAAATAAGTAAATAAAAGGAAATAGGGAAAAATATAAAATGCCATTAAAAAGCTTCAAAACATTGAAAAAGTTAGAAATATTGAAACACAAAAACAAGTAAATCAATGAAAATAGTGGAAAAAGTAAAATCCCAAAAAAAAAGTTTCAAAAAAAAAGTATGAAAACTTTCAAATCATTAATTTTGAAAAATTATGAAATCTTGAAACACAAAAACAAGTAAATAAAAATAAATCGTTGTAAACATAAAATGCCAATAGAAGTTTGAAAAATTGAAAAAATTTTAAATCGGGAAACAAAAAAATTACTAAATTAATGGAAACTATGAAAAGGGTAAAATGCCAAAAAAAAAAAAAACTTCGAAAACTTGAAAATCATAAACTTTGAAAAATTTTGAAACATTGAAACACAAAAATAATTACATAAATGAAAATAGTGAAAAATGTAAAATGCCAAAAAAAGATTGAAATTTTGAAAATAATAAAATTTGAAAAAATTTTAAATCATGAAACACAAAAATAAGTAAATCAATGAAAACAGTGAAAAAAAGTAAAATGCCAAAAAAAAGTTTAAAAACATGAAAAACATAAACTTTGAAAAATTTTCAAACCTTGAAACACAAAAATTAGTAGACCGTTCAAAGCAGTGAAAAAAATACAATTGCAAAAAAAGTTTGAAAACTTGAAAATAACAAAATTTGCAAAATTTTTGAAAACTTAATACTCAAAAACAAGGAAACAAAAGGAAAGAGTGAAAAACATAAAATCCCTTTAAAAACTTTCAAAAACTGAAAATCATAAACATTGAAAAATTTTGAAAACTTGAAACACAAAAATAATTACATCAATGAAAACAATGAAAAAAGTAAAATACGGAAAAAAAAAGTTTGAAAAACTAAAAATCATAAACCTTAGAAAATTTTGAAATCTTGAAACACAAAAGCAATTAAATAAAAGCAAATAGTGAAAAACATAAAGTGCCTTTAAAAAGTTAGGAATATTGAAAATCAAAAAACTTTGAAAACCTGAAAATCATGAACTTTGAAAATTTTTGAACTCTAGAAACACAAAAATAAGTAAACCAAAGAAAGCAGTAAAAAAAAATAAAATGCCAAAAAAAATTTTGAAAACTTATAAATCATGAACTTTGAAAAATTTTGAAATCTTGAAACCCAAAAGCAAGAAAATAAAAGGAAATAGTGAAAAATAAAAAGTGCCTTTAAAAATATTAGAATCTTGAAAAACATAAAATTTGAAAATTTTGGAAATCATAATACTACAAAACAAGGAAATAAAAGGAAATAAAGAAAAAAATAAAATGCCCTTAAAAAGTTTCAAAACTTGAAAATCATAAACTTTGAAAAATTTTGAAAACTACAAACACAAAATAATTACATCAACAAAAACAGTGAAAAAAGTAAAATACCGAAAAAAAAAGTTTCAAAACTGAAAGTCATAAACTTTAGAAATTTTAGAAATTTTAAGTAAAATACCGAAAAAAAAAGTTTCAAAACTGAAAGTCATAAACTTTAGAAATTTTAGAAATTTTAAGCAAAATACCGAAAAAAAAAAGTTTCAAAACTGAAAGTCATAAACTTTAGAAATTTTAGAAATTTTGAAACACAAAAATAAGTAAATCGAAGAAAACAGTAAAAAAAGTAAAATGCCAAAAAAAGTTTGAAAACTAAAAACTCATTAACTTTGAAAAATTTTGAAATCTTGAAACCCAAAAGCAAGTAAATAAAAGGAAATAATGAAAAACATAAAATGCCTTTAAAAAGTTTGGAATCTTAAAAATTATAAAATTTGAAAATTTTTGACATTTTAATACTCGAAAATATGGAAATAAAAGGAAATAATGAAAACCATAAAATGCCTTTAAAAAGTTTCAAAACTTCAAAATCGTAAACTTTAAAACTTGAAAAACATAAAATTTGAAAAATTTTAAAATCTTGAAACTCAAAAGCAAGTAAACCAAAGGAAATAGCGAAAAACATAAAATGCCTCTAAAAATTTTGAAAATCATAAATTTTTAAAAATTTTGAAATCTCGAAAAACAAGAATAAGAACATTAATTAAAATAGTCAAAAAGATAAAATGCCAAAAAAAAGTTTGAAAACCAAAAAATCATAAACTTTGAAAAACTGTTAAATCGTGAAACCCAAAAGCGAGTAAATAAAAGGAAAGAGTGAAAAACATAAAATGCCATTAAAAAGTTCGGAATCTAAAAAATTACAAAATTTAAAAATGTTTGAAATCTTAATACTCGAAAACAAGGAAACAGAAGGAAATAGTGAAAAGCATAAAATGGCATTAAAAAGTTTCAAATTATCAAAATCATAAACTTTGAAAAATTTTAAAATCCTGAAACATAAAAATAAGTAAATCAATGAAAACGAGAAAAAAAGTAAAATGCCGAAAAAAGTTTGAAAACTTGGAAAACATAAACTTTGAATAATTTTAAAATCTTGAAACTCAAAAGCAAGTAAATAAAAGGAAATAGCAAAAAACATAAAACGCCTTTAAAAAATTTGAAGACTTGAAAATCATAAAGTTTGAAAATTTTTGAAATCTTGAAACTCAAGAATAAGAACATCAATTAAAACAGTGAAAAAAAGTAAAATGCCAAAAAAATTTAAAAATTTTGAAAATCATAAAATTTTAAAATTTTTGGAAGCATCAAACACAAAAATAAGAAAATCAATAAAAACAGTGAAAAAAGTAAAATCCGAAAAAAAAAAGGTTTGAAAACTTGAAAATTATAAACTTTCAAAAATTTTCAAATCTAGAAACACAAAAATAAGTAAATCAAAGAAAACAGTGAAAAAAGTAAAACGCCAAAAAGAAGTTTGAAAACTAAAAACTCAAAAACTTTGAAAAATTTTAAAATCTTGAAACCCTAAAGCAAGATAATAAAAGGAAATAGTGAAAAACAAAAATTGCCTTCAAAAAGTTTGGAATCTTGAAAATCAAAAAATTTGAAAATTTTTGAAATTCCTAATACTCAAAAACGAGGAAATAAAAGAAAATAGTGAAAAACATAAAATGCCTTTAAAAAGTTTGAAAACTTGAAAATCTTAAATTTTGAAAAATTTTCAAATCTTGAAACATAAAAACAAGAACATCAATTAAAACAGTGAAAAAAGTAAAACGCCAAAAAAAAATTTGAAAATTTGAAAATTTTTAAAATCATCGAACACAAAAATAAGGAAATCAATGAAAATAGTGAAAAAAGTTTGAAAACCAGAAAATGATAAACTTCGAAAATTTTTGAAATCTTGAAACACAAAAATAAGTAAATCAATGAAAACAATGAAAAAAGAAAAATGCCAAAAAAAGTTCAAAACTAGAAAATCATAAACTTTGAAAAATTTTGAAATCTTGAAACCCAAAAGCAAGTAAATAAAAGGAAATAATGAAAAATATAAAATGCCTTTAAAAAGTTTGGAATCTTTAAAATTATTGAAATTTTAATACTCGAAACCAGGGAAATAAAAGGAAATAATGAAAACCATAAAATGGCTTTACAAAGTTTCGAAATTTCAAAATCGTAAACTTTGAAAAATAAGGAAAAAAGTAAGTAAAATGCCGAAAAAAGTTTGAAAACTTGAAAAACATAAACTTCGAAAAATTTTAAAATCTTGAAACTCAAAAGCAAGTAAATAACAGGAAAGAGCCACAAACATGAAATGCCTTTAAAAATTTTGAAATCTCGAAACACAAGAATAAAAACATCAATTAAAACAGTAAAAAAAGTAAAATGCCAAAAAAAATTTAGAAAATTTGAACATTTTTGAAATCATCGAACACAAAAATAAGGAAATCAATGAAAACAGTGAAAAAAACTAAAATCCAAAAAAAAAGTATGAAAACCAGAAAATCATAAACTTTGAAAATTTTTGAAATCTTGAAACACAAAAATAAGTAAATCAATGAAAACAGTGAAAAAAGAAGTAAAATGCCAAAAAAAAGTTTGAAAATTACAAAATCATAAACTTGGAAAAATTTTGAAATCTTGAAACCCAAAAGCAAGTAAATAAAAGGAAATAGTAAAAAACATAAAATGCCATTAAAAAGTTTGGAATCTCGAAAATTCTAAAATTTGAAAAATTTTGAAATCTTAATACTCGAAAACAAGGAAAGAAAAGGAAATAGCGAAAACCATAAAATGGCTTGAAAAAGTTTCAAAACTTCAAAATCGTAAACTTCGAAAAATTTTGAAATCCTAAAACAAAAAAATAAGTAAATCAATGAAAACAATGAAAAAAGTAAAATGCCGAAAAAAGTTTGAAAACTTGAAAAACATAAACTTCGAAAAATTTTAAAATCTTGAAACTCAAAAGCAAGTAAATAACAGGAAAGAGCCACAAACATGAAGTGCCTTTAAAAATTTTGAAGACTTGAAAATCGCAAACTTTGAAAAATTTTGAAATCTCGAAACACAAGAATAAAAACATCAATTAAAACGGTGAAAAAAGTAAAATGCCAAAAAAATTTAGAAAATTTGAACATTTTTGAAATCATCGAACACAAAAATAAGGAAATCAATGAAAACAGTGAAAAAATCCAAAAAAAAAAGTATGAAAACTAGAAAATCATAAACTTCGAAAATTTTTGAAATCTTGAAACACGAAAATAAGTAAATCAATGAAAACGGTGAAAAAAGTAAAATGCCAAAAAAAAAGTTTGAAAACTACAAAATCATAAACTTGGAAAATTTTTGACATCCTGAAACCCAAAAGCAAGTAAAAAAAAGGAAATAACAAAAAACATAAAATGCCTTTAAATGGCTTTAAAAAGCTTCAAAACTTCGAAATCGTAAAACTTTGAAAATTTTTGAAATCCTGAAACACAAAAATAAGTAAATCAATAAATAAGCAAATAAATAAAAGGAAATAGTTAAAAACATAAAATGCAATAAAAAAAAGTTTTAAATCATGAAAATCATAAAATTTGAAAAAAATTTAAATCTTGAAATACAAAAATTAGGAAATCAATGAAATAGTGAAACACATAAAATGCCATTAAAAAAGTTTCAAAACTTGAAAATCAAAAACTTTGAAAAATTTTGAAATCTTGAAACACAAAACCAAGTAAATAAAAGAAAATAGTGAAAAACATAAAATGCCACAAAAAAGTTTGAAAACATGAAAATATAAAATTTGAAGAAATTTTAAATCTTGAGACACAAAAATAAGTAAATCAATGAAAACAGTGAAAAAGGTAAAATGCCAAACAAAAGTTTGAAAACTTGAAAATCATAAAATTTGAAATCTTGAAAACAGCAAAAAAAATATAATCGCAAAAAAATTTGAAAACTTGAAAATAACAAATTTTGAAAATTTTTGAAATCTTGAAACTCAAAAACAAGGAAATAAAAGGAAATAAGGAAAAACATAAAATGCCATTAAAAAGTTTCAGAAGTTGAAAATCATAAACTTTAAAAAATTTTGAAATTTTGAAACACAAAAATAAGTATATCAATGAAAATAGTGAAAAAAAGAACAATGCCAAAAACTGTTTTAAAACTTCAACACAATAAAATTTGAAAATTTTTGAAATCTTGAAACACAAAAACAAGTAAATAAAAGAAAATAGTGAAAAACATAAAATGCCTTTAAAAAGTTTGAAAACTTGAAAATAATAAAATTTGAAAAAAATTTAAATCTTGAAACAAAAAAATAAATAAACCAATGAAAACACTGAAAAAAGTAAAATGTACAAAAAAAAGGTTTGAAAAGTTGAAAATCATAAAATTTGAAAAATTCTGAAATCTTGAAACACAAAAAGAAGTAGATCAATAAAAATAGTGAAAAAAAAAAGTAAAATGCCAAAAAAAAGCTTAAAAACTTGAAAAACATAAAATTTGAAAATTTTTGAAATCTTGAAACACAAAAATAGTGAAAAAAGTAAAATGCCAAAAAAAATTTTGAAAATCATAAAATTTGAAAATTTTTGAAATCTTGAAACACAAAAATAAGTACATCAATGAAAACAATGAAAAAAGTAAAATGCTAAAAAAAAAGTTTGAAAATCAAAAAATTGTAAAAGTTTTGACATCTTGAAATATAAAAATAAGTAAATCAATGGAAAAAGTGAAAAAGGTAAAATGCCAAATGCCAAAAAAAAGTTTGAAAACTTGAAAATCATAAAATTTGAAAAATTTTTAAATCTTGAAGCATAAAAATAAGTAAATCAATGAAAACAGTGAAAAAGAGAAAATGCCAAAAAAAAAAAGTTTGAAAACTTGAAAATCATAAACTTTGAAAAATTTTGAAATCTTGAAACATAAAAATAAATCAATGAACGTAGTGAAAAAGGTAAAATGCCAAAAAAAAAAAGTTTGAAAACTTCAAAATCATAAAATTCGAAAGAGGAGGAAATCTTGAAAACAAAAATAAGTAAATCAAAGGAAATAGAGAAAAAAATAAAATGCAAAAAAAGTGTGAAAATTTGAAAATTATAAAATTTGAAAATTTTTGAAAACTTGAAACACAAAAACAAGTAAATAAAGAAAATAGTGAAAAATATAAAATGCCATAAAAAAGTTTGAAAACTTGAAAATCATAAAATTTGAAAAAAATTTAAATCATAAAACGCAAAAATAAGTAAATCAATGAAAACAGTGAAAAAAGTAAAACGCCAAAAAATTTTGAAAACTTGAAAATCATGAAATTTGAAAAATGTTGAAATCTTGAAATACAAAAATAAGTACATAAAAGGAAATAGTGAAAAACATAAAATGCCATAAAAAAGTTTGAAAACTTGAAAATCATAAAATTTGAAAAAAAATTTTAATCTTGAAACACAAAAATAAGTAAATCAATGAAAACAGTGAAAAAAGTAAAACGCCAAAAAAAGTTTGAAAACTTGAAAATCATGAAATTTGAAAAATGTTAAAATCTTGAAACACAAAAATAAGTACATAAAAAGAAATAGTGAAAAAGATAAAATGCCATAAAAAAAGTTTGAAAACTTGAAAATCATAAAATTTGAAAATTTTTGAAATCTTGAAACATAAAAATAAGTAAATAAAAGGAAATAGTGAAAAAAATAAAATGCCAAAAAAAAAAATGAAAACTTGAAAATCATAAAATTTGAAAAAATTTGAAATCTTGAAACGCAAAAACAAGTAAATAAAAGGAAATAGTGAAAAACATAAATTGTCATAAAAAAAAGTTTGAAAACTTGGAATTCATAAAATTAAAAAAAAAAATTAAATCTTGAAACACAAAAATAAGTAAATAAAAAGAAATAGTGAAAAACATAAAATGCCATAAAAAAGTTTGAAAACTTGAAAATCATAAAATTTGAAAAAAATTTGAAATCTTGAAACACAAAATTAAATAGATCAATGAAAATAGTGAAAAAAAAAAAGGAAAAGGCGAAAAAAAAGTTTGAAAACTTGAAAGTTAAAAAATTTGAAAAATGTTGAAATCTTGGAACACAAAAATAAGTAAATCAATGAAAACAATGAAAAAAGTAAAATTCCAAAAAAAAAAAATTTTGAAAACTTGAAAATTATAAAGTTTCAAAATTTTTGAAAACTTGAAACACAAAAATAAGTATATCAATGAAAATAGTAAAAAAAAAAAAAAAAGTAAAATGCCAAAAACAGTTTGAAAACTTGAAAATCATAAATTTTAAAAAAAGTTGAAATCTTGAAACACAAAAATAAGTAAATCAATTAAAATAGTGAAAAAAGTAAAATGCCAAAAGAAAAGGTTGAAAACTTGAAAATCATAAAATTTGAAAAATGTTGAAATCTTGAAACATAAAAATAAGGAAACAAAAGGAAATAGTGAAAAACGTAAAACGTCATAAAAAAAAAGTTTGAAAACTTGAAAATCATAAAATTTGAAAAATGTTGAAATCTTGAAACATAAAAATAAGGAAACAAAAGGAAATAG
>JAXCLR010000001.1:55900584-55915845 GCA_035584095.1 Annona squamosa
CAAATTTAAGAAATTAAAAAAGAAATTTCAAAACGAAAACACACAGATGAGTAAAAATCCAAATACTGGAAGATTAACCCTAGAAACATGAAGAGAGGGTGGTAAAAAATTTACTTCTACTGCCAATGCTCGCAAGGTTTCACATCCGAGACCTGATCTGTGCTCTTCCAATGTCGCTGGTGAGCCAACCTATTTGCAAGAAGTCTTCAATCCGACTCGTTTGCAGTAGATGCCAACTGGGGCTTTCATGGTCGGTGGGTGGTTTGGTGGGAGGGAGGGAGGGAGGGAGGGAGGAGAGGACAGCATCTCCCCCGTCTCCATCGACCTCTTGATTCTTGGGGCCCGTTTGCCATTGAGGCAAAAGACGGGAACGCGGGATTTAGCGGTAAGAGCGGACGCTCCCGTGCTGCATGCTTCGGGCGCATAAATATATTTTTTTAATTTTTTTTTTAAATATTTTTATAAAAATGTTAGCCTAAGTGTATTTAATTTATACGTAAATTTTTACTAATTTTAGAGTATTTTAGGTATTTAATTTTATTTTTAAAAATCAGTGGCATTTTACATAATTTTAAAGTAGTAAAATGACACTTATTTTCAAAAATCAAAAATAAATATTTAAAAATTTCTAAAAATGTTAAAAATTAATATATATGTTAAATATACTTTTTTTGATTCATTATGTTAAATATACTTGAGCTAACGTGTTTATGAAAATATTTTCAAACAAATAAAAAAATATATATATGTATGCTCTCGGGCACATTGAATCGGGGTCCGGTAAGAGCGGAGTATACATGAGGCACAATGATGCAGTAAATTACGCATGATCGGAATTGCTAAGTTCAGGAGTAGCATGGCCGGACAGGTCCTCTGGTTTTCAGTCTGGCGGAAGCTTTGGATGCTTATGGTCTTCGTTCAACAGTCAAAGCATGCTCAGTTGAGAAGTGAACGTTGGTTAATCAACCCGATTATTAGATGCCTGACCGTGTGGCAGGTTGGCACGTGCGGTGCGCAGGACATGTTGATCACTTGATTGCAATGCAACGGTCTGTCAGTTGATGTTCACGGGAAGATGAGTACTGGAGTACAATAGCGTGCACATGGGTTTCACATATGGCTGTTAAGGGCAGTGGGATTTTTGATGCGGACGGAAATGTTTTTGCGTATTCTTTTAATGAACAAATCTATTTTCGTATTGGTTGTACATAGGAAAAAAAAATTAGCACTAATCCCCACATTGTTATGCATGGTATGTACTTTGATTGTGGCTAGGGGTACACATCATGCAGGTTTATCCTGTCCAAACCCGGTACTTATTTTGACTCTGTGAATTTGGGCCTGGGCTGAACGAAATACCAAATCCTGTGACATCATTCCGATTCACTCAGTCCAGGACGAGTTAAAAAAATAAAGTTGTTTTCCAAATTAATTCAAAATATAAATTTAAAATGATTCCATAGAAAACTTTTTGCAATAAATTTTAAGATAATTGTATGAAGATTATTTTTAGTTTTTACAATAAATTTTAAATATAAATTTCAGACCAATTACGTGGAGAATGTTTCTACGATTAATTTAAAATATAAATCTTAAAATAATTATACGGAGAATATTTTCATAATAAATTAATATCATTATTATTTCTTTTATTTGTTGTCCATAGTATATAATTGATTATTATTATGCTAATTTGCATGTTAAGATTCATATATTATTTTTACACTAATTTACTGGTTAAGATTCGCAATGGACCATATAAGTAAAATTAATTTTATTTATTATTATTTTTCAATTCATTTACCTCTATTAAATTTTATTTGCATAATTACTTAAATCGTGAAATTGTAAATTAAAAATTTTATAATTTAATTTAATTTAACTAATAATTTAATTTTTAATCAAATTTTTAGATGACTTATACTTGCATAAAAACATGTATAATTATCTATAAGTTGTGAAAAATGCATAGATTTATTTATAAGTGTATTAGAATGTAATAATGATAACGCACACCTTCCCAAGAATGGCCAGTTGTACATTAGCTTCTCCATGCACCCAACCAAAAAAAATTGACATTTTTCTGTTTTATTTTTCAATCATTTTTATATAATTATTTATATAATTAAATTATTTATTTTAATTCTATTCACTTTATTTTTCATTATATTACATTATTTTTTTCAATTTAAAAATTTGTAGATAAAAAACTTTTTTATTTAAGGATATGTCTAAAAAGTGATAAAACTTTTAAATAAAAAATTATAGGTGTCAAAGTTTATAAAATTCAAGAAAATAATGTAATATAATACGAGTAATACTAAAGAGTAAATAAAATAAAATTAAAATAGATAATTTAATTAGATAAGCACTCGAATAGAAGTAATTGAAAAATATAATAGTCGTATAAGAATATATAAAGAAATAATTTAAAAATATAATAATTATGGAAAGTAAAAAGTTGTAGCTCAAAAGTTCTAATTTAAAATTTTCAAATTTACACAAACATACCCAATTATCATATTTTTAATTATTTTTTATTTTTTATACAACTACTCTATTTTTAAATTATTTCTACACAACTACACATACATTTAACCTCTCTATTTTATTTTTATTTTTTTTACTTTTCATCATTGTTTTTATCATATTACATTATTTTCTTATATTTTAAAAACTTTTATATTAGCTGTGATCTTTCCAAGATTTTGAAATTTTTTTTTTGAGGAATTTTTGCATTTAACTCCACAGTCTTTTCCGTTTTGCAAATATGATTCGAAAGTTTTTAATTTTGCAAAAAAAATAAAGAACCAATTGGATGGAGTTAAATTTTTACTTATACGACCCCAGATGTACTGACTTCGATCGGATTTTTATCGCCCAGTAGTGTGTAAGTTTCTTTTAGATCACGCTATGCTTGGTTTTGAAGAGCAATGGGTCAGTTGTGCATGCGGAACCCCAAACTTAATTATCTATGAAATCTATTTAAAAGAGTCAAGTGGTCTCATTGACTCCATTCATTCTTTTACTAGAAATACATTTCATTCATTGTATGCAACATTATTTGCTTAATCAGGAAACCAAGTTTCAATTAAATTTATCAAAAAAAAAAAAAAGTTTCAATTAAATTAAAAGATTTTCATGGGCAATATTTACTTAAAAATACATATTTATGTGTAAATTATTTAAATGCTTAAATTCAACCGCATAGAATACTTTATAGTATCATTTATTCATACAATAATAATATTTTAGATAATTTAGATGTTAAAAATACAATTTTAAATCCATATTTCACACCAAATTATTTTATTATACAAATTATACACATTTATAGATTGGGCCAATACACAATGATACATGACAAGTGATCAAGTTTTTCAACAATCTACATTATGCTAAATACTTAAAATTCAATCATATATTCACTTACAAATTATTAAAAATGCTAAAATTCCATTTCATATGCATTGGAATATAATAATATTTTACCAAATTATTTATTCACATAATAATGATATTTTAAAAGGTTGAGATGCTGAAAATGTAACTTAAAATAGATATTTAGCATCAAGTCATTTCATTAAATTGATTTCATAAATTTGTAAATGTAGTCTATGCATAATAATACTACACAAATAATAGAATTTCCATAACAATTCAAACTACGTTAAATATTATAATGGAGTGAATTTACCTTCAATTATAAAGGTGAAAAATAGGTCTGGATCCTACACACCTGGTGCACTTAGCTTTGATGTACCCGAGTGCAAAAACTTATTTTTAATATTTTCTAAATTTTTTAATAAAACAAGTAATTTAAGTATATTTAACACATGCATTAAATTTTACAATTTTTTGACTTGCAAATATTTTTTGTTTTTTCAAAAATTGGGATATTTTAGTCATTTTTAAATGACTAAAACAACCCGATTTTTAAAAAATCAAAAAAATATCTAGCCAGTCTTTAAAAATGGTAAAAATTAATTATAGATTAAATACCTTTAAATTAACTGTTTTGTTAGAAAAAATTCAAAAATATTAAAAATAATTTTTTTTTGTTTTTTTTGCATGTAAGTGCAGCTAAGCTAAGTGCATCCTAGTTCGTTAAATCATATACCGAGAAAAACATATAGGCTTACATACAAGTAAAATTTCATAAAAGTAAAGCTCGTTAAAAAAAAAAAAAGAAGCTTATACTATTAAATTTTGAACTTCAAGGATCATATTCGCCATATCATCCATTGGGCTGCACAAGCAAATGGATGTGTTCTTACAAATTTGAGAATGTGGAGGAAAGTTGCAAAGTTAGAAGTCTTGAGGAGGTATTTGGCGTTTGGGTGCGCCGAGTTTGGAGACCATGCATAATTTAAGTGCCCTTTGCGGCTACCTTGTTGATGAATGCTTTTCTGGCTGAAATACCAAAGCCAATTGTTTTAGGTGAACTTCGGATGACCATGCACATGATGCTTCTTCCAGCCTGTGCAAACTTTGTTCGAACACTAGGCAACAGCAGAGATCACTGAGAATGCATGTCACAATTTGATTCCAGGAATTGAATACAACCTAAAAGTAATTCAACAAGCTTAGTTTCTCATAGAGCTAATCAAATATGCATCCATCGGTAGGAAAATCCTTTAAGCCAATCGTTGTCATAAAGTCTATGACAAATTGTTTGAGATTTAATGTTAGTGCTGCATGCCAGAAGATATGGAATCCTACCACTTCTAATAATCAAAGCACAATGGGGAATTATCACTGCATGAAGAAAGTTCATTTTTCCCCACTAGCTGTTTGTCTGCTTTGATTGAAGGAAAAAAAAAAAAACCTTGTATAAACGGCAACATCAACTCATGTTGCCTAGCCAATTGAAAAGATAGGAAACCTTTGGAGTGTGGAAAGTTCTGGATCAAAATCACAAGTTAGCCAATTGAAAAGACAAAGCAAAACCCCTTATACGGGAATTCCAAAATAATCTCCATACACAATGATGATCAGAATTCGTGTTCCAAGCTCCACATAGACACAAGTGTACGGCATTTTCTTTTGAGCTGCAAAAGAAAAATTCAGTTCATTGGGTTTGATCTGGACAACTTGATGAATGGAATCAGCAATTTTGGAAATACCTCCTCAGAACTAGAAATTTAAAGCAGCTTCTTTCTTTCTTCTTTTCTCTGTATTTCCCATTTCATCACGGCATGGATTACACAGCTCTCTATTCCCACTGGTAGCAATTGCTGTGTCGAATTGAGTCACGTATAGGAAAGGAAGAGTAATACACAAGGCAAATTTATGAGAGCCTTCAAATGGACTTGCGCAGGCTTCCTTCATCGCTTTAGTTGCAAGATTGTAAGAGAAAATGCGTCTACCGCTCATTAAGTACACAATTTCAAGGTCGTCGTTGAAGGCAAAGGGGGAAAAAGAAATGGATTGCTGCTCGATTTCTGTCAATGGAGGGTTAAAGGTGCCCTTATGCTTTGCCTTCCACTTGAAGGTTCCCTTGCAAAGTGCCCATATGTGAACTCTGCCGCCCCTGGCGGAGACTTGACAATAGTTCAGGTGGCCTTCTGACTCCCAAATGCATTGATCCTTCCTCTTTCTACGGCCACCGTTATTGGGTAATGGTGGGAATTTGAGGAACTGACATTCAGCTTTTCTTAGATGGTAGATGATAAGGTAACCGCCCCATATCCAGTGGAAAGAGCCATCAAGAAACACAGAGTTTGCTAACTCGAAGCAGCTGTGAGCCCCCTTCCGGGGAATGGATTCAATAAGAGGCAAAGAAAG
Source organism: Annona squamosa (assembly GCA_035584095.1). Taxonomy (NCBI): domain Eukaryota; kingdom Viridiplantae; phylum Streptophyta; class Magnoliopsida; order Magnoliales; family Annonaceae; genus Annona; species Annona squamosa. The sequence continues at coordinate 55,906,372 of JAXCLR010000001.1, forward strand.
CTCTTCCTGAATCCACTCTTCATTCTCCGAGGAAAATACATTCAAAATAAACCATGGACGAGCATCCCTTTTGAAAGAAATCTGAAAATATGCGAATTTGAAATGACGGCCATCGGCAGCGAGACCAAAATGCATCCCTCTTTCCCAGTTCAGAACAGAAAGATACCAAGCGCGGTTGGCTGCGGGATGAAACACTACTATATCCAAAGTCCTTGATAGCGTCGGCCATTCTTTGCGGTAAAGAAGAAATCCATGGCTTGAAGTGATCATGAAGAAATTGTCATCGTTGAGGAGGTAAGAGGGAGCAAGGCGAGGAGAGGCATTGCCCATGCGGTCGAGATGAAGGAAATTTAAAAGGGAAATGCGGTGGGTGATGGGTTTGTTGATGGAGGATGATGAAGATGATGGGTGGGGACGAAAATCAAGTGGGAGGAAGGTCTGGCAAACAAGGCCTTGATGCGATGTTTTGGCGAGGACACGACTGCAGTCGGATATGAGAGTGAGCCAATGCTTGGAGACGCACTTGAATCTGACCAGACATCTTTTGGGGAGGCGGCAAAGAATTTCCACCAGGACGTCTTCGTTAAAATCGGCGTGGGCCATGCCGGAGGAGGTATTTTCAGCCGAAAACAAATAGAAAAGAATCTTCTTCTCTTTTCTCAGAGGTGGAAGAACCTCCGTAACGATGACCTAAAACAGAAAAACCAGCCCCTTCGAAAAAAGAGCCGACAATCTCTTGTAGGGTGTCTTCCGATAACAAAAATTTTTCGCTTCGAACTTTTCGTTCTACAACTTTTCGTTGTCTGTAATTTTTTTTATTTTTTAATTATTTTTTTTACATTTTCTAACGCAAATTATTCTACTTTTCAATCATTTCTACACAATTACCTATACAACTAACATATTTATTTTAACTTTATCCTCTTTACTCCTCATCATTACCACTATCATACCACATCATTTGACAACTTTTATTCTTCAAAACTTTGCACCAAAAATTTTATTCATTCTCAAACACACCCTTAGACTCACAGCATCCGTATCATGTTTCTAATATACATACGTGTTACAAAATTCCTTTCACAATTATAACATCTTTATCCTAAAGTCTTATTATACGTACACCATCAATACAAACATTATTTATGTCATTGAAAAGTCAATTATGTCCTTCTAAAATTTTTTCTAATTAAAAAATAATTCAACCGTGACATGAATCTTAAATTATTTAATATTATTGTTAATTTAAGTCATATTAAGGTTAAGTTACCTCAATTAGAAAATTTTAAACGGGCGAAATCATTTTTTTAATGAGGTAAATAACAGTTGTATTGACGGCATGAGTATGAGAGAAATTTAGTGTGAAATATTATATGAATAGAAGAAATTTATAAAACATTGTGGATATAAAATGAATTAAAAATAATTGTTATGAATATAAGAAAAATTTTCTCAAAAAAAAACTATAAAAATTAGAAAAAAATATTTAGAGTAATGTAATGTGGTAGAAGACAATAATTAAATTAGAACATGATCGCTAAAAATTAAATTAAAGATAAAATAGTTAAATTAATTATATTAAAAGGCACAAATATAATTTAGATTGTCAATTCGGTAATAAAAATAAGAAGTCCACTAATTGAGATATCATGTAGAATCAAAAGATGTTTAAGTGGGGCCAATCTAGCAATTACTTGATTGGTTATAGATGCACACAGTTGATTTATGTACGCGAGTTCAAACTATCATAAGAGAGTTTTAACTACAAATGAGAGCTTGTTATATTTTATTGTACATAAATAGGAGCTTGTTGTCTACTTGAGTGGATAAGTGAACTATGGGAGCTAGTTATCATCTTTGGTGTTGTGCTTAATATTAATATAAAGAAGATATGTAATATCGTATAACCAATTGAAAAATATAATGGTTCTATTTGATAGCAAGTAAAAAATAAAACGAAAAATTTTGTGATATAAATTTCAAAAGATAAAAATATTAATATGATAAATGCGATAAAAAAGAACAAGGTTATATTAAACCATTTTTATATAACTCGCTTATATAAAAGCAGCATCATATGTAAAATTTAGATTTGAACCAAATTATTCGCTAAATGGTTTAAAGTTAAAGGCCTTGATAGTGCGACTATTTCATACCCATTCAAATATATATATATATATATATGAAGTTCTGCTTTTATGTAACTAGGTTATATATAGCCAGACTTACATAACTCCTTCAAAATTTAATATTTTGATCTTTAATAAAAAAATCTAATAATTCATTATGTTTAACATCACTTTTTTTTAGGAGATCAAATTTCATCTTAATCAAATATATCTATGGGTCACATTTGTCAGAAAATATATATTCACAGGTCACATTTGTTAGAAAATATATATTCATGCGTAAATTATAAAAAATACTAAAATATCAATTTTAAAGCAGTATTTTCAATATCTAAACCGTCCAAAATATCATTTCTATATGAATAAATGATTATATAAAGTACTATTACATTTTAATACATATGTGGATAAATCTGTGTTTTTCACTATTTACATAGATCTATTTACACATAAATATATATTTTTTCGAACAAATGTGGCACATAAATATACTTAAATAGGATAAAACTTATTCACTTAAATAAAAAATAATTTTAAATATAATGAATGAATTAAGTGTCAAAATCTTAGCTTTTGAAAGGATTACACAAGTGCGCTTCTATGTAACGCAGTTATATAGATTTTGCGTGTAAAGGTGAACCTCCATCGCAAAGAAATACAATATGTTTAACTGTTCGTAATTACGACGAGCGATTTACAGCCCCAGATGGTAGAATATGCAATCATAACCAAAACATGACGTTTTGATAGTCGTTAAAGGATGGATGCACCAAGCTCTATCTGATTCTCAAGGCCAAAGAATCCAGATGTATCTCACCATTGTGTGCAAGTAATTCTATAACTTCCCCCCTTGATGTAAGGATATTTTTACAAATTCCTCCTGACGTAGAGAAGTGTTTATGGGAAATTTCCTCCATGTTGTAAAGACCGTGCCTTATTGTAATATCAGTTGTCTGATGTATAAATACCAATAAAGAAAACTACGCATATACAACTAAACGTACCAGCTAACGCTTCTGGTTTTTGGGTATAAAAACACATTTTTTTGTTATGTCACACGATATACTCTTACATTCACTCGGCTGAATATGCTCTTCTCCTTGGTGCAGATACTGTGCTCAATGTACGCAATTCATTGGGGCTTGGATGTAGCCTTGCTACGCATCCATGAGCCAAATTAACCACTTTTCTGAGCCTGAGGTCACTACCCCATAGGCATATCTATGCACACTTCAAAAACAACATAATTTTCACCCTGAAAAAATTATATAATTTTAAATAGTAATTTGAAAATATTTCAAAATTCTATGTATTTTAACATTACCGCCCCCACTAAAATGATAATATAACATCTTCATGTCAAATTGCCCTCATTAGCCAAAGGTCCTATATCGGCCAGCCACTACCCAAGTTTCAAACACGATGCTCACATATCCAGTCCAACATATGATCAGTATGGTCCAACTCTGTATGCTTATGCATTACGCTCAATGCATCCACTTGAAATTAAAGGCTACTACCTAGCCGACCCCACCTAAGTGGGAATGGCTTATGATGATGATGATACAATGCCATGGTACTACAATAAAAATTCTTCTCAAAGAAATAGATCCAAACCATGGGTTTCATGCGTGGAACAAAACATGAATTCAATAGCACTGAATCAAGGAATTAAAACAAAATAAATAAAACATTCGATATGAGCTTAAAACAAAACACTCAAAATGGAGCCAAGAGAGTCAACTTAAGAATGTAGGAGGGATAACACTAGGAAATTAGTTTTATCCGAGTGTGATGTTAAATTCTTTATTGAATTAGCATTGATTTGTTTGTATTTTTGTAATCTCATGATCTTTATTTATTTACTGGTGACTTCAAAGATATGATATCTGACTGACAAAATTTCAACTGCAACAACAACTGTCCTGGAGGCAAACCACTGGGAGTTGGGGGCATTATAGACTTGTATCATCACATTTTTTGTTGTACCTGCTAGGAAACCTGGCAACAGAACAAAGGAAAATGTAAAATAAAATGAAAACACCAAAAATACTGAATTATCAAAGGAGAGAGCGGTATAAATGCTAAGAACATGGTGTCATAAGAGTGAACTTATAAAGGTTTGAGAAAGTAAAATAATGTCTGAAGATTAAAAAAATCAGTAACTCCACTGATGCCTACAGGAAACGAGTAAAATGAATGTACGGTAAATCTAATTCTGAAGCTCCATTGGTACAAAACCAAACATACAGGTTGTCGGGCTTCAAACCCATTTGGCAAAACTACTGAGCATAAGAAAAAACTTAGAAATGAATTTCATGCAAAGAAAAGTGAAAGAGAACGTTGCCTGCATTTCTCTGTGAAAGTGATGCAAACCTGCCATGGAATTGGGGGTAGGTTCTAGCATTAGGAATCATCTTCTTGCCAAGGTTGCTTGTGTCTTAGCGGTGTCCCACTAAGGGGGGAATGACTCCTTGATTGCATATTTGCATTCCAATCAACAGAACCATTACATGCTAAACCCTTACGATTGATCCCTTCCCCCTTTACTCGACATAACAGTCCTAACTACCCAGATACCTGCTTACACTTTAACTAACAATCCTATTTGACAATCCTAACCGCCCCAGTTCATATCAAATAGTTGTGCTAAAATATAAACCACGATGACCTCACTTCAAAAGTGATGGGACCCCCGAGATTTGCATGCTATGAGTCAGGCAGGTTCCTTCAACTTTTCTCCTATTTACTGCTGAATCCAAGCTCTTCTTAAGTAGAAGAGGAGGAATCTTCTCCATTTTACAAAAGCATTGCCGACAAAACACTGAGTTAATCCGTGCAAAGTATGGTTTGCCAAAATTTCTTACATATACTGTTCGATAATTATCAATCTATTGCAGGCACAATTACATCTGTCAATCTAATACAGGTATAATTTCTTGAAATGTTAGTAAATGAGGCATCAGAGAAAGATTGGCGACATTTCAATGAAATGACTGAAGAACTGGACAAATTTGACATTACAAAATAACAACCTACCTTTCCAATTACACGAATATTGTTGCATTCATCAAACAACACAGTTCATAGGTGTTTGGCCTTCTCGGAAGGCCAACAGGCATTAATGATTCAATGGAAATCAACCTCATATGAAGCCGATTTCTTTACCAATGCATCTTATGTATGTCATCCTTTTGAGTTCAATATCGTAAGGCCTTTTTCTGAATTCATCCCTCATCTCCCACCAAGCCACCTCAGACTTTCCTTACTCGTGGCTGACACTGCAAAGATGGGAAATAGCTTAAGACAATGATGGTAGGGCAATATAAGAGAATTCTTCATGAGAAATGTTGCAGCTTTGAGACTTCTCCCAACTGAATTTTTTATTGTAAAAAACAACAAAAGGATTATGCCACTTTGATTTTAGATTATGACCCATTTGACTAAGGTTTAACTTAGCAATATTCCAAACATTAGACCATGTGTAAATTTAGCATAATTTTATAATTTTCCGAAAATATTCTCAAAGGAAGTGCCCCACATACCTTGTCAAAAACAATCTGCGTCCTATAGGAGACCAATCCAATAGAACCCAACAAGTTAGTCTACTTAAGACAATTCAATTACATGGCAATCAAATCCCACTAACAATCTATTTGCAACTTGAACGCACTTGTAATTTGCAATAATGACATCTATTTCCATCAGTTCTCATGAAATCTAGTCCTCATCAACTCCCATACATATTTTTTTATGGTTCTATTTTGGAAGCTACATATTTATAACTCAATCATCTGAAAGTACTTTTTTTTTTTTTTTTAATTTGACGCAATGGATTTTCATCAACTATTACTTGCAGGAGACCGCGGTCCTGAAATGGGAAACAAAAACTCCCCTACCGGGATTTGAAACCAGGACGACTAAGGATGAAATCCAGACCAAGCACCAGCTACGCTAAAGTGCTGGGCTCGACTCCCATTCGAATTTGATGGTCATCTTATCCGGTCCAAGAGGACAAGTAGTTTACAAATGACAATTTCCTCTTCCATGCACCCACAAGCTCAATATCTATCAGTACAATCATTCTCATATCCTTAAGCTAATGCTTGACAAATTGCAAGGGAAGTAAATTAGTAGATAATGCCAAACATCTCCACATCTTTAGTACTGAACAGAATAACGTATGCCAATACAATCTCACATTCTTCTTTTTATGATTTGGCCCAATCAATTAGCAGCCTCCATTTCCTAAAATCATCCCTTTGATTAACATTAATCTTCTTGTTCAAAAATGTCAACATCAAAACAATGAGGGTTTGTTCAAATTTCATTATTTCCTGTCGCATTTATATCAACTTCAATCAAGGCATTGCAAATTAGTCTGAAGGTGCATGCAACAAACTTCTGTCTGAAAATGACCTCTGCCAATACATTGGAAGAGTTCTATACAATAACCTATAGGAACGTGCACAGAAAGTACAAGGCCAATAACAACAATCAAGACATTGGCAAAGCTTCAAAACTAATTCCAATTCCTACGCAGTTGGTATCATGTCAAACAAGAACCCCCCAACGTAATGCTCAAGCCTAATTTCTTTAAATTGGCAGGAATATCTCAAATTGGACAACATCAAAGATCCTAAAGCTAAATATATCTGAATGCAATAAGAAATTATTGATCATGGCTTACCAAGTTATTGCATCGAGTGGGAAATTTGCTTGACATGTTTGCATAAAAATGTCATATGCAAGAACACACCATCGAAAATTCACAACCAAACTTAATGATACCTGAAACAATCAACAATATAAGGATTTGTGAGGATTCATTGCATGCACATACACAAAAATCAAGTCTTAGAAATAAATTCCCGTAGAAAACCGACCTCTGAATGATCGACAGTAGGCACGAATTATCTCCTGATAATGTCATCGGATTATCCAAATACTGCAACTAGAATTTTGCCAAACAGAAGTGTGATCCAATCAAAACGTGCGCTGCGACTCCGTGAGCAGTCCATTGCAGACACAAAAGCTCAAAGAGACAAAGCAGCAAATTTGGGACCCCATCAACAATCGACCACAGGACTGTTGCTTGCAAACAGCTCGAAGAAACAGCCTAGCTCACATGATCACGACATTTCAGAGAATAGCACTTCAGCTGTTTCCCAAAAAAAAAAAAACCCACCGCCTTCTGAACCTCAAACCATCTTCCATAACAGGACACCCATTTCATTTTAGGTACAAGAAACCGCAACTCACACCTTCCAAGTACAAGCAGAAGGAAACCAAAGACTCAGGCGAAAATGAAAAAGCCCAAGAAAGAAGAAGGCAGCAGAGGAACAAGACAAAAACAAGAAAAGGGATCTCTCCATATACTATATCAGGTATTGGAGATTCTCATGTAGCATAGAAATACATGTAAATTCTTCCAACTATAACATTTTATCATCGCCTATTTCTTATTGGGCCTCGACGGTCCTCGTCGAGGAGGAGGAGACGGCAGGCTGTGGAGTGGCTGGCGGAGAAGATGGACCATGGGAATTCACCCTGTGGAGCCTGCATTTGAATGAGCCCGGATGGGTGGAGGGAGCACACACACAAGACTTGGGAGGAGCAGCAGCAGCATAGGAGGAGCTGTTCGATGACCAAGACCTCTTGATGGTACGGGGAGAGGAGCTGCTGCTGCTGCTGTTCTTGCAGCTGCTTTCGCTATTCTTGCAAGCTTGGGCGGCAGCAGCAACAAACTGAGAAGCCATGAGGAACAAGAAGAAGAAATACACAGGAATGACTGGTGTATGCTCTGCAGAGAAGAGCAAATCCCTGTGTTAGAGGTATGACGGATGATGATATACAGAGCAAATGGTGTATAATAATGCGGAGACCGTGTTCAGAGACTAGACGGGCTGTTTCTTCCGTTGGAAGAAGAGGTGCTTTTTGGCAATTATTCAACAGAAGCGGTCATTATTAATATGAAAAGCTGGACGGGATATTTTGCATTTTTGAAAGGGTTCATTTCTAAGAACCAATTATAACATTTAGAAAAACATTCATTTATTTTATTTTATTTTATTTTATTTTTCTAACACATATACCAAATATTATCATTTTATAATACTTTTACGTATCTACTTTTTCATTGTTTAAAAAAATCATCGATTTCAAGATGCATTTAAATCAATTCTCATCCCCTTAAAAAAATTAATTTTTAAAAATAAAAAATAAATATGAAAAGTATTATAAAATGACAAAACTTAGTATATAAATTAAATATATTTAGCAAAAACATGTTTACAGAGAAAAATTAAAAAAATATAATTAATTATAAAAGGAAATGAATATTGTATTTTAGTTTGAATTAAAATAATAATGTATAGGGTGTGTTTGGCAACATCAAAAAATTGCCAATTTAAAACTTTTCAATCTAACTCTCCACAACTATCCTATTTTTTAATTATTTCTTCACATTTTTTTATACAACTATCCTACCTTTCAATCATTTTTACACAACTACCAACATAACAAACTTATTTATTTCAACTTTATCCTATTTATTCCTCATCATTACCCCTATCATATCATCTCATTCTACAACTTCTTATCTTTGCAACTTTCCATTAATTGCAACTTTCCATCAAAAGTTTTATTCATTCACACACACTTATATAATCACACTTTTATTTCCAATTGGAGTAGAATCGCATAAATATAGAAAATCATGTCAGTTGGAAAGCCGGTTGAAAAAATGTTTTTTTTTATGATAGAAATAATGTAAAAAAAATAAGGCTGCCATGACTTCGAACGATTTTTCAGTCCTCTTGAATAAGAAAATCTGACTTATCAGAAAATAATCAGAAATTTGCATCCAAATATCGGAAATTTATAAAAACGCACGGATCTCAAACTCGTGGATGGGCCCCGGCAATTTATTGGCTCCGATCCGACGCTCACATAACAACGGTATGGATGACTTCAACGCACACGGGCAAAAAGAAAAAAATAAAAAAAAAGGCACCAACGTCCCCCTCATGATGCGGTGAAGCACGCGCGACTACGAAACCAGAGGAGGTCCCGACAGGATCACGTGAGCTGAGGTTTCGAGGCCAAAATCGTACTGCAACGTGTCTACGAGGCCCGGACACGTGGCGTCCATAGACTCGACTGAAAAAACAGATCTCACCACCTCACGTCTTTCAAAGCGCGATGCTGTGCCCCAGTCAAAAAAGCTTTCTCCCATCCACACCGTTAATTTCTCGCGCGAAAGGAACTAATAGCGCACGCAGTGTTGCTATTTCACAAATCCACCGTTCTCGTGCTGTATCCAACACCAGATTCAGGTGAACGG
>JAXCLR010000001.1:55918177-55931543 GCA_035584095.1 Annona squamosa
CTCTTTACTCCTCATCATTACTCCTATTATATCACATCATTTTCTATCAATTTGACAACTTCTATCTCTAAAATTTTCATCAAAAGTTTTACCTCCAATCAAACATACCCTTAATATCAAGGCGGGGTGAGTTTAATTTTAGATTTTTTAAAAGATGGCGAGGTGGGTCGGGTAGCCTACCTACAATCTCTCACATTAAAAAAAAAACTTCATTCAATGCTAATGTTCATATTTTATTTAATTATTTATATTTTACTTTGACTGATTACTAATAGATTTAAGCATATAGTAGTTAAATTTAATATAATTTTGTCTTTGTACTTGATAGGTTCATAAATTTTTTAAAAAATTTACTTGACCCGCAGTTTTTACCCAATCCATTAACCTGATATCGACGTAAATTTTGTCCCGAGACCTAGTAAAAAAATAAGGGTCAAACCAACCTTATCCCGACCCAGTATAAAATTAAAGGTCAAATAAGATTTTTGAAAATTAAGATCAGGGTTGGGCACACCCAGACCCGTCCCAATTCCCTCCCCTAGAGAATATGGCATACAAGGAATAAATTCCACGCCGAGGGCCTCAAACTATCCCTTGCTAATGTGCTAAGATGGACCCCAAATTGTATTCGAACCATCAACTCCACCGGACTCTTTAAAATCTATAACCAAGCAACCTAAGTGAGTGTAGGTCGATGGCAGAAACCAACGAAAGGGCTATTGAAATCAACATCGATGTCGAAATTGGTATTAATAGTAAGAAAATTAGCATTGGAGCCGTTATCTAAGACTACAATGTGCTGATCATATGCTTGTTTTAAGAAAGATTAACATGATTTGATGATTAATAAATAATTAAAATATTATTAAAAATGATCGAATAAATTTGTATAAGTGTGCTCAGATAGTTTATTTCTAATTATATGTGTGAAAATGAAAATGTGAAATAATTTAAACAAGTTCAGCCAAGTGAAGTCTCAGCCCAAGTCGACTTCACTTGCGACTCAGGTGAAATTATACAACTAAGTCAACTTCGCCTGCAACTTCGGACGAACAGCAAAGTAAAATCTTAATCCAAATCAACTTCACTTGTGACTTGAGTGAAGTCTCAACCTAAGTCCACTTCAAAAGGAAAAAAATGGATAGCGAGTGGATAACAAGTTCTGGCTAACACAAAGTCGCAATCCAAGTCGATTTTACTTATTCCAAGTCGACTTCACTCATCTTAAGTCAACTCAACTTGCAACTTCAAGTTATATCGGTTGAAAACTCGAATGTTGGAGCATTAAATGCGTGTCAACCACTACTCAAACAGCTAGATCTTCTTCTCCTTTATAAATGTTATTGAAGTGTGAACACGAAGGAAAAGAGAAGCACAAGATGGACTTACAAATTCCAATATTCAAGATTGTTGACATCATTTGAATAAATATTGAACTTCAAGTGCTACTACTTCAAATGAGCTTACAAGATCATCTTCTTCACGTAGTAAGGAGCTTCTAGAGCTGATTGATTACACGTTGTAAAGTGTAAGTTCTCTTTTATATATTTTGTTTTGTGTTGTTGTATTGGATTAGTGTTAGAGACCGAATTCAATAAGAAGCAAAATAAGAGGGTTGGTTTGAGTTTATCTTACTAACGGATTTTGCTTGATTGGTTTGAGTTTGTTTCACTGATAGATTAGACTTGGTTGGTTGGTATTGGTCTTATTAACAAGTAATTATTGTATATGCCCCCTAGAACTATAATGTAGAAGAGAACGACTGCTCTAAATTGTACTGGATATACAATAGTGGAACTCAAGACACAAGGGGTGTCTGCTTAAAAGAGTAAAGTATGAAAGATTGCCCAAACCACTATATAATGTTGTATCTTATGTAGCTTGATTACTTGTATTTTATATTCTATTTGCACCCTCTCATTTTTTTTCTTAACACGTTTCATCAAGGAGATTAAATTCACAAGGGGTTAACTTTAATTTACTAAAAGAATTTTAAAGAACCCAATTCACTCATCCCCTCTTGGATTTTGCCACAAACTCAAGACCAACAGAATAGAGCTTTTATTAAAGTAAAAACTTGGTTGATATGTGGCATTATGGGCCCAATCATGATGGAGGCAAATGCAATCTTAAAGAGCATCAAATGGGTATCCTTACTTCAATACCAAAACATCTAGGTGGAAAGTGACTCACTTCTTCTAATCACTCTCCTAAATGGCCATGATAATGTTCACTCTTAACTTCAATTCATGGTGGGCCGAATCAAACGGTTGTCTATCAATGTGGAGAATATCTCATTTACTCATGTTTTGTGAACTGGAAACATCACTGCCCATGCACTAGCCAAAGTAGCTATGATAGGAGATGTAAAAGAAAATGTTTGGTGGGAAAACCCACCATCTCGAATAGTTCAAACATTATTTTTTTATCATGATTGGCTTAATGGAGCTTCTAATAGCAACATTTCTCTCTACTCGCAACATGTTCTCCTAAGGAGTGTAGTTGAGGGCTTCCCATTAGAATTTTTGCACATAAAAAATACATATTCTTTTCGTTTTAAATTCTCATCTCATATCTGCACCACCATTGACATAGGCATTTAGCAAATAGAAAAAAGCTAAGAGGAATATCCATCGTGGGAATTTCTGTAAAGCAACTTATTACAAGAGGCATATCTCTATGTCATATTATTTGCAATTTCTGAAATTATATGAGTATATTTATAATTATGATCAAACTATGTAGTATATTTGCAAATTACTCAAATATTTTAGATGATTTAGATGTTGAAGACACAATTTTAAATTTAATATTTAGCATTAAACAATTTTGTTGAGTTAATTTTGCACACTTGCAAATAGGATCATGCAAAATAATACTAAATCAATGAAAGAATTTATATGGTAATACGAATAATGCTAAATATAATAAATAAATTGATAAAGTAAATTTTATATTAAATATTAAAATATTAAAAATAAAAAATTATACAGTAAAGAGAATTCGGAAAAACAAAACACTTTATATTTTGCAAGCATTGATAAATTTTTTTATCTAATGAATGTTTCTGTTAGCTTGGACTAACCAAATGTCTTGCTTAGCCTACGTCAAAAAACTTATTTATAACACCTTTTTATTATTTTGTCTTCATATAACTTTTTATATAAGTGTATTTAATATATAAACTAAGTTTTATCATTTTTAGATATGTATATGTATTTTTTTGAGATTTTTAAACATCTATGTACCTATATTTAAAATTTTCAAAAAATATATATATACATATCAAAAAATGGTAAATTTTGGTTTATATATTAAATACACTTAGATAAAAAGGTGTATGAAGAAAAAAGTCAGAAATTATTATAAATGAATATTTTGAGGTTGGCTAAGCAACAAAAACACTTCTCTTTTCATCGTACCTTACCTAGCAAATATATATTTTTTCAATCCAATCCGACCCAAAAGTAGATTACACGGATACTCTACTCAACCGTCGCTCAACATTCCATCCACCACCCTTACCTAGAATAACTAATTGTTAGACCCTGCAATTATACCAAAGTAGGCGAACTTCGACCCAACTTTAGTTTATATGCTTTTTTATAAATTAAGTCAAGTTAGGGTTAACGTAAGCTCGAAAATTTAGATAGTTTTTATTGGATGTTGACCACTACAACATATTATCAGCAGGTGAAAAGAAAAAACCATTAATCATAGATAATACTAAAAAAGTAGGAAGATAATAAAAATAAAATACGTTTAAAATTAGTGTATATATATATATATAAGTAGGTCAGAGGGATTATTCAGGGTCAGCAAATGGTTATTCCAACCGTCAAATTTTTACTTTCTCCGCTTCAAATAAATACGTGAAATTATTTCAACTAGCATATTTGGAAAATAAAGATTTATCTCGATAATATTTTGTGGGTTGGAGTGGTTGTACCGATGGCACCGGCCGTAATTTGTATTTTGCACCCGTCAAAGGAAATGGAAATAAATAATAATTATAATAATAGATAAATAAATAAAAAAGAAAAAGGGAAATGGGAAAGGGAAAAAAAAATCTTGCATCATCTTGAGTGTAAAAGAAATAAAATAATGTTATGTTAGAGTTCTTTGGCGTTATTGCCGAATAACTTGGGAAATCCTACGAGGTGTATAATTATTTATACCTTGGTAACATGAGTGTTTATACTTGTCCTCTCCGAACGTGGGAGTATTTATAAAATATTCGTCCACCCTGAAAGTTATAAAAATGCTTAATTTGTAATATTAGATGTAAGAATTTGTATATACTACTAATAAAAAATAATAACAATAATAATAACAACGACCACAATGTCAATGTCATGTTACTTTCGTAAGGCAAAATGAATAGGGCACAATATCAACCTTCTTCTTTTCCACGACACATATGCATATGCCCTCAGAACGTGGTGGACCACAACATACAATAATGCAACGCACAGAGCTTCAATTCATTTTCAAGATGCAGATTATTTTTTTTTCCGAGAAAAAAAAGCCAAGTAATCAATGTAAAGGTTGAAACACCCGAATGATCCTTTCCGTTCAGACCGGTCAAAAAAATTTTTTTATTTTTTTTTGAAAAATATTTTTATAAACATGTTAATTTAATTATGTTTAATCTATAAACTAAATTTTACCATTTTTGAATATGCATATATATTTATTTTGAAATTTTAAAGTATTTAAAAATTCAAAATAAATATATATGCATATCCAAAAATGGTAAAACTTGGTTTATAAATTAAATATAACTAGATTAATATATTTATAAAAATATTTTTCAAAAAAACAAAAAAATATATTTTTTAACTAATCAGAAAGGTTCAGTGCCCTATTTGTTCATATGTATATTTGGGTGTGTTTATAAATGAGGTAAAATTTTAAATGAAAAGTTGTAAAAAATAAAAGTTGTCAAATGATGTGATATGATAGGAGTAATAGTGAGAAATAAATAGGATAGAATTAAAATAGATAGGTTAGTTGTGTTGGTAGTTGTGAAGAAATGATTGAAAAGTATAATAATTGTATAAAAAATGTAAAAAAAATGATTAAAAAATAAGATAGTTATGGAGAGTGAAAAATTTTATATTGAAAATTTTAACTTTCACTTAATAACAAACCCACCCTTTATCTCAAGACATATTTTGTTAGGTGATGTATGAATTCGTAAGAGTTGGTTGAGGTCATTTATGGTCATAAACTCATAATCAATTGCACGTCTCCCAACGCTTAGCAAATAGCAACTACTGAGGTGTCAATGAATGCCCATTCCACGCCTGGAAAGTGTAAAATTAAGGGGGAATATCACAAAATAGAAATCATTTTTCAGATAATCAGATAACGGAATGAGATGAGATTTTCAATCAAAAAACTTCTCATTGTTCCTACAAATTTTCGTTTTCCATTACGTAATAAGTTTATTTTTCTCATTTTTTATACTCTTTTTCCATCTGTGATAAAAATTTTCCATTTTCATTCGATAACAACATCTCTTTATTCAATTTTCATATCCAAATCTCATCCCATTATGCTTTTTCACCTAGTTTGGGAAGGGTTAACTAGGTGAGGGTTTGTTATTAGTTTTACTAAATCATTTCGTGCGCATTATGTACTTCGTGCAAGTGGCTTTTATAAAGGTGCCACTGGGCCAAGTGATAACAACGGGGCTGAAATGGTGTTCCATTTCATTTTTTTCTCTTTCGCATAAGAATTTTTTGTATTTTAATCCTTCTATAATTTATAATTTAATCCCCTATGATGGGAGTTTTAAAATTTCCTCTGGAATTAGGGTATTGGAAAATTTCCTTCTATGATACGAAGGTAGTGAATGTGTCACATTGTAATATCAAAATGTTACAATGTATACATATAAAAAAAGTGGCTTTTATCAAGGTAAATATGTAGATAGCACACTTTGTACACAATTCACTAAATCCAGTTTTAAAATTCAGCCCATATTTTTAGTTATGGCCTTAGGAGGTGCTTATTAACATTAAAAAAAATTTTATTTAAAATTTTCCGCTCTCTGCAACTATCATATTTTTTACTTATTATTCCTAAACAATTATCTTACTTTTTGATTATTTCTACGTAACTACTTATACATCAAACTTATCTATTTTAATTTTATCTTTTTTTATACATTATCATTGTTCATATTATACTGTTCATATTATATTACATTATTTTATCTCATTTGAAAACTTCTATACGGAAAATTTTTCATCAAAAATATTATTACTTTCCTAACACACCCTTAATGTTAATATTCGGATAACAGAACATAATTTTAGCTTTTCAACTTTGCGTTCAATCACAAAAAAAAAAATCTGCGTGTGAAGCCAGAACAAGCCGTCTCTACTCTCTACTTGTCGGGGACCAAAGAAGTGATGTAATTGCAATTTTAATCAAAACTTAGATGTGTCTGCACAAATAACTCCTTTCATCATATTTGCTGGTGGATGGCCAGAGCTCGGGAGATCTCAATCTCAGCGATTAAGGTTAATTACGCAGAGGCACGCTTAACCAAGTTATATAAAAGTGATTTTACTTAACTTTTTCATTTTTTAAATGCTGAGGATTGATACAAACTTTAATCTATTTGTTATATTCAACATTATTTATTTAGTTAGTAGATTAAGTTTCATCCAAATTTAATATGTACATATTGACTCGAAATGAACAATGATCATGTTAACCCATGCTAAGCAAATATTTGGCTTAGCACGTATCAAAAAATAATTTATAACACTTTTGTTTTGCTTTTTTTTTATACACTTCTTTATTTAAGTATATTTAATATATAAACTATGTTTTATCATTTTTATATATGTGTATATATTTGTGTGAGATCTTTAATATCTTCAAAAATCTCAAAAATATATATACACATATTCAAAAATAGTAGAGCTCAATTTATATGTTAAATACGCTTAGATAAATAAGTGTATGATAAAAAAAAGTAAAAAAAAAAGTATTGTAAATGAATTTTTTGAGGTGGACATTGCTTAGCCTGAGCTAACAAAAAAATTCCTCCTTAAAAATAGGTACATTCATGTTCAAAATAAGAAAAATACATTGATCAATTCTTATACATATCAGAATGTAATAGTACTTTATAAGATTATTTATCCACTTAGTAATAATATTTTAGATAGTTTGGATGTTAAAAATACTCTTTAAAAATTAATATTTAATATTCGATTAGCTTATTACATTAATTTTGCACATTTATATATAAGTCTTATATAGTTACATTAAATAAATAAAAGAGTTTTTAT
Organism: Annona squamosa; assembly: GCA_035584095.1. Taxonomy (NCBI): domain Eukaryota; kingdom Viridiplantae; phylum Streptophyta; class Magnoliopsida; order Magnoliales; family Annonaceae; genus Annona; species Annona squamosa. The sequence goes on from JAXCLR010000001.1 coordinate 55,925,491, forward strand.
GATAATAGTAATAATAGTAAATATAATAGATAGAGTAAATTTTCTATCAACTATTAAGAAATTAAAAATAAAAGAAATTACATAGAAAAATATTTCATAGAAGTCACCCCAATTATGCATCTGGTCATACATTTTATTTTCATTATCCATTTGATCATATTTACAATATAACATCAGGAGTTTGAAAGATTGGAAGTATTAATTATTTATGTGATCTATTAATGATTTAAAATGATAGGTTATCTATTTTTAAATGATAATAATTGAAAAAATGCATTTTAAATTTGAAAAATTGCAAACTTTTTTTGTTATCATGCAAATTTTAAACATAAATAAATTTTTTTAAAACATATTATATGAATCCGATTGAAAAATATAAATAATATGACTATGACCACAACCCCCATGATTGTTAAATAATTACATGTCCCTCTTAATGTAATTAGGTTATATAAACGTTTGTTTCATATAACCCATCAATCTTCTCATCTTTATAGTTGACATAAAATTTATTTTATCCATTATAGTTAGCATAATTTTTTTGCTTAAATAAAAAAGTATGTGTCAATTTTTTCAAAATATATATTTTTGTATTATAAAAAATATATATTTATGTGTAAATTACAAAAATACTTAAGGTGTATTTGGAAAATGATAAAACTTTTGTACTAAAAGTTTTTAAAAATTGATTTCATGCACTCGGGTGCACGTAACTTCAGTGCACCCTGGTGGATTTAACTTATTTTTAAAAAATTTTTGTGGGATTATTAATCTAAATGTATTTAACATGTGTATCAATTTTTATCATTTTTGGAGATTTTTAGATATTTATTTTTAATTTTTAAAATTAGTGGCATTTTTAATAATTTTAAGTTACTAAAATACCACTAATTTTAAAAATTCGAAAAAATCTAAAAATTTTCAAAAATATTAAAAATTGATACACATTTTAAATACACTTTTTTGATAAGTATGTTAAATGCAATTAGATTAATAATTGTATAAAAATATTTAAAAAATGAGTATTTACACTCGAGTATACTCAAGTGCATGAAATTAATTTCTAGAGTTTTTAGAGTAAAAGTTTTTAAATTAATAGAAAGTGATGTAGTATGATAGAGATAATAATGAAGAGTAAAGAGAATAAAATTAAAATAGATATGTTAGTTGTATTGGTAGTTATGTATAAATGATTAAAAAAGTAAGATAGTTGAATGGAAAGATGTAAAAAGATAATTAAAAAATATAGCAGTTGTAGAGATTGAAAAGTTTAAGTAATGTTTCAATATACCCTAATGCATTGAATTTTGAAAATATTTTTATAAAATTTTTAAGTTAAACGTATTTAACTTATGTATTAAGTTTTACTATTTTTGAGATGTGGAAAATATATATATATACATTTTCAAAAATAATAAATCTTGGTTTATAGATTAAATAAATATACAATAACATATGTATAAAAAGGTTTTCAAAAAAATATATTAAAAAATAGAATTTTTCATCTCAAAGCATTGAAAAATTATTCAAAAGTTTGATATTTGCCAAACATACCCTTAGATGCATTCATATACAGATAAGAATGCAATAATATTTAATAGAATCACTTATGATTTACCCACATAATTATGATACTTTGAACTATTTAGATGTTCAAATATGATTTTAAATTTGATATTTAATATAAAATTATTTTATTATACTAATTTTAAATATGAAAATGTCACAATGATATTAGAAAAATTGTGAGATTTACTGATAATATAAATAATATTAAATATAATAAATAGAGTAAATTTTTCATCAATCATCATTAAAGTATTAAAAAAATGGATTTAGATGTTCAAATACAATTTTAAATTTGATACTTAATATAAAATTATTTTATTATACTGATTTTAAATATGAAAATGAGGTCTTCATAATGATATTAGAAAAATTGTGAGATTTACGTGATAATATAAATAATATTAAATATAATAAATAGAGTAAATTTTTCATCAATCATCATTAAAATATAAAAAAATAAATGGATAAAAGTGAAATTTCACAGAAGCTGAGCTTATCAACTATATGCTGCTACGATTGCATCATTGACCTGACCAATACATGTAAATTGTGCATAAAAGTTTTTAAATGAAAATAATAGTTAGAATCTGGATCTGAACATATAGCATAGGATATCTACTTTTACAATCTTATTAACATCTCTCGAATGTATAATAATAAAAAGAAAATCTCTCGAAGGTGAATATATAACTGTTACAATTGAAATCTAAATACATAACACAAAGCAAATTTCGATTTATGTGATTTTTAGCATCATTAACATACACATACATATAAACGTTATAGATGGTTTGATCTTTGGAAAAAAAAAAAAAACAAATTAAAAACCTAAGGTGTAGCCGTAGATGGACGCAGCACGTGTCCCAGTCTCCGGACCGAAGGAGGCACTTCAACACATGTCCCCGTTTGCAAATTGCACATCCGACAATGCTGAACTTTTTAAAGGATGAGAAAATATTATTATGTACTGGGAATGTAAAAATATGTATTGGGTTAAGAAGAAGTTATATTGAAAATGAAAAATAAACTGTTATTTTCGAAAATGAATTTTTTTTTAAAAAAATGTAAGATTATATTCCATTCTAATCAGAGATCATCCCACCCTAAATGTAAAAAATTCTAAATTTTATAAACTTAAGTAATCTGTATGCAAATCTCGAAAGATTTTGGTTAATTCGTGTTGCTTTCAAAGCATCAAGGTGAGCATCCATCTAAAATTATATTATTTTATAAATAAAATTCTCCGCTAATTTTTAGCTAGTTAAACGAAATTTGTTCAAGTATTAATTTTTGTTTTTAATAAAATGGGTTCCTAGATTCAATCAATATAGGCCAAAGCAAAGCTTGATTATGAAAATTTAGTATGTATAATGATTCAATATATGGATTGCACGGAGCCGTGTTGAGATTTTAAATTTTAAATTTTATTAAAATTTAGATAATCTATTATAATTATAATTCATTTTTAAATATGCTATTTAGTTTGAAATATAAGTTTTCAAAGAAAATTATTTCCGTAACATGATAAAGAAAAATGTTGAAAATGATAAATAATGTAGATTAAAAATATTTTTTAAAATTAAAAATAAGGGTCTATGTAGTGACTCCATTCAACTCTATGTACGTAAGAACCATGCACCTAAAAAATCACTGAAAAACGGGCTTCACGTGTATAAATACTCATTTAGCTGTCTAAAAATCATATTTTAGATAGTTTAGACTTTTGTATTGGTGTTTTATATACTATAACAACTCATATTACAGTCATGTACCCTCAGACCTTTGAGGTACGAAGAAAATTTTATATTAATTACCCCTCTACTTAAGAAAGAATCTATCAAACTCCCACTTCTAAGAGAGAACTGGATAGGATTTGAATACACTCCAGCCTGTGCACCAACATGGTATTACCCCAGTGGTGACAGTTTAGACATTAAAAATATAAAAAATATGTGGGGTAAATGTTAATTTCATGATCAAGTAGACCTCATTTAAAATGGATTCCACGTGCACTTTATATACTCTAAATCATTCCTCATTATATCCCATAGGAACAAAGGTAAAAAATCCTATATGTTTATCATGTTTCTTTGAGATTAAGATTTAATCTTAATTATTCTTTGTATCATCCGGTTTTCAAGATCTTTGAAATGAGTTTTTTCGATATCAAGATGATAAATAATAAATCACACGCATTTACCAATCTACAATTATAATATTGAAAAATGAAACAATGATTTAGTTTTATTGGAGGCATCTAAGTCTTGACATTTTTTATTTTTGAATTTATTACAAGGATTTGAATGGTTAAAATAAATCTGAAGTAGCTATTATATTTATATTTGTACATTTAATTAGTTGTAAACTTTACATTTATTAAGAATTTAGGAAAAATTTTCTGCATAATCACAACTTTTGGCTAAAATTCCTTTTATACCTGCGACAAATTAAAATTTTTTCACATACCCACAACATTTCACTCATAATTGCCCTAGTAGCGGCACCATCATAAATGGCCGCCAGCTAGAGGGAAAATAACGATTTTGTCCTTAGATGAAAATTTTCCCACATACCCATAATATTTGGCTTTTATTCCACTTGTAGCAATAACATTTCAAAATTTTCTTACACACCCAAAATATTTTACCTTTAATTGCTTTCATGCCACTATCGTCACAGTTTGTCAAGTTGTATTTGTCTTAATTTTCTGAATTTCGAAAATACCCATATGAAAATACCTTTAATTCCTTTCATGCCACCATCGTCACAATCCGTTAAGTTGCATTTGTCTTAATTTTCTAAATTTTGAAAATAACCATCTTCTTTTGTAAATACTGCAACTGGGGGTATAAATAGGTTAATGAAAATATCTTTAATTCCACTCGTGCCACCATCGCCACAGTCCGTTAAGTTGCATTTGTCTTAATTTTTTGAATTTAAAAAATAATCATCTTCTTTTGTAAATATTGCAACTGGGGCTATAAATAGGTTAACTTTTACCCGAATCTTAGTAACTCAACCTAATTTATAATAGGGTTGGTTAAGACATTTTAAAAGTGAGTTGAATGATTGTCAAACCAACCTGACCTAATTTCATATATTAGTATACAATATAATAAATTATTGATAAATAGTTTTATGTTAGCACACAATACATAAAAATTAACTAGATATTATTGATTTAAAATAGGATTATTTAGCAATTATATCATTATATAAGTCATAAATTGAAAAGTATTCCTACAAAAAGGATTAATTTTTATTCTTTCATATAAATTTATAGTTTAAAATAGATTTTAATTAAGAAAAATATTTTTAATATTATACATTTATTATCTTGATTTCTAACTCAAACTCGATAAATTTCTATAGGGTTAAAACATGGTTGGGTTAATGTGTGAAAAATAGGATTGAAAGTAGAGTTGAGTTGAAATTTTATAACGTGGGTTAGGAATGTGTTTACCTCAATCGGAGTCAATCCGACCTGATTTACACCCCTAACTAGAACCCGCTTAAATTCAGCACGAGCTTGATGAATGAAACTTGATTGACTATGATGGTGGTGGCACTAGAGGAAGTATGGATGAAATGTTACAGGGGTATAAGGAATTTTTAAAAATATTATGAGTATAAAATGAATAATGGCCAAATGTTGTGAGAATGAGGGAAATTTTTCAATATTTGTTTATTAAAGTCCAGAGACAAAATTGTCGTTTTTCTTCTGGCTGACAGCCATTTATGAAAGCATGAGCACGGATGAAATTATGGATAAAATGCTGTGGGTATGTTGAGAAATTTTAATTTATTATGGATATTAGAGAAATATTAGCCAAAAGCAGTGGGTACACGGAGGAATTTTTCCAAGAAGTTAAGATGATACATAATAAGACACAACTATCGTATGTTTAATTATTTTTTTATACACTTATTTTACTTTTCAATTATTTTTTTACAATTGTTCATAGAATTAACCTATCTATTTTAATTTTATTACATTTACTCTAATCTTTACTTTTATTATTATGCCCCATTTTTTTCTATTTTAAAAGCTTTTGTACCAAATATTTATATTCGTCCAAAATTTAAACGCGGAAGGCGAAGTCTAGAGGAACAGACGTCTCCGTTTTGTGATCCGCGGAAGCAGGGGAAGACAGCGAATATGTATTTTCAAACTACCTCATCCTTTTCCACGCCTTGCGCAAGAAACAGTAGCACGAGATTTTAGATGGCAAAGTTTTTACGTCTTTTAACCAACACATCCACAGGGTAGGGAGTGACGACATTCCTGCAATCAGTGACGGTGGGCGCACCCGGCCAATCAACAAAGCCGTGTACTCGGCCCGTGGGTTGGGCTTTTCGGATCGAGACAAGCGTTGACGGAACCCAATTATATACACCCGGGTGCATTCAGTCTCAATGCACCCGAATGCACCCGGGTGTACTATACCTATTTTTTTTAAAAAATTTTTTCATGAAGCTGTTAA
>JAXCLR010000001.1:55935574-55946558 GCA_035584095.1 Annona squamosa
CATGTCTCTAAAATGATAAAAATTTAAGTTATAAATTAAGTATGCTGTATGCCTGGATTAACAATTTTATAAAAAATTAAAAAATATTTTTAAATCAATCTGTTTTAAATGATCATAGCCCTTACTTAAATCTCTTTTTGTGAATATATATATATATATATATATATATATATATATATATATATAGATTATGCTAATGATGGGTTTATTAAAATGGATTCTAAAAATACCTTTTTATTGTTCTTTGCTACGGCTAAATAGTAGAGCATGGGAGTTTACTGAACTAATAAACGATTATAAATGATTCAATGTACATTAATCCACGGACCACGGTATACCTACAACGTGTTTTCAGATTAAGGTTTACTGTGTTGACCAAGGAAAAAAATGGAAGAACTATATCTATTTAAAAAAATATCTATGTTCCAAACTTTTTTGCATAATTGATTTATTGCAACATTATTATTCAAAATCTAATGTTTCACATAACTGGAAAAGGTAGATTTTTATTTAATAATCGATGCTCAATTCATTAATATCAAACCACACATATCACATCATTATGCGACAGGATTCAGTTTTAGAAGGATACGTTTTTAATTAGATACCAAAAGTGGATTTATCATGCAGATATGGTGTTGTCATACGTACACAACGAGCATGGCATGTGAAGTTGTTTTCTCCTAATTTCAATTGGAAGAATACGTATGTCATGCAATTAAATGCGCTCTATGCTTCTATCTAGTTGGAATCCAATATCAAGTTTGTCTTTGTTATTTCATTGTCGATTATTGGTGCCTGTCAATTGTTTGACAGTAACTATACAAATTTCATCATCTAATCACTTATACTGAAGGAATAAGAACAGGAGGGTGGTCCAAAATTTTCAAACAGTGGCAAGATGGTGAGCATCATTTCGCTTTTGAGTTATGGGACGCAAAAATTTCGAGTACATTAGATAATTTGGGGTGTTAGGGTAATACTGCAAGTACATTCTACATTCGGTCACATTGAAGTTTTTATGTAACTCTATTTATTTGGCCCACATTGATGATGTGTCAAACTTCAATTCATGTAATGCATTTAAAGTCTTTTATGTAATTAGGAAATTAAGTTTTATGGAAACTAAGGAGGTGTATGATCCTACCTTAAAAATTTACAAAATTAATGAAATAATATTTTTAAATTTAAGGCATGTTTGAGAAAAAAACTTTTTACACAGAAACTTTTCAATCTAAAACTTTTCACTTTTCATAATTATCTTATTTTTCAATTATTGTTTCACATCTTCTTATACAACAAATTTATTTTTCAATTATTTTTACATAACTACTCATACAACTAACTTATCTATTTGAACTTTATTCTTATGACTCTTCATCATTACTCAAATCATATCATATTTTCTAATTTCAAAAACTTTTACAAAAAAAAAACTTTTCATCCAAAAATTTTATCACTTTTCAAAATACCCTTAGATATCAATTTTAATATTGTGTTATAAGCATCTAAACTATCTAAAACATAACTTCAAGCCATCTAAACCGTCATTCATTCCATATGCATAAATAACTATAGAAAATATTATTATATTGTAATACATGTGTAAATGTATTTAAATATTTTTGATCATTTATATATAAATATATATTTTAAAACAAATATGACCCAATCACAACATTAATAGGGAGAACTTTGGTCCTATAAAAAAAATAAATGACGTTGAAGGATGAGAACTATTGATTTTTTATTATGAAGGCATTTGATAATGTGAGTAGGACGGGAACTGGGGATCTTTGGATATAAATATTGTTGAGAAATATAAAAGTGATATAATATGATAGAGATAAATTAAAACTAAATAGGATATTTGTGTAAAAAGACAATTGAAATATAGGGGTAAAATGAAATTTAAGATAATTAGGTAGCTATGGTTAACCTGCTTTAACTCTAGACAATAATATTCCTTTAATATTATTTTGAATTTGCGAATGATGAAAAATAAGAAAAAACATAGAAAAATAAGTAGAAAAATATAAAATATAGAAAAATAAGTAGAAAAATAGAAAATAACCTGATTTAATCTGATAAAAAGTAATGATTATAGACGAAGTGAATAACCATAAAATTGGTTCAATTTTGTTTGAATATCTATGTCTTAAATAATGATTAAAAATAGGAATAATGATAAGACAAATAAATTCGATCGTCAGAGATGGTTAAGGTGTCAAAACTCCTGAATTTATTACTTTGCGCAATACATGAGTCGCTGCACTTGTTAATTGATAATCACCAAGGACTTGCTTAAGATAAATGAAAGTAGACGAAGATATAGATCATTAGATCATATATTCCCATCAAGTTGGTATCCATCGCCATCTTTCCAACGTCTATATATCCACTTCGATGGATTAAATGTTGAGAATATTATGCGAGTCTAAGTAGTGCGCTGCCCCTTCCTTTCCGGAAAAGGTTGCAGCACTAGCATCCAATCAGTTCTCGCAACGTCAAAAATCTCAGTCAGATATGTATGTTGCAGTTTTTTTTTTTTTTTTAAATTTCGATGTAATTTTTAACGCTTCTAATACAATTTTTTTATTCCTAATACATATCATTATATTCTTTTTTTTTTTATTTTTTCATGTCGTTCAAGTTTCTTGAATGCTTTAGAACAGGCCAAGTGGCGCACTCATTCCAAATATTAAATATTCATAGACAGGGATTGCTTGATGGAGTGATTGACTGGCTTATAGAGGAGAATATCGGATCGTCTGTTGGTTTCTCTTTTGGTTTCCTGATAAGGCGATAAAGGACCGGAAGAATTGTTGTAATTCTTCATGTTTTAAGGATTGTAAATCAACCTTTTTTTAGGTAATTGTTTTTTTCGTAGGGTGTGTTTGACAATGGATAAAACTTTTGATAAAAAGTTGTAAAGAGTAAAAGTTGTTAAATGATATGATATGATATGATAGGGGTAATGACGAGAAATAAATATGATAAAGTTGAGATAGATATGTTAATTGTGTTGATAGTTGTATAGAAATGATTGAAAATAGGATAGTTGTATAGAAAAATGTGAAAAAATTATTAAAAAATATGGTAGGTGTGGAGAGTGAAAAGTTTTAGATTGAAAAAGTTTTAACTTGACAACTTTCTATTATTACCAAACACACTTTTACTATCTAAATGGTCTATGAAAAATTTATTTTATCTATTGTATTTAGCATCACTTATATTATCATGTAAACCTTTTCATTGTCTAATATCACCGTATATGAGCATCATATACAAATATATAAAATTAACATAATAAAATGATTTAATATTAAATGTTAATTTTTAAGTAGTATTTTCAACGTCTAAACCATCTAAAATATTATTATTATATGGATAAATAAATTTATAAAATATTATTACATTTCAATATATATGTGAATGGTTCTAAGCATTTTTTTGAATTTACATATGAATGCATTTCTTTTTGAGCAAATGTGACCTATAGACATATTGGATTTAAAAGAAATTTACTTTCGTAACTAAATAAATGATGTTAAATATAATAAATGGATTGAATTTTCTAATAAACATCAAAATTTTAAAATTTAAGAGGGTTACATAAAATCACTTTTATATAATGTAATTATGTAACCAGGTTATATAGAAGTGATCCTAGGAAATTAACGTACTTATGTGTTAGTTAGGCTTTTTTGTAACGACGACTCTGTAATATTTTGATTTTTTGTGAGGGTAGGGCTCCTCCATTCACGGGCGAATGAATGCGGAGGTGAGCATTGCGTCCCTCCTCTGTCCGAGTTTCTATGTTTTATCAGAAACCATTTTCCATGAATAAAAAGAAAAAAGGAAAAAAAGAAAAGAAAGAAAATGGATGTAATGGATCCACTTAAATGTGAACCGATTTAAGTGAAGGCTACCATTTTTAAAGATGCAACCAACCAAGGAGAACTTTGTTTCCTTGACTAAAATGATTTGTTTTTATCATGCGTATCAAATGTAATAGTAGCTTGAATTATTATTATTATTTTTTGATATATAGATAGTTTGAATTGGCAGAACCTGTTAGATTTGGAACTCATACAAATAGGGATTTTAGTTGAAAATGAAAATCCTTTAATGAATTTAGAGCACCAACTTAATTAGGAAAGAAAATCCTGAAGTCTGGGACAACTGGATCCTCTTACAACTTGGTGGGCAGTGCTTGCCACTGACTTTAGCAAATTTCCTTTGCTTTATTTTTTGTGGGACATGAGCTTCGTTGTGTCCCTTAAATCTTCCCAATCAAGTCATCGACGCCACCAACTCCATCTAGCTGGACATTATGCCAAAATAATGTCTTTTTATCTCTTTTCAAGTTGCAACTATTCGAAGAATTAAATCCTATTGTCCTACATGCAACTGGTCCATGGGCGATATCATCTACAATCAGCTTTTTTTTTTTTTTTTTCTTTTTCTTTTATAAAGTTTGAGTATTTTTACAGATACTTAATAACAAGGATAACATTAAGATGTTGTCGGGCATGGAAAATCATGGCCCACCATATCATGTTGGCTGTTGGGATAATCTCAGTCAACCCACCCAAGAAACAGCTTTATTAATGTTGGTGTCATTTCATTTTCATACGTGTTTCTTGTTTAAATTTTTGACCACTCGGATTTAGAAATTAATTTGGTGACTCCTTGTTCTTGTCTGAAATGAACATGAATAAGACTTTTACCTTCTTAATTTTGAGGTGTAAAGATAATTAAGTGACTGACTCAGCAGCAGCAGAACATATATGACAGAGTTGTTTTAATTTCTGTTTGGGTGGCCAACCATCATGACTCATGAGATTGCAATGCATTAAAAAAAAAATTGCTTTTGCTTAGTATTCCAAAATGGCTAATCAGGAACCGTTTTCCTAAAAATATACCCTTGGTACACTACACTAACATTAATTCCAACACCTGTTCACTCCCACCTATACTGCGGACACAAAACATCATGGAGTACAAAACAGAAAATAAATTAATTCTATTTCGTTCTGTCTTTGATTTGATGGGCCATTTCCATCAAAATTTATTAAGTGTAGCTGGTTTGCTGATCGCATGTCCAGTGCGCGGAAACTTTTCTTGCTGAGGTGATTGAACATAAATCTTTTCAAATTAAAACTTTTTAATTTAGTTTTTATTACATCTTAGGATTATTGTATTGTAATTATTTTTTTACTTCTTCATATACAACTATTATACTTTTCAATTATTTTTACACAACTACCAATACATCCAACCTATCTATTTTAACTTTATATTTTTTTTTACACTTCATCATTACTCATATCATATCCCATCATTTTCTCATAATTAAAAAAATTTTACACAAAAAAGTTTTTCATAAAAAATTTGATCATTTTCCAAATTCGCCCTTTATTTTTGTAAAAAATATGTGGGCCCAATCTAAAAATTTTAGATATATAACTTTTAATATATTTTTTTGAAATAAAAATTTTCATGCAAAGTTTAATACTTGCCAAACACACTCTCGGTAGCTATATTGAAAATTACTTTTAACTGCGTTTATGTGAAAATGACTACATTTATTTAATCAAATACTATTACTACTAAGTATTTGGAGCTGAATAATTAATTATAGCCAAAATACATCTAATATAAACAAATATGTATTCTATGCATCTAAAAAATTAATTATTTAAAACAAATTTGTTGTGATATTCATCTCCAAAATGATCCTAAATATATAATATATGAGGGGCCTAATAGAATGCAAATATAGTTATTTTTTTATTTCTTAACATACCAGTTAATCATCCCAAGTAAATTTTTTCGTAATTTTTTATTGATGGATGTAAACCTAAGTGTGTATCTATATGAGACACACTCGTGATAATGAGAAACAAAGTTTCCTCTCTTCGAATGGAAACAAAAATTCCTTGCATAAAGCTAAACATAATCTTTAAAATTTTTTAAAAGGAAACGTTTGCACATATGCCTACAAAATTTAATTAATATTACACTTATGTACATAATTTTTTGCAAATATACTTAAAATATTTGCATAAAATTACAAGTATGTTCTTTCTGTCATGATGTCATTAGAATTTTTTATAAAATGTTGAAATGTCCTTTTTAAGTTAAGGAACATGATTATAATTTATGTAAGTGTATTTTTGTCATTTTACAAAAAGTCTAATGGCATCATAACCAACGTCATAGTGGACGGAATATACTTATAATTTTATGTAAGTTTTGTGGATGCATTTATGATTTCAGCAAACTCGAAGGTACAAATGCAATCTTAATTAAACATTATACATATATCCGCAAAAATTCCCTTTTAAAAATGGGCAAATGCTTTCATTGAACTTCAATGCAAAAGGATTGCATGATCTTTTTTTTTTTATTTTTTTGCACAACATATGTATTTCTTACATACATGGGTCGAAAAATTAAAAATAAAAATAAGGGAAAAAGTGATGCCACACCATTTGCATTGGATTGGGCTCCATAAAGGAGGACTCCGTAATGCGCAAGGGACATGGCTAAGGCCTATGTAGTAGACATATGCCGGTAAAATGCGTCATCATGATTTGTGGGCCAGGCTTTTTAATTGATTTTAGGGATGACCAATGTGTATAATTATGGAATAGCGTGTGGACCCGCCCTTTTGGGTGAATTTCAATCATTTTCAAGCCATAGATGCGTTTCTAATTGTCCTTCGCAGCATGTCTAATTGCCTGTAGATACTAGGCAAAGGGAATGGAAATGGTATTAAAAATACAGCTAATATAATTACAGCGCATAAAAATTTTAAAATTAAAAGTAATAATAAATAATGAAAAAATAAACCTGGTTTGCTGGACACGATGTCTTGGAAGATCAACTAGAGTTCTCTGGAAATAAAAATTTTATTTTCATTTCCTACCGTTTCTCTTTAGGTGTAACCGTGTAAGTTGATGTACGTCTGTACGTATCTTAAAGAGAGACAAAGTAACAAGATGGATAAACGTAGGGTTTTTTGCATTTTGGTCCCTCTAACTAAGCATATTTGCTTTCTAGCCCACGAGTTTCACATATTTGCTTTTTAGACTCCTTAAGTGTGCTCTCTTTGCGTTTTGGTCACTGTCGTTAATGTACATCGAAAACCCTACTGTTAACTGTATACATGAGTCGACTTATAACTTTGTCATTATTGCATTTATTAGTCAACTTACAAATATGAGTCGACTCATGAACATGAGTTAACTCACATGTGTAGTTAATGAAATATCATTAATGGCAGAGATTAAAATGCAAATAAGGCAAACTTACAAAGTCTAAAAAGCAAATACATGAAACTTGTGGGCTATAAAGCAAACACACATAGTTAGAGAGACTAAAATTCAAAAAATCCTATTTGAAGTTTAGCCTTATATTTATATGAACAAGTTTAACCTTATATTAAAAGATATTTTAAAAGAAAAGAAAAAAGTGAAAATTATAATATTATTGTTTTCAATCGTTTGTCTCTCTTTTTAATTATATATTTTAAAAATTAATTATACTTCTCTATTTAAAATACACATCATCATACGTTTATCAGCTTAATAATCCTACTTTTCTACTTTTCATATTTTTTCAAGTTATAATCATACATTTATAAAAAATAATAAATATTATAAACACGAAAACTTATGTGTTTTACAAGAAAATTCATTGCTAAAGCATAATCTAGGTCTAGGTATAAAATAAGTTATCCATGCACATGGTTATTAAAATACAAAGCTATTATAATGTATACTGTAAAAATAAATTGAATAATTTGTAAAAATGAAAATAATTTTGTATAGTTTGATAATAATTACAAATATGCCAACACAATTATGATCTGTTGGTATATTTACAAAAATATGTAAATCATATAGTCGTATTTGTAATTTTAGAAATTAAACGGGTATAATTAATTCTTGCAAATATATCCGCATAGTTTATATATCTTGACAAATAATACTCATACCATAATAGTGCCTTAACAACGTAAATATATTTGCAATTATTGTTAAATTATATGAGGTTATTTGCAAATTTTGAAATTGGATAAGTATATTTGCAATTGTAACCTAACTATGTGAATATATATGAAATTACACAAATTAATTTTTATATACGCGTTTGGTATTCATTGAAATTTTTTTTTTATCTAAAACTTTTTTCTTCTTCACTTCCCCAACAAAACCCTTCATGTATTGGAATACGTAACTATATATTTATTCTTAGATTTTTATAGTTGCATATGTTTTATTTTATTTTTTGTTTCATTTTTAAATTATACTTTGTAGCCATTTGATCATTTCATACTGGTTTGAAATCCGATGATATCAAACCGGTCCAAAAATCTATTTTTTCTCAAACTTCTTTTATAAACATGTTAATTTAGTTATATTATTTATATTTTATATTTTAAAATAAGAATACATAAATCATTTTAAATAAAAAATATATTTTTGGAATTTAAATAAAAATATATTTAAAATGATTTAAGTTTTCTTATTTTAAAATATAAAATATACATAATATAACTAAATTAACATGCTTATAAAAAAAGTTCAAAAAAAAATATATTTTGAGACCGGTTTAGAATAGTCTAAAAAGATCACAACTCTACTTTGTAAGGCAACAACCCCCGAGAGTTGAAGCTTGACCATTGGCACCAAGTTGGGCATGAGCTATATATTTACTTCTAAATGATGTAAAATTTTCATAACATTTGAAATTTTATTTAGGGTAATTTTTAAAATAAAAAAAACTAGTTCATACATATTACGGTTAAATTAGAAGTATTTAAAACATCTTTACAAAAATCATCTCACAAAGACGGTTTTTTTAATTAGGTATAGGTAGCTAAGTTTATCCCATCAACTTCGAACTTATAGTCCAACTAACTCATGGATTGATCAGTGTTTGGATGGTGAAAATGTATATTTAAGTGAAATAAAATATCGACTACCTCAAGGGGATGAAAAGAGTAAAGTTTCAACACATGTATCACCATAAGTGATTCAAAAATCTTCGAATCTTACCATCCGAGGCTAGCTCGGTTGGTGGCCGACTGCGGCGCAGAAATGCGTGCGCGCAGTCGGTCGAGAGTTCGAATCCGCAGACGTGCGGATTTCGATATATATATATGCGTGGGAGCAGTAGGTCTCCCGGATGGATGTAGTGTGGGAGCGGGTGGTCTCCCGGGTGGTGGTTGAAAGCTGTGTCTTCCTTATTCTTTCGTGGAGCCGTGTCTCCAGATTTCTTTGGGAAAGATGTATCCCTTATATTTGTAAGAATGTTTCAGATCTTCAAGTATGATATGTGTTGAGATATATATAATTGTACCAATAAAAAGAAAAAAAAAATCTTCGAATCTTCTCACGGGTCAATTTAACTTCATGTTTCAATGAATAAAGTTTACTTTTACGTTTCATATTTCCCAAACTCGAAGTTAAAATGATCAAAGAAAGAAATCACAATCCAAGTAATCCAGATAATGAAAGAAGTCAATTACTTGCTGGGGGTATCAGATGTGACAATCCACCAAATCAAGGATTGATGTACATTGGTCATGAATGATTTTCCAACATATGACAACCGCCTATTTTTGTCCTATATATAAGACTTAGGAGCCACGTATTTTTCCCACCAAATTAATTTCCTCCCACTATTTCTAAGAAGAAATGAAGACAATTTTATGGTCTATCTCATGTTGATTTGCGTTCCGATTCAATGCGCTCCTCTCCTCCTGCCGTTCACGTGTCCTCGCACACAATCTCACCGTCCAGTATGAGGACGGAGCCAGAATCCCTGCTCGGTAGCAGTTGCAATGGTGGCCGAATTGGTCTTCCCCAAGGGTGAGATGGTGCGAGGAGTCGAGGGCGCGGGTGACGGTTGATTAAAAACCCACCCTAAAAGAGAGGAGAGAGATTATGATGGGTCCTGGGCTACAGGGAGCGGGGAAAAAATCACCGACGGAGATTGGGGCACATCTTCGAAGTTGAGCTCTGGGGCACGAGGATGGAGCTCGAATCCCTGCTCGACAACCATTGCGATGGCGGTGGAACTGGCCTTCTTCGAGAGTACGATGGTGCGAGGAGTATTTGATTGAAAAAACCTCAATCATAATCTTGTTTCCAGAGAAAGACAAAGCAATGGGAGCCCCCAATTGCAAACCTACAAAGCAACACCACCAACGTCCCGTCGAAGCAGCCTTCAAATGTGGACTAATTCACAATGGATTTCTAGATTGTGCTGCAAACCTCTGATCTAACACCACCACTAATTCACAATATATTAATAACACCCACGTCAGATGTTTTTATCCCAACTTCAACTATAACATGCTGCAGGCTGATCTTTTGAAGCCGGCCGGCCTAAAAATTTATTTTTTTAATTTTTTTATGGGTAAGTAAATTTAGGTGTATTAAATCTATAAACTAAGTTTTACCATCGTTGGATTTTTTAAGTATTTTTTTTAATTTTTAAACACAGTGGCATTTTTGTAATTTTCTGAGATCCAAAAATTACATAAATGCCACTGTGTTTAACAATCTAAAAAAAACTTTAAAACATAAAAAAAGAGTAAAACTTGGTTTATAGATCTAATACACCTAGATTTACTTACACATGAAAAAAATAAAAAAATTTTAAAAAATAAATTTTTGGGCCTCCGTGCAGCCGGTTTCAAAAGATCAGGACTCTAACATGCTGGGATGTACTAACTTCACTTGGCTTTTTAGATTGATCAATTATAATTCCATACAGAGACTAGGCTATTGGAACATCATCCGTAGATGGATTTACTTGAACTTCACTCATGGACAAATTCATTGGAATGGGATGTACTAACTTCACATGGCTTTTTAGATTGATCCATTATAATTCCATACAGAGACTAGGCTATTGGAACATCATCCGTAGATGGATTTACTTGAACTTCACTCATGGACAA
>JAXCLR010000001.1:55951789-55962831 GCA_035584095.1 Annona squamosa
TTTAATTTCTTGATAATTCTAGCATGAGATAGATCCTGCATTGATTTATGGATTTAATCAATGGTTGTTTTCTAACAATATAAACCGAGGTGGGGTTGACCGTTGAGGATCCCCCTCAGCCGCCACCTCCTTATCGTCATAGGAATCAACCATCTTTGGACGTTTGTGATTGGGAATGATCTCTTGCTGCTGCTTTATCGACCTTCTTTTGTGATTAGTCGCCATGGGAGTCTCATTTAAACCATATACCTGTACATGATCCAAGCCTCTCACCTTCCGTTTCCATCTGCCCCTTCCTATCCGGTCAGATTTCCTTTCTTCCCGAAACTGGTCCATAGTTCTATCATTCTGCGGTACTTCATTCCTATATGGTAGTTTCATGTCTTCATTGTACCTCCATTGGTCCACAACGTCCCCCACCAACAGGTCCACACCGATAGTGGAGGGTGATGATTGAGGTATCTCAGAAACCAGGCTTATGGGGATATCCTTCATATAGATTTGGGAGAGATTCTCGTTCTTTCCATGTTGCTGTTGCTGTTGGGGAGGGACCCATGCTATTTGTTGCACTGCTAACTGGGTTGGATGCCGGACCGGATGCTCAGGCTGGATATCTCGCTGCTGCTCAATGTTGGTGACTTGCTGCGTTTGGGAATGGATCTGCTGGCCCTCTGATTGAGTGCTACTCCTAGGAGATTCGCTCAAGTGAGAGTGTAATAGTTGCTGCTAAAGATACTCATTTGGGAATCCCACATATGTTCATTACACGCTTGCAGTTGCCATTGGTCACAGCAAGCACTGCGCTGCTGGGAGCAAGGATGGATCGACTGGGTCGTCTTTGATCCCTTGCTATCCAAACACATTACCAACTTATTAAATATGTTAAACAATTCATAATAGGCAAAAGAGTTGAAAAATCTTGACTCAATGTCTCAAATTGAATCCTTTAGCTAGTTATAGCCTTATGGGTTCCACATTTTTTTGATTGGTGTTTATATATTTCAATTATCTCAAATATTGTTTTATAATTAAGCTCTTTGAGACATTCTTATAATTTTTTTTTACAGAATTCTATAATAATCTAACCATTTATATATTTTTTCACTAACAAATAATTTCTTAAACTACCAACTCGAGTTGGAGAGACAGATGTCACGACGCTCCGACGGTGATTCGAACCCGCTGTAACACATGCGTCTGAATAGCGAGTTATCAGGAGGGCACTGCCGTGGCACTTATAACCACCAAGCCAATTCAATCGGCTGATGTTGACCCATTGCACCCCTACTCTACGCTAATTAGACTTACTAGGTTCCAACAATCTTATAAGTTTGTCTCTAAAGTTTGAAAAATGTACATTTTTGGTCCCCTAATTAATGTTTTTGTTAACTGCTCGCCGTTTATATTGGCAAATAGATATTATTTTAACGATAATGACAATTTTGCCTTTCACAGGTGCCATAAAAATACTGGTATAGCCAAACAAAATTTAACAAAATTTACTCCTAGAACTTAACCTACCTTGCTGCAAGAAATCTCTACTTCGGTAATTCGAGGCCAAAACATTTTTTTTATACTCTTCTTATCGTGCAGTAGAAAATATATAAATTAATTGTAAATTATTTAATAAACTATTATGTAAATATCTACACTTTTAATAAAAAAATACCAATAGAATTTTTTGAAAAATATATCACAAAATAATTACAGCTGGGACAGCATGGTCGTCCCATAAGGTTGTTAACCACACGGAGTTGATTTTCATGTGCAGATCATATAATTTATAATGATTTTTATATGCATTTTTATTCAATGATAAAGAGAGTTTTAAGAATAAAATTTTATATTTAGTTTATATTAAATATCAAAAAAATATTCTCAACCAAATTAAAATTTATAATTTAAGGAGAACAAATTTGAAAAACTGAAATTTTAATAAAAGTGTAGATACTTACACAACGATTTATAATAATTTTTGTAAGTATTTCTATTACTTACAGTAAATTTGAAGGGCAACAAGTATAAACTAAGCAGATTTTCGAAACTAAATCTTTTTTGATATTCTATATACACTATGACATCCTCACATTAAATGTTCAAATCTTCCAATCCGGATCGTAATAGTTTTTGGGTTAGAGGCGCCAGTTGGGAACTTCGGATCAGGACAACAAGGGCAACCACTTAGTGGGCTGTTTTACAGCCCACCCGTTGCCTTCCACGGCTCAAGTTTCCAAACTTCTAATTATAATATTCCATTAACGGTTAGAATCTAATATAATCCAGTGCTTGTAAATTTCAATACAATTTATTATTTTTCAAAATCTAAGCTATATATAATTTTCATTATTAGATATATGTTCATAATGTCTACAGTCACTTTTATTAAAAAGTTAAATATGGTAAACTTTTGATAATATTTGAGATTAGACATGTAATTAAGAAAAAAAAATTTATTTTTGATTTTTTTTTTTAATCGTCCTTCATCTTAGATAGTTAGACACTTGTTGGAGGTGTATTTTAGGGGTGGAGATATTTAAAGCCTGGACTTGCGACTCAAACAACCATATAAACACCAACGTGAGCTGGTTGGGCGTCCAAAGGGTTAAACTTTTGCAAATAAAGATATATTACATAGAAGTTTTCAGAATACAGCTGTTAATGCAAATACGCGATAAGGATATCTTACCGTCCTATAAACGAACAAAAGAAAATGGATAAAGGATCATTTAGATTTATACAAAGTATTCCTACTGTTGTTGAAACTCCTTAACGAATTCCATACTCTCACATTCTTAATTATCTTAACTTTATCCCAATAACCGTAAAAGTGTAAGGATACTTTTGAACCTTTACAATATGATTTTTGTAATTGTAATTAAATAAACGTGGATGAACTTCATGAGTGGTTTAGAATTTTCAAATAAATTTTTTTAAAACATAAAAAATCGAGAGGATGTGTTCATTTTTCCATGCAATGAGTGGCAGCACACTGCTCCCCTTCATTCATATATATATTTTACATGATATCCAAAATAATTTTGATTGAAAACTCTATATTGTAAAAAAATAACACCATTGGATCCCGGCAATCTACGGGCTACTAAAAAACTTTATTTTGCAGTTATTGGATTTAAGCGGAGCCTACATAAAAAATTTAGGCCATCGTAAATCACCTAATTTAGAAAACGACATAAAACAGTGCTATAATATATAATTATTAAAACTTAGAAATAAATATATAAAAATGTAATAAGATTTAAGAGTGATTATATACCATATATATAACTACTAAATTTTAAAAGATAACGATTTTACTAGCCGGGGCTAAGGTTTCATATGTTTTTTACGCTTTTTCCTAAAAAAAAAATGTAGACTCAAATATATTTAATTTACAAATAAAATTTTATAATTTTTGAATACTTTTATTTTTATGGATTTGGATATGTATATTTATTTTTCTTAATTTTAAAAATCAACAATTTAGGATGAAAATTACTTAAATACCTAAAAAAACTATTATTTTAAAATTCAAAAAAAATATATACATGTCTAAAATTTATAAGCTTTGGCATGTGAACTATATATTTTAAGAAGATAAGATTTTAATTTTTTTAATGATGTCATAAAGTCCACAACTCTAGATCTAGCTATCGCAAGGCTTCAATCGGATCTTAGAAACTCGTGCCTAATATACTACAGTTGGGCTAAAGATGTGGTCATGATAAAAATTTAATTTTAAAAATAAATAAATTAAATTTAACATCATTTGGGATTATTAAGATGTAAAAGAAATTTTTTTATATACAATAACCTTCAAACTTGGTGCCGAACCTGGTCACGCCTAATCAAGGCAAAAGCTCTCCTAACAATCTTTTTTTTTTTTTTTTTTTTGAAGTTTATAAATTTTACAATATTCTAAAATTTTAAGTGCCTATGGTTGGCATTGTCATTGAGCATTGAATGCAGCCAATCAACTTAATTAATTCATATGTCTAGCCTCCAGCTGGAGCACGGGGAGATTAAGATGCATAAAAAAATAGATGATTATTCTTAAAACTGGAAATGATACGGACAACAAATCTATCCATGGCTCAGCTTAATTTCCAACCAAATGCATAAATTTTCATCTTTCCTGTCAACCACTTGATTTTTATAATTTTTTTGTATATCAAATTTATCTACTGTATCTAAAACTGTTCATTTAAGGTGTGTTGAAAAGTGACAAAATTTTCGGTAAAAAATTTAGGGAATAAAAGTTTTTGAATTGATGAAAAATAATGTGATATGACAAAAGTAATAATGAGAAATATAGAAAATAAAGTTAAAATAGATAGATTACTTGTACGGATATGTAAAAATAATTAAAAAGTACAAAAGAAATAAAAAATGATTAAAAAATAAGATAATTATAAAAAGTGGAAAGTTTTAAAGAGAAAATTTTTATGATTTTCCAAACACTCCCTTAGTCAAAATGTTTATAATAAATAACCTAAAAAATATAATTATAAACAGCTTATTGCATTTACACCTTTTAGGAATTATATACAAACTTAAATAGCATGATTTTTCATGTCACGTAAACATTAATAGAGTAAAATATGATGGATGACTTTTCCAAATAGAAAAGGTTAGAAATTTAAAAAAAAAATCAACGGATCTTTTTTTTTTTTTATTCTAAAAATTCAACGGATCTTTGAACATAGCGGAGAGGACATCAGCGAGCAGTTTTGATGCGCTGGATGATGAGCGAAAGCCTCGACATTTTTTTTTTTTTTTTATTGGTACAGTTACATATATCTCAATACATATTATACTTGAAGAACTGAGACAATTAAACGAAGAGAAAAGAAGACGAGCGCGCATATATCATGTTATCTGTTTGGTTCTTCTTCAATGCATGGCCTTGTCCTTCTCCACTCCGTCGCCAATTTGCAATCAGATTCTGTTATCAAATCATGACGTTTCCAATTGTTGCTGATCTGATCATCATCAGCTCAAGGCCCGCAGCATTGTTAAGGATGATTGCAGCAAGCTCCATCTGATTCCGCAGGCCAAACAACCCAGAATACATCTCAGCCTTCTTCAATTCGCTGCGGGGGCATTTTCTAGGCCTTCTTCATCTTTTCTGATGTCTCATAAATTTCCTTGGTATGAAGCTGAAATCAACAGGAGTTTCTATTACAAAATGCAGTAATACCAAAATATCCAAGACTATAAATTCTGAGAATATACAGGCCACAACAAGATCTGAGATAATCTTCTGACAGCAAGCAGGGTGATTTGAAAACAAATATCTTATAACAAGAACTGAAACAAAGCAAGCCATGTTGCAAAGAAAATTAGGGGGCTTGGAAAGGACAGGAGGACCTTAATATTAATATTTAAACAGGAACGATTGTGTTAACTCGAACTAAATAAATGTCTCACTTAGCTCATATTAAAAAACCTATTTATAATAATTTTTTTTTACTTTTTTCTTCATGCTCTTGTGTGTATCTAAGTGTATTTAACATGTTGATCACGTTTTACCATTTTTAAATATGTTTATTTATTTTTTTAAGATTTTTAGAAAAGAGTAAAAAAATTGTTGTAAATAGGTTTTTTAAGGTGGATTAAGTAAAACATTTACTTAGCCCGGGCTAACAAATTACTCACCATACTTAATTGGGAGACCAATCCTTGAGAATAGAGGTGGGCATATTGCGCTGCCGTCATGTTGCTCTTTTCTTGTTCTCTACCCTCTCTCACCGCCACAATTTGCTTTTAATTCATAATATAATCGTAATATTTTATAAATTCTTTTTTATAATTATATTTATTCCTAATATCTCAAAATGTTTGATAATTTTCTTTTTATGCTCATATTGTCCAGACAATTGCTTTTTTCTCTATGAAAAAGACAATTTCGTTTGACCAAAATTTCCTAATTTAAATGATTTAATGATTTAATTTATCATAGTAATTAATAAATCGTCAATTTGTAACATTAAGTAATTCACGAATTATATTAAGATTGAAGAATTTAATAAAAAAATTTTAATGGGGCAAAAATACCTTGTCGATAAAGTAGATAATGCTTGTGTTAACCTAACAGCTATCATGGGAATCTAGAATAAAATCTTATAAGTATGAAAGAAATGTGTAAAATATTCTGAGTATATTAAGAATTAAGGGAAAAGGATTTTTATTTATTTATTTATTTATTTTTTTAATTTTAACGAATCTAAATCTACTTCCAAGAGGCTGGGGAAATTGATCATCCGCAAAATCGAACGGCCACTAAACACCGCGTCTCTGCTGGGTACTCGACGCAGATCACAGAGGACGCAGCTGGGCTGCTGTCGAAGTTTGAGTCTGCGAAGCATTTTGCAGGTAATCCGGGCGTCTTAAGTCCCAAAATTCATGCTTTTCGCTCATCCCCTCTCTCCTCCTCAGATTTGCCTCCGATTTGTCTCTATCCATTCAGTCATTCTCTGCATCGTTGCCGTCCGTTTCCCAAACGACGCTATCTCTGCTCGAGCGTCGATGCGCCATCTATGAGGTACCGTTTGTTGCTGGCAATCCGCCTCCTTACCTTATTAGAAAGGATGGTGCCTCCACAAGCTGGCCTAACCTACCCTTTTGGCTTACTTTGATGCCAATGGCAAAGTTGCAGGGATGTACTCGTGAGCTCCAAAGCACCAAGCTGTGGGTTTAATTATTTTTAGTAAACGAAGAATACTACGTGAGTGCAGCAGTAAAAATATATGATCCTTCGCAAAGACATAAGATAATAAGTATAGCTAATTGAGCTTGATTAGAGTAGCGTCGTACATAAATAGTAGCATGACTTTTGTTTTATTTTCTATCTTCCAAAACGAACTCGCCATTCTTATATTTTATAGAACTTCTTATTGATGGGAAGTTATTACGATAAACGATTGTCATATCATCTTATTTTTAATATTTTTTACATTGATTGGAAACTTTGGATGGGGTTATCAAAAGTACTTTCAAATGGTGTCGACTGCCAACCATTAAAACTAACAATCTAATGATTTCAGTTATAAAATGATGGTGGTAAATATGATAGAAGAGTAGGACTTCTTCCAATCGTTGGGGCGAGCCCCACACGGACAATCTTGCATGCAGTCACTTTACAGTGAGGATACCCACAAAAAAAAGGAGGGGGAAAAAAAAAAAAAAAAAACTTGGCGGAAGCTAAGACATTAGGCGGTGTTTTCTGGCTTCAAAGTGACAGGGCATTTCATTTGCTTAGACATTTAAAAGAATAACCTACGCAAGTTTTTGCAGATAATCCTGTTCGGTCCCTATCTATTCCCTGCCTAAGCATCCATAAATCAGCAAGAGGGGAAATGGACAGAAACCGCGACTTAGAAGATGATGATGGAGAAGTATTTCTTGATGATGAAGATGCCATCCAGGAAATCACCATTGATGAAGAAGGTCATAATCTGATATTTCTTTCAGTAGTGTAAGAATGCTTTATTTTCTTTATCTAATGGAATTTGTTGAAGCAGATCTTCCGGATGCGGATGATGGTGCGAGTTCTGATGCTGATCTTGGTAATTTTCAAACATCCGAATGGAATACTTAGCTTTCGCATGGATGCATTTGGAAGTTGTCTTTATTTCTGATTAATCTATTTTGATTTTTGCCCCCGAATTAGATAAGCTGTTATGTTGCCACTCACTGGGTGTTTATTCCATGATTCCAAATCTAAATACATATGGGTATGTTTTGCAATTGTTAAAAGTTGTCACATTAAAACTTTTCAATTTCCCCATCTATCATATTTTTTAATTATTTTTTCACATTTTTCTATACAACTACCATACTTTTCAATCATTTCTATACAACTACCCACACAACTAACTTATTTTTTTAAATTTTATCATTTTTACTACTCATCATTACTCCTATTATATTACATCATTTGACAACTTTTACTCCTCACAACTTTTCATCAAAAGTTTTACTCATTCCTAAACACAACCATAATGTTCACACAACCACAAACATATGTGCTAGAGTTAGATGTTTACTTTATCAATTTGATTTTGGGGATTTGTAGTGACAGCTAGCGTTTCCAGGTTGAGTTCGTCTATTACTTTTCCTAGTTTATATGTGCCGATTTTCCAGTTAAGAGCATGGTGCTGTTGAGGTTTTTGTGTTAGTAGAACATCAAATAACTATCCTTTGTATGTTTTTGGAACATCAGCCTTTGCATGGGCACCAAATATGGTTGAGATGTGAAAAGTAGGTCCATTTTATTTGTCTTTCTTTTATTCAATACTGAACCTACAATGAGGATTTTAGTCTAAACTAGTTTCGATTTCTTTGTACTTCTTTTTTCTTTTTGAATTTTGACAAATGGAGCTTAAGGGAATTATTAACACTGATCGATTTTTACGAGTGATTGTTGAATAAATATAAATCATCACATGTTTAGTTCAGTTTAACTGGTTGTTTTAGGCATGGATGACATCATGTAGCAACTAGGATTATGTAGGTCACATGGTATTAGGCCTTTAGAACAAAATTGTTTACAAGTTATAAATAAATGAATTTTTTCCAACTGAAAATACATCTAAGAATTTAGTCCGACAATATAAAACAGTCATTATCATTCACAGCGAAATTGAATGAGTAGCAATGGTAAAATCTTCCTTTCATGCTTTCCAAGGAATCTCAATGTTTATGAACTGCCCACATGATTGTCGTTAGTGCTGAAATTTTGGTGAAGAACAATGCTTTAGTGTTGTTTTGGTGGTTGGACAAACTTACATGTTTGGCTGGTTTTGAACTGATCCAAATTAGTTTGAACTTGTTACAATAATTTATGATAATAATAATTGTTATGGTTTTCTGAAAATTTCGTTTTCTTACTCATTATTTCAACAGTCTGAACTTGTCAGACTGTTTGCACATTGTTTCCATCTCAACTAAGGAGGGGCAAGGATAGGACAGAAATTTTGCAAATTTTTGTGTTTCATACCTTCTGTTTGGATGGATGTATAGTTGATTATTATCATTGCACCAGTCTTTCAGTTTTCTTCTTATTTTACCACGAAGTCTTTGGCTGCCAGTCGCATAGCCCATGACCTTCCACTAAACCCTGCTTTTCTTGTGATTGCAGATGAACGTGATGATTCATTACACATATTCACTGGGCATTCTGGTAAGTGCTTGTAACCAAGTCCATTGTAATATTATTACTGATGCAGACTAATCTTCAAACTGAGAAAATCTGTTTTCCTTTGTCTCAAATGGAAAGACTGGGTTGATTTGGCATTTGGGATCTATGGGAATTAGGTCTTTTCTAGACAATAAAAAGAATTAGAGTGGTTTATAATTGCGACTGTAAAGAAGAATTAGAGGATTAACTAGAAGAGGAAGAGGTTGAAAAAAAGAAAGGCAATCAATTACCGTTAGCTTTAGGCATCAGACATAAGGGAATCATTCTTATAGTTCAATATCTAGAAATGAGAACTTTAGTTGCTATAGATTCTCTCCATACTCAGCTAAGCAAATCCAAGATGAGAAAATTTTCCTAAAATTCATAATTGTCTTATTGTTCTAATTTTTATGAGCACTAAGTTTTGAAAGCAGTGTAAAATCTATGTAATCTTAGACCAATCTTGAATATTAGACCCAAAAATGTTATTTACTCCTTTGTGCTTTTTAAAAAAGTGTAATTAAAATAAAAACAAACACAACTAATTCATTGTAAAAATTATCCTAACAAGTTCTTTATCCACATCAGTTAATATCGATACTCAAGTTCATTTGTTTGGCATTTCTGGTATGTAATCTGTGTTGTTCTTTTATTTACCCACTGACAAATAATTAGAATTTTTAAGTGCCATACTTTGTCCCCTGCAGTTCCTGTTCCCTACTTCTCTCACCTCTTGTAAATTTATTCCATTTAATCCAGATTGTAGCAGTTATTTGCTTGTTTAACATCATATTCTAGAACCTTATATTAATCTTTTACAGATGTTGATGATCGGATTAATGTCCTCAGTCAAAATTGACATTGTAGTTTATTAAAATTTTGATTTAGCTATGAGCAAAAAAATGGAATGAAATTCTAGTAGTTCTTGTTTACTTGCTTCCTTTTCCTATTATCAGCTATTCAACTCTACTTGTTACATCTTAGTTTAACCGGGCCTTTGATACTTGCAAATATCTGGTTTCATTTCGCAATAAGAACATTTTCTGCTGGGACAGGTGAACTATACACGGTTGCATGCAGTCCAACAGATGCAGAATTGGTAGTAACAGGAGGTGGAGATGATAAGGGATTTTTGTGGAAGATTGGAAGAGCAGATTGGGCTGCAGAGCTCCAAGGTATGTTATTGTCAAAAGCTGTTGGGAAGTGAGTGGCTTTTCATCCCAGAGGCAGTGTGCAAACTGGGATTTGCAATGCTTTGTTCTGTGTGTGCAACTAAATTTTCTTACCTGGAGGTAGCTCTGACTTGTTTAGGACCAGGCTTCTTTTGCCACTTGGCTCTGATCTGACTCTACGACACATTTGTCTTACCGTAATCTATCGATGTTCAGTTAGCAGATGATGCTCATACTTGACCAATGACCCTAGAGAAATCTTACTTGACATCAGTTGACCATACTATGTATCAGTTAATATTTATTTCCTCTAAAGTATTCATGCTCTTGTCATCATCCTCATTGGAGCCTCATCTCTAACTTATTAACAAGGAATGTTATTGTCAAAAAGTTCTTTGGGCAGCGCCTATGCAAATGGCTTTTCGTTACAAAAGTAGCTTTGCTAACTAGGCTCTGCAATGGACTGGTTAAGAACAAGCTTCCTGTATGACCTGGCTTTGGTCTGACTTTACAATGCGCTTGTCTCACCCTGTTCTGTCCAGGCTCAGTTAGCAGCTAACACTCAAGCCTTTCCAATGATCCCAGAGAAAATTTTCTTCACTTCAGCTGAACATTGTGATGAAAATAGCAAGAGACTTTTCAAATCTGTTTATTCTAGGCGCAAGAATTTTGTAAAAGGGAAAGATTCCTAG
>JAXCLR010000001.1:55962931-55975056 GCA_035584095.1 Annona squamosa
TTCTTTCTTCACTTCTCATCTATAGAGGTTCCTTCCTCTTTCTTCTATTTTCTTCTCTACCCATCCTACATCACATTGGCTACCTTTACTTGCTAGCATTGTACATCTTCGAACTTCCAGGATCCAGTTGCCAACCAAGTGGTCATTCCAAGTGATTACTGGCCACTGCATGTTTGTTCATTAAGTTTCCTGTCCATCTCATAAATTGACGGGAAATCAGTTGAATGCTTACTCTTCTGTTTGCCATTGTAGTTTGTTCTTATCTTCATTGCCAATTTCAGCTTCTACTTTCATGAAGTTAAAAAAAGAAAATGAATTCCAGATTAAAAATTAACCCAAGTAATATCTCGTTCCCAAAGGTCACAAGGACTCTGTCTCCATCACATCCTTCAGTTTTGATGGTCAGCTGGTTGCTTCTGGAAGTTTCGATGGAACAATTCAAGTGTGGGATAAGTCTGGCAATCTGAAGAGCATGCTCGAGGGGCCTGGAGGAGGCATTGAGGTAAAACCTTTCAGTTGTTTGCGTTATTGGAAACTAAGTGGAGACAAATCTTTGTGATCCGATGCAAATAGATCTGCATTTCCTTTGCATTTCAGTGGCTTAAATGGCACCCAAGAGGGCATTTGATTTTGGCTGGTTCAGAGGATTCTACTGTTTGGATGTGGAATGCTGACAAAGGTTCCTATCTTAATATGTTCTCTGGCCATGGTAGCTCTGTCACTTGTGGGGATTTCAGTCCTGATGGTATAATTTCAATTCCAGTGGCTGGTGTTTGACTTTATGGAGTGCTTTCCTTTATAGCTCCTTACATCTCTTCATTTTCTTTCTGCTATTTGATGCAGGCAAATCTGTTTGTACTGGCTCTGATGATGCATCATTGAGGATATGGAACCCTAAAACTGGGGAGAATATCCATGTTATTAGAGGTAACTAATGAAAAATTTTCTTGACAATTGTCTAGTGTTTTACACCTTATTTTCTTGTAGAAATTTAATGCTTGATGGACTTTTACAGTAGGTCATTTCTGGCAAGAAATTCTTATTTGAACACAAGCAAATAGCCCCTTTTTTAATGTACAGACGGCAGCCTTATCTGCTTTGAGTTGTTCCTTGAGGAACTTTTTACACCTCAAATGACATGATTTGCATGATATATTTTTTCTTAAGGATTTTTTTTCTTTTTTTTGAATACTAACTCTTGGCCTTTCAAATAGGGTTACACAGGTCAGGGTTGGACCTGTTGGAGTGAATCCTAGTGCTCTCTCTATCCCATTTTCTAAAACCTCAAGACTAACCAATCCACCTTCTGAAAGATCAATCTAAACAGGTTGGGTTACAGACTGGCAACAGCTAGAAAATGGGTGAACCAGAACTACAAGATAAAATTAAATATTTGATTTTAAAATTTATGCAATATTTCGTCAATCAACAGATAGAACCATATGTGATTAACAAAAATAACCATACAATCAATATAAGGGGGCTTCTATGGATGTATTATGAAATGTTACTTGATGAAAAAAGATCTTTTATCGGTAGAGATTTTGCAAAAAAGTCTTGTGAGCGCAAAGTTGTTTGGTGTTTGGCCTTGCTATCTGAAATGCTTTCAGTGTCATTTATAGGTTCCGATCACAAGAATTTTGCATTTTTTGATATTTTTTCTTGATCCAAGCAATACATTCAATTTAAAAATGTTTATTTAAAACATCAACTTGATTGTAAGCTTTTATATTCTATAATGTTTAAAAAATATGATTTTGAAGAACTCCATTCATCTGCTGTTACCTATATTCAAAACTAATTGAAATGAGTTTTCGCATCATTCCAATATTTATGGAGAAGAATATGATGCATGACTTGGATTTGTTATGGGAAAATGCTAAAATTTAGCAGTATAAAGGAAGCTCATTTTTGGCCTAATGTAGTACCTAAGTAAATAAAAATTACTTCTGTGTGACTTTGAACGCTACAACAAAATAGACTTCGATAGCAAAATAAAAAAAAATTTTGGTTTACTTGACAGAAATTTTGTTCCCAAAAGTATATAAATAATCCAAACTCCCATAGCCAAAAAGGCATCAGTGACAACTTATCTGTAACGGCTTTTGTGAAGTCACTAGATTTTTTGTGAAGAACCCTGGTTATGGTATATTATATCACATACTGTGGAGTTTGCATGAAACATTCTTAAGACTTTTGAATAATGAACAAAAATGGAAGTGAAAGAAAAGAAAAAATGTGTAAAATCAGAATGGGGAGGAATTGATGTAGTGGGTTATGAGATGTTGATTGAAAAAAAGGGTGAATAAAGAGAAAATAGGGAGTTTGTGGATGGAAAAAAGGGTTGAGGATTGAAAATATAAGTAACAAGATTGAAAAAGGTTAATCAAGATTAAATGGAGAGGTTTTGGATGACAAACGGTTTGATGATTGAAACTATAAGTAACAATGGGGATGATAGGTTTGTTGTGGTAATATAAGATAGGTGAATATCATATAGATTAAAATATGTGGGGAAATGGAGGAAAAAGGATACCAAAGTGGCCCAGGTTTTCTCACATTCCTGGAAATTTGCATTGCGCATTTGATGATATATGTAGAATATCATACAGCTGGTTCTTGTTTTGTAATTACCCATCGGGGTTCTTGGTTCTATGAAACCCATCTTCTATGTGACTCCCTTCATTTTTAATATCGTAATGATTAATGGAAAATGCACTCCATCTATTATATTTAGCATTGTTTGTATTGTCATGGAACCCCTTATTTGTTGAGTATTACAGTATATAGATATCATCTATAAATGTGTAAAATCAACTTAATAAAATGGTTTCACACTAAAAGGCCGTTTTTAAGTAGTATTTTCAACATCTAAAACATCTAAAATATCATTACTATGTGAATAAATGATTTTATAAAGTATTATTACATTTTAGACATGTATGAATGGATTTAAGCATTTTCCTAATTTACATGTGAATATATCTATTTTTGAGCAAATGTTGTTCATGCACATATTTGATTTGGATGAAATTTGGTTTCCTAGCTAAACAAATAATATTTTTTTTTTTTTTTTGATTGGTACTAAACAAATAATATTAAGTACAATAAATGGATTGAATTTTGCATTAAATCTTATACCGGAGAGGGTTACATGAAATTGCTTCTATGTGACCTGATTACACAGAAGTGGAGCCCCTCTCTATATATCTCAAATTATCCATTTTAGGGTATTGGTCCCATACAATTAATTGCACAATTCTTAAGTTACAACTTAGGTATCCTCGCCACATGTTTTTGCTGGTAAATCATCAATCATTGGATCACATATTCACATGAGAAGGTCTTTTTACAGAACAGCCCCTTGAGACATCCAGCGATTAGAAAGGAAATTGGCCCATACAGGATTTGACTTTGGGGGTAAGTCATTCGTTGATGGTAAAGAGGGCAAGGAGATCAACAAAGAAGGAGATGCCACTGAATCAAGTGATTCTGGAGAAAATCATTAGATTCCTTACTTTCTACAGGTATGAAAAAAATTGATGAATAAAAGGGAGACCATGAAGATTGAAAATGAAAAAAGGCATAGGCTGGTACTCATGGCTGATGCTGGAGAGGGATTGGTCGTAACAACAAGCTGAAGAGGGATAGAGACGGGGGAAATAAATTATGCCTACAAGTCTCTGGCTTGTTGAAACAGGATTAATTGGAACGAAGGGGCTTGTATGCAAATTTCTGCAATTTTATAACCGATGAATCCTCAACATCTCTTCCCTCTCCTCATTGAAACAAAATGACTCTACTGGGCAGGGAGATGCTTCTGGAACCATTCAAAAACCTCCTTGGGGCTTTTTTGCAAAAAAATTGAATTTACCTGCATCCAACAGCCAACAATTTACCTGCAAAAACATGTGACAAAGATACCCAAGCAGTAACTTAGGAATCATGCGATTAGTCGTACTCATATATAATCAATACCCTGCGTTTTATACTCTGCTAATTCACTATTTCCTGTTTTTGGGCAAGGAACAATTTTATTGCCTAAAGTTTATGAAAGTCGCGATTGACTATTTGTGTGCATTTTTTTGTTGCAAAAAGTGTTGAAAATGGGCCATTAGGTGATGAGAGTGTTGCTTATTTATGTTAGCAATGAATATTGGTCACATGAGCAACCAAAAAACCTTTTGTTGTTAACTTTATTACCAGATGTCAGTATATTGCAGTGATTCTTTAGGTTCTCAT
Source organism: Annona squamosa (assembly GCA_035584095.1). NCBI lineage: Eukaryota > Viridiplantae > Streptophyta > Magnoliopsida > Magnoliales > Annonaceae > Annona > Annona squamosa. Next base: position 55,967,174 of record JAXCLR010000001.1, read on the forward strand.
GAGTTTATTCATTGATTAGGCCACCCGTATCACACTGAGGGACTGACATGCTTGGCAGTGACCTCTGATTCTACATGTGCCATCACTGGTGCAAAGGATGGCTCTGTTCATGCTGTGAATGTGGTCACAGGAAAGGTCTGCATCTTTGCTTCCTATTTAAATCTATGTATAATTGCTATGATTTCCCCTAATTTGATCCCCATGTTTTGACGTGTCGCCGTCGCTGGGCTTACGATGATGTATGTTCTATCCTCTCATCAAGGACATCAGATTTCTAATTGTAGGTGTTAATTTATCGATCAATTTGGTTCATTTTAATCATTTAATGATGATGATGATGATGATAATCAAAAGTGTGCCATATGAGAGTATTATTGCCTGGCTTAAGGATGATGATTTAACAGACTAATAAGATGAAGCCAGCGAAATTTTTTTTCTCCTATCGTGATTCCCAGCTGGATAAATGAGATACATTCAATTAGGTTGCTTGTAGAAAATGAACTTCTCAGCCACTTTCACCTTGAAGACTGACCTAGCAAGATGTCAAGTAATATGGTGATACAAGAAGTAATAATATAAATATCTATTTGTCAGTCGGATTTAGGATTCATGTAATAAAATAAAAAGCCATGATTCAATACAGGCCCCCTTTGTTTTTTATCATGGGCTTCTTTTTTCCCCTAATCTAAACCATTTATTTTGTTTAACGTATCTTGTTTTATCATGCTACTAAAAATACTTTTCATTGAAACTTATATTTTGTCAAAAGAATCTTTTGAGAGCGAAAATATAACGAATACATTTTTTGAAAACTTTATATTATACATATAAGGTGTGTTTGGTAATGAATAAAACTTTTGAAGAGTAAAAGTTGTCAAATAATGTGATATAATAAGGGTAATGATGAGTAGTAAAAATGACAAAGTTAAAATAGATAGGTTACTTGTGTAGAAATGATTGAAAAGTACGGTAATTGTATAGGAAATTGTGAAAAAATGATTAAAAAATATGATAGTTGTGGAGAGTGAAAAGTTTTAGATCGAAAAGTTTTAACTTGACATTTTCTATCAATTGCCAAACACACCCGTAGTATACAAAAGTTTTAAATACATGTAATCTTTGGAATCATAAATAAAAGCACATGACTAAACATGATAAATGGTTTAGATTTGGTAAAAATATTTTGAACTAGAAAAAGGGCTGCACATAGCTAGCTGTCTTGAATCATTACTGTACAATAAATATCCTGCAATCGGGAAAGGGCTTAGGTGGTGACGTTCAATTTTTAGGTGGTGGCATTCAATTTTATCATGTTCATTGTCATTGTCTAAATTTTAACATGTGTTGAATAGGAAAATATATGCTATATATGTTACTAAAATCAGAGGGTTGTTCAAAAAAAATAAAAAATCATAGGGTTGTTTAAGATAGTGGGGAAGTCTAATGGGGTTGATTACTTCTCAACTAGAATTCTGACAATCTGACATATGATGGAGTGCAACTTCATTTCCTTGGTGCTGTCATCAAACACAAGGGTGGAGTGTACAAGTCCTATACCACAGTAAAGGCTAAAGGCATTTCATCCAATTTGACAAATGTTCCATTTCATTTATTTCATTACTTTTAGAGTGTATTTGGGAAATAATAGAATTTTTATAAAAAGTTTTTTGTGTAAAAGTCTTTGAAATAGGAGAAAATGATGTGATATGATAGAGGTAATGATGAGAAGTAAAGAGAACAAAGTTAAAATAGATAGGCTAGATGTATGAGTAGTTTTGTAAAAATGATTAAAAGTAGGGTAGTTGTATGGGAAGTGAAAAAATTATTTTAAAATAGGATAGTTGTGGAGAGCGAAAAGTTTTAAATTGAAAAGTCTTAGTTTGAAATGTTTTTGATGTAAACAAGCACCCCTTTGATTAAATGACATTTATTCTATTAGTTATACCACCTCTAAAGACAGACCCATGTCTGTTAAGGATTGAAAGTAATTTTTAATTTGTCAATGAGATGTGCTAGTGCTTTATTACTGCAATTTGATTCTTTACTTGATGGTTAGAAACCTGGATGATTACAAAATTGCTAAATCGAGGTGACATTTAATCAGAGATAACTGAGTCATTAAGTATTTAATTCTTCCCTTTCACATTTTATGAGACCAGAATTGGATGCCGTTGTTTTTTTGCTAGATGTATTTCCCTGTGCACGATCACTCTTGTGAAAGATATTGTAGTTCTCAGTTTTCATTTTGAACTTGTTTGCCATACTTGTTGTAGTGACAAAGAATCTCTATGGACCAAGCTTATAAATGAATTCTTCATTGGCCCAAGACGATGAAGATTCATTGGTTCCATTGCTTGAGTAAAATGATGAAGACTGTCAGTTCCATACTTCCATTGAGTTGTACAACTTGTGGAGATATATTGTTGGAAGTTGTGGGTGTTTATGGGATATGCTCAACCAACCTGACATCACTTCCGGGGTTCATCTACATGTGCCCACTTGGAAAACATCTGACTCATGCGTTTTCACACTCATAACAAGCCCATCCTTCATGACAACATTCATTGTCTGATACCATGTCATTCAATCGACTCCTTGCTCTTTCTACTATCACATCTTCTTTGTTAAGCGTCTTATTTAAATGCATGTATCGAGCTCTTCATCTTGACTGTACATGTAAAACATTCTTCTCATGTATGTAATGGACCAAGGGTATGTCACCTTTGACTGCTCAGACAAATTGTTACTTTATTTTATTTTTTCGTTTACATGATTATGATCTCCCTTTCTTTTTTAACTAGGCAACAAAAATAAGATTTCCAACTTTCTCTCTTCTCCATGATGGAAGCAAGAAAAGAATAATAATTGAGAAATTGTCAAGTGAAACATACGGAGGATTTTTATGGTGCTTTGGTCCACAGTGCGCACTTATTGCACTATTCCAATGCTGTAGTTTGCTTTGGGTTCAGCCAGGCCACTGTCACCACATGAATCACAACACAACTTAAGATATATGGTGGAGGATAAATGGAATGATTTATCTCCACGACTGGGCTGTGCCTGAGGTATGCATTGGTGAAGGAAACAAATTATGTGATGATGATTGATCTCTTATGCTGCAAACCTGTTTTACGAAATTCACTTAATTTTCTGCTGTTGCTCTAATTTCTTGCTTTGTCGGGTGCTAGTGGTTCTTGTTATTTGCATCTGGTACTTAGTGTATTATGCAATAAGCTGCATAATACTGTAAGCATTTTGCATTCTCTGAGTAGAATATTGAAATCAGTTTAAACTTGGACACATCAATAGAGCCTAATGAGTGCTACGTGTTTACTTCCCAGGTGATTCATTCTTTAGTTGCACACAGTGACTCTGTTGAGTGCATTGGACTTTCGCGGAGGTATACTCAATATTTTGAACTTACAATGAATAGAGCTCTTTAAAGATCATGGCAGATAAAAATTTAAGTTGATCTTTCATTCTGTTGGAACTATTTCATTTGCTAGTTTGGAGGAACACATACTTAAATATTCAAATTTAACAATCTTGTATAAAATTTCTCATCTAAGCGAAATCGTCTTTCAAAATAAAGAAAACAGATCCAACTCCAACATTAAGAAACAGGAATTTGCAGTTACAACATAAAAATTCATAACTTCCAAGTACTAAACAAAATTCAGTTGGTATTCTAAAAGATTTATTTTGAGTGCCAGACTTGCTTTTGGAACTTGAAAGCATAATATGGCATGCAAAGAAATTGAAGGACATGGGATGGATTCTGCTCTTCCTTTCTTAATTCTATAGCTGAATCTGCTAACATGTGTATTTCAACTTACCTTGCAGCCACCCATGGGCAGCTACAGGAGGCATGGATCGAAAACTCTTTGTTTATGATCTGCAACATTCAATGCTACGCTGCACATGTGAACATGAGGTTTGTTGGATACCCCTGTACTTTTCAAGAGCTCCCAGTTTATTGTTATTAAAAGTGGTCCTGTGACAGGAAGGGGTCACTTGTTTGACGTGGCTGGGTGCATCCCAGTATATAGCCACTGGTTGTGCAGATGGTAAAGTACGAGTGTGGGATAGCTTGTTGGGGGATTGCAGAAAAACCTTCAGTGGCCATTCTGATGTCGTTCAGTCTCTGGCTGTCTCAGCCAATGGGGACTTTCTTGTTTCTGTTTCACTGGATGGGACTGCTCGAGTATTTGAGATTGCAGAATTTCGATAGCAGGAAAGGGATGGTGCCATGTTGGTGGGTCAAGAGTGAAGACAATTTGATTAATCAGATGGGTGTCTCAAGGTGGATTCTCTACTAAGTAATCCTACACTCAAAGCGGGAAGGAATAATTTTAATTTTCATGAGGATGGTGTTGTATTTAGTTTTGAGAATTTCCATGTGTGTGGTAAAATCTGTTCATTTGCATCATGTATTTATGACAGTGTTGAACACGTCAATGGAGTTTTCTGTAAAAACTCATGCCTCTTGAGGGAAGGGGCAGCCGGGCATTCAAGGAAGTTGAACAGGATTGATTAGCTATGTGTTGCCCTATAGCTCACACTAACGTGAGTAACAGTGCTAACAACAGTGGCATGAATTGTTTCATGCAGAAATTTGCTTCATTTGAACTTGGGGTTGCTGCATTTTGTGCGCATATCATCCTTGAAGTTCGAGCTTTTGCACAAATTCCCTCAAAACTAACATACTTTAGTAAGTAATATATTATGACCTTTTCTCCTATGAAATCAGGTGTAGAGTGACTCCATTGGGTTTTCCGTTTTTTTTTTTTTTTTGATATATATATATATATAATGTTTCCAAGCAATCCATTGCGATTTATTTAGTCTTAAGTGGAAAAAGCAACTTATTGAAAGCTTTTACTCTTTATAATATTTTGAAAATATGATTTTAATGGACATAATGCATTGTACTTGTGGACCATATACAAATCTAATCAAAATGTTTCATATTATGTAAATATTCATAGAGAAGAATGTATTGCGTAACTTGGATTAAGAAAAGATCAAAAAAGGGAAAACCAAGGGTTAACAAATTTTACCCAATTTTATACGAGTTCAATTTCCCTTTTTTGTGTAATTGGTGTTATATGCACTCCTAACTCAGGGAGGGATAGCTATATAATTACCTCCATCGAAAGAGGCTGTATTCACTAACCTTGCTTGTGGCAGAATGGAACACAGGTATGTTAGGCAAACCTGGCGTTCGTTGGTTAGTCTTACCATATGTGCAAGTTATTTGTGCAAACTAATCTCATAATTTTGAGCTTTTGAGCTTTTGCTATTGGAGGAAGCAAGATAGTAAGAGCTAGTCCAATGAAAACTCTGAAAACTTCCCCCAATTCGAGCCTCGTCTTCTACAGCGTTTTCCTTGCAAGGAGATCAAAGAAAAAGGGTAATGATTTACTACAGCGGGGTTGCGTTCAGCCTTATTTTTTATATCAATAACCTTTTATCACGTTTATCTATAAACATTTATTTATCAATCCAAAATACCTGTATTTAAATTTTTTTATATACTATGTATTTTATCATTTTTAAAAATTTATTGTTATATATTCTTTTTTTTTTTTTTTTTTTTTGGGCTGCCCACTTGGATGGCTGTATACTTCCAGCAGAGAGGTAACGTAGCTAGTACGTCTATCCAACTTCAGACATATCAACTCTTAAACTTAAAACGCATTCACGTCAGCCATTTAGTCATTCAAAGTGGTGACACAAATTGTTTTTATGTTATAAATTCACTCTCATAATATGCAAAATAAAATAGTTTGGATTTGAAAAGAGGTAAAAAATAAAATAAGGGGTTGCCGGAAGTCTCTTGGCAGCTTGGTTTTGTTGGATCAACTCCACGTAGCCTGGTTGTATTGAATTATTCTTCCATGCAACATGGCTTTGTTGAATTATTGCTATAAGATACTTTCATTAGGAAGTTTAAGGCGATTAAAAATGGTTGACTAAGGAACCAAGGTTCCCACAACTTTTGTGAGAACCTCTCAGATGGGTCTCACTTTGATGGTAAATTTAAAATTAACCAATAGAATAATTTTCTTTATCACAGCGCAAAAAATCATTTCGATATATCAAAGTTTACCACTTTACAATATTTTTACATTTTTACTTTTTATTTTTAAAAGTCACCAATTTTAGGTTATAACAGGTAAAAATATTGCAAAATGTTAAAACTTTATTAAGTTAAATATACTTGTTAAAGAAGAATAATTCTATTAGCTCGGGCTCAGCAAATGTTTCACTAAGTCCACATCAAAAAACTCATTCACAATACTTTTTTTTGTTTTTTTATATACTTGTTTATCTAAATGTATTTAATGTATAAATCAAGTTTTACCATTTTTGTATATGCATATATATATTTTTAAAATTTTTAAAGATAAAAATATTTTAAATACATATATACACATGGATGTTTAAAATTTTCAAAAAAATATATACACGTATTCAAAAATGGTAAAACTTGGTTTATATGTTAAAACACTTGAATAAATAAGTGTATGAAAAAAAAATTATTAGGCTAAGTGGAGCATTTGTTTTGCCCAAGCTAACAGGATCATACCTCCTTGTTAAAATATATTTATAACAATTTGACAAATAAATAAATAAATAGTAAAGGATAGGTGTCATGGTGACATAATATATAATTATGTGTGAACATGAAAAATGCTCACATGCAACCATATATTAAAATGTGATAATTATTTATAGAATAATTGATCCATATGCAAAGAATGTTTGGATAGTTTAGATTTTGAATGAACAGCTTATGAAATTGACATATCGAATAATTTTATTACAGTGATTTTAAAATTTACAATAAAATATTTAAAAAATTAAAAATATTCTAAATTTAGTTTAAAAATACTTTGCTTGGCTCCACATATACATGTAAAAAAAAATTTAAAATATAAAAAATGGGTAAAACTGTCGTGAGCATTGGATCAAAAGTCTTAATTCATATATCAAAATTTACCAATTTTCAATTATTATATACATGTTTATAAAATCTCAAAAAGAAAGAATTTAACTAATTTTAATGTGCAGGGGAGAGGTGTATATATTTTATTTTGAAATTTTACTAAAAATATATACACACAATCCTAAAATAATAAAATTTAATATATGAACTAAATGCACATGGGCGTGCATAAAATGGAAGAAAATAAAAATATGACAAATATAAAATACGTGCCTACTTTATAGGACCATTATCATGAACTAAAATTTTTTCCCAATAACATACTTCAATATACTTGAAACATATTCAACATAAAATCTCATCCAAAATATCGATATCTTGATTTATAAAATATTTTATTTATAGCTAAAGGATTACGATATTGGATCTTGTTAGCCTCATAGTCATCGCTAAAAGTTGCGCTACTGTAGAATCTGTTTGGGGTTGCGTTCTGAACTTACGCTTATTCCCACCTCTGCGATAAATTGACAGAAGCAAAAGCCATCATCATCCATCCAACGCAACCCCAAACAGGCCCTCATGCGGAAACCACATCTCGGTAGTTTATACTCTCATTAACTGAAATAAGTCAGCACGACAGGCTAACTTCCATTAATAAGGCAGCCAGGGACATTTCTATGAAACCCTTCTTTTATAAAACCACCCCTCCCATATAAAACTTCATCCATTTTTAAAATCTTGATTGTTAATAAAAAATCCACTTCATCCATTGTATTTAGCATCATTTATAATATGGGTGTGTTTGTTTTGAATATAAACATGTCAACTAAAACTTTTCAATCTAAAACTTTTCGCTCTCCATAACTATTCTATTTTTTAATTATTTTTTCACATTTTCCTATACAAACTACCCTACTTTTCAATCATTTCT
>JAXCLR010000001.1:55975156-55985258 GCA_035584095.1 Annona squamosa
TTTTCTATCAATGTGACAACTTCTACCTCAAAAACTTTTCATCAAAAGTTTTACCCCCAACCAAACACACCCTATATTGAAAACTTTTTTATTTTTTTAATTTCACTATATACAGGTCTCATTTATAAATGTGTAAAATCAATATAATAAAATCATTCAATATTAAAATATTTTTTTTAACATTTAAGCCATCTAAAATATCAATAATATGTAAATAAATGATCCTGTAAAGTATTGTTACATTCTAATACATATATGAATGAATTTAAGCACTTTTCATAATTTATACATGAATGCACTTATTTTTCAGCAAATGTAGCCTAACTTGGTCTCTTAGCTAAACACATGGTGTTAAATACAATAAGTGGATTGAATTTTCCCTAGAGGATAATATTTCAAAATGAAATAACTTCACAAAAATCACTTCTATGAAACCCAGTTTCAGAGAAGTATTCCCGTTAATAAGCATTGTGCTTAAACGAAGCAATGTTGGAGAAGATCTGAAAACATCAGTTCTTTAGGATTTTGGGATTCAAGAGTTGCCTGGAGATCTGATTTTATTCTACGTGCTTACCACGTTTTCTGAAATACAAACTCAGCTAAGCCAATCCACATGTATCCCAACTCTACATTAAAACCATAACCAATCCCAATTCAATTGACAAATCCTGAAGATAACCTTGTGGATGGTTCCACTAAAGTTGATAATTTGGGTTAAAAAAATGCTGAACAGCAACAAGCCATCTGTAAAACAGAACCCGATTCTCATCCCATAAAATTATGAAACACTAATGCCTCAGAACATTTCTAAAGTATGTTACAACCATAACTTGACCGACTCATGGTAACTGCTCTCTGTCCACCTGCATCTAGAAGTTTTCTGCTCTCACTAGTAATTAGAATCTATGCCTTAAATAACAAAAACAAGAACAATCAAGTGGGATCTCAATTTGGAATATACCAAACTAAATTGTCTGGGGAATTTGTTTTGAGATCAGCCGCAGATGTCTTGGTACTCATCGCCTCTTCTTGGCTGCTTTTGCAGCACTGGATTTTGATGGAGTCATGACTAAATAGATAAAGAGTGCTACAATGGATAGCACAGAAACCTGCGAACCATATTTTGCCAACAACCTCTGCATGCATTGACATTGTGTTAGTTCTACTGAAATTTTGCTTTGTATGAGAAGATTTATAGTGGGGCAGAATTCTCAGCATTACATGTGGCCCAACCTATGATAACCAGGCACAATAAATTACAGAGTTCCCAAACTATAGATTGTGGATTAAACTAGAATACTTTGCCATGAGTCTGAGAATTTTTAAGTGCCAGCGTTACTATTATCGATCTCATCATTCAATCTGATCATTAGGTATTTGAAGTCATGATCACAACTGGTTGAGATAGATGGGTTCAAAGGAAAAATTTTCAATGTATGTTTGGATACTTGAAAAAAATGGCTGAACAGAAAAGGTAGAATCTGGAAATAGAGAGAAAAATAATGACGATAATATCAGTCATGAAATAAATAAAGATAATTAAAAGTGGATAATGACAATTTGATTGAAGATTAGAAATATAGGGAAGAGTATAAAAAAAAAAAGGTCCTTGGGCGTAAGTGAAAATAAATATCATATCACATTCAGGGTCTATTTGGTGTTCAGTAAAAGCAAAATAAATAAATAAAATTCTACAACTTTTTTCGCCCCTTTCGAGGTGATTTAACATCTTAACTAACTAACAACTCTACATTTCCAGTTATTACCTATGTTCTGGATCATTATTTCACATTGTTTTCATTTAACTACCCATCTATTTTACCTTTATTCTCTTTATTCCTAATAATTACCCTTTCTAGCGCATTTTACTCATTATGGGATGCACCCTAAAAAGTGAAGAAAAGATTTTTTTTTTTTTTTTTTGGGCTCATCTTCTTAATCCAGATTTCTCAGGGGCCCTAACAAATACATGAGTTACATAATCTGAAAAGGCTACAGGACCATAGTTTCTGAAAGTAATAGAATTAGAGTTCTGAACAACAAGCATCAATCTTACCTTAACCTGAGATCATTTTGTCCATGCAGACGGTTTATGAAAAGAAACAGCACCATTTAGGGGCAGATGTCAGTAAAAGTCTAAGAATGTTCAAGAATTGAAACAAACATCAAAAGCCAACAAGCCTAGTGAAATGGAACTCACCCAGTCAAACTTATTTTCTGGGGGCCTTTCTGCAAGGATTTCTAAGGGAAACAAGGGTGTTGAATATGCCTCCTACAACAGTTCAAAAAAAAAAAAAGAAGATTATGCAAGCAATCTTGGTCCTTCGGCAATACATAAATGTCAAACCGTGTTTGAAAGTGTCCAGCAAATGGTACATGCTGCTGTTGCTCCTCCAAATCACTCATATGGCAGGTTTTGCAAGCAACATCAAAAACTCAAATGCAATTCCTCATTAACCACTTGTAGCTTTTGTACAAGCCATACAAGGCCAATGACATAGTTCAAAATCCCATGGGATCAACAGCTTGAGGAATTGCAACATGCAAAGGCAGAAGGACCACTTCTTCCCTTTATTTATAAATAATACATCCACAGATTGCACTCAAACCTGTAGTGATGCCTTTGATGGAACGCGGAATTTGACGACAGCAGGTGCACCGTAGTAGGTTCCTTTCACTTTCGATTCTAGGACAAACGCATGAGAAACAATCGCTCCACTGCAAATAACATATAATCACTTCAGCCAAAAGCAGTATGAAGTGAAGATCAGATACGAGACAATTTGCTGGAAGAAGAAACTCACGCATCAAGTCTTTCCCACGAATTGGAAGTATTTCCAGTTACTACATCAAATACTTCTGAAGACCAGCTATCATCACTAAGGCTTACATCGTAAGCAGTCCTGAAAAAACCACAAAAATGCTAATCACCAAGCTTGAACATCCTTACCATGCACAATCAAGTAAGCAAAAACATATGATGCAACAACTAATTCAATCACATGCCAGTAGAAATGAGGATGTTCTCATGATGCAGGATAGATTGTCCTAAATCAATAACAAGGAAAGCCTCTGAAAGAGAGGTAAGATCCTTTCACTAGGGAAAGAAAGGAAGAAATTAAAATGATGGCAGAAACAAATCGAAGAAATTTCAATTCATAAACTCAATCATCAACTGTAATAAATCCGTCTTAGAATTGAACAAAGCAACTCTATTTATAAGAAAATGGTCGAACTCTAAACCTAAACAACAAGCAACACAAAAAAACCTTGCATAGTAAGTAAAATAAAAATAGAAATAACATAAAGCAATTACCATCCATCAAACTTAATAAATCTTGAAATAACAGAAATTTCAGATATAAAGAAACCCTAAGTAGAAATCAGTCTCACCAAAATCACAATCTCATCATCATGGACACAAAATATTAACGGTTTTACCACATGGTAAGATCGTTAGCAAGGACCAACAATCTCATATCATCAGCCTAAAGGACCGAACCGTGAATATGACTACTGTCATGGGGACCATAATGAGAATATTCTCTGCATCCCGATCATATTCATTTTTACACAAAACCGCATCTATTGAAGCTCATTTATTTTGGGAAATTTAACTGCATATGGTTTGGTAATTGTTATATAAACTTTCTTTAGGAGCTTATTTCTAATTTTAGATTTCAGGATTCCTCGTCTCTACAAATAAAGTAGCCTACATTAGTAATAGAGTTAATTAACATTATAGAAAAATTCTGGTTCTATCTACCTTGTCTCCTCTTAAGTTCTTCAATTGTTCTTCTCTAATTCTTTCCTATTGTCTTCTACTCTATTCTTCCTCAATTCTTTCCTTCTTTAACTTTATGTACACCCTATTCTATGACAGATAGTACTAAACTTGGTCTTCGTCAATTCGGTACTGGAGCTTCTCTAATCTACTTCAAATTAGGATCAGAATCATGAAACTAAACAAAATAAGAGTGAAGTCCTCACAGTCCACCGTGCATCATCATCATCACAGGCTTCTGTCTTGTCCACCATCATCACAAACCACTTTCTGCATCTTCTGCATTACCACATCCGATTCTCATAATTGTGTCCACATATGTCCATTAACCACAGCAACTCATAGAAAGATCCACTCATATCTTTCTCCAACAAACCCCAAGAAGGCCAAACTGCTTATCTAGACACAAACATATACAAGCATTGCAATTTGGTAATAGTTAATAATTGCGTTCAAACACATTCACAATCAGACATTAAGTTACATTTTAGATGCCCTAATCAATCCTTCATCAATGCAGACAACACCAACTTTGCTGCTAAAGGGACATAGAAGAAAACCACTGGTAACTCACAATTTCGTCTGTCATCTGCCTCCATCCATAAATTCAACGTTGTGTAGTGCCACCTACACATTCAGATCCACCTTTCATTGCTACATCTGCCCACGTCCTCAGAAAAACAAGTACCCACCTCCTAACACATCTCCAGAAACCACAACTCCCATTAGCATCATCCACTGCTAATAATCTGGTTTTTCCCATCCATGTAAGAAAAAAAACCGAGAAACATAAATTTGCTCCTTTCACAAGGAAGCCCTCAACACCCTTCTGTTTCTGCAATTTGAAACCAGTTGTTGGTTAAATACTACTGGAATAATCCCCCGCATTTCAGTCACGTACTCATTTTAGATAAGGGAGCAACCTGGATTAGGTAAATAGGGCTAGGGATCAGGAGATCAAACCGTTCAACTTCCAATGATTTTCTTGTCTCTGGGCTTGGCAATTTTTAATGATCAAATCCTCTCATCTTTTAATAGTGTTTTTTTTAATGTCTTTTATTCATTTACTTGAATGGATAAAAGTCTTTAATCTATTCAAGCGTGCATTGGTATAAAAGAGTCAAGATATTTCATCTTACTAAATGTAGAGATTACAGCCAGTGAACGAATTGGTCAAAAGGATGAAATCCAGAATTTTCAGAAATCATGATCAGAGAATTGAAGGGCTGGGATGCGGAGAAATACGTACGCGGATCCACGATTGTAGACGTCGATTGAGACGGAGACTCGCTCGGCGCCGGATTTGAGCTTGGAGAGGGTGACCTTCTTATGTGCGAGTATGAAGGGGGAGTCAGAGATGGCAAGTGCGGACGAAAGAAAGAGGGCGAGATAGAGAAGAAACAAAGCCCGCGTTGAGTGATTACTCTTCTCCGCCATGGATGCTGGTAGATCTTGGGGAGGACAGGAGGAGGAGATCTGGAAGAGAAGCGATGAGATCAAGGAAGAGCCGTGAAAGGTTTTGCTAGGGGGGGAGGGGTTGGGGCACTCCAAAGTCAAACGCAAGAGTAAGAGGAAATGTGATATCTTTGGGGGACTTACCCGTCAAGGTTTATTTTCAAGTATATCCACTGGTTTCCCCTTAATTTTAAATATGTACATTGCATTTTTAAATTTTCAAATATACTCGCAAGTTTACATTAATTTCAAAAATTCCCATTTCATAAAAAACCATTAGTTAATTTTTTTAAAATACCCAAAATGCTCTTGTTATAAAATAATAAATGATAAAATGAATAAAAAAAATGATATCAAAGTGCTTTAAATTTAGAATTCATGTGCAATTAGGGCATTAATGAGTTATAACATTCAAATTGTCCAATTGTGTCATAAATTTGAGAAGCTTATTAGTAATTTCACATATTCTCTAATGTTGTTAGCTCACGGAATGATCATTTTTGGAATTAAATGCAACAAAGTGAATATATATGAAATTTTGGAAACATAGTAGATATATTTGAAATTATGGCTTATTGTAAAAAGTATATTTGAGAATAACCTTTTCGTAATCAAAGTTTTGCAATGAATGCTAAAAGACCACAATGGCCCCATATGGCCATATATTCCATTTCAAATTGATCTCTATGTCACTTTTGTATTTTTAATACTATTATGTTTAATAGAAAATTCATTTAATCTTAATATCATTTATATTATCATGAAAATCTATTCGTTTGCATGGAACATGAGCTTCAACTATTAACCTTTAAAATTAACATAATAAAATAGATTAATGCAAAATATTAATTTTAAAATCATATTTTAAACATCTAAATAATCTAAATATTAATTTTATAGTTTAATAGAAAGTGCTTTTTGTACTTCTAATAATAATAAATGAGTTATGATCTAATGCACCCAAGTATATTTAACTTTGGTAAATTAACAACAAAAATCTATTTTTTTTATTTTTAAAAGTTTTTATTTGTTAATCTATGTGTATTTAATATGTGTATCAAATTCTATTATTTTTAAACATATGTAGATATTTTTATAGATTTTTAAAAATCATTGGTGCCACTAATTTTAAAAAATTCAAAAAATATCTAAAAAAAAGGCAAAATTAATACATATGTTACATAAGGGGTGTTTGGTAATCCACAAAACCTTTTTAACTAAACTTTTTCCATTTGAAACTTTTTACTCTTTGCAATTATCCAATTTTCAAATTATTCTATATAACTATCTTATTTTTTAATCATTTTTATACAACTATTAATACGTTTAACCTATCTATTTTAACTTTATTTTCATTATTTATTACTCATATCATATTATATTATTTTCTCACATTTTAAAAATTTTTACAAAAAAAAACTGTTCATTAAAAGTTTTATTACTTTCAAACACACATTAATATTTATATTAAAAAATTTCGAAAAATATAAAAAATAGATTAAATACACAAGATGCACCAAGGCTAGGTGCACCGGAGTACCTCCAAAAATGTTCCTAAATAAACAAGTAACATCAACTAAAAATTAAATCAGGATAAAAATCTTCAATTTAAATAATTCTTTACTATTGATATTAAAGTCTTGTGATAATTCCCGAACGACAACGTATTATAAAAGTATGATAGAATAGGACGCCAGTAGGTTTTGAAAAATGAAAAATCAAGAAAATGATTTTGAAATAGGAAAAATTCCTCTTGCCCCTGCAAACACACATGAAATGGGGTATAATATTATTTAAGAGATGGCATAACATTATTTGGTACGGGGATCGTATAAAACTGAATATATTTTTAAATATTTTTTTAATTTAAAGAGGACTTCTTTGAATTTTTAACCTCAGCCTCATAAGGCTCCTCCTATGTTCACAAAATTCCTTTTATATTTTTAATATTTCATCTTAAATTTTTATCATACACATGTCATTAATAAGGTTGTTGTACAATTCGTTGAAATGATGATTGAATTACTTGATATTATAAGTTAATGGTTTACCATCATCATTGGAATCTTCTTATGGTTGAATAGTTATAATTAGGAAATTTTGAATAAACAAAATCATCTTTTTAGTGTAATAAATTATGCGTGTGTTGGTAGAGATAGAAATAAGAGCAAATGAGACATTTTCCCTTCAAAATATAAAAGAACTCATAACAGAACAAAAACTTCCCTGTGTTTTCTTGTCTAAAACATCATTGACATCCCTTCCAAAAAGCATTGAGAACTTTGACAGTATTTATCACCAAAGCTTAGAATATTGTAATATAGGCTGTATCAACTTCTCAGTCTAATTTTGATTCGGTGAAGTCATAACATTTTTTTTTGTCTCTTTAGGACGGTTTGGTTAAATCAACAATTTTAATATAAATATTGACTATTACTTAAAATTCTTTGTGATTTAATTCTTTAGACCTTATTTAAAATTCTGTGTGATTTAATTCTTAAGACCTTATTACTAGAAAATAGTAATTTAAAGATGAGTGAGGCCGGCCCATTTACATGTTTTTATAATTTTTTTGCTTTTTTATAAAATTATTATCATAAGTGTATTTAATTTATATATAAAGTTGTACTATTTTTTGACAAACTTATGTATTTTTTAAATTTTGAAAATGAGGGTTACTTTAAAAAATACATACACATGTCTAAAAATGGTAAAATTTTGAATATACATTACATGTACTTATGATAACATTTTTATAAAAAAAATAAAAAAATCGTAAATGGGAATTTTTAATAATTTTATTCATTTCCAAAATGATAAGTGAGATTGATACTTTTAAAATTATGAAAATTTATTTTCTTTTGTAAGCAAAAAAGAAATATGAAGAGTTTTTTTATTTTTAGGGTGTGTTTGGTTAGAGGTAAAACTTTTGGGGTGCGTTTGGCAATCCATAAAAAATGTCAACTTAAAACTTTTCAATCTAAAACTTTTCACACTCCATCACTATTATATTTTTTAATTATTTTTTCACATTTTCCTATACAAATACCCTACTTTTCAATCATTTCTACACAACTATCCACACAACTAACCTATTTATTTTAACTTTATCCTCTTTACTATTTATCATTACCCCTATCATATTACATCATTTGACAACTTTTACTCCTCAAAACTTTTCATCAAAAGTTTTATTCGCTACCAAACACACCCTTAAAAAGACATGGATATAGTACTCGATAAGAAAGCATATAAAAAAAGTGCAAAATCAGTTTAATGGATTCACATAGTTATGAATGTATTACATAAATCATAATTGGATTCGCATGGTTATTAATGTATTACATAAATCATAATCATCATACCTAACTTTGATGGTACTCTGAAACGCCTCTTGAAGCTAGCTATACGGCATCATAATCAGGTGACTAGTCTCAGTTTTCTTACAAATATTACCTCCTGTTTCAATGTGACAAGATTATTACACATTTAGGCCATGTGATATGGCCTATGCATGTTGTCATAAAATATATTTGAAAATTTTATTTCAAAAAAAAGAATTAATCAAATATTCTTTATTTAAAAGCATTCACAAACATTTATTTAAGATAAAAAAATATTGAAAAACAATTATAAAGCATGGGTAAAGAAATTAAAAGCAGTCTATTATTTTTCATGGTGATTCTTCAAAGGAACTTCCATCCTTGTTTCTTTTTCTTTCCTGCTCTCCGTGACTGGGTATAAACTTTAATTTCTATGGCTCGAATTGTATTATGTAATAGCTGTTAATTAATTTCTATTTTTGAATTAACATTTAGTTGCTCAAATTTTACACATACAATTTATTCTGTTGCTTGTATTTTGGACTTTTCATTGATATAATATCTATTAAAATTATATTGTATTGAATTTGTTAATTTCGAGATTAAAATTCCACAACCGAAACATATATACGAGCTGTTAATAATTTTAAAAATAAATATAGTTTCGTGTTAGAATTTCATAAATTTTGAAAAAATAGAAAATAATTAATCTGAATTAAAAACTTATTGCGAATCCACTTCGTGAGTATGAAAGCCGAAAACTTCACCACCGAAGTAAAATTAATTGTTATTGAAATTATTTTTCAAATATTTTAACAAGCAGATTAACTATTGCAAAAATTGAGCTGTTCAAACCCTCAACCACTTCATTAAATCAAAATGCTTGCGCCACTTCAGCGTAGTTGCTACTTGCTATGTCTGTTGTTTTTTCGTTGTTCTTAAAATATTATAATATTTAAATCGAACCTTCAAGATGCGACGTTTCCCCTACCTTCTGTTGCGTTCGGCTTAGTTTTATTAATTGTTCCTCTAATTACTGCCCAGCAAAAAAAAATTCCTTTAATCGTTCTTGTTAATAATTGAATTATATTAAATTACTAATTCATAAATTTTATCATTCATCTTATTCTGTACACATAGAAAAAACAATTTAATAGAAAATTTCCTACAAACTATGGGTGTGTTTGATTAAACAAAAAACTTTTATCTCTTCATAATTATTTTTTTTAATTATTTCTTTACATTTTCTGATAAAATTCCATATTTTCAAATATTTCTACACAATCATTCATACAACTATGAATACAATTTAGATGGAGTACTCAGTGGGTACAATAAAATAGTAAGGTAAGTTTTTATTTTTATACCCATAGGGTAGGACAACTTCCAAGTAAAAAAAAAACTGGTTCAAGTGAGATAAGGTAGGTTCCAAGGTTCGGGTTCCTGAAATCGACTTGAATTATTAATATATGGTGAATATAAATTTTGTAAAATATCTTTTACAATGAAAGACATGAATATATTATTTAAATATATAGAA
>JAXCLR010000001.1:55992946-56017552 GCA_035584095.1 Annona squamosa
TGGCTTAGTTAGGAAAGATGAAAGAAGAAATTGGTGAATCACAGATGAAAAGATAAAAAGAGGAAGTGGGAATTAAGCCAGTGCCATTGTCGCATACTACCACATTTCGGTTTTCCATCTTCTCCTGCAGTTGTTGTTCTTTGGAATGGCGATTATGTATGATGCGGGCTAACGTTACAACTCAGAACTGAGCGGCGCTGGATCCAAACGTAGAACCAACGTCTTCTCTTGTATGATGCGGGCTAACGTTACAACTCACTGACAAGTTGCGTGCACTGAAAGCAGAAAGAAAGAAATACTCTTCTTTCTTTTCTACGAGTAAGTGATAAAACTATGTTCCAGGAATGATAAAACTTTGGTAAGAAAAATTTTTCCGACATGCTTAAATGCACCCAGGCCAGGTGCACTGGGTGCATTTAATTCATTTTTAATATTTTTGAAATTATTTATAGAATCGGTAATGTGAATGTATCTCATATGTGTATTAATTTTTACTATTTTAAATTAATAAAAATATCGTTGATTTTTAAAAAATTTTAAAAATATTTATAAATCTCTAAAAATAGTAAAAATTAATATACACGTTAAATACATTTAGATTAACAGTTCTATTAAAAATTTTCAAAAAAATATAAAAATGTATTTACTCCCGGGTGCATAGTATCACATCTAAAAATTTTAGTATAAAAGTTTTTTATTTGAGAAAAATGGAGTGATATGGTAAAGATAATAATAAAGAATAAAGAGAATAAATTTAAAATAGATAAATTAGTTATATAGATAATTGTATATAAGCAACTGAAATAATAGTAGTTGTATAGAAAGATGTGAAAAAATGATCAAAAGAGCATAATTGTAGATAATGAAAAGTTTTATTGATAAACAAACATGTCTCTTCATTAAAAGTTTTTAAAATATGAAAAAATAATGTAATATAATAGAGAAAATGATGAAGAGTTAAAAGAATAAAATTAAAATGGATACATAAGATGTAATTGTAGTTTTGTAAAAATGATTGAAAAGTAAAGTAATTATAACGGAAAAAGTAAAAAAATAATTTAAAAATTAGATAGTTGTGAAGACTAAAAAATTTAGTTTGAAAGGTTTCATAGATTGCCAAACAACCCTTTTTTTATAATGGTTGAGAGAGAAGCATCCGTGAGTCAAAGACGAGAAAGCTGAAAGCACAGATTTAATTTACTTAATACTAACGAGAATAGAATAGTGAGCCAAAGTTTTAAATTCTATTCTCATTTGGGTTAAGTAAGTTAAATTTGTATGGGGTACAACGCTCCAACATGATTTTAGAAAGTCCGGTCCAATTGGATTTTTTGCCTTTTTTAAAATAAAAAATTATCAGTTATTGTTATGATTACTATTATTACTTTTCTATAGCAACTGTGTGCGTTTCTCGGAGTCTAATTCTATGCACCTGGTACAGTTAGTATTACTAATTGTTACTTTTCTATAACAACTGTGTGCTTTCTTGGAGTCTAATTCCATACACCCGGCTGCATACACTTCTTTTTTTAAAAAAAAAAAAATTGAATTTTTTTACGCAATTATTTATTTAAGTATATTTAACATGTTATTATTTTTAAAAATTTTTAGAATTTTTCGAATTTTTAAAAATCAGATGCCTTTGATCGATATATATATTAAATGCACTTATATTAACAGTATTATGAATAAAGTTTTAAAAAAAAAAAATTTAGAAAAAGGGTGAAATACACTCCCGTTCATTGAGGCTACACAGTATTAGCCTATTAGGCTCCTCATTTCTCAGTGTCAGCAGGGCTAATTCCAAACGGAAAGTAAGTCAATGATCCAGTGAATTTTGTATTAATAAATAAGCAATAATGCATTTTGAATGAATTTTAGAGTGTGTTTGACAATTTGTAAAAGTTGTTAAGTTAAAACTTTTCAATCTAAAACTTTTCACTCTTCGTAACTACTCTTTTTTAATTATTTCTTATACATTTTTCTATACAACAACTCTATTTTTCAATTATTTCTACACAACTACCAATACAACTAACCTATTTATTTTAAATTTATTCTCTTTACTCCTTATCATTACCCCTACAATATCACATCATTTGATAATTTTTATTTTTCAAAAATTTTCATCAAAAATTTTATTCATTACCAAACACATCTTTAATCGAAATAACGATCATTTACCAATTGCCATGATCCCACTTGCGACCGTTTGCAAAACTCTTTTCTTATTTTTAAAATCTTTTAATAAAACTGTTACATTTCATAAATCAAATTTTATCATTTTCAGAGATGTATGTACATTTATTTTTGAATTTTAAACACAGCGTTATTGTTTTCATTTTTAACATGTATAAATGATCAGAATGCTCGTATGTTTAAAACTAATAAATAAATAAATATACATTTCTAAAAATGCTAAAACTTTGTTTGTGGATTATGTACACATAGATTCATAAGTTTTTTTAAAATTTTATTTTATTTTATTTTATTTTTTTCATTTTGCTCTATCGCAAATGATCGCTGCCATTTGCAACTAGCCGCAAATGATCGGCCCGTTTTTAATCCTCCCATTAAAGTTGGGCGAGGCGATCATTTACTCCCGAGCAATACCATCATTTGAGTCCCGAATGATAGCCGCGTGCACTTTCATGTATTTTACCCTTTTTTTTAATTATTATTTTTTGAGTATGATACCGAATTTTCTAATTTTTTGAGAAAAATCCCTCAGAACCACAACAGTTGGTCATTATTTCTTTTGCATACACGATATTGTAAAAACTTCCTCAATACTTATAACATTTTATTCTTAATTTTTCAAACGCCCATTTGGTTTGTCTTAACACAAAACAAACGTTAATTGTATGTAGAAATATCGATTTTACCCCTACAATATTATGTAAATAAAGATGCAATAAATCCTACTTTGTTTTTATTATAATTTAAGCAAAATATACATTAAATCTATTTTACAAAAAATATAATAAGGATTCTATTTAGAATCTTTTTACAAATAATGTAGGGGTTAAATTTGACATTTTCACGTACAGTTACCGTTTGTTTTGAACTGAGACGAATGACATGGGTGTCTAGGGAATTATAGGTGAAAAATTGCAGATATCGGGGAAATTTCTGAAATGATGTGGTACAAAAGAAATAATGGCAAAATATTATGGGTACAAGAAGAATTTTTCCTAATTTTTTGATACTATGATGCATATTTTTTTATTTCAAAAATAACAGTTTTTGAGGTTGAAAATTGCCGAAGTATCTCTGCCCTGTTGATTTTGGAAATAACACACGTCAACATGAGTTCATAAAAGCTGTTATTTCACCAATTGACGTAAGTTCATAAAATTGACATATGCTCAGAACAAAGCCCTATATACTTGCTCTTAGCCTGTTAGCATACAACGGAGCCATTTGATACAAAAGAAGGGGGAGGAGAGAAAAAAACCAAAAAAACTACATTTGCGTCCTCAATCTTTTGGATGGACCTTGGTCAATAATGGGATCACGGGGCTGTTCTGATTGCTGTTGTCCTTCTGGTACTTTATCTCCATCTGCATTTGCTGGGGGTACATAACCTTCTGGGAATGGAGGCGGGGGCGGGGCAGGACCATGCTGTGCAAGGATTAGCAATAGCAAACACTTATGCCAACTACAATAGGACACCAACTGACAAAGATTTCAAACTCATAATCAATACAAGAAAAATAGATGAGGTTTCATTGTACAGCTTCTATGTAAGCTACCTGCACAGAAGCAGAAGCAGGACGTGATCTCGTATACAAAATGTCTTTTATATTTTTTTTTATATTTTCCCCCCTTTTTATGTGGGTCCACCGGTACATGATTCAAATATAAAACTTTACCATTTTGAGATTCTTGTATGCATAATTTTTTTTACACAATTTTACCATTTTTCACGTTCACGTGAGTGTGAAATAGGTGATAATTTTTTAAAAAAAATTTATAAGATGTATATTTATAAATATAAAATTGCTAAACTTTAGTACATGAACTAATATACATGACGTCACAAAAATAATGAAAAGATATACAAAAAATATATAATACGAAACTGTTAAAATCAAGTGCACAACATTATTATCCAGTACATTTATAATTTATGCATGCAGACTTTGCTTCTACGAAGCCCCTCTTATGTATATCCTATCTACTTTTAATATCTTATTGCTAGATGGGAAATCTAACCCACTTATTATATTTAACATCATTTGTTTAATCAAAAAACTAAATTTCACCCAAATCAAATATGTGTTGGGTCACATCTGCTGAAAAATATAAATATTTATGTGTAGATTATGAAGAATGTTTAGATCCATTAACATATGTATTAAACTATAATAATACTTTATAGAATTATTTATACAGATGTTAATAATATTTTAGATAGATTAGATGTTTAAAATACAATTTCGAAATTAATATTTAGTATTAAATTATTTTATTACATTGATTTTACATATTTATAAATGGAATTCATGCACAGTGATACTAGATGAATGAAAGAGTTTTCATAACAACATAAATGATACTGAATATAACAGATGGAGTGAATATTCCATCAAGCAATAAATAAATAAAAGGAATTATATAGAAAAATGATTTCATAAAAGCAAAGGTCATATAAGACACACAAATAATGATCCTATACACCTGGTATATTTTGTATTCCTTATTTTTTTTTATTTTTATGAGGGCCCAAGTGTATTTAGTATATATAGTAACATTTTACCATTTTCATATATTTTTCACAAATTTTCAAAAATAAAAAATGTTCACATATCTCACTCCCTTTCACATGAAAAATGGTAAACAAATTTATTTTTGAAACTTTTTCAAATACATAAAAGAATCCAAAAATGATTAATTTTTTTTGGATTAATTGTAAAATATTACATCTCATCTCATATTATAATCAAGCTTAATAATCCACATGGAAGGCAACAAGAAGCTCACATCTATCAACATAAGAGACAACAAGTTCTCATCTATCTATAAGAGAGACAATAAGCTCTTATCACAAAGTCAACACCCACAGGAGAAAATTGAACTCGCGTTGCTGGCTCTATTGCCAGTGTCTGCGATCAACTGGGATGACTCTTGGTTGGCCCAGTTGGCAAAAATGATTAAATTTGATATATGAAATAAATACACTTTGACTCACATAAAATTAAAAAGAAAACAAAAGATAGAAAGGTCGTTACTTAGCTATGTAACAACTGGGTATATAGGATCATTGTACACACACACAGATACCTTCCGTTGTAGCGATGCAAGAATGTGATCTACACGTCTAACTTCTTTAAGATCCATTGATTCTTTTCCAACCTTTGGTTCAAAGCTAGCACCTTCGTTTTCTGCATCAACTGCAATTCAAACAACACAGGATTCATGTCACCAAAGAAATGTATTTCTTGTTGCTTAAGTAATGGTTTAGTAGTTATTTTATATAAATAAGGATGCTCGGTCCATGTTTAAGACAGCTTATTTTAATAATTAATTAAGTGCTACTTGGTTTCACTAATCTCTCTATGTTGCATTTCTATAATTCCATTCAAGTTTTGAAATCCCTAATCTTCAATTTCCTTCCATTTTTTTCCATTGTTCCTCCTTTTAAGATGATCTTTCCTCTTTCTTGTAATTCTTCTCTACTTTTCATGCAACAAGTCCTAGGAATACACTTGATGGAAGGCCCATTTGTCACCAAATCCACACAACCATCCATCCAATAGGCCAGTGCAGAAAACCTGAAGGAACGCTTAGGAGGCTGAAATACATTCATAATTGCGTAATACAAAGGAATAAATGAGTAACAAGGTCAAGGAAACAACACAACTAATTTGCAAAGGCAGATAAAGTACGTAAAATTTTGCTCAGGACAAACATCAAGGATTACAGCCACCATCAGCAAATGAGGAGCATATGCAAGTAGAATAAGAGTTGAGAAACTGCCAGCTATAGGTTCATTCATAATGTGCTCGCATAACCAGTAGTCATCTAAAACTACAAGAAACAAACATGCGAGTCATGTGAAGTGCCAGAAGTTACATACCATATCCAATCTTTTCCAGTTTTGATGCTGCAGTTGTAAAAACCTTTGATATGTAATACAAGGCCCGTGCCTGTCACATTTCCAACCAAATGAATAGCTCCAGAAAGACAACCATGGAATTATGCACAAGGGAAGTATTTGATGGAAAAAATAGCAATCAGTAAATTTAAGGAATTTAGACTCTTAGACAACGTCTTTGACATATCGTCCAATAAAGGATGTCACCCTCAGCCAAGATGAATAGCTGTACAGTAGTTGCATACACAAGCTCAATTAGTTTGTGCAAACCAGCACATTATCATTATTCCCATCAAAGATCGAACGACAATATCTAGCCATGCTGCAAGTCAATGCGGGTCCACAGAGTAGAAACCATGATTTCAATTTCTAATTTAAGAATATGAGGCAGTCTTAATTACTCATTTCACTGACAAAAATAGCAATAGTTTGCAGCATCCAATTATGGATAACTTCAAACCAACCTACCAAATCAAGAAAACGAATGTGTAAAAGAGACATAAGCTTCCATAGACTGCTTCAAGGAACTTATAAGGATGGAAGCGATGACTAAAAATAAAATGATTCATTCTGCAAAGGTCACATCCTGATACTTGCCTGCCTGTGCAGGTTTCCATTAAAATGAAATACATTTTTTTAAGAGGACAGAAGACTTGTGGTCTCATCTGAGTGCAGAACAACTACTGTCTTTTCATACATAATACAGAAAAAAAGTTATATAGGATTGAAATGATTTTAGTGAAGCTAATGAACATCTGAATGGGACCGTCCACCATTTACAAGATATTTAATCTATATATACACATTGGGACAAACACTGACACTTGGATTCAGTTATTTCGTGCATTGCGGATATTACTCTTGAGTAACTTTGAGAGCATCTCTAAGGTCATGCAAATATCATGATTTTAGACTTCAAGTAAGCACAATCAACTTTAGAGTACAACTCTCTTACATGTCTCTACAAAGAGATTTAGTCTAAAATGTACATTGTAAATTTGAGCATAAAAGACTTTGGCCATGATTTGAGTAACTTAAAGAGCATTTAATACCATTCATATGCCATTAGTTGGGGGGAAAAAATTCACCACATACAAGAAAGATGCATGCTTCAAATTTGAATCTTGAGAGAATAGTGTCAACAAAAGCAAATACAAGAAAAGCAGAAGCTTACAATTCGACTTGCAAAGACATTGCAAAGTTGTGGTGCTTGATAAATTGAACCATCCAATATGTAGTATGTGAGCATAGGGGCGACTTTCTCAGGCCCATCTCTCTTCTGCTTTCGTATAACAAAGAGGTGTGGCTCCATAACTTCACTAAGCATGTATTCATTTCCTGTCATCTTACTACATGACAAAAAACATAGATCATCATTCTGCAATGCATAAAAGGAACTAAAATTACAAATAATGAATGATAGAGTGCACAGTGTGAGAAAATTAAAGCATGCTGGTGTAATAGTTGGAATTATGACAGATAAGTTCATTTTTAAAACACATTTCAGTTGCTTTTCCTTCAAGCAAGAGAACAGCGAGTGCATAAAGTAGTCTGGAAAAAATTTTGGGCTGTTCATCATCATGCAAGGAATTAAAACATGAAACCAGTAAGCTAACGACCTCCACAATTAAAATACTTACAAGTAAAAGCCCTTCCTCTTGGGAAAAGATCTGCATAATAAAAGACAAAACTAAAGAAAACTTTTTCCGAACTTGCTCTTTTTTTCACCTTTTATTTTTCTTGTCATAAAATAGTTCTTAACAACCTTCTGAATTATTCTTTGTCGTGTCAATTGCCAGTGTTTTTCTATAGTTATGTTCATCCAAGAGCAATATTAATATTATGCAAATCTCTAGCCAAAAGTGCAATAGCTCTGACCATGACATTCCCAAGACCACACATCTTAATTTCGTTATTGTGCTTGTATAGCAAAAACATCTGTAAGGATTAAGGTACTTGTAAGGCATTCCCTTGCACAGTTGCACCATTCACATATCAATATCACCAATTTATTCATCTAAGTGATGTCTAGCAACATCAAGTAGTTATTAGGGTGAAAAACAATGACCTTTTCCATAGTTGCCTCCTAAAAATAGTGACAAAGGAATGTTGTTCAAATTTAGTGCAAAGGAAGATAACTGAGGACACTAGATGAGAAGAGCTTTCCACCTAAGTAACAGCCAACAAAGCATCTAGTTGTTGGAACTATTTTCAAAACAATGATACAAACATTTCTTCATTCATAAACAAGATTGACACATGGAAAACACTAATTATCTTTTCCCCCCTATCCAGCCTTTCTTGAAGTTGTGTTTTCCAAATTAAACATCTTTCTACATGCAATTCCAAAGTTAAAACAATAATTGAACCATTCTCATTAAGGAAAGAGCTTAAAACTTTGTATTCAGCATTTTGGATTCACATGTTGAATATTTCCACTAACGGAGTATACCAACCTTCATCCATACAATGATTTCTATCCAAGGATATTTGCTTCAAGATCAATATTCAGATCTATTTCACGAGCGAGAAAAGATGGGGGACTAGCACAAGGAAAGATGAGAACAAATTATAACAAAAATAGATATGTGTTTACTCAGTCAAATCTCTCATGTGCACGACATTGCATGACTTACATAGAAGGCAAATGGGATTTTCAACCTTATCAAGCTATCATCAGCTTCTTTCCTACCTCAGGTCAAGTACATGAAACTTGTAATGACATTCCTAACAATCTTGAACCATGTCCTCAATAAGCACAAGTATTTCTACCATCAAACAATGTTCCTAGATAAAATCCGTAGGCGTCATCAAAGTCCATAATATCATACTTGAATAAATATATGTAGTCTTCCAAAGAAGAAGCAGCAGTAGCAGCAAGGACCAAGGGAATGGATTTATGATTTCTTACGAGAGATGAGAAAAGTCCAGGGGATGTATGGATCGCATCCGTAGTTGCTCATTGTTGCAAGTCCAGTCATAGAAAGGAGAGAGAGCGAAGTAGTCAAAGACGAAGTTGCGATCAAGTGGGTATGTGTTCAGCCACAGCTGGTCTCTAAAGCAGATTCCCGTCATGTCTGTCCCTGGAGGTGGTGGCATTGTCGGATTCCCATTGAAGTTTGGGTTACCAACAGCCAGATTTGGTGGAGGCACTGGTGCTGCAATTCATTTGTAAAATTGTCACAAAATTTAAATTGGTTTAATATGCAAAATATAAGGCAATGACACAGTAATTCATATGTTACTTTTTGCCGAATATCATTCTCAATTAAGTCATTAATATGTAAAATCTAACAATCCACATAATGATACCTGAATCTCTGGTGGCCATGGGTTCTGACAAACTCTCTTGAGCAACTGTAGACTCTTCTGCAAGAACACCTCTATGTTTTGGATGCATATCTTACAAATAAAAATAAAAAAAATTACATCTATTAGCGTTCAACAAACATTATTATCTTGACTACAAGAACTGCAAGTATTAAACCAAGCACTTTTCAATAAACGAATACTTAACAAACTTCATACTTCCAAATCTTTAGTATAAATGTTCAAACATGATATTTTTCAGGTTCGTCATCTAGGATTCACATTCATCACTATGTACATGCAATTATACCAATACACACCATGCACATTTTGATTGAAAGACACTATCATATAGCTCATAGTAGGAGCTTTGTTGTAAAATGCAATCAAAGTTCGCAGTAGCATAGCCAAAATGTTAAGTGCACAACTCTCACTTACTAAGCACATATTAAATAGAATGACAGCCGTGACTCAATGAAGCTGTTTAGTTGTCCACTTTGTTTGATGAAGCTTTCATGGTCTAGTAGAAGCGCATACAGTCATCATAGCTAACGCTGTCATCTCTGAAGATCATGTTGCTATCCCCTTCTAATATCAACAAATCATGACCACAAAGACAATCTCATGGTGTAGCTGTTTAGAATATTTCATCTCGTTAAGGTTTTCAACTTCCCGGTTACACATTCTATTCAACTAATAAAGTGATTTCCCCACTTAAATAGCATGATAAAACATGCATGCTAACTTAAACTAGAACGTTTCTGAAACCTGCCCTGCACAGATGGTTTCTAATATTTAAGCGCATTCATGCATGGCTCAGAAATACTTAGGTTCACTTGCAGCCAAACTTTGATTTACAGCAAGAACAAGTGGGAAATTAGGTAGATCAAGATTACAAAATCAGGGATCGAAAAGTCCAAATACGGTGCATTGGTTCAGCCATAAGCTTGTTTCTTTAATTCAGCTCTCGGTCCCAGCAGATAAAGGGATTTTGGGAAATCAAATGGATATCCAACCTCATGTTGACTTGAGTAGCCATTTTTCGAACTTCATAAACCCCAACAAGAACCCTTGTCAAACCCCTTCTGTTGCGATGGAATCTGAGTAAAAAGAAGAGAAAGGGGTGATAATGGCTAACCTGTTGGGAACAGCACTTCCAGCGCGCCCTCTCTTCCCCTTCCTCTCCCTCTTCCTCCTCCTCGCCAACGCTCACCGGCAGCAAAGGGTGTCTCCCCTCACGATCCTACCCTCTTCTCGCTTTTCTTATTTATACTCCGGCGACAGCAATGAGATTCTTCCCGAGATGCGCGAAGGCAGCAACGAAGGATTTCAGGCATCTCCTTTCGGACCTCTCCGGCCTCTC
The DNA here is from genome assembly GCA_035584095.1 of Annona squamosa. Lineage (NCBI taxonomy): Eukaryota > Viridiplantae > Streptophyta > Magnoliopsida > Magnoliales > Annonaceae > Annona > Annona squamosa. The sequence continues at coordinate 56,003,719 of JAXCLR010000001.1, forward strand.
GACGGGCACCAGGGATGGACGAAAACAAGTGGGAGGCCCTGCCGCAAGCGCGCACGATTTGGCTAAACGTGTTGAACTTTAATAATGATTAACTTAACATAATTCATAAATCTCAGTATGACGCACTTAATTTCGACTGTGTTTTGGAAAGTGATAAAAGTTTTATATAAAAATTTTTAAATGAGTAAAAAATGATGTAATGTGATATGAGTACTAATGAAGAATAAAAAAATAAATTTAAAATAAATAAGTTAGTTATATAGATAATTTTGTTGAAATAATTGAAAAATATGATAGTTGTATGGGAATATGTAAAAAAAAATAAAAACTTAAAGAGTAATTGTAAATATTAAAAAGTTTTGGTATGGAAGTTTTTATGTTTAATAAATATAAGGGTGTGTTTGATAAAATTTTTGATGAAAGATTTTTTACGTAAAAGATTTTATAATATGAGAAAATAATATTATATAATAAAAATAACGATGAGGAATAATGATAATGAAGTTAAAATAAACATATTATGTGTATATGTAGTCGCATAAAAATGATTAAAAAGTATAATAATTTCATAGAAAATAATCAATAAATAATTAAAAGATGGGATATTTGTAGATATTAAAAAAAATTAAAATTTTGAAAAATTTTAGTTGTTAACAAACACCCCAATAGTTTAAACAAATTCTACGGGATGACAAACAGCCAAATAGAAGAAAGAACGACAGCACGAGGAATTTGGATGTGTTTTGGTCGATTGGATTCGGTGCCGGCACTAGGTTTGCTTCTGTAATCAGTTAAATCATCCGCCCAATTTTAACGATTTGAGATTCCGTGTGATGCCTTAATGGATTGCTTTATTACATCTAATGGATTTATTGTGCTTAAAAATATTTATTAATTAAAAATGTAGTTATCACATTGACAAAACTTTTGGTTTATTAAAAATGTAGTTATCACATTTACTTCGGTACTTATCTCAAGTATAGTTGTGTTTCAGAAGGGAATAAAAATTTTAATAAAAATTATTTGTATAAAAGTTTTGGATATGTAGAAAATGATGTGATATAACGATGACAATAGTAAAAAGTAAAAAAATTAAGTTAAAATAGATATATTAGTTCAATAAGTAATTATATAAAAATAATTAAAAAGTAGAGTAGTTATATAGGAAGATGTAAAGAAATGATTAAAAAATATGATACTTGTAGAAAATAAAAAGTTCTTGATTAAAAATTTAAAAGTTGAAAAGTTTTTCATGTATCCAAATATGCCCTATATTGAATAACTAAAATTGACTTTTTGAAACAAAATAAACGTATTGGATTTAATAAATTAATCTATTAGGATACAAGATAAAGAGATTTTTTGGAAATTTTCAAGGAAAACTCTCAAAGAAAAATAATACAAAATTATATCTATCCAAGCACTATTGATAGAAGGAACCGGACGTGCACCCGGATGCATTACTTCTTTTTGAAATTCATATATGGGCCCCGAAGTTTACGCATGTGGTTTTAAAATTTTTATTTTTTAAATTTGAAAATCGAAAAAAAAAACCTATTTTAGTGTGCTAGCATATGAAAATGGGCTTTTTTAACAAAAAATTTGCAGAAGTAGTAAAACAAATTAAAATGCAGAAACTATATAAAATAAATTTCATTCTTTGTGAGTAAAATCCCTAATCCAGTGGACATTGGAGCCTAGCATTCAGGTGGGCCAGGGCTCTTTAAATTGATTATAGGCATAGAAGCCTGTCTTGGCAGTGTTGTCATCTAAGAATAACCAGTGTGGGTTTATTTTGCATTGCTTTAAGCGTCCACCTTGTCATAAATCAGGGTGCAGTGGAAAGTTTTAATGGCGTAGAAGTTTTTTAATTAAGAGAAAATAATATAATATGGTAAGAGTAATGATAAGAAGGAAAAAAAATAAAGTCAAAATAAATAAGTTGGTTGCATATGGTAGGAGTAATGATAAGAAGTAAAAAAAATTAAGTCAAAATAAATGAGTTGGTTGCATGGGTGGTAAGATAGAAAAGATCGAAAGGTAAGAGTAATTATATAATATGTGAAAAAACGATTAAAAAATAAAATAGCTATGGAGAGTAAAAAACTTTAAATTGAAAAGTTTTAATTTAAAAATTGTGTTAAACAAATATGCCCTAAATTTAACTAGGCGTCTGGATGCAAATAAATTAATACACTCCTTTCTCTATATATTCTAAGGAAAGTTAGGATGAGTTACCGCGTGCTGTGGCAGCACGACATATATCACCTTTCACGAGCAAGTCTAGTACGGAGCACAGGTAAAAACTTCTTTTTCTCATACACTCTTCAAATTTTGGTTTAATATTTTAACTACTTAATTATGCTTTTTTTTTTTTCATTTTATTTCCGTCGCGTGACTCCCATTGGAAAGAAACAGCTGCCCGTGCATTGAAAGAAGACACTTTCACAAACCATGGTCAGCATCTTGACCTTCAATCTGGCGTGGGCTTTTAAACTGGATGCGAAAATCGGAATTAGAGAGGCACAGCCAATCAATCCACCGACCGTGGTTTGCTTCGGCGATCTTGAAAACGAAAAGAATATACCCGCTTGTCACAATAATCTTTTTTATTTTGTTATTATTTGTTCTTGCAAGTTCTCATCGTCTGTTATCATCCTCAAGCATGGGTGGGGTTTATCTATCACCACTCTCTCAAGGTAGAAATCTGAAAATAGTTATTGCAGTGGAAGTGCAGTCATGTGAATCAACGTATGACAACATGCTCTGAGGGTTGACATATAGGTAGCCCACATGTTTGTGGAGGTTAATTTTGCTCTGAAGCATGACTCAGGAGCAGGAGCCTGCTCCTACCACGATAACAAATAAATACAGGAATACTTTTAGAGAGAGAATCACAAAACTGAAAAAACCAATGCCTTTTGCAATTTTATGATGGGTTTCGTATTATATAAATGTATAAGTATTCATCCAATGTCTTATTTCTAAAATACAACAAGTTGTTCTTTTTTTCCTTCAGAATAAATATTTTTCAAAATTTCCTCATAGATATGCTACAGCCGAGCAACTCAGGAGCAAAAGAATAATATTTAATGATTAGCTGTGGGGACAAAGTTAGGGTACAGAATTTGTTGAGACAGCTAAGCTTGCCATCTGCTTCAGTCCTTGGGTTTATTCCTCATTGCTTTTCGCTTGTTTGCATCCAGGTATTTCTTCCTCAACCGCACTGCTTTTGGAGTAACCTGCCAACAGTATTTGAAGAACTTTTCATGGATTATATAAACAAAGACTGCCACTATAAAACACCCACAAGAGAAAAACTGAATACTTAGGTCTGACAGTCCAACTGAGGGATTCCCTGAGCTCCATATACATGTACAAGGGCTTCCATTTCATAGGCTTTGCTCAAACATGTCCGTAATTCATGATTCCCTTCATTGATCATGCTTAAAATTGTTTTCCAAAGTGATGGGCGGAGATGCCCAAGGAATCCATATACCAAGTACCCATGAAATGCTGAAGCACCAAAAGTTATTGGACAAAAGCAAACAGAATTGTGGGAGAGAAAAACAGCATAGATAGACACCTTACCTCAATTAGCTCATCAGCAGCAACATATCCAATCGCTTCTTCCAAAGTCATCTGGACAATACAAACTCACGAACAGTTAAAAACTAAGTCTCATTACTTCTCAAAGGGATGCTAACATGCTATGCTTTGATAACAGTATCTTCCTAACAAAAGCAGTGTTGGGTGGTGCTAGTAGAACTACTGAATGGTAGTGACCAAACTAAAAGAAGCATCAGATAAATCGTGAAGGATAGCATCACAAACAAAGACACCTTCAAACATACCGGACGAGGTGGGGACAACCGCACATTTTCATCCTTGCCAGCAGCACGCATATTTGATAGCTCTTTTGCTCTTACAGGATTGACCTATTGCATCAAAATCAATTAATATGTCAACTTTCCAATTGGATCCACTTGATCTGAGCATGATCTTAGCATGTGTTACAAAAAGAACTAAATCTTTCTCCTTACATCAAGATCAGTATCCCGCGAGTGTTCTCCAATTATCATCCCATCATATGCCTGCATAAAGCAGAAAGAAAAATACTTGAGGAACTGGGCATGATAGAATTAAGCTGCATTACATTGTTTAAAGATCTTTTTTTTTTTTTTGAAATAACAAAGCCAAGAAAGATCCAGAAATGCCATTTTCCTTTCTCAGAAACACAAATCATCTGTCAGCACAAATTGATGGATGGAAAAGGAGAAGAACGAAGATTCAGGAAAGGCCATCTGAAGGAACTAACGTCCATGCCAGGAGAGACGAAGAGAATTCCACGAGCCTCTAAACTCATTAGTGCATATGCTGTAATGGTCCCATGGCCCATGGATACCTGTTTCACAAGTAGACTGTAAAATTAGTCAAACAGTTGAGACAGCAGTTGAAAGTTGATCACTTTTGAGTTGAGATTCACCAAGCATTTAAATAATTTTAGACCATGTGTTCATTCATTCTGCTGAAGGAAGTGCTAACTTAAGAAAACAGGATTCCAAAACCACCAATAGGGCAGATGCGGACATTGTCATATAAACAACAGTACTGAAATGCTGGTCGAATCACTGATCTACTACTCACTCTGAGAAATCACCTATGGCGGAGGTCAGAACAACAATTATTCCTGATATGGGTCACTATGATATGGTTTCTTTGACTGGTTGCACTGAGACTACGATATGGTTTCTCTGACTGGTTGCACTGAGAGTTGCCAATATATTGATTGGCTGCCTCCATCTTGTTGCCATTTTTTTATCTTCCAAATTATCCCAACAGGAGATCTGTAGCAGATTCAAACTGACCAAAAAGAAAGCACCAACTCCACTTCCGTATCTTGCATTTATGTTCTTCTTGCCCTGACAGATCTCTCTCACTTATTAAAAGTCTGGAATCCCATGTTAACACTTAGTTGAATATAATGCAAACTAAAACTTCTTCCAATGCCATTATCAAAAAAAAAAAAAAAAAACTACTTCCAACGCATTAGCTCATCAACTAACTAATGGACCCTACATATATTCAACATTTATGTGAATATGCACATGCAGAGTGCTGTGTTGACCAACTGCATTGGAAATATTCCAGATCATGCCATAATTTTTGTTCAATAACACCACAGGACACAAGTAAACAATAAATAATCTGCCTCAATCATTTACTTCAACATGATTCAGAACGAATCCAAGAAACTGCAGTTGGCTATTAAATTAAATAGAGCACAAGCTTTCTTATGATTAATCAAAGAAACTATAAAGATCTCAGTTCTCAGCTGAAAACAATCTTAAGTAGGGACCATACCAGCACACCTTTCCTGACATTTCCGAGTGGACCTCGATGCTTTGAATAGGCTGCAAAGTCAAAAACATTTGACGGAGCTGTCATCCTTATGAACCAAGGATAGAAGTATGCATCAACAAACTTGCAAGTTGCGAGCAGAAAACACAAAAACGAAAAATTGCATGAACTTAGTATTATAAGTCTCTGAGTAAGGTCACTATATCTTCAGATTCATCCAGGAAATTTTCAGAGACAGATCTACTAAAACTGCATCTGCATAAAATGAGGAATGATTGAATGTGATCTAAACTTCAGTAAGATGAAGATAACTAATTCATCTTATGATTTAATGATGTGGGAAAACCAAAGGGCATGCACCAAGAAATTATTGCATGTCAACACAGGCTGAATGCCCATGAACATTTAAGTAGTTCACAGCATATCTTAAAATATATACAGAACATCCACGTCAAATACCCCAATCATTTAAACTTTGAACCATAAGCATAGGTTCATAATTCCAAATTTGCAGAAAGGTAAATGAATATACAGTAGGATGAATGCTTACTCAAAAAAGCACGGTGCATAAATCCAGTACCATGTGTGTCACTACTAAACACACTTCTGTAGCCAACAAGACCCCTGTCAGGTTACAGCCAAATACAAAATCAGCCATCCATCCAGTAAGACTGAAGATTGAGCTACAAGGTGCACATGTCAGAACGTGCTTAATCACATAAAAAATGCCGGCAGCTAAAAATAACTAAAAATATTCTATTGCCTAAAGCAAACAAGCTTAGTAATTCCAATAATCACATAAGTGTTAGAAAACAAAAAAGAAAACTCAAACACGAGTATAGGACATACCTTGATGGACAAGTTAAAGATAATCTAGTCCTGCCAACATGCCCAGCAACTGGACCCATGTCAATAATTTCAGCCCGCCTATGTGACAGGGCTTCCATAACAAGTCCAACATGTTCCTCATTGACCTGAGACATAAGCATAAAAGCAATAATTGGAAGTGCTTATGAAGAATCAAAGCAAATACGTCTTTTGCAAAGGTGTTGAGATATTGGAAATACCTCAACTGTCACCTCTTCTATAGGCTCAAGTTTTTCGCCATTTTCAGTTTTATACCTGAATCAATGATAAGAACATAATATTATTTTCTATCAACCAAGAAAGTGGGTGGAGTCATTTTGCTTGATTTATTCACACAGGTAGATAGGTTCAAAAGTGAATACAAAGAAGACGTGAACTATCAATGAACAGGAATACAGAACCAATGATGGGTTCCATTAAAGTCAAGGAGAACTCACATGACATTTGGCGGTGAAACGGAGAGCTCAAACCCTTCGCGCCTCATGTTTTCAATTAAAATACCTGTTTTATCAGGAAATGGTAACCACATGTATTCAAGCCTTCTCGCCAGAAAACTTTAAACTGACTAAAATTGTTCACAGGATAATAAATGACGCAAAAAATATAAACAAATTTTAAGCAGCTAGACATTCAACAAGCAAATTCAAAGTTCAGAAATAGTCTCTGCAATCTCCATGAACTTGAGTAATCAGAGAAAACAGGATGAAAACAGAAATCTCAAAGGACAACCACAAACCTAGCTGCAGTTCGCCTCTCCCTTGAACTTCATAAGACTCTGAGAGTGGGCCTGGCAGCACATTTATGGCCAGATTTGTTTCTGCTTCAGCCACTAATCGGTCACCAATTTTCCCTCCTGTTAACTGAAAAATTAGAGAAATCAGCTAATCATAGATGGGGAAAAAATGCTCTGGCAATAGTTTAAGCCTTCACCATAATTTGCCGGAAAGATCAGTAGAATAGATTCTGGACACAAATGTCATGGATTTAAAAGCCCAAGATCAACCAGTAGATAGCGTTCTTGTTCAATACAAGATCTAGATTTCAGGACAATAATCTCCTTTAGCCAACAGATAATAGTAAAGCAAGGATAGCAGGCCAAAAGGGTCACATCTATTCAAATGAGGTCTGAACAAATCAAATTATTCTTCCTGTTATCCCTTTCCATAAGCTCAAATCAAGCCTTTGAGACTATCCATAAGTATCTTACAACTGCAAGTATAATTAGCTGGTGGAATAAAGAAAAATTGGACAGTTGAATGAGCTACAACATGAGTAACTTACATGGGTCCCATCACGTCCAGCCAATGGAGAGTCATTAACACCAAAAGTCATGGAAATGGTTGGCGGATCTAATTCTATTGTAGGAAGTGCAGTCATAACCTGAAAATTGTGATCATCAGCAAGTTCAGAATTAGCAGAATTCAGCAGTATTTTCCATACAAAAAGAGAGATCCATCAAAAGCTTAAGACAGTTTCCAGATAGAAAAGGAAGTGCATAACGCAAAGCATGAAAACTGTTCTATAAAGTTCTGCATTGTTGATAGAGTAAAAAGATTAACAATGCTGCAAAAACCAAATGAAAGAGCTTCATGAGATGCTACTGTAAAACTTTGATTTTCTTTCTATCTTTTTTTTCTTAATTAGTCTGAATGATATAGAACTGTTTTGACATTACCAGACTTCTGTCCATAGGAAAGACTAAGAAGAGAACCCCAGTAGAAAGAACATAAATTGGCAACCAACAAGATGGATCACCCCTTAAAATATGAATGAAAACAGGCACCTTAAGAATAGCAGCTCACATGTGAATGGAAATTTAGTAATTGGCAAACTGCTAGAGTATTGCAAACAGCTCTTTTTTTCATGTGGATGTTCCTGTGTTAATAACAGTATCAAATTTGCTACTTATTTGTAGGTCAAATCATCCAGCCCACACAATGCCTAAGCAGCCAAACAATTTTCGCATTGGAAAATGAGGCTAAACTCTCTGTCAATGAGCATGAAATGCTAGCTTACCTCCACATTTGCTACAGTGTGACCAATTGACGGACTCGTCAAACCAGCCATTGAGACTATATCACCAGCTCCAGCACTTTCAATCAGAACCATGCTTGTACCTTTCTTTTTCATGAGTTTCAGAATCTGCATGAATAATTTCACATGCTACTTTTTAAGATCAAAATCATCAACCAACTTCATAATGGGACATGGACACAGTTAACATTTCAATATGTCAGGCTGGTTAATTATAATTATCTTAAACTTCTTTACTTGACATGATTAATATTTAAATATGCAAGATTGGTACTCATTTTCAATGGAGCAAATACATTAGCTACGATCCCATGCACATGGTTAACACTTCAATTTGTCAAACTGGTTGTTCAAAATTATCTTAAACTTCATTACTGGACACAGTTAATATTTTTATATGTAAGACTGGCACTCATTTTCAATGGAACACAAACAGCCACTAGAATTCGGGTGCACATGCGAAATGACAAACCTTTCCTTCCTCAATTTTCTCGACTCCAGAATCTGTAGTACGGAGGCCATTTACTCTATCCCCAACACGAAGAACTCCAGAGGATATGCGTCCAGTTAATATTCGACCAAGATAAAAGTCACGCTCCATCATTGAAACCTACAAGGGACTGTCAGCATCTTTTTCAATGTTCTCAAATAAAGCAAAGAGAAAAATAAAAAGGAGAAGTCCTCAAAAATATACATAAAGCAAGTGTACAAAATGCATATGCAATTATTGATTCTTAATGTTGTGAAAAGTAGTGAATGCCTGATGCCTAAACCACTACGGATTTCTTCAATAGTGGTGATATTAGCTGCAGCTAAACCATTTTGAAATAGATAACATAAAGTTCTTCTTTAATCAAACTAAACATTTATAATGATGGGAAATACAGATCACATAGGTCTATCATTTTAGTTCTTAAAAGAAATAACAAATTAAAATAGGCTGACAGCATTACCAACCAGCATCTGTAAAGGTGCATGAAGGCTTGCTTTCGGTGGAGGCACATATCTTATGATAGCATCAAGTAGTTCTGACATATTCCTTGCATCACCAGTAGGACCTTTTGTGAAGGTAGAGGACGCCCATCCCTCCTTCGCAGACGCATAAAGAACAGGAAAATCTAGTTGCTCCTCTGAGGTGACCAAGACAACCAAGAGAGAGAGAGAGAGAGGTTTCTTAGAGGACTCAATGGATGATGCAAAGAAATCTATATACAGAGCAAATGGTCAAGACTTCCTCTATACAGTTTTTCTGTACCTGAAGCACCAAGATTTGCAAAAAGGTCAAAAACCAGGCTCTCCACTTCATTGCATCTCTCCTCGGAAACTTCACAAAGAAACTCATGACTAATCAGTGTTCAGCAACAGCATACAAGCTACATCAACATCTATTTTGATAATATTGTAAACAGCTTTCTCACGGCATGCTCTTCCAAATATAGCAAAGATAATAGTTATATAGACAGCATAACCCAACTTACATCAAAACCTAGGTTTCAACTGATGATGAATTGGCTCCTCATGTATGATGATGCAAAACATAGCTCTGCCAGCCCTGTCCTGGCAAGTCAGCGCATAGTTTTGTAACAACATTTTCTATGATGGATGCATCGAGGCACTACAGTTTCTCTGCATTAGTAAGAGAACATTGAATATCTTCTTTGACATTCTATGCGTGCACACTTGGCGACTTAGTTTATCCAAAATGTCAACAAGAAATATAGCCATGAAGCAAAAGATATTAGAAAAATTAAATAAGACATACCTGAGGGTCTGTCAACTTTGTTTAGGAGGAGAATTGGGCGAAGTCCATATTTTAAAGCTTTTGCAAGGACAAACTTAGTTTGTGCAAGTGGACCTTCACCAGCATCTACAACTAAAATTGCTCCTTCGACCATGCCAACAACCCGCTCAACCTATATATCCATTTGAAACCAAAACCAAAGCGGGCTTCTAAGGTTGCAAAATACTAAATGCTGACGGCACAAAATCCCACCAAAAACTGTTGAATCTACGACAATTATAAAGATTCACATACTTCCCCACCAAAATCTGCATGACCAGGTGTATCAACCATGTTCAGCTCATTTTCCTTCCAAGTGATTGAAGTAACCTGAAATAAAGTGCAGGCAAATCTGAATCATCAAAGCAGAAAATGCAACACAAAAAGTGAATACACATGAAATCTGAATCACCAAACCAGAAAGTGGAACAAAATTGAGTTCAGAGAAAATCTTTCTAATGTTTTTAAACTCATCTTTATCCTAAAGTAAAAAGAAAAGCTAACGAAAGTGGACAGAAAGGCTACTTTTCTGATTTTAGATTTATCTTATTGATGTTGGTACTTGGTAAATAAAAGGTAAAACAAGTAATGTAGCCTTTAAAAGAAAAAAAAAAAAAAAAAAAGAGTGAGCTTTCGGATAAAAATGGCAGTTTGATCCTCACCAGGAGCTGCTACTTTTCTAATTTTAGATTTTATCTTATTGGTGCTGGTACTTGGTAGTAAAAGGTAAAATAAGGAATATAGACTTTTAGAGGAAAATAAAAAAGAGTAAACATTTGAATATAGATGGGCAGTTTGATTTTCCCTTCCTTCTTGTTCTTGCCAGCGTAAATAAATTCAATGAGATGGTTAAACCTCCAACCTTTTTCTGGTTAAAAGATTTAATATTTTCAGATTTGGAAAGCAATTTGTATGGCTATATATGTAAGAGTAGCATCATATGGAACCAACAACAATGCATAAATAAAGACAAAAACATTTATCTCAGCTCTGGTCCATGAATCACAACATAGTGAATGGTGGACAATCATTTATTTGCCTATCATCGACAAGAGCTGGCGCTGCTCATGAGAGAACTCCACTGATTAACTACTCAAATTTCTTCACAGTTTCCCTTCGTTACATTCGCACGTCCTACTTATCCAAACTGACCTCGAAGTTTTAAAATTTCCTAGCATTGTTTGTTTTCCTAGGCTAATGCTAAACTGAACGCAACTATGACTTCGGTGATTTGCATAGGGGCTCAATCCTAGCGATCCATTGATCGAATTCTACCCTCCAGCAGAGACAAAGAAAAAACTTCTTCCAAGTAATGAAATTAAGGAAAAGAAGATCTTACCTTCGAAGCGATAGTGATGCCGCGCTCCCGCTCCAGGGATATGGAGTCGAGAGCTCGCTCGTGGGGGATGTCAGCCCCGCACTGGCGGAGGAGCCGGTCCATCAGCGTCGTCTTCCCGTGGTCGACGTGCGCAATCACTGCGACGTTGCGGAGACGATTGGGGTCCAAGGAGCTTGCAGGAGCAGCGGCAGCCGCGGGGGAAGAGGAGAGCGTGGCAGAAGACGCTGCCGCAGCAGAGAAGCGGCGGAGGAGAGAAGGAATGTGCGGAAAAGATGACGTTTTGAGAGAGGTTAATCGAGATGGAGTTGAAGAAAGCGATTTTCGGGCGGAAGAAGATATGAGGGAGCGCAGCAACGGCCCCGCCATTTTTCTTCGTTGGAGCTGCTGCTGCTTCAACGAGACTTGTACTTCGCGCTCGGAGTGTAATTGAGGGTTTTGCCGTCTTTGGTGAGAGATTTCGGTACTCTAGAAGGATACGAAAATTTTTTCCGTTTACGAAAATTTTTCCCTTTTTTTTTATTGTTACATCCTGAAGTTTTACTTAAATCCTGCCATGACCCCGTGTTTCTTCTCTTTCTGCTCCTAATAATTAAATCCTTATAACAGCATTAGCAGCAATAATAATTAAGAAGATAATAATAATAATAAGGGTTCAAATCAAAAAAAGGTAATTTGCATGAATGACAACTTAAAAATAAAATAATTATATCTATCCTTTTTATCTTTGTCATGCTAATCATTTTGAAGATGTTTTGCACCCCCAGGAACTGACAGATTCTAACATGGGCGCAGGAGTTATTTGGATGCAAGACAAAAATAAAAACAATTTATATACTTTGTGTTTGTTGGATTGTCATCCTATGCACCTTTGTATATTATACCTAATTTTTTATTTTTTAAAATGTTTCACACTACTACTAATTTAAGTGTATTTAATATGTAAAATTATTAAAAATATTACTAATTTTTAAAAATCTAAAAAATTATATAAAAATCTACAAAAATGATAAAAATTGATATGCATATTAAAATACTTAAATTAACAATTTTGTAAAAAATTTAAAAAAAAAAGGTTTGTACTCCCAGGTGCATTAATCCTCAATACACGTTAGTGCACAAGATTAACTTTCGTGTTTGTTTATCTTAAAAATTTCTTAAATTAAAATTTTTTAATTTAAAACATTTCACTTTCCATAATTTATATTATTTTTAATTATTTCTTCACATTTTCTATATAACTACTCTATTTTTCAACCATTTCTAAATAATTACTCACAAAACTAATTTATCCATTTTAATTTTATTCTTTTTACTACTCATTACTCATTTTATATCACATTATTTTTTCACATTTTAAAAATTTTTACGCTATAAATTTTTTCCTCTAAAAATTTTATTACTTTCTAAACACACGAATATATAAAATTATTTTATTTTTGAATTGATATAAAGACAAATAAATTTCAATAATAACGATTCCTAATCCAGAGCACCTAGAGATTTATTGCACCATGAGTGCATGACTTTGTTTAAATTTTTTTTAAAATTCAAATATAGATCTAAGCATGAAGATCTCGTACCCAGTGCACTGAAAATGTCAGTGCACCAAGTGTACTACATTCGACTTCAATGATAATCAGATTTCGATCTTATACACCTGCGAGCACTAAGGCTTTATGTTCTCCGCCATCCTCCAATGTTGATGCATGCAGGCTGAAATACGGCCGTAGGATGGAGCAGCAGAGAACAGACCCATGGCAGGAAATATTGCCCACAAGTCCCGGAAGGAGCTGTCGGCTTTTTTTTTTTTCGGCAAAACAGTCATCCCACAAGGCTGAGATCCCTCTCCTTCTCTTCTCAAAGTCCGATGGGAACGTCGCCCACGACATTGAAAATGGAGCAGAAAATCGGGTGAGTTTTTGAGTTTGCAAGATTGAATATGCATAAAATTTCTGATAAGTAGATTAAATTTATCTAAAATTTTGAGAAAAGAATTTTTATATCGTTACAAATTACGAGTAGGTTTGCGAGCTAGCAAACTCAGAGACTTAGCTGGTGGATTAATGATGGGTAGCGATTTGCTACATGTCAACGTCTCCCGAACTCTGCCGTTTGTACCAACCAAGGTTATTTTCTAAACTTTTATATTTCTTTATATTACAATTCAAGCGAATCCAATGACATATTTTCTAATTTCTCGTTTAAAGGATAAATTTAATTATATATTAATAGAGGGCCAACGCATGGAAAGTGCTTCCCATGAGAAAAAAAAGGAAGCAGGAGTAATTTAGTAATTTTTCATCGTAAGTATGTTTGACTAAAAACGTGAGTATGTTTCATTTTTTAATAAATTTTATATTATATACATACAAAATTTCAATCTATTCCATTCATTTGATAGATCAATTAGTAAAACGTATATAAACATAATTTTTCATTATTTGGAAATTTTT
>JAXCLR010000001.1:56019236-56046023 GCA_035584095.1 Annona squamosa
AAATTAAAAAAAATAGGTGCAGTGCACCCGGGTGCGTTGAGGCTGAGTGCACCCGGGTGCACTGAATTACGCTCCGGTGGTAATCGGATCAACCGAAACAACGTTTTTAATTTTTGATGCAAATTTTTACATTTTTAATATTACTTTACTTATTCACAATGTACAATAATTCCTCCTATCTTATCTTGATCGCTTATAGATCATTCCGATCAGGCCGAACCGTTAAACGAAATATTAGCAGTCATTAGATATGGCTAATGAAGTTGAGATGGATGCATTACTAACATAAATGCAAAAAAATTATCGTAAATGTGAATATTTTATTTTCGAATTGACATAACGTGGATAACTCTTTCAAATTTTAGAAAAATAAGGGGTTGCATGGAGGCTCCATGCGACCATTGTTTATTTGTATAGAATTATAAAAGTTCATCCAAAGAAGTCGTGAAGGTTGGTCAAATAAAAAAAAATTATGAATTAAATGTAAAAATGTAATATATGCATAATAAAAATTCATACGATAATAGCCAAGCAGGTACCACTCCCATGATCAGGACGCTGGCCCAGCAGGCGCCAGGTCTTCGGTTTGGCTCCCTCCCTTGGTGAGTTTGAACCTAGCATATTTGGTAACATATCTCCCTGAATATAAAATGGGAGTAGTTGAGAGTAATATATCTCCCTCGAAATTTTGGATGAATATCACAAGGCTCCAATGCAATAAAAATTGAGATAGTTGTAAATATACGAATAAAAAAAAAATTCATACGTTGATAATGATAAAAATTATTGGCATAACTATTGAATTAACTAAAGGAAATAATCTACTACAAAACAGCCGTGTTGAAATTTACATGCAATATCTTATTTTTTCATTGTATAAGTTTTTAAAATTAAAACATTCATAGCATTGATCCATGTATGCTTACGGATGATGCCAAAATTCTTATATTTTTAGACCTTTTATAATCATATGTTCATTTTCAAAATTTATCAAATTCTATAGTTGTATATTCACCCTCCAATGATGTTAAATATTTATAAGGTAAAGTTTAAATTTTTTATTCATAAATACATAAGAAATAACAAATTTTATGCGCAGCTTAGATTTTTCAGTCCTAAAATTTTAAAAATGAAGAGGCAATGTGGAATTCCGTGCAACCATATATATTACTAGACCGCTTCCCATTTTGAATAAGAATAAAAACAGATCCACAAATAGATTTTTTTTTTTTAAGATATCCTCCACCCATACAAGAGGTAAAGGTGTAAATCGGAGTTGTTAGATTTGAACCAAGTTCAAACCAGTTTAGTCGATTAAGCAAATCGGTTTGAACCAGTGACGTCAGTATGAAATATTTATGACATTATAAATATTTAATTATTTGTAATTAATTATATATTTATAAATCATAACTCCTAAATCTATAACTCAAATCATTTCAGACCCTTAAGCCACTGATAAAAAATGCGCATCAAAATTTTTTCCGTTACAATTGGTAGGTGCAGTCTATACATGTAAGTGTGTTTTCATATTTACATGCAAAGAACAGAAAGGGATAATGCCACATTTGAAGCAACTAGAATTACTAAGCATAGACTATGATGTTGGAGGGGAAAATGTCTTTATTTTATTGGCTCTAGGGAATTGAAGTTTTGTCTTTATCTTAGGAGTTTCGTGTGTTTGGCAATGTACATAAAGTTAAAACTTTTTAATCTAAAACTTTTCATTCCCCACAATTATCATATTTTTAATTATTTTTTTCATATTTTTCTATACAATTACTCTACTTTTCAATCATTTTTATACAACTATTCACATAACTAACCTAGTTATTTTAACTTTATCTTCTTTACTCTTCATCATTACTCATATCATATTATATCATTTGATAACTTTTACTCTCCAAAACTATTCATCAAAAGTTTTATCTATTCTTAAACATACCCTAAATGGACTATGTTTATTTTGTGTACTATTAATTTCGTTAGTCCTGATGTAAAGTGATCCCTATTGAGTATTGATTATCTGTTACTGAAATATAATCATGCAAAACTGAACAATCGAAATGATGAAATTTATAATCGGTAAACTTTCGCATGACTTAGGTCAGGTTAACTGTAGTAGCGTTCAACTTGAGCCCAAGTTAAAATACGGTTGCGTTGGCTGGTATGAATCCAATCCCAGAAAAAACCCATGCTCTTTTTCAGTCTAACCCAACACTACTTCATTTTTGTTTCTAATATATTCTTTTGTCTAATTATGCATATATGCACTTTTATATCTCTAATATGCACTCTGATATATTCTTATATGCCACATGCTTAATGAATTCAAGAATCTAATCATCATTAAATAAGCTGATAGACGAGCTGGAGGCCTCCATTTCTGCTCAGATATCTGACCTGTGTCCAGTCAGTCTGCATGCTTGTTGGCAGATTGTAAGCGCCTAGTGGCGTTGAATGGTTGATTTTTGCCTCTAAATGTATGTTTTGATATATTAACCTCATTTTTCATAACTGTATATATCATTTAAAATGACATACGATCTTAAGATCAAATTGTGCTTCATGGACTTTCATATAGAATAAGTATATTTTGTTACTTGTGGACAGTCTAAGCCCTAAAGACAGTCTGAGAGTCTGTTTGGATCTACCAAGTTAGCGAGTCAATAGGTAAGATTTGACTCATTAGGAGCAATCTAACATTTATATTATGATTTTTAATATTGATAGCATATTTTAATTTTAAAATTGTTAAGAGTGTAATTTTGGAAATTTGAATGATTATGTTAATTCTTAACGGCTGTCTAGCTACTAGATGTTTCATTTTGCAGGGCTCATCATAATAAATTATATTCATATTAAAAGAGAGTGTTGAATTGGACTATAATTTGACTCATAGTTTGGTCAATTTTTTAAAAAAAAGTAAAATCATGGTTTAATCCTAATGATAGGTTGAAATTAAGAATTTACTTAAATTCATATCTACGGAGACATGTAACCCACAAATAAATCTAGGATCTTTAAAAGATGTGCCTGTAAAGTTACACCTCTGTTATAGGCACGTTCATTGAATCGATATAGTGTGTGTTTGTTTACCTCAAAAATTTTTTAACTAAAACTTTTAATTTAAAACATTTCATTCTTCATAATTACACTATTTTTAATTATTTTTTCATTTTTTCTATATAACTATCCTAGGTTTTAATCATTTTTACACAACTAATTATACGATTAACCTATCTATTTTAACTTTATTTTTTATTATTATCATTATTCCTATTATATCGCATCATTTTTTCCTTTTTCAAAAACTTATACGCTAAAAATTTTTTCTTCAAAAGTTTTATCACATCCCAAACAAACATATAAATAAAATTATTTATTGAAAAATTCCTTTCATGCTCATAATTTTTTCCCCTAATTTCTTTTATAATCATAATGTTTTATAATATTTTACAAATTTATTTTATACCTATAATATTTCATCATACATTTCTCTCATGCCCATATCATCAACATATTGTTATCTACTCTATTGAAAATATAATTTTACTCATTCAAAATTTTCTAATTGAGACATTTTAATCATATTAAAACTTAATTGATGATAATAAATCATTAATATATGATATTAAATGATTCAGAAGTCATATTAAGATTGAATTATTTTAATTAGAAAAATTTTAAAAGGGCAAATTCGCCTTTTTAATTAATAGGGTTGATAACGGATATGTCAACAGTGCAAGTGTAATAAGAATTTATGATGAAATGTTACGGGTATAAAAGAAATTTATGAAATGTCCTAGCTATAACAAAAATTATGTACAAATGTTTGGGGTATAAAAGGAATTCTCCTTATTTTATTCTTGAATTGATATAGATACAAATAATTTTAATAATAGCGATTCCTAATCCAGAGCACCCAGAGATTTAGTGCACCCTAAGTGAATAACTCTTTTTCAAATTTGTTTTATTTTTTAAAAGTTCAGAAACATGCCAAAGCATGAAGATCTCGTACCCAGTGCACTAATAATGCCACTGGATCCAGCTCCAAAAATAATCAAAGTCCGATCTTATACACCCGTGAGCACTAAGGCTTTATGCTCTCGGCCATCCTCCATCGTTGATGCATGTGAGCTGAATCAGAGCCGTAGGATTTGGCAGCAAACCGGAGGCAGGAAATATTGCCCACAGGCCCCGGTCAAAGCTGTCGGCTAATTTTTCTCTTTTTTGGCAACATAGTCATCCCACAAGGTTGGGTGCTCTCAGCCATCCCTCTGCTTCTCTTCTCTAAGTCTGATGGGAACGTCCCCCACAACACCGAAAATGGAGCAGAAAATGGGGTGAGTTTTTGAGTTTGCTAGATTGAATATGCATAAAATATCTGATAAGTAGATTAAATTTATCTAAAATTTTGAGAAAAGAATTTGCATGTCGCTACAACATACAAGTAGGTCTGCTATCCACCAAACAGTAATATTCGATCTTCCAAACTCCGAAACTTCGTCGGTGTGCCAACCAAGTAGGGGTGGGAATTGGGGTGGGTCGACCCATGATCCGGCATTGACCCGATCTGTTTTTTGTCGAGTAAAATCAATATATTTTTTACCCAATATAGGAATGGGTCAGAAATTTTAAACCGAATTCAAAAATAGAATTGGGGCGAGTCGACCATGTCCCGACCCGAAGAGTCCGACCCGCCCTGCATATATAAATTTCTTAAAAATTATAAGATTATATTGAAATATTATTATTATTTTCTTTCAAATTTCTTACTTTTTTATAATCAACTCTATCAATAATAAAATAATCAATTTATTCAAAAAATAATATAAGAATTAATAAAAAAAATTGTACATATATAACCCTTATATGTAATTGTATATTAACCTATTTTAATAAATGTATACTATATTTTCAAATATTTTGTTTTCTTAATTATGTGTTTTTTAATAATTAGTGAAATATTGAAACATGTAATATTTAAATTTAGTATAAATGTATACTTATGTTTGATAAATATATAAATTTTGAAAATTATCTTATTTGATCCGTATTTTTTACCCGACTCGCTATCCCAAAATCAATCCGATATCGACCCGAATTTTATCCCTAGACCTGGTAAAAAAAAATAAGGTCAAATAAGATTTTTGAAAAGTAGGATCATGGTTGGGCAAATCCCGACCCGCCCCGATTCCCACCCCTACAACCAAAGTTATTTTCTAAATTTTTTTATTACTTTATATTACAATTCAAGCCGACCTATGAACATATTTTCTAATTGCTTATTTACAAGATAAATCTAATTCAACAACCAATAATGTATTTAGAGTAGATATTGATCTTAAAAATGAAAGACAAACTTTCAAAAATTTGGTATCCGGATGTCCTTAAGTAAGAGTTAGGACTTTGCCAACAACGCTAGCCGCGTGCATGCGCCATATTCATAGCATTCATCCATGTACATTTACCGATAATGCCAAAAATCTTGCATTTTTAGACCTTTTATAATTATATATCCATTCTCAAAATTTATCGAATTCTATAACTATATATTTACTCTAAAATGGGGTTAAATATTTGTAAGGTAAAGTTTCTAATCAAAGAGATTTTTGATATCATAAATATATATAACAAATATTATGCATAGTTTAGGTTTTTTAAAAACAGTCCTAATCTTATAAAAAAAAAAAAGTGTCCTAAAATTTAAAAATGAAGAGCTAATGTGGAAATCCCATGCAACCATATATTGTACTAGATCGCTTCCGATTATGACTAAGAGTAAAAACAAATCCGCAAACAGATTTTCTTTTAAAGATATCCTCCATCCATATAATTCATACAGAAGATATAAGGTATAAATCAATGTTCTTAGATTCGAACAAGTAATTTAAACCGATGACATTAATATGACATATTTTTTATATCATAAATATCTAATTATTTTAATTAATTGTATATTAGTAAAATTATATTTTTGTAAGTCATAACTTCTATATTTATATGTTAGACTCTAATAATCACAACAAAACATGCATGAAAAAATTAATAAAAATTAGAAAATTTTCTAAATTTCATTAACTGCCTACAATAATAAATAAATAGATTTATTATGTAATCAACAACATGGGTAGTGGATTGATTTGCAAATAAGTTTGATGTTGGCAAGGTTATCAAAAAACTGCTTACAAAAATAAGATGTACAAATTTATCATGCATTCAATGATAACAACATAACTATACAATTAAATTAATTGCAATGCCTTATTCAAAAAAGATTAATTGCAGTGCTATAAAATCAATTCGTCAATCAAAAATCGAGAGAAATCAGTAGCTTATTTCTTACAATAAATTTCTACTTCAGGATGTGTTTGGTTGGAGATAAAATTTTTGTTGAAAAGTTTTTGAGGTAAAAGTTGTCACATTGATAGAAAATGATTGAAAAGTAGGGTAGTTTGTATAGAAAAATGTGAAAAAATAATTAAAAAATAGAGTAGTTATGAAGATTGAAAAGTTTTATATTGAAAAGTTTTGGTTGACACTCTCAATTTATAGTTGTACATTGTTAAGCACTTGAGCTCGTCATTTTGCAACGATGATTGATATTCTGTAGCTGCACATGCAGCAGCTGCCAGCTATGTGTTTCAAGAATTCTTTTATTATATTTTTTGTTGGTAGTGACAATTGATGAGCATTGTTAACAAGGAATCGAAAGTAGGCAAACAGGGGATCTGAAACTAGAAGGGGGCGCACTAAGAAGGGAGACAGAAGGCTGAAACTTGAAAGAGGGAGGCGATGACTATTGAGGGCAGCCGTAGAGATTGCTTATGGTGATCGAAATAACAAATAAGCAGAGAGAGTACGCAGGCAGAAATGGCTGCATTCGCTGGCGGGACCGAGATACGCAAAAGGAAAAAGCCAAAAATGGTTGCATCCATCACTCTGTCGGGAGGCTAAGAGGATCGTAGGACTATTACAGAAACGATAGGAGCAGCAGAAGGCAAAATGGGCGACGAAGCCCCTGAGCTACTAATGTTGATTGATGAGTCAATCACCGACGCCAATGATGAAGAGATAAGTAGAGGGAGGAGGGAGGCAAAGCTACAAAAACGGTTGCATTTGCCACTACAGTTGAGGAGGACTAAAGGAGGAGAAGGAGAAATGAGCAACCGAGCGCCAAAGCCACTGATGATGAGTAGATCACCGATGCCAACAACGAGGAGGAAGAGAGTGAGGGAGAGAGAGAGGGGCAAGCACAGTAGGCTGATCGATTCAAGCGATAGCGATTGGAGTATTAGATTCATTTTTTAAAAAAATAGAATAAAATAAAATAAAAAATCCGACGAATAAGGTAAACAAGGTTGATCGCTATTTCCGATTCAACCGTGGTTCAGCCAGTTTAAGCGATTCAATTGAATTAAACCAGATCAACTTCATTTGAACCGGACTTAAGACCACTTCCCAGTTGGACCGGTCTGGTCGACCAGCCTAGCCCGGTTCTGACAATATAGGTTTAAATCAAGTTCTCTCCTTATTCACATCATTAACATAGTTTGTTGTTAATAAACAAAAATAATGATGAAATGTCATCAAAAATGAAATACCAGGAGATGATAATTGTCAATATAAGTACCTATCAAGTAGATTATCGGCAGTAAATGCTACACGCATTAAAAGAGAGAACAGAACAAAAAAAGAAATTTTAGCCAACCAACCATCCTTGCCAAGTAGATTTGAAACCATTGAAAATATATATATAATGAAGGACGGAGAAGAAGGCTTCATCATTATTAGTTTTGAAGAGTTGAGAACAATCCCAAGCCTCCGACCCACTTAACACAGTTCTATACAATTTCAAACGTGAGTTTGCCTTTAGATTCCCAAAGGCTAAATAAATGAGAGGCTTGTCTATGAATCTCTATTTACACTAAAATAAAATGGAATTTGACTAATGATGGGTGGTGTCTTCTTCATCCTTCTTTGCCATCTGAAGATAAGGCTGACAATTTACAGATGGGGCAGATGTTCTTCAGCAACAACCATTGCTTAATGCAATCAGCATGGTAATCATGCCCACAATCCAGGATTCCAATTGTTTCGCTCTCTTCATATTCAACCTGAAACAGCAGACATCGCCATTAGTATTCTCATGCAGTGTCCTGTTAACTGTTGTTAAACCTAAAAAGACAGCCATATCCATGCGAGGACTAAACTCCAAGCAATCACTAACTCAACAGAAGCATGAAAACCTTAAAGAGCACTCAGTTGGAGAAATTGAAGGGAGCAACTAAAACAAAAAACTAGAATTTTTTTTTTTTTTTTTTTTTATAGTTGAGACTATTGGTATGGATAATGGTGAACAACAGATAGCTAAAAGAATAATCACAAGTTCAAAGCGAGACTCAAATTTTAAAAGATCAAATCATTCATCCTAGAGCCTCATAAAGCTTTTGAAGAATTGGTCAAACATTTGAATATTTAAAACTGTTCAGCACGGAACCATCTTCACTTGAAAATAGGCCATCTGCTTGACAATTGTTTCATGGCTATTTATTGACAGAGAGATCATATTCAACTTCTATGAGTATTTCACTGATACATTTAAACAGATCAGTGGTTGGGACAGAAAATTCCGACAAGAGGCCCACATGAATGGAATCTATTATTTCCATCAACCTCTGCACGTGCTGCTAAGCAGGATGGCTAAAATATATTGGTCAAGAAGGGCGTAGAACTATTTTTTACGTTACCGCACTGTAAAAATAAACCAGAATGATAATAACAGGAAGAGACTTGCCTGGCAAATTACACAGGCCCCTTCATCTTCTACCATGCTTACTGGCTGATCTGGAGAGGAAGAACTTATGCATGAAATATAAGTCCTTGTCTTAAGAGACTTCTGAATCTCTACTTCAGACAAACCAGTGTTTACATGTCCAATCCTTTCCTCCAAGGCCAACAGTTCCTGAATTTACAGTCAATCATTATTAATAAAAAGTTGACAATCATCCAAATATGGCAGCTCTAATGGCACAACAATATTAATAGTCATAGAATCCAGTGTTGTTAAACTTAAGAACACAATGGACCAGATGGTCAAATAAGTTAAACTGTGCACTGTACAAGTCACAGTTCAGTTGACAAGTGATTTCTTAAAATTCCTGAAAATTATAAAAAAAATGCTAGGTTTCACTGTGAAAACTCGATAGACTTGTCCTGGTTCCTGGTTCAAAATTTCTTTTAAAACCATCAAATTTGAGAAATCAAACTCCATTATTCAGGTTTTGTCATTGGTCATTGTACCAAAAATCAGCTCAATTGGAATCTTGGTGGGCCACATTTGCTTGAAACTACATATGAAAAACACTTAGATCCTTTCATAAATGGATTAGAATGTGATAATATTTTATAGAATCATTTATCGACATAGAATGATAGTTAAGATGGTTTAAATGTTGTATTAACAGCTTCAGAAGTGATATGTAAATAAAAAAAAATTGATGAATATGAAGTCAAAAAATCATATTATGTTGATTTTATACCTTTTTAGATGGGGCCTA
Source organism: Annona squamosa (assembly GCA_035584095.1). NCBI lineage: Eukaryota > Viridiplantae > Streptophyta > Magnoliopsida > Magnoliales > Annonaceae > Annona > Annona squamosa. The sequence continues at coordinate 56,028,800 of JAXCLR010000001.1, forward strand.
CGCACATATCTGACATTAATACAACTTGGTATTCTAGTCAAATAAATGAAAGCTAAATGCAATGAGTGGAGTGATTATGCTTTCATCATCAAAATGAGCACTATTTATTCGTAGTGCACCTTGACCAGGGTCCAGTTAAGGTGCAACATAGTGCACTCTAGTATATCACTCATTTCAATTACGTGTATTTTAAATTTGCAAATAATTAATATGAATATCACAGCATAATTAACTCATGATCGTTAAAGCCAACACTTGAAACAGTTGAACCAGAAAGGTTTGGTTTTGAAAACATTAACAGGATTGCAACAAACAACAGCAACCATAGCCAAAATAATTCTCGGACACAAAACACGAGTCGTTCATTTGGATCAACCACTAGCTCTTGTCTGTAATGAAAGAAATTCACTACTCAGCAAAAGAACCAGCTGACTAATATGCCCAAATTACAGAAACTTGAGACTAAAGAGATCAATCAACTCAGTCATTAGCTTCAAGAATCCTTTTTAGTTGTCCAAATTTGAATTACTAAGGTTCTAAAGAGCATAATATGGCACTGTGTCCAAACCATCTGACTTTTAACTCGTGAAATGGACATCTGAGAAATGGCAACATTGAACGAAGAGTAAACTATATAATCATTATTGGTTGAGATTTGAGAGGCCCTGCTTTTGAATGCCCATGGTTCACCAAAAGCACTATGGTTATATGATGTCCCGGTTCAACCATATGCGAGCTTCTGAAAAAGATACTTCAAAGAGCATGGCAAGATTCAATTTAAAACATGCAAAATGGATGTTCATATCCTCTGAGAATTCTTTTTTTCTTTTTAACATTAATTCATGCTAACATTTACAATCTGATAAGCAATGAATGGAGAAAAGGCAATTCACAGACTTAACCACTTGTTCATACAGCAAAAACAACATCAAATAAAATAAAATGCATTCCTGCATGACAGTGAGAAGACTTGTTAAAACTAAATTATTAAACAACTGAGCCACCCTTCTCTTTTTTTATTCTCAGCGGTAACAATTAAAGTAACCATATCCCACAAAAAAAAAAAAAATTCTCCTTTGTCATTTTCCCTTTTTCTACTCTCTCATTTTTTCCCCTTTTCCTTTGACAGGTAGTGATTTTATGGTGAGTAGCTAGATGGGCAGAGAATTTTATGACCTAGTTCATGAACCATCTCCCCTCCATTATAGCATTTCTAAACACCCTTTCGAAAAATTTAACAATAGTCCGTAGCAGCCATCATTACCTCATAAGACATGTCATCTATGTCCAGCCGCATATCTCTGTGTTGATCTATGAGATTCCCGACTCCATAGAACCCTGAGAACTCTAACATCGCAACATCCTGCTGTGACCATGAAATATTGATGATTAATTCATGACCAACCAAAAGCTGGCTAAAATATCTATAAGAAAAAGCTGGTAAAAATAATTGATAACAGAACATGAAACTAATTTTCACATATGAAAATGATCCATTAACTAATCATGCTATTCCAGTTCTTAAACATGCCCTTCCTCAGAATTGTATAAATTTTTGGTAACAGTATGGGAACTCTAGCATCGCAACATCCTGCTGTCACCATGAAATATTGACCAAATAGCTGGCTAAATACTTCACAACGGTACTTAAAACTAGTTTGCATCCATGAACATGATCTATTAGCCAACCATGCAATTCCAATTCTTAGACATGCCCCTCTTTGGTATATATAAATTTTTTTATAGAATGGGAACATGCAGAATGGCTGACTGTGGAAGAGACCTAATTCTTAAATTCCTGATGCATTACTGAAAACGTTAACACAACATTTGGAAAAACAAGTGAGGAAAAATGAAAAACCCCTTGTTTTGAGATTTCACAACTTTCTAAAATTCCTCCCTAGATGACAATTGAAGTCTTACAGCATGGCCATTTCAAAAAAAGTAGTTCTTTCCTTTTTCAAGCCTAAACATGTTTACATTCCTGGATATGTTTCAATTATTTATATCTTTCATGTAAGCAATAAGGAAAAAATTATTCAAAAAAAAAAAACTACCTCTGATGACAGATATCTTACACGTCCATTGACACCTTCTGGAACACCCCTCCGGTGAGGCCTAAAGATCCGGTCTCCACTGGATGAAAAAGGTCTGGAATACCTAGAACCTGAATCTGGAATATCCCGAGAAGGATTCAAAGTGCCATGAAGCAAGTTAGGATTTGATGGGTGCCTGAAGGAAGGTGCAGGAACTTGTTGATGATAGCTGTAGTTCTGACTTCCTGGCATGCCTTGCACCAGTGAAGGATGAGCTGGGTGCATGGAAGATGATGGATGCAGAAGCAGCCCAGAATTTCTATTGGATATGTTGTCCTGATATACTTGCCCAGACATACTCGCAATGTCTAGAGGGCTTCCACTCATGCCTCTCCCTAAACAGAACCATGAAAGCTGCGTTAGAACACACTGTGTAACCAACATCAGATTCACAGAATAAAAATTTTTAAATTATAATCAATGACAATTTACTGGCATTCCTGTCCTCACGTCTTTCCTAGTTGTCAATTGCAGAATTTGGTTGCAGCAAATATCATGGACAATCCATGAATCTGGTGCAACCAAACGCTCCCTACATCATTAGATCCATCATCACTGTGTCATGTGCACCAATAAAATGCCTGCCTCCTAAAAAACTGTAAAAACCCATCACAATTGAAAAGAATCTACTGCACAGATCAATAAAATTTATAAATAAATAAATAAACTGAGTAATGTGAACCATAGAATTTGATTCATACAAGATCAACTAAACCGCAAAAAATCATTATTGTAGTTCCCATAATTATAGGGCAACCTCGTGCATATAGCCCACGCACATTTGAGGTCCAGGGAGAGGTGGCCATGTATGCAGCCTTACCATTGTACTACAAAGAGGTAGGTTGTTTCCCATAACTTGAACCACAGCGGCTCTGACCATTGGGAAAAAGCGCACCCTCCCTGAACCCTGTTCCTATAATTATCATAAGTAACAAACAAGACTTTCCGGAATAAAAAAGCTACCTTGCAAATAAGGCATTGAAGGTGCATAGTTCCAACCAGAACTGCTCCCATCACCCCCATTGCTGCCGAACTGTTCCACCCACGCATTGGCTGCTGGCTGAAAGGACCTGCCCACATAATTACTTTGAACTAATTGCCTTGGATGCGGCAAAGAAGAGTCCATCTGAAGACCAAGAGCACTAGATCTGCTCCTAACACTTCTCTGAGATCCTTCAGTAATTGAGAGAACTCCATTTCCTCTGTATTCCGGTGGCGTAAAAGGTGGAGGATCCAACATGCAAATGCCATTTTCTAACGGCTCCTCCCATTGCTCTGGTCCTGGATTCAGTGAGACCCCTGAAGATGATGAGCTTGCAGAGCCATTGACATGATAGTTTGGTGGAAAACCCTCTGAAGTCTTTCTTTTGCATGACCCTCTAAGGTTATCCATGAAGTGAGCACTCCTCCCATACTCATCTAAACTAATTCCAAGTCCATGATTGCTTGATGATGGCATGTGATCAGGCCCGTGATTCAGTGGCAATGGGGTGATTCTGCTTCCTGATGGAGGCACCATGTAAGGATTGTAGATGAAGTTTGAGGGAGCAGCACTGTTTAAATCAATATTGATCGCCAGATGAGGATGCTGGAGACCATTATACTGGTTTCCATAATACATGTTGCTGTCATGATGGTCCATTGGCATGTGGTGGTGATCAATGTTGGGAGTATTCCTAGCTGCAGGCATCATTGGATGGATGTTTGGATTTGTAAAATTAGACACATTGCCTAGAAGAATGCAGGGTTCTGGCTGAAGATGGCTTTGTGCCTGATCTATTTCTAAATCATGCATTTGACTTGTGCACAGTATGTTTCTTTGAGCCATGTCTAATTACAGAACACTGTAATAGTGTAATGTAGAGTTTTGGAGCAGAAATTAGTAAGCCTGCCTGATCTTCATAGGCACATCTCCTGCTGCCACCACACAGATAAATGGGCTAAAGTAAGAAAATCAATCGGTCGTGTAAAAAAGAAAAAAGCAAAGAAAGTTTTGAAACAATATGACATGATTCTGAATAAATGATCTCATGAAATACACATCAACATTCAAGATAAAATCTGGAAAGATATGCCACAACTTTAAAGGTGACAAAGAAGGCTGGTTCAGAGAGTACATAGAAACACTAGGAACATTTCCCACATTTTTAAAAATTAGACACTCAGGAATGTGTTGGTCAGATGATGCAGAAAACAATGAGACGTTTTTTTTTCAACTTAAGCATAGAATCAAGGAATTTACTTGATTTGGAACACTTATCTAGAGTTTAGTGTAGCCTTATATCAAAATAAAGATTCACTAGAATAAAGTCAGAAAAAACATCATCACAACTCGAGTTCAGAAGTGAAAAATCTGGGAAAATACAACACAAGTTTATAGGTTCCAAAGAATGGTTGTTCGGTAAGTACATGGAACACTAGGAAAATTTTCCAGATTTACAAAAAAAAAAAAAAAGAGGATTGTGTTGGTTACAATAAGACATTTGTTTCACCTATAAACATAGAATTGAGGAATTATTTTGTAGCCATATGTCAAAATAAAGAGTCTCTAGAAAAGAATCCAAGTCAGAAAAAACACCTTAGAACATTCTAGTCCTGGAACCATGTGGTGCGTGGATCATTGTTTTTCACTCTGATTAATGCTCAATAGTATGACTAAGAGTACTGATTTGTGTATGAAGAGTTTGAACCCAAAATTCCCAAGCTCAACCTATTATCATAATAATCTGTGAAGAGTTCAGTGCATTCATTTCATTTGTGTAAGAAAATTTCTGGCAAGAAATTTAGATCCAACTAGATGGAGGCAATTCAAGAGGCAATGCAAGGTAACATCAAAAGGAAGTAAAGAAAATGTCAACCTGGAGAAAGTGATGTAAGCCATGTAATGACATAAAGATAAAATTGACAGTTAATTCTTAGGGGAAAAAATGGCGACTTTTGAAGAAGGCAGGAATGAATGTAGAAAAGACAAGGTTAACCAAAGGAGGAAAAATTGGGTTGCTTCTTTGAATAGGAGTAAAAGAAAAATTGATGCCTTATAAATGAAAAGCAGAGGGAAAACGCTAGCACAGGCCTGGTGTCCCAAGCACCACCAATGCATCATTCAAAACAAGAAATAGGAAAATGCAAAGGAAAAGGAAAAGGAAAAGCTACGACTTTCGTGAGTTTCATTATAGATGTATTTAGAACCAACAGTAGAAACAACTGAGCAGATGAGAGAGAGGGAGAACAAACATTTTCATTCACTCTGGTATGGCATGTATATAATATTAGTCTATTAACACCTAGAGAAAATCCCTTAGCAGTATGTGATATGCACGCGAAGATACAAGGACTAACCAATTAAATAAAATGTGAAAATAGATTATTCTTCTGCTGTATTCTTTCAAAATGATAAAGTGCATTTCAACTTGCATCAAAATGTTACATTCAATCTCTCGATCAATTTGCCCTGGGTGGCAGTCCAATCCATTGTTCGTGCACTAAGTCTCTGAGGAATTAAACCTCAGCTAGCACCTAAAGCACAATGATGTCTACAGGGAGGGCAGTTGTAATAATTTCACATCTTTGGTTGTGAAGCATGAAATTGGCCTCGTACTCCTTGAAAGTAGCTTTGTTTGGTAACACTTCCAGCAAACATTTCGAAAAGAGTAATTATGTGCCCTGATGTTTTGTAATGGTATCAATTGGAAGCTTCAGAAACGTATCACAGTCAGTAAATATTCTTAGCATGTCATCCCTATCACCCTTGGAAGGACACTTCCATAATCATCTTCTAGAGAATGCAATGCTTTAAGCCTTAGAATTTGCTTGAAGCTTTACAATATGTAATGAAACTCAAACCAATCAAGAAGTAGACTGCATTGATTTTTACAGTATAATTTTATCAACTAAATCTAAATATCTATAGGTTTGGCTAAGTTAACCATATTTCACTAAACCAAGAGATTGGCAGCATTGATCATCCTCTGATACCAAATCCCTCAATACAATATCAAGTAGAAAACTACAATAGCGTCCCTCTATGATAAAGATGAAACATGAAAGGCTACAGCCGTGCGTGCATTGAAACCTGTCCACAAAGAAGGCATGTTGCAAGAGGCCCATGGTTTTCACAAAGAAAGAAATACACAAGTGAGCAATACAGACATGAGTTGGGAATGAGGATAGCAGTACAAGCATAATGGTGGCTGCTGAGGTACTGAACAGCGCTCAGACTAATGTTAAAAGTTATCACTGCAGAATGTAGATGGTATCAATGAAATAAATTGTATTTTACATTCATAGTCAATGGTAATGAAAATGCTTTGGCAAAAGACCATGGGATTCTGCGCAAATTTGATCAAAATAGGAGCCAGCTAGTTCTCTAAACAACAAAATCACCATCACAGTGTTTCAACACTCTCTCCGTATAAATATATTTATCAGTTGACCCCAACTGGGAATCTTTTACAGAATCAAGAGTAAAAATTGATTGCATGATTAGTTCATCTCTAACACTTTATTTTACAGGAGTGTAAAATAATGACTAATTTAAAAGCATTCAAAACAAATACAGAGATACTCGTTCTGAAAGAATATATCTACATGCTCCAGCTCCATGCATCTGGGACCCGCAATCCACATACGCAGCAAACCAAATCCTTCCCTCTTTCTAGCATAGTCAGCGATAGCATTCACTGTATTTTTATAGGCGCATACTACCTTCTTGAAGTGGAGATTTAAAAAATGGCATAATCATTCAGCAAGAGGTTAGTAGATATTAAAAATAGACATAATAATTACAAAAAATTGATGTAATGATGACACATCCTAGAATGAATCTCCAAAAGGTTTAGCAAAACATTTCAAAAAAGATAGTTGACCTTAAAGATATTTAAATAAAAGATTCTAAAATTCACAAAAATCTCTAGAATTATAAACTAACTTTAACCGTTACAAATCTTCAATTACAAATGAAATAAACTTAATTTTCACATACCTTCCGTTCAAAATGAAACAAGTGAATCAACTACTTATCAGTGTATTATTTTGATACGAGTACTAAGGGCCTTCAAATTTTGGAAAGTCAACCATCATGCAGTATTAGCTCATTTACATGCTGATAAATTTTCCAGTATGATGAATAGTTGTAACGAACAATCATTCATTAATGGATTCCCAATATGATGACGATCTGGCCCAGTACATTTATCATGAAGGCATTCATGGAGCAAACATATTTTAGGAAAAAAAAAAAAAGAAAGAAAGAAAACAAGGAACTTTGCCACTTGGACTGAAGCAATTTCTACCACCAGAATTTAGACTGACGTTTGTATTGAATAATAGCCAAAGCCATCAGCTACCCTCAAGGAAATCGTCCCAAGTCTAATTTGGCATGATGTAGAAAATGGAATTGAAAGTCAGAGATTACTGGCAAGCTTCAAACATTTTGATTGTTGTTGGGAATTGGGAAAACATGTGTAAAAGAACTGAAAAAGTGGAATCAAGAGAACTGACGAAAAATGAAGCAAGAAAAACAGGATAGACTATTGCAACCGAAATGCGGGAATATTATCATCATAAACTTGTCTAATAATAAGAAAAATAAGATTGTTAGGGAAGTTCAGCTAAACATTAATTAAAAGGAGTAGGAAAAGGGAGGAAAAGAGATTTCTACTTGTTTTCCTAATTATAAAAATTAGTCTAAGAAATTAATTCATTGTGCACAAATCGCATTAAGCCTTTTTTTTTTTTTAACCGTACGGCAGATGCAGTGAAATTTAAGAGCATGGAATCAAAATTTTGCAGCACTACTGGATTCTTAAGGCATAGATCACAACAGCAATTGTTAGTTTATACTTTGTGGATTATACAGCATCAGCGACATCCTAGGAAAAGGTTGCAGAATACTCAACTAATTTGGTTACAGAAACTTTAAATGCTAAAGCAGTTGTTGCAAGACAGTAAGGACCCATACATCTCAATCCATCTAGGAGCACAGAAGAAATAAACCATTCCATTACCTTGAAAAATAAGACAACTAACACAATCGACTCATCAAAAGATCAATCTTAGGATCAAATTGGACTACTGTATGGCCATACAAGAAAAAATATATCCAACAAATATTTCTTTGCTTATACCACACGCCATAAGTTTGAAACGGTGAAATTGCCAGTATATTCTTTTCAAGAAACTACGAGCTAGGAGTCAGAGGTTAAAGAGAGAGAATTTATTATAAGTCATTCCATCAAAATTATTTTACCAATGAAATTGTATGTCCATCTTCAGAAAATTCGAGAGATCCACTCATTACGGATATGCATATTCATAATAATGATTCAATAGTTACCATAAGCATGGAGCCTCCATGTGTGCCCTTAATTTTTTTTTAATTTTAAATTTTTTTTATCTCAGCAAAGTATCATGTTTAACATATCTTGTTCTATCATCCTAACAAAAATAATTTTCATTGAAAAAAATATGCATATATAGAATCTTTTAAGAGTGAATATGTAACTATTAAAATTTTTAAAATTTTATTATACAAATATAGTATACAAAATTTCTGAACAGGCAATTTTGGAATCCAGAATAAATACACAGAGATGAACATGATAGATGGTTTAGATTTTTAAAAAATATTTTAAAATTAAAAAAAGGGTAAGCATGGAGCCTCCATGCTTATGGTAAGTATGGAATCATTACCCAAGAAGTTTTATAAGAGTCACCTTAAAAAACTTCTTAAGAACAATGATCAAAATCAAACCTTTTCATCTGTCATAAAATATTGAAGGACGATGTAAATTACCTTTCTGTTGCCGAGAACTCAAATTGCAAACATTGATCGAGTCTTATCCTCTTGAATTAGTTCCACTGCAAATAAAATTCATTACTTAGATACATCGCCTCTTTCACAAAATAAAACAAGCCAAGGGAAAAAAAGAAAAGGAGAATCTAAGAGAATTTTTTATCGACATCATGAAAATAACACCAAAACACCATATGGTAGAAATAGATGATAACCAGACCGATCTTCGTTCAAATGTAGCAATCAACACCATGACATTCTTAGCTGAACCTATCAATGCAAACCCGTGTCAATGCCATATCCACCGTGCCATTGACGAGAATCAATGCATCCTCTCCTACCGTTAAGCCGAATAGTCAGACAATCCCATCTTTCAAATCCGCGTACCACAAGATGAATAGAAAGAAAATAAATACGACGCGGAAAAAACGAAGAATCCGCGTCCATCTACCACATCCAGAAGGTCCATGATGTTTTAGAACGAAATTCTTCATGGAAATCCACTGGAGGACAGACACCAAAACATGAACCGTTCGGATTCTCCAAAAAAGGTGTCTGCATACTCACGATTCCTCAATTCCCTGATCCAGAAAACAAAATCTCAAAACCCGGTAGAATGAAATGTCGGGAAATAAAATCTTACCGAAATCAGCACGGAGTACAGGATCCAAACCGACAGACGAGTTTGGAATTTCTGGAATCGCAAGAAAACTCCAGCGATTCCGTGGAATGCGATCGAGGGAGGGTTCTGAAGACAACACCAGAAGCAGAATATTGGGGAAGAGAAGAGGACGGAGAAGAAAATGCCTTCCGTCAGAGAGAAGAATAGCGTGAGGGAGAACGGAAGCGGCAGAAAGGTAGCCAATCAGACTCGTTTTTTACATGCATACATCGTACGCTACCTGGTTGCCGCACCGTATCACGTACAAATATTTCCCGCCGTCCATTTCATTAGGTATCCATTCGATCTTACCAGTCCATCTGAATTTTTCTCGAATTTCTATTTTAATTGCAAAATATTACAATTATTTTTAGATCTTCAGAGTCTAAATTTTCCTTATTTTAATTGTTCACTTATTGGAAAACGAATTGTATACAGTAACTTTAAAATTTATTTGATATCTAAAAATATATTTATCTTGTTTTATGAACGGTGTGGATCAATGCATGGAGTACCTTGATTACTCTGATTGGTTGATGTGGCACGACAGGGATGTCGGCTTGAGGCTACAATACCAAATGGTGCTCGAATTGGATAACCCAATCGCGCGCCACGAGCCGAGAGTTTCCACGTCACACGAATAGGGAGATGCCACGTGAGAAATGGCCAACCATGAGAGGCGCATGGCCTCATACGCCCTTGTTGCATCACTGCCTTCTGTACAAGCTTATTCTTGCCGCCAACAGGTACAATCTGGTCAACATCCCCTCCATGGAAAAGAGCTCTGCCAGGATATGATAGTTGGTAGCGAAGAACCGGAGTATTTTCAATAATCAGGAGCAGATATCAAACATCTGTGCATATTTTACTTCAGAACGCCATCCGATGATCCGATCCATGCGTAGATTAATTCGTGCATGCTGAATTCGTATGGATGCGACCATGTCCACTGTCCAGGCAGTTGAACGGAGCAGATATTCTGTAAACGTCAGCTCCTGACTGCTGAGATGAGGAAGAGCTGTATCTGTCGTTTCAGTACAGAGGTTGCATGTGTCGCTTTTCTCGTCGTGTCCACGCGATCATCTCACCTTTCGGGATTTCTTTTTGTGCAATAATTTCACATACACCTGAGGGGACCACCCGAGTGTACCGATCACGAAGCCAGCACATACTCGCGGCATCGTGCAGGTCAAATCTGAACCGTTGCTAGAGTGAAAGTTACAAGATTGATGAGAAGGAGAAACTCAGATATGTAAAATATAGTTGGAAAATTAGTCTGATTAAAAGGATCAAAAACGTGGTCACATGATTAGCGGTTCAGATTTTGTATCCTCGGCCGGATCGTATATGCGGCCGGCCGGTATGCAATCGATTGTATCAAAAGCCACGGTGCATTGGATTCTCTCGATGATGCGACAGCATATTCCTGTCGCCGTCTCTCTCGCCTACATAAACCGGTCGCTTCCAACGATCTTCACCGTCGATTTTCAAGCAACAGAATGAACGGTTGGATTCCCCAACTTTCGGGCTCTCGTCCAACGTGCGGAGTGGTTCAGACGGCGCACGTGAAAGAGAGCGGGGGTCGATCCGAATCCCAGGCTTCTTCCTCGTGGACGCCTAACGCGGAATAATAAGGAATATGTCCGACGGCTCATCCAATGGATGATCTGATTGGTACTATTCTACACGTGCAAAATGGTGAGCGCATGCGAGGCACATGAACCGTCCACTGTTCATTACTTGTGATTCGGACTTTTTTTTTTTTTTTTTTTTTTCTGAACTAGTGATTCGGACGTCTTTGATTGGAGGCAAAAGCTTGCATCCTTCTAAATTAGACAATTTTATTATTAACTTCCCCTCATTGAAAATTTGACGATCGAACGTGTGATCAAAGAGTCAGTTGCCAAACTTGTATAATTTACTCTTAAAAGCTCAACGAATCCCATCAGTTCTTTGATTGTAGGGTTGTCCGACTAATTTAGGTTGCCATAATTAAGAAATTTTGACGTAAGCTTTTTACGGCCTTGATATCATTGTAAATGAAAATTACTTTTTAAAGTTTATAAATTTAATTAAATTTCTCATAAATATAATTTGTGATAATGATTAAAGTTAAAAAATTTAACCGCTAAGAAAAACTTGCATTGGTTTCATTGAGAAAACTAGCAATTTTAGTCATTTTTTTACTTGTATGGCTAGCTTGTATATCATTTTATGCATTTCTATCATTTCATAAATATATATATATATATATCATGGTCGCATTTATTAACGAGTATAAGTGGGAGAGGGTGAGAAAATATGGGATTTGGTTTCCCAATGCCAATGATTTATCCATCAATCACTATATTTTTTTCTATTTTTACCTATATATTTTAATTACTTTTCCTATCAAGGACATCCACCAACCCATTTTATTCTAACTCTATCTATGTCATTTCTTATCAATAACATGAATTTCAAAAATATTCTATTTTTCATTTACCGTCATTTTCAAAATTTTTGAGCTTACGAAACGTGTATATAAGAAGAGACAACATCAATCAATTTGATTTTTACATAGAGCATATTTGACGGTATTTGTCTTAAACCCCACTTCCTTATAATTTCATTTATCTTTTATCTTTTAGATATCTTCATTTATTTCTATACTCTTAATGGTGGTTGAAAAATTCATTTTATCTATTATATATAATACTATTTACATTATGATAGAAATCTTTTCATTTGTTTAATGTCAATGTATACAAACTCATCTATAATAATGTAAATTTAACGTAACAAGATGATTTAATATGAACTATTACTTTTAAAGTTGAATTATAAACATTTAAATCATCTAAAGTATAATATTTACGTGGATAAATAATTGTATAAAGTATTATTAATTCTAATGCATATGTAAATTGATCTAAGTATTTTTTATAATTTATACATAAATATATATATATATATATGTTTTTAAACAAATGTTGCTCATACGCATATGTTAGGCCCGTATGAAACTAATAACAAAAAAGAATAATAGCACAGCAAGTGATCTGAGAAGGAACATAATAAATTTTACATACCACAAAAATAATCCAAATAAAACACTACAAATTATAGTGGTTCGGTTAACACACCTACTCCACTCTCTAAGTCAACGCCTTGACTCGGGTTTCTACTAATCAACTTAGAACTCAAGTTATAGTAGTACGATCTTAATTGTCTTTTGAATTACACAAACGGCTCCAAGTGGAACATGAAGTTTTCCACAAATCACAATGAAAGTTTTCATCTTAAATTATACAGCCTCAAATTCAAGATAAAATAAATAAAAATGAAATAAAACCTACAACCAATTTAATTGCACAGAAGCACTTAGATAAAGCTTTTAGTATGATGGTCACGACGATATCCAATATGCTGCTTCTGATAGATAGACAAAGGATCACAGAGAATGTCATGAGACAGACCTGTACTTTTGAAAATGTTTTATCTGAGTTTAATTTTCAGTTAAAATTCATTGTCTATTTATAGCTTTTAACTTCCAATCGGCAAGAGAGATTTTCTCCACCAAATTCGCAACCAATCGGATTTTTCTCAACAACCTATAACAACTTAACAAACAGAAACTGTCAAGAGAGATTTTCTCTACTAAATCCACAACTAATCGGATTTTTCTCAACAACCTGTAACAACCCAAGCCAGCTCTTCAAATTAGCCATGTCATCATCCGATCACTAGTCCATTTATCTTGCTAAGCAAATTGTTAAAGTTTTAACCAAAAAACTGTTGAAGTTTCAAACAAAAACAGTTAAAGTTTAAAATTAAATCAGTTAAAGCTGCACACCGAAACTGCTAAAGTTTTATAGCAAAAACTCGACAGATTCATAACACGATTCAAAACTAACTTGTTACAACCATTCATCATTAATCAAATACAAGCAACACATTTCAAGCATTAAATTCTTAACTTGTCTTCATCAAAACACTTAACTCAACAACATATTTGATCAAACTTGATTTTTTAAAATAAAGAAGTGATGCTAAATATAATGAATGAAGTAAGTTTTTTTTATTAATCATCAAGTTATTCAAAAATTGAGAGAGTTATATGAAACCATTTATACCCTGGTTATATAGAAATGAAACCTTATAAGCCAAAAATAAGTAATGACTTATTTAGCTCAAGCTAATAAACCTATTTAAACTTTTTATTTTCTATAATTTTTTAACTTAAGTATATTTAATATACAAACTAAGTTTTATTATTTTTGAAGATGTATATTTAAAAATCTAAAAATATATTTGCATAACTTTAAAAATAATAAAACTATATTTATATATTAAATAAGATTAGATTAACAATTTGTGGAAAAATAAAAAAATAAAAATAAATTTATTAACGTGGGCTAAGTAAACTATTACTTAACCCGAGCCAACAACATCGCATCTCATTAATCCCAAATATTTCTTAGGTTGCTGAAATGATTTATATCCTTTCCCAGTTTTTGCATTCTAATTATAATACTGGCTTTAATTTTATTGTCCAGAGTTATAAGGTTTATTCTTTCTTAATCATCTTTCTTAATCAAGAATGTCAAATTTTTTTATTATATACTACCTGTGGGTCTGACAGTTAAGGAAAACAAGTGTAAAAAATAATAATAGGTAAATTTTTTCAAAAAAGAACGGGCTATGTGATGTAACAGTGCTAATAGCAAAGGGCTTTTTGGATGGAAAGAAATTTCTACTTTTTAATGTTCTTTTTCGTAAAACTAATTTACAATTATTTCTTTAAGTGAATCGATCCTACTTTCCAATTATCTTTTCAAGTGAGCGATCTTAACAGCCAGCGCTAAGTAATAGATCACTTCGCTGGGCTAAAAAACTTCTATTTTTATTTTTTCACTTTTTCATAAATTTATTAATTTAAATATATTAAATATATAAATTAAATTTTATCATTTTTGAATATATAATTTTTATTTTTTAGCACATGATTGTTTTTATCCCTTTTCAACTGTTGAAAATGGCTAAATACATTTATATTTAAAAAACTAAAAAATATATACATCTCTTCAAAAATAATAAAACTTAATCTATATATTAAATACAATAAACTAACAAGTTTATAAAAAAAGGTACTTAGCCTTGAAAAACAAGATCATAGCTCTTTTGTGTCATGGTTACCTATAATTGCTCTATTTATTTCAATTTGTTATTTTCATTCTTAATTATTATTTTATCTATTTCAAAAAACTGTTACATACAAATTTTTGTCCTCTTCCTACATTCTAAGAGTCAAAATATATTGGATGATCATACAAAGCAATGTACCGATCTTCCAAAAACCAAATTTTTATTTTTTTTAAAATTCTTTTATAAACTTGTTAATTTAGTTGTACTTAATAATTTAAAATGACTTAAATACCCTATTTTTAAGAATCTAAAATAAACATATACACATATCCGAAATGGTAATATATGTTTTATAGATTAAGTACGGTTGGATTAACACGTTTATAAAAAATTTCAAAATAAACAAAAAATAATAAGTTTTTGGACCAATCTTAACGGTCTGAAAAAATCATTTTGCTATAAAGTATATATAATAAAATTATTGAAACTATAGATAATAATAAGAAAAATAAAATATTTACCTAATTAAAATGTTAAATTATGGGTTTATTCAGTAAAAAGTTTAAAAATTAGAAAAATGTTATAGGAAAATTTCCAAAAGTAAAGAAGATATTATATAATAGGGTAATGAATGAAGAGATTGAAGATAAAAATAAAAAGTATAGTTATTAAGATAAAAAAATAACTAAAATGTTATCGAAAAGTATGTTAGCTAAATATTTAAATGTCAAAATTATGATGAAAAAAAATTTACATCTTACGAAAAGGACCTTTAAAAAGGGTGCAAAAGTAGAGGGAAAGGTGGAAATTTGTATCAAATATTTTTTTCTATTACTGGATGGACCATGGCTGATATTTTACTTGGAAACTACTGTTTTGGACAACTGT
This sequence comes from Annona squamosa, assembly GCA_035584095.1. Classification (NCBI taxonomy): domain Eukaryota; kingdom Viridiplantae; phylum Streptophyta; class Magnoliopsida; order Magnoliales; family Annonaceae; genus Annona; species Annona squamosa. Next base: position 56,044,365 of record JAXCLR010000001.1, read on the forward strand.
TTTTGTTTAAATAATAGCTTTTTATATTCTAAAAATAAAATTTTATCTGAATCATTTATAATATTCGTTTACGTACAATTATTTAACATTACTAGAACACTTTTCTTACATGAAGTCTCTTTTATTTTAATTTTTTTAAAAATTTAAACTAGGGTGAATTCCTCATATATTCATGAATTTTATTTTTAATTACACTTATACCCATGAATTTTTAAAAATACCTCTTTATACTCATGAATTTTTATCATAATTCTATATATAATCATGTCGTTAAGGATCCATTAAACGGGTTATTAATCTCCGATGAAGTGAGGAACATGTCAATCCTTGATTAGGATTTTATGGATAACCATTCCTATTGTAAAAAATCTTCAGTAATTATATAATTATAAAATAATATATTATTTGAATATGAATATTTAATTTTGAGCAAAACGACTTGTATATTCGTCATTTTATAGAGAGTTAACTGATATTTAATAGATTCTTAATGACATTTGTGTAAGTAGAATTAAGATGAAAATTTATAAATATAGGAGTCATTTTTAAAAGTTTATGAATATAAGTAAAATTCTGGATAAATTTTGTGAGTATTCGTGGAATTTGTTTTTTAAATTATTTATTTTATTTAACACTAGTAGTTTTGTCATATTGCCAAAATCACTTTTAGTTAAAATTTATACCTCCGGAAAATAATAATCTTTTAAGTGTGAATATATAATTATCAATTTTTTCAAAAAATATATAATATATAAAACTATATTTTAAAATTATAAATAAACATATACGCATAAACATAATAAATTATTTGAGTTTAGAAAGAACATAAAAAAAGGTTTCAGCTAACCTACTTTATTTAATCATTACACTTCGTGATAAAGTATAAAATTTTTGATTCAATTATAAGTACAAATTTATGTTACAAAGGAATACAATGCCGAAAAGTAATATATGTACACACATATTTAACATCATTTAAGAATAAATATAAAATTGTTGAAATTTAAAATAAACATATAATAAATTAATAATATGGAGTTTTTAACACATTTGACTTTGAGCATCATAAATGTATGTAGGTTGATAAAGGATTCCATGTAAGTTATATTGGTTTCGTGTACACTAAGAACATGTCTTAGAAACACAAAAACTTTTAACCAAAACTTCTCAATTTATGTAACTATTTTATTTTTTAAAATTTTTTATTTCTTTCCACAAAATTACCTTAGTTTTCAATTATTTCTATACAATTACCCATATGAGTAACTTAGAGAGCTGATCGTTTGCGGCCGGGCTAAGTAGTCGTTACTGCGTCCGCAAACGATCAGCTCAGCGTTAGCCGTTGGATTATGCGGGATGAGACGGCTCCCCCCGAGTTCGTCGATTCCTCGATTTGAAGACAACAATTTCAAAAATCTGGCTGACTCTCTCCCCGGCTCCCGCTCCCTCTCTCCCCGTTGCCCTCTCTCCCCGGCGCCCGCTCCCTCTCTCCCCGCTGCCCTCTCTCTGTCTCATGCCCTCTCCGGCTCCCTCTCCGGCTCCCCCTCCGGAGCCCGCTCTTCCCAACAGATCCCAGATCCCTCTCTCTCTCACGCCCTCTGTCTCTCTCCCGCACTCCCAGCGCATTCTCTCTCCCCTGCGCCCCCCCTCTTCAGCTCC